>CM052663.1:38048116-38077056 GCA_028533165.1 Leontopithecus rosalia
ATATATATACATATATATGTGTATATATATATATGTGTATATATACACGTGTATATATATTCATTTGTCACACACACACACACACACAGAGTCAAAATTGGGCATATTCTTATAAGTGTTTTCCTAAATACATACTTGATTGTACAGTTTTAGTCAAGTCTCCCCAAATAATTTTAATTTGGGAGCTAGTTTTCAATTAGTTTAAACCCTAAGTAAAATAATCTTCTTAATATAACATGAGCCAATATTAATTTGCATTTGTTAGTATATACAAGCATGAATATCAGAAAAAGAAGCAGCCTCAGTGTTACTCTTAAATATGTGTACATACTCTTATAAGCAGTCAGAGTAGATAGCCATGTATGTGTAAATATTTGCAAGAAATAGAGAGGGAGGGACTCTGTTTTCAAAAGTGTTCCTCAAGTGTTCAGACACATTTTATGAAGTGCCATCTTTAATAATTCATCACTTTAATTGAGACATTTATTCAAGGAACTGGCTATTAACATGAAATCACCATTGGAAGTCTGATGTCTGATGCTATTTATCATTTTAGCCTTTTTTGGCCTGTCAAAACACTTTTCTCTATAGAGCAAAGAACAGGGTTAGGAGAGAATGGAAACATGTGGTCTGGTAAAGCTTGCTGAGAAAAAAGGAGTCATAACCAAGGTACTATGGGGAACTTTATAATCTGCCAAAACATTGTTTTAGTTCTGGATTCATTAGAAGAGGAGATGCCAACAACAAATGCCAATTACATTGAAGATTTGCTTTGGATTAGCCCCACCATGAAAGAACAGAAATGCCCACCAAGTCAAGCTAAGATGGTACTTGTAAACATGTACAAAACAACACTAGGATATGCATATCACGTATTAAGATACACAAGGTATTTCATAGTGAAAAGTTTCCTTTTTTCCCAAATAGTTTCAGTGCAGTTGGCTCCAAGCCCTAAAACAGATCTCAGAAAAATCAGTCATTAAGTTGACAAATAGGTCTTGGAAACGCACATATAATAAAAGGCATAAGTCTATATTATAGGTTATTTTGCAGAGTCAGCAAAGTATTACAAGTTTAGTCAGCTTAAAAAGAATTAAAGCCATCCATTACTCTGTTACAGAAGAACTCTAATAACCTAAGAAGGTCTATATTGGATGTATACATTTGAAGCCTGTCACTAAATAGCACTATCTTGGCAGCATCCTGACAAAGGATGCACTTATCAAATAGGTATTATGAAGCTGCCAATGGATCCATCATATCTTTCATCAAATCTTAGAAAGGCGTGTATATGAGGCATCAAGATTGTGGTTATATTTTGACGAAAAATTATGCCACATTATCATTTTCAAATGTGCAACACTAGGATCACCTAAAATATATTAAAGAACATTCACAATATCTGACCCCAATAGGTAGACAAAATAATAAGAAAATGAGATGATTACCATTTTATTGAGGGTCATCCATTACTACCTTTTTCTCAAAAATATCTGTTTGCATAGTCAGTTCAGCCAACTTAATTTGGCTGACTCTTAGTGGGGTTGAAGCTAACATGCACCTTATGCTTCCTTTGTACAGATCTCTTTGGAGACCTTCATAACTGGATTAACTGGCAAACACTCTCTACAGACTGAAAGGCTGATAGAGGGAATCACTAAAAGACCACTCACTCTTTCAGAGTCACATAACAAAGTCAAGTTTTTCCGAAGTCAATTTTGTCTTTGCAACCTCCAACACATGCCTCTATCAGGAACACCACAGCAACTCTGAATTCCTGAACCATCCCAACTAGAATACAATCAAATGTTGCATTCACTAATCAGTAGCTAAGAGATTTATGGGTCACTCAGGACATGTAAGATTCATTCTAGCTTTTCAAGCACCTTTTCAAGAAATACTACGAGTAATCAAGGTCTTCTGAGATGTTATTAAAGCAAGTGACACAGTCTGGCATCCTTCTAGGTTATATTCACCTGTCCATCATATGGAAGCTGGAGAATCACTTCTTTGGATAATTCAAAGTGAGTCTTAATTATTTCTTTAAATTACAGCAGTACTACCCATCCTAATTGTCAGCGCAGAAGCACTGGAGTTTTTTAGATTCTACTCACCAACATCTGTTCAGACTCTCACATTGAGGCTTTAGTGATGCAGAGAATTCAGCATGCACGCAGTGCCTCTTTCACATTCATATGACAACACTTATCATGCTGTAATGGCACTTTGTGCTGGTGCTAAAATCTCTTACAAATAACAAGATTCCTTGACATCATGGGCCTTGCATTATAAATAAATTGTGATGATCAATAGCAAAACGTTATCAAATTTAAATGTCTGTAAACATGAAAGTAGTTTACGGGCCATAAATTACTTGCCAGTTTTGAGTTGTAATTCTGATCTTATTGTGTTATCACCTGGTTCCTCTCAGGGATCCATTAACACATGTTTATCTAAAAACCTCATAGATGTAATTCATGTTTTATCCAGGATACAGGTTACCTGCAACACCACTGCATGAAAAAATAAATGAAAGTACAGGAAAAGAGTGTACAAGTATGAGTTCTAGTGAGAAGCTAAATTGAATTTGGTACTGATACATGTTTATGCACATAGAGAATATGGTCATTTTTTAAATCAATGAACAAGACATTTCTGTTTGTTACACTATTTGTATTAATACCATATTGCTTCTCTCAAGTGCATTTTGTGATAACAGCGTGAAATGCATTTCATTAAGTTAAAGTGTGCTGGCGTTAAGGTAATGGCTGATGACATTTCTAATTTGAAAAGCCTGCAGAGTTAGTTTTATGGGGGCATTTTCCTTAGCAACCAAAACAGGGCTATAGAATGTCTGTGGGATATTGCCTCTCTTGAGGCAAGAATTCATCCCTTTGGCCTAGTAGATTTTTATAGGCTGTAGCAGTATTAAACAAAACATAGTACCCTTGCCACTTCTTCCCAGAAAGCAACACTATATTGTCTTTAGTTATGCAAAAGCATCTTCCAGGATTTTTGTACTAATTAGGTTAATAGTGGAATAGAGGACATGTCTTGGTATTTACCAACTTTTTATGTATAATAAAAAGTTCGATGTCTTAGAATTTAAAAGAAAGAAAATAATTTTTATACTTCTGCTTCAAGCTTATTATAATAAAGGAGAGACTATTCTAGCTCTTGTACTAATAAGATTTATAAGATGTTAACAAATTATTGGAATCAATATTCTTTGGTGAACAGTAATTTTAAAGTTACCCCAACTCCAGCTTGCTGGGACTAGATAGTTGCAGTTGTCTGTGACATGATGTAATACAGCACCATATAAGTGCTCAGAAAAAGGTTGAAAATGATGTGAAACAATCCAAAGCAGCAATATAGTTTTGTGATGTGCCTAATATGTTTACCTGTGAACTTTCTAAAGAATAAAGATTTTTATTTGGCATAAAAATGCTCAGTACTAACTCAGATTTATAATCTGTTTTATTAAACACTGAGTTCCACAGCTATTTCAACTGTTTTGCTTCAAAATAAAGAAAAGAAAGGACAAAATATATATGAGTAGGTATTTTTTAATAGAAATATGAAAATCTGAATTATTGAGTCTTTTAAAAGTATCTTGAGTGACAATTTAAGAGCACTTATTGCCTGCAAAGCCAGGTGAAGTTTGATGAGAGGCACAGGTCTATGAGAAGTATTCTCCTTGGTTTTCAAGAATGCATGGGTTTTTTTCTTAAAAAAGAAGTATATGATAAATATAAGTAGTATATGTTATTATGGCAGATCAGATGAGAAGATGACTAGAACTGGCTTTGTGTGTTCAGGAAAGTTTATTTATATAAAAGCTGGAGACTATTTGGTATTTTGTATTTTCTTAATGGATGCTAAATAGTATAATAGACTAAGGTTAAAAAAAAAAAACAACAAACAAATCCTGGTGAGTGCCCTCACATATCTGACTATAGAGGTGGAAAGTCATTATAACATTCTTTTTATAGGGATTTCAATTCTCAAAGTATGTTTACATTTATTAACACATTTGGCTCTTACCTGTGAGAACCTATTCATACATATAGACACTATACACTGTACCAATACATTATGTTACTACTATGAAATTTATATTCTGAAGGTGGAATACTGCACTTTAATCTGAGTTCCATGGTTTACCACTTTTCTATGTCAGTGGGTACATCATTTCTTGTCCCTTAGACTCAGTTTGATCCTTTATAAAAAGTGAATAGGGATGACTAAACCAATTCATGAAGTTGTGAGAGGATCAAGGGAAACACAAAGCAAGGCAAACAAACACCAGCAGAAAAGCAGGCACCAAGAAAACATTTGGTTTCTTTGTGATTTTTTGCTGTTGATTGGTTCATAAATCAAACCATTCATTCATTTAATCATGTGGTCATTCACCACTGAAATATTTACTACTTTCTTTCTGTGTGCCATACATTGTTCTGGGAATTAAAAATACAAAACTGAAAGAGACAAGTTTTCTCCTCAAGAAACTACTACACACTGGGATCTATTGGGGGAAATAGGGGAGGGACAGTTGGTGGGGGAGCTGGGGAGGGATAGCATGGGGAGAAATACCAAATGTGGGTGAAGGAGAGGAAGGCAGCAAAACACACTGTCACGTGTGTACCTATGCAACTATCTTGCATGTTCTGCACATGTACCCCAAAACCTAAAATGCAATAATGAAAAAAAAGAAACTCTCATTCTGAAAAGAACATACTCCTTGGGACTAACTTTGATACTTGAGCTCAGGACCCTAGTTTTGGTATGCAGACTCAGCCTCAGATTCGGTCCATTAGCCAAATGAATCCACCCACAATACCCCGAGACAAATCAGTCAGGGATAATACCTGTTTGCTATGAGGAAACATGTTTATTTCACTGAGACACAAAGTTATGCAGGCCTTAGATCTCATGAGATCACATCTTCATGTCCAGTGATCAGAGTAGTCTTCCAAACTAATTTTTAAAAAAGCTTCTGTGCCCAATATCGTGGTGATTGAAAATAAAAATTTTTAACTTAAATACAGTTTTATTAAAGCTCCTTAACTAAAAAGGGAAAATAGTTACTTTGAGAGAAACAAAACTCTAGAGCTTGTGACTTATCAGAAACCGTAAAACTTAAATACCTTGAATTGGCAAACATAGCCAAAAATGTTCACAACCAGCCAGCGGTTAATAGGATTAAGACAGTAATGTGAGGTCTTTGCTAGCTGTTCAGTACGTAGAAAATACGTAGCCCTGGACTAATGGGATTTCAATCCTAGAAGGTCACATGACTTATTTGCATTAACATAAATAATTAAGAAAAATAAAGCTAATCAAATATCCAAACTACTCTCTAATATTTTATGCAATTCTGTTTCTAATCCATACAATTCTAGTCTATGTTTTTTCCTCTAGGTTTCTCTCTGCTTTACCAAAATCAGATACAAACTAGCTGATATCACATTATACACATTAAAATAAATTCCTTTCCTTGAGATGTATCAGAGGTGACTTACAAAGCAATACATTAAATTACCACATATATTGTTCATTTTCTATTTTAAATTTGTATATTTGTCAAAGCCAACGTCCTCAAATATATTTCTCAGAAATTGAATTTTTCTGTTAGAAGTAAAATAAGCCACATAGTTATCTATCATTTAGCTTTCTGTACTTTTATGGGAATCTGATATAGAGCAGCAGCCAGGATGTTTTGATATGATAACAAAATACATCATTTAGACTCCTAATTTTTAATAAAGCCATGTCTGCAAGCTGATGAACCCTGATAACCTGAAGTTGAGTGTGGCATTTTCCATCAAATTATGTTTGGGTTTTCAAAGAGTGACTTACAGCAGGTAATTCATTACCTCCGATGTACTTTACTGGTCAACAGATGGATAGAAGCTATTTTATTATGGCTTCGTGGTCTAACTATTCAAGTTTCCTGAAGATTTGGTTTCCAGGAAGTGGATAAGAGAGAGAGAAATAGAGGAGAAAGCTTTCATATTCAAAACAATTACTGATTAGAAATGTTTTATTAGACTGCTTGGGGAACTTACCAAATGATTCTCCCTGTTGTGTTTTATGCTTAAAAAAGGCATTGAAAGTTCAATTCCAGGTCATGTTGTCATACAATATATCTCTACACACAACAGCAACTGCTCCTAAGAGAAGTGCTTTCTATTTTTCAAAACATTACTCAGAAATTTCAAAATCCATGTTGGCATTCTTTACCATTTTCTAATTAGTTCTGCTGGTTTGGTTAGAATGTAGAAACAGAAGGCTAGCAGAACTGTTTAGAAAACGAAAATTTTCATTCAAGGAAATAGATACGTGGACATGTGTGTACGTGCATGTATGTGTAAGTCCTCTAGTATAACACATAAAACTCTCTATAATTGGGCTATTGAATGTTTATCCACTTCCTTCCACCATGCCTTATGGAATGCTTTTGTCTGACTTAAATAAAGACAGAAGTCAAGCCGTCTTTTTACTTTTATCTTACTTAACTACTTTTGCCACAAAACATGTTTTGTTTGAGGATAAAATTATAAATTCAACTCTAGCAATGTACTAAAACATAATAGTGTCTAATTCATTCAACATTTAAGAAACAGCCAGTGTAAAATGATTATTTAAAGAATGAATGCATTAACTAAAATAATTTCTACTGTAAGGAATGAACTAGTATTTGAATAATTTATTCATTCAGTGTTGCAAACCCAAAACTATAGTGTTTCACAGTGACTTAATATGAAAGCTTCCCTATGACACTTCTCTGTATGTACTCATGTCAGGTCAGCATTTCAATATTATATCAAATTATGATTGAAGATTTAGGAATAGATGCAAAGAATAAGATACAAACACACAGCTAGGCTAATTAAAAAACAAAAGAATTCTTTTAATTTTATAGAAGTTGAAATAATGAGAGATTTCAACTTGCAGAAATTAAAGAAAAATTTAAAGTGAGGTAACTATTTTCCATAGAAAATGTACTATCAGTTATGAAGAATAAAGTTCCTGACTCTTGATACTATGCTCCAGAGAGAGGAAGAGAGAGATTGAGAGAGAGAGAGAGAGGAAAAGAGAGAGATAGAGAGAACTTCTGTGGACATGATTTGGGGTCCCCATAGAAAGGAAACAAAGTCATCTAATGTTACAGTACATTTGCAGTTAATGTCAGTGAACTGGGAAGTCAGACAATCCATATTTATAAATTAAGTTAATTAAAATAGACTGGCTGTCTGATCCTATAGGAAGTTCCATATGCAGTGATTGCTGAACCCATTGTTCTAATAGAGTTCACTAATACCCGAATATGAAAAGAAGTCTGAAGACCTAATGCTAGTGATTTAAATTCTAACCTTGTTGATAGAGCAATTATTTTCATTAAAGAGGAATGAAATTTGGCTTATCTTGCCCAGCCCCTTGTATACTAGAGAGAAAGGTATATAAACCTCCTACATGGATGGAAATGTTGCCTTTCAATGAAAACTAAGATTAGAGACACTAAATTATTAAAGTAAGGTATTATTTATTTTTCTAACTATTGTAAGAGATTTATAGATTATTATAAAGATTTCTGAACTCACAGCAATGGTTTATTGGGTAAGAGTTATCAGGTATGCTCACCTAGCCCCACTCTTTGTATTTCTTGAATTCAGTTATGGGCATGTCAATCTGGAGGACAAGTAGGGCAAACTGATAAGGGAAATACCTACAGGAGGGTCCAAGCAAGCTCCCATAAGCAACCTCTCCTAAAGGAAGAGGAATTTGGCACAAAAAAAGTGTATTTACAAACACTTGATGACAGACTAAAACCAACATGGATATGAGCACTATGTTGAATTAATTAATGTTAAAAACACAGATGATTGAAATAAAATATCGAGTGCATGGATGCCTCACTTAGGGAATCCGTAATCTCAGAATCCAGCAAATTTTGGAAAAGGCACTGGCCCTCTTCTAAAGGTGTAGTGAATGATATGAGGATCTAGTTTTCATGTAACCATGGGATGATTTTATCACTGCTATAAAATAACTGGTTACTATGTAAAGTATTTAAGCAGGAAGTTGTAAGACTCTTATCTGAAGGTCTCAAACTCAACATAAACAAAATATCTTCCTCCTTGCTACTTTAAACTGTTGGTACTCCTATACAACCCAATTCAGTAAAGGCCACCATCAATGCAACAGCTCAAATCAGTTATTGGGAGTAATTCTTAAGTTGTCTCTTTATCTTATTCAAACAATCATATATATGAGCAGATACTAGCATTTTTTACCTCTAATATATATCTAGATTCTGTTCACTTTTATCCATTTCTATTGCTAAAACCCATTTTCAAGTCATAATTATTTTTTCACAGAGACTAAAATAATAGTTTTTAAATAATCTTCATCTTTCATCCTCTCATGTTTTCATGTGTTCTCTTCTGAACACCCAAGGTGATCTTTTAAAAAATTAAATCAATTTATATTACTATCTTATGTGAAACCCTCATGATAAATACAATTTAAACTCCATAACAAAACAAAAAAGACAAAGGTCTTTTACAATCTGATCTCCCTCTGAGCACTCATTCTCATTTTTTCATCTATATCTAACTTATTTTTGCTCCTCAAAACATGCTAGGCCTGATTCTCCCATAGCACCTTCATATTTGTTATTTCTTAGTGGAAAGCTCTTGAAACTGACTCTTTTTTCTTTTTTCTTTTTGTCATTCAGGTCTCTACTTAAATGAGCATTCAGCCTACTTAATAAGTTGTATTTTTTTTTTTAGTTTGAAGATGTATACATATTTTTAGTTCTAGGAAATTTTCTTAATTAATTATTTATAACTCTATCTTGAAAATTAACAGATACAAAAGCATATCCTCATCATAATTTTATGGATTTTCACAAACCTAGCACACTCACATAATCAGTATCCAAATTAAAGAAACTAAACATTACTTGCACTCTATTAACCTTACCCAGATCTCCAATTTTGTCACAATCCACTAAATAGAAACCAAACACTATCTGGAATGATGACACCATATATTAATTGTGTTGGGTTTTGTTTGAGTTTATATAAATGGAATCTTATAGTGTGCCTTCTTTTATTGTTGTCTTTTCCCCCCTCAACATTCTTTGTGAGATCTAACCATTTGATTATTGCATATAACTTTAGTTCTTTCATTTCATTACTGTATAGCATTTAACTGTATGAATATATCAACATGCATTTTCCATTCTACTTTTAATTTATACTCATATAGTTTAAAATTATAGTTTATTGTTAATGTGTTGCCATGAAAATTCCAGAGTATGTCTTTTTATGGACATGTGAATATAAATGAGCTATACTTTTGCTGGGAATTACATAAGAAAGGAATTACTGGGTCTTAAGTTATGCTTAAATGTTCAGCTTCAGGATACTCGGCCAATAATTTTTTAAAGTGATGGTACCAATTTACATTCTTCATAATTGTGTATGAAAATTCATTTTGTTCAACATCTTCACCAATGGTTGGTTCTGTCTTGCCATTGTTACTGTTGTTAATCATTCTGAAGGTGTCATAGTATTGTATTATGAATTAAAATGATATTTTCTTGAAGATTAATGGCTTTGAGCTCCTTTCCATATATTCACTAGTCTTTCAGATATCTTCTATTCTCAACTGTCTATTCAGGTCTTTTAACCATTTGGGATGGGCGGGTGAGCTTGTTTAGAAGTTTTTTTTAAAATATAATTTTGAAATATTTTATATTTATTGAACATACAATCAAACGATCAAAACCCAAATATTTTGGGGCAAAGTGCAGTGTGTCTCACGACTACAATCCAAGCACTTTGGGAGGCCAAAGCAGGTGGATCACGAAGTCAGGAGATCGAGACCCTCCTGGCCAACATGGTGAAACCCTTTCTCTACTAAAATATAAAAAATTAGCCAGGCACGGCAGCATGAACCTGTAATCTCAGCTACTCTGGAGGCTGAGGCAGGGAATCACTTGAACTCGGGAAGCATAGGTTGCAGTGAGCCAAGATCGTGCCAACAAAAGACACATTACAAGGGACAAAATAGCAGAAATCTTCTCAATTTTAACCTTTTTCTCCCAGAGGCAAGGAATTTCAACTCTTCTGATAGTTGTCATTGGACTTTAAGCTCATATTTCTATATAGCATGCTGGTATACTAATGTGTTGATCTTTTTTTTGGTCTCTATATTTGCATAGTGTTATATTTTTAACAAATAATTATTTTCTGAAGTGTCAAGATAAATTTAAGGAGAAGAATTAGAAGTGTGTGTTCAACCCACCATCTTGGCTGGACTTCTCAGTGTCATTTCTGAGTATACCTTCATCATATAAATTTATGTTTACATTCAGATGCAGTGTAGCTATAACCTCCATTTTCTCTCTATCACTGGAAGTCAGGCATAGGTATATCCAATAGGTATGTATTTTGTAATAATTTATTTTGTAATAATTTATTTTCATTCAAAATTACTTATTGATGAGAGATTTGAGGCAAATTATGCCATTTAAACACAAAAATAATAGTGCTTATGTTAACTTTATTAATAAAGTAGTGTTTATTTGCAAAGACACTGACCCCATGTTTACCAAATATTTCCTTATTATGACATCCTATATGAGTAAATCTTATTATACTGGATTATTATGCTGTGTTTTATTTATGTTGTCCTATTCTATTATTAAATAAATACATAATGCTTATTATTTAATATCCTGCCATGTTTACTCATCTCAACATTAATTATCTTAAACTGCTGGATAAGATTTTGGGTAATACAAACTATTTTATTATGCATTTTTAAAACTCATGTCTATCAGCCAAAGTAGAAAGTGCATAATAAATTATTTAAAATATTAATTAAATATTTTATAGAACCAAAAAGTCTTCCTTTAGTGATCAAAAAATATTGATGTCATAAAAACATAACTCTGTATATCAAATATAAAACTACTGCTTAGAAACATAAGAATCTAGTCTTAATTTGTGTAACATTTAAGGTTTCACTTAACCAATGTGAATTTTTAGAAATTGAACCTACTTGCCTTTTATTCTAGCTTTTTGCCTTCTCTCTAACAAAATATTTAGGATTCTATGTTCTTTTTCTTTAATAATATCATAGGTCAGAAACACAACTAAGAAAACATCAAGAAAGAAATATTGATAAAAATATAGTATTTTTCAATTTGGATTTTCATATGTTGGGTCCTTCAGTGAGTCCAGTTTTCTCATCCCTATGGATAAAAGCTGCCATTTTTATCTTCAGAATCTTGGGATGTTTCAGAGAACAACTCTCAAACAGCTTCTTCAAACTGACAGCCTTCAAGAAACTATGCAGGATAGATAGGTGGCCAAATGATGAGCTTGGAAAGCTACAAGGGAATGCTAACTACTCCTCTCTATCCATTCTTTGCCCTCTACTCTTAACTCCGTATCTTCCAGCAAGGTTCATTTCATCACTGTGTCATTAAAATGTTCAGTACCAAGAAGACTGTCTGTCTGCAATGGCAAGTATAAACTGTTCAAGAAGACACCCATTTCTAGTTAAATTTCTGAATCCTTTCAAAATAGAAACTGGCCCTCTTACAGTAACTTCACACTGAGATATATGACGGGGATTAATCCAAAGTGCCTACATATATTCAGGATAGCTTTCCTTAATTGATTGGCCTTTGACTATGAAATTTTACCTAAAAAATTATGTTAATCAATCACATGTATACAGACAAAGATATTCACTGTCAACTGACCTATGAAAACATAAATTATATGACCAGTATGGGGACTATTATTATAAAACAAATCTTTATTTTATTCAGAGAAGAGTTACTCAAAGTGAATTCTCCCTTTTAATTAACAATTTCTGAAATATTTTATAAGGCAGAAAGAATTCCAATCTGTCTACAACCCTTTTCCCTGTAGATCTGTGGTTCTGTATGATAATGAGGGAAATTTATTATTGCTGTTTGTGAAAATCCTAACTGCAACAGAATATTAAAAAACTTTAAAAATTAGTGTATTCATATTTTATATGGTTCCTAAATACTTAATTATTTAATATCTTCAAATAATCAGGACCTTTTTTTTATTTTTGATTTCACCTTATTTATGATTTTTGCTTGAAGCTAGGAGAACTCTAAGTGGAAACATATAATATTTTACTGCAGGGTCCCAGACCCCCAGGACACACATTGGTACCAGTCCATGGCCTGTTAGGAATGGACTCACATAGCAGGAGGTGAGGGGCAGGCCAGCAAGTATTACATTACTGCCTGAGTTCCATCTGCTGTCAGATCAGTGATGACATTAGATCTTATAGGAACAAGAAACCTATTGTGAATTGTGTATGTGAGGGATCTAGGTGATGTGGTTGTTATGAAAATCCAATGCCTGATGATCTGAGATGGAACAGTTTCATCCCAGAACCTTCCTCCCACCACTGCCCATCCTGGAAACTTGTCCTCCACAAAACTGGCCCCAGATGCCCAAAAGGCTAGGTATTGCTGATATACTGTGTATTAAATCCTGATATGTTTATTTGATGCATTTCACTTTAAAAAGTCAAAAAAGAATAGACTTATATTTCTGGAATTTCAAATACAAATTACAAATTATGAAAATATGAAATATTACTCCTAATATTTTTAATGTTATCAATTTTCAAAAAGCTTCCATTGAGAACCTAGAAAACATTTTATTTCATTTTGCTCTTGAACAGCTAATAATGTATAATAGGTTATTAACTTTTTTCTATTTTTTCTTCTAATATAAATTTCCTTTTGGTGAATTGAGTCAATTCAGGAAGTAAATTATTTGACCTGGGTAATCTACATTTTGTCTCTAAAGCAGAAACTGTTGTTCTGCTGCTTCAGGCTGTTCTTTTCTTTTTATATTCATGCCAGTTAAAGTAGAGAAATAAAAATAAAATAAAGTTAATGTGGGCAAATGTCTATGGAAAATTTAATATCTTAGGATGTAAATTTATTGTTTTGTATGTACATATGAATAAATATGAACACAGTATTGCATTTATATTCTATTCTGTTTCTTTAACATTTAAAAGTTTCTATGTTGTACCATTCTTAAATGAAGGTTGATTTATTGTTGTTGGATTTCAGAGGGGGATTTTGGAGGGTTTCTCCATAGAATAACAGGCTCTCTTTCAGATATTCTAAATTCTTTCCCCAACCACAACTCATCACAATTTTTGTAAAGGATTGAATGGAGCATTAGAGACCTTCCAGAGTATTTGTACTAATGAATTTTAAATGTATAACATGCTAGTAGAAAGATTATTTGACAGAATTTCCTACTGAAATCTTCCCTGTATTTCTGGGTCCATAGTCTAAAATTCTTTAACATGATACAGTAGCATTGCTGTTTGATTTGTCATTAAATTCCTATATTTAAATAAAGTGTGTTAGAAAAAGGAACTTCTGATAGAGAAATCTGTTTATTTCCACATCCTCTCAATGCAATGGCAGGGCAGATAGTTTTTCTGTCTAGACCAAGATAAGTGATTTCTATCTGCCAAGTGAATTGCAGCAAGAGGTCAAACACCATTATTTGATTTCCCAGATTGTCCCAAAGCTGCTGTTAAATGTCCAATCAAAACAGCTAACATTTCCCAGTGGTGAAGTTAATTTACTACAGCTGGAATGAAAATGTAGAGTCATATTTACAAATGGTGGTGATATAGTTTATAATATCATATGGGATGTTCACGTAGAAATTTCAAGGTGATACATGATGACAGGATTTTACCTTTTATAAGAGAAGAAAATATTTCTCTAATAAAAAAAGTCCCTAAATTTTCTAAAAATCAATTTTTGGATTGTAGTATAGTTTGGCACTCCAAAGTCCTACCTACCCCAATCCCGTGCAATTATCTTCCTTGCTAGATAGTGACCACTGAAGTTTCTTCTAGAAAACAAGTCCATGATCCTCTAAAATATACTTTGAAACCTTCAATATCACAGATACATTAAAGAAAAGTGTCTGAATTTGCAACTCTAAAATCTGTTTAATTGACAAGCTTTTATATTGACTCCTATAAATTGCTGAGTTAGAGAAGCACACCATAGTTCACTTTCTTTACCACAATACAAACTCTTTCTATGGCATCCTTAACAGAAGTTTGCCTTTCCTCTATTTGAACTTGCAAGATATTTCTTCAAGGGAGACCACTTCCTTATTAGACACTAGAACTCTTTGGAGGTTCATTCTTCTCATAGACCCTGTGCTTACTTCACTAGCAACTTTTGGCCATTATTCTTTTGTTCTCCATAGACACGTAGTCAGGTTTCTTTCTTTCTTTCCTTTTCTTCTCTCTTTCTTTCTTTCTTTCTTTCTTTCTTTCTTTCTTTCTTTCTTTCTTTCTTTCTTTTCTTCCTTCCTTCCTTCCTTTCCTTCCCTTCCTTTCTTCCTTTCTTTCTTTTTCTTTCTTTCCTTTCTTTCTTTCCTTCTTTCTTTCTTTCTTTCTTTTTTCTTTTTCATTCTTTATTTTTCTTTACTTCTTCTTTCTTTCTTTCACTTTAATAACAAGATTAAAGTGACTAAAACAATAATATTTTTAAGACACATGATAATACAAAATGGCCTTTCAGTGCATGAAATTGGTCAGCATAACCAGGAAACTATTTCTCTTTCAAATGTAACAGTGTTCCAAACGATTGAAGGAACAGAAAAAGAAAGTGTGAGATATGGAGATATTGGATGACATATAATTCATCAGTCATTTGTATTTAAATAAAACTTCTGACTCATGCAAATTTCTTAATGCTAGATTTCTTAAAGTGTCATAGCATGAGAATATTTTGAAGGAAGTCTCAAAACAATGATTTCAAACAAAATTCTACATTACATATGGCTAAGTGGTTAATTTGTTAAATATATATTTGGTTTATTTGGAAGATAGGTAATGGTTAGTGGGTCTTTTAAGGCCATTTAAACTACCATTACTGTTATTTTTATTTGGCAGTAATCAAATTATTTTGGTTAAAGGTATGTCAAAAATAATAATTTTATGAGATTCATTTGATGAATTCTAACTATTGGAGCCTTGCTTTCTTCTGAGATTTGTAGCCATCAAAGGAAAGAAATGATAAAATAAAAGATGTATTTTAAACTCTAGGTAGTACCAGGGCAGGGGTTTAGGTCTATTTTGTTCATTGATGTGCATCAAACAAATAGAATGATTCCTGGAAAGCAGCAGATGCTTACACATATTTTTGTATGAAACCAAATTCAATAGTTATAATATTATTCTACCTTCAAACTAATTTAGCAGTTCGGCATGAAATTCATATAACTCATAGAAACATGAAGTTCAGACAAAATAAATTCCCTATCACATGTCCATAAGGATGCCTCTAGAAGTAGAATACTATTCACATAATTGCATTGAATGTTTACTTAATAGCTATTTATTGAAAAGTTATTATGTTGCAAAACTGTTCTGATGCTTGGTTAAAACAGAGAGTGTGTTACACCTAGATACTACTCTTAAGAAATCATGGTTTGGTTTAGGTAGATAAATAGGTAAAGAGAAAATAACCATAAATTTTAGCAAGAATTATTAAAAAACAGATTTATGTGAGACAGTAGTAGCTCCCTGTTCTTACTCATGATTTATCCAAATTCTTGATAGAATGTTGCTACTGTTTAACACTAGAGAATTTATTTTCTAAATATTAATTCAATTATTATTACCTACATAATGGCAACATGTGTGAAAAAGAAACTTTAGCTCACGAGTCAAAAAAATGTGATGAGCTTGCCAAAATATGGAGAAGGAAATTCTAATAGTAGAATATTTGCTTGATTAAAGAGAGGATACTAATCCTTGGAGAACTGGAATTCAAGTCTGGGCATCCTGCTTTTGAGAGATTTTGACACACTGGTCAGAGGAGTAACTGGGCCAATGTGGGAATTCACAGTCATGCCATGTAAAAAGCAAGCAATGCTTGGTAAAATTCTGCATGTGCTGAGTTCCCTGGCAAGTAGCCTTTGTTTTAAAAATCAGTTAACAGGACACATTGCTACTCTCCCTGGGGCCCATCCCACTGATGAACATTACAGACAAGTTTTTTTTCCTCTGAGACAAGCAGCATATGGAGTGAAAACTTAATTAAAACAGTAACAGAGCATGAAGTAAGAGAAGGAAAACAGAGAAGGCAGACGGAGACAGTGATGCAGAAAGATTGAGACAAGAGAATAACGAAGCCAAGAGAGAGAATTAGAGACCTGCTGACAAGTTAGAAGATTGTGGTCTCTTACCTATATTTCCAGTGACAATACTTTCAGTGCCTGCCTAACAACATTCTTCTTGAAAATATATTTATTAGTCAGCTACTCACTGATATTTTTGAGCACACACCACTTCTGTCTATATTCCTTGTAAGAGCAGGAATATAGCAGGGAACATGGGAAAGAAAGTCCTGACTCTCCTGGAATGTATATTCTAGAGCCATGAAAGAAAATACTTATAATTTCAACTTTATTTATATTTTAAAGTATTATATTCAATACCCCATTAAAAATGCTTTGTAGAGAGGTCAACGCGGGAGCAGAGAGACTCAGAGAGATTACTGCATCCACTCAAGATAAAGATAAACTCAGGACAAAGGTATCAGTGAGGAGATAAAAATGTGAGTGGAGAGAAGTGGATGAGAAGTGAATGGACTTGGATACTTTTTATAGGTAGAGTAAAAAGAATGATGGTGGATATGAAGGGATGAGCTAGAGAATAAATAAAAGTAATTTCTAGAATTCTGGCTGGAGTAAGTATGTAGAGTGCAATGCCTTGTAGTGAAAAGGATTAAAATTGGGGAAGAATGATAGCTAAACAAGGTCAAGGTTTAAGGTGTAGATCAGACATACTAGAGGAAATATAAAGTTAGCAACTGTTGAGTCTGGAATTCAGAGGTATTCTTGAAATGAAGAAACATACTTGGAAACCATTGAGTTGCACATGGTACTTATGTTTTAGATAAAGTAGTGCAAGGCAGATCTCAGGAACACTAACACTGAGTGGTTAAGCAGCAAATGATATCAAATAAGTGAGAATAAAGAGAAAAACCAGTTGAGTGAGGGTTCCCAGAAAGCGAGAGGGTGTTTCCACAAGAAAAGAATCATTAATTGTGTCATATGATGTTGAGAAGTCAGTAAGAAATTTAAAGAAGAGAGAGAATTTACCATACATTTGGAACCATATATGCATTGGTGATCTGGACTTTGGCAATTTGTAAACTGATAGGAATTAAATAAAGTCTGATTTAAGTGGATTTTGAGGAAAGAATGTAAGGTGAGAAACACTGTATAGCAATCATAGATATTTCTTTCAAAAAGTTTACTTTATTTATTTATTTATTTATTTTAATTTTTATTGCATTTTAGGTTTTGGGGTACATGTGCAGAACATGCAAGATAGTTGCATAGGTACACACGTGGCAGTGTGTTTTGCTGCCTTCTGCCCCCTCACCCATATTTGGCATTTCTCCCCATGCCATCCCTCCCCCGCTCCCCCCCGTGCTGTACTTTAAAGATAAGTAAAGAAGTTATGCATAACTGTGCATATAGGGGATTGATTTGATTTGTTTTCTGTAAAATCAGTGAGGGATGGGTATGTTTGTGTACTTACAGAATGATAGAAACAATTATGTAGAATTGTCAAAATGCATGCAGTAGATAAGGGCTGTCAGCAGGCTTGTAGTCAGAAGGAATGAAGGTGAGAGGATGGGGCACAGAGGTCAAAGGCAATAGTGGGTTTGAGGTGTGAGCAGGAAGACCTAATTTGTATGGAGTGGGAGGAGGGAGGACACAGGAGGGCCAGCAATGCTAAAAAGTAGAAGTATTTATGATCAAAGAATATGGGAGTCCCTGTTTGTTTTAATGTGAGTTTGTTCCTTCATGAGTGTCATCTTTCCCTCATGGCATTACCCGGGAAGCAGAGTTCCGTGAGGTTCTAAAGGGAAGAAACAAAGCTCAATTTAAATCCCTTCTAAATCAAGAACTGGGAAGTGCTCTAAAGAAAATCCACACAATTGGCCCTATTTTCCTGAAGACTATTAATGAGCAAGGGACAGACCTGTTACCCCAAATGGGCAATATAGTGAAGGAACCAGACAAGGTGAAGATGCGCGGCTTTTTTGTGTGTGTGTGTTTTTTGAGACGGAGTTTCGCTCTTGTTACCCAGGCTGGAGTGCAATGGCGCGATCTCGGCTCACCGCAACCTCCGCCTCCTGGGTTCAGGCAATTCTCCAGCCTCAGCCTCCTGAGTAGCTGGGATTACAGGCACATGCCACCATGCACAGCTAATTTTTTGTGTTTTTAGTAGAGACGGGGTTTCACCATGTTGACCAGGATGGTCTTGATTTCTTGACCTCGTGATCCACCCGCCTCAGTAGAGCTTGAACAGGAGAAAGCGGCAGATAAAAAAAAAAAGGAAATGCTTTACTCTGTCATGAAAAAGGATTTCTGAATAGCAACAGAAATCAAAAATAGTATTAATGGCTGTGAATTAAAGGAAGAGAGATGTCAGGTTGTCTAAATAAAACCTTAAATATAGACAGGTCATTAGTTTCCGCAGCCTATAAGTGTTCAAGTTAATATTGGTTAATCTCACGGAGATTGGAGTTACATTTTAGAGAAAAGCTTTATGTGAGTCTTAGAGAAAATGAAAAGGCTAACTGGAGATTTATTCTGAGATTTATGAGATTCTGTTATTATCAATACTAGGTTCCCAAAAGGGCTCATGGTAGGAAGAGAAATAATATTAATCATTGGAATTTATACATTAATAAAATTATGCAAAAGAAAGTATCTTTATAAAATATTACATTCTTTATAAAGAAAGTTGTTTTGATTATTCAGAAATTGCTTTTATGTCATTCCTCTTGTGGCACAGCAATTCTACAAATTTATATGGTCGTTATTATTATCACCAATTTTATAAATAGCAAAATTAAAGCTAAAAAATGTCATGACATCAGCAACATGGACAAATATGAATCTTCTTGGTCTTCTTCCACCCATGGATATGCCAAATAAACATCTATTTGTGGATCAATTCCCTATGAGAGGAACTCATAGACAAGTTGAGGGACTTCTATGTATTGAGCAACTGAGAAAGCATCCACTCCAAACAGGTAGGAAAAGTTGAGGAACACTTGGGCATAGATCCCACCCTGGACACTGTGCCACACAATTGAGAAAGAAATTCCCAAACTTCTCTTCTCCGTGTGGAGAGTTTGGAACTTATGTGTAGCACTGTAACTCTAAGGCTCTCCACAATTTGGTTCTTAAATGATGAAGCCTGGGAATGAGGAGATTAGACGTGTAGGAGTCTCTGTAAATCACAAAAAAAAAAAATACCAGCTTAATAAGAAAGCATGAACACTTCTGGGGACTTTGTCCCCCAGGAGCAGAGCAGATAAGGGGTTTAAAAAATGAAGCCCCGTGCAACTACTTGGAAGTGGTTTAGTGACCCACTCTTCCCCTGGCTACTTGCTGGGCTGGCTTCTAACTATCTTACATTGGGATATTAAAGAGACAGACAAGTATTAGCCTGACTAACAACCTAGTACTTTTGAGCCTGCTCCCATGGCACACCCCAGCAAAAATTCCACATAACTTAATCCCTTTTGGAAGGAGTTTATTTCCACATTGAGTGCCCCAACTTCTAAAGCTTCCACCTAAGGGAGTATATCCTAAATATCCTAGCTCAAAAGCAAAAAAAAGACAGAGTATATGTGAATATATCTAAACCACAAAAATGTGTCAGTTTATTTTTTTATTTTTTTAATTCCATTTTAGGTTTTGGGGTACATGTAAAGAACATGCAAGATTATTGCATACGTACACACATGGCAGTGTGATTTACTGCCTTCCTCCCCATTACCTATCTGGCATTTCTCTTCATGCTATCTCTCCCCAACTCCCCACCTCCCACTGTCCCTCCCCTGTTTCCCCCTGATAGACCCCAGTGTGTGATGCTCCCCTCCCTGTGTCCATGTGTTATTGTTCAACACCCACCTATGAGTGAGAACATGCGGTGTTTGATTTTCTTTTCTTGTGTCAGTTTGCTGAGAATGAGGGTTTTATATAAGGATGTGTAAGCACCTGTATGGGCTTCATCTCTCAGGAGTGGTACAGAAAAGAGGCTTTAAAAATGCAGCTCCCTGGTTCTCTCTGGAAGATGTCATGCATCAACTGCTCCAAATTGTACAGCTACCTCTCAAAGGACTCAGTCCTGAACTTCTTAGCTCTGGAAACAAAATGAGTAGGCATCCACAAGTCTCTCTAGATCACAGAATAGAGAGGTAATTTAAAATGATGTGTGAACACTTATGGGGGCTATATTCTCTTGGGGCAGTGCAGAAAGGTGTTGGGAAAGTGCAAGTCCCATTTTCTTTCTGGAAGGGATTTACAACACAAATTTTCAGTGTCTACTTGACAGTCTGCTTTCTAATAAAGTTGTATCAGGAAGCTAATGGAGGAAACAAACAACAACCCACCAACAGCTAGAGCCAAAGCTCGACACTTCATAAGCATTCCCTCTATCTCACCCAGTGATAAATCTAGGCGTACCTACTTTTTTTTTCTAGAAAGTTTGGTCATGCAGCAAGTGCCACAACTTCTCTTACTGAAAACATTTTCTCTTTAGTGGACTATCCCAAGTAATAGATGGGGTTATGCAATTCTGAATAGCATTATACCACAGAAAACAATACATAGATGTACAATGGTCATGTTTCCAGCAGCTGTCTCCCCAGGATCAGAGGGTATGGCCTGAATGTGAAAACATCCCAAACTTTCCAGCTACATCTTGAGAGTCTGGCTCCTATTAATTTTAGCCATAGAGTACTGATAGGATCAGGCATATTCTAAGTTTCAAAGGGCCACCAAAATCAGAGAAAGCAATCTGTACAAACACATATGTTTGAAAGGCACATTAAAATCGTGAACTAGATGAATTGGCAAGATAAGTTTCCACATGAAGCTAGTCTGACAAGACTGGGAGAAGTAGCTGTGTTATCTCATGTGCAGAAACTAAAACAGAGAGTCAAGGAGAAACAGGGAAATTAATCCAAACAAAATAACAATATAAATCTCCAGCAACCAATCCTAATGAAATGGAAATATGTAATTTACCTAGCAGGGAATTCAAAATAATTATTATAAAGATGCTCAACAAAGTCAAGAGAATGATCAGTACAAGAGCAAACTGATAACTTCAGCAAAGAGAAACTACTTAAAAGTATCAAATAGAAATCATACATTTGAAAAATACTGTAACTGCATTGAAAAATTCAACAGAAGGGTTCAAAAGCACTCTAGATCATGCAAGAGAAAAGATTAGTGAACTCAAACACAGGTAACTAGAACTCATCCAATCTAAGGAGCAAAAAGAAGAAAAGAAGGAATATTTGTAAAGATAGCTCAAAAACCTTAAAGGCATAAATTTTTCAGAAGAAACAGAGAGAGAAGAAGGGACAGGAAATATATTCAAATAAATAATGGCAGAAAATGTTTGAAACCTAAGGAAGGAAATACAAAGCCAAACACAGAAGGCCTAAAAGACATCAAATAAGATGAATCTAAAGAGACCAACACCAAGACATATTATGGTTAAATTATCAAAAGTTAAAGACAAAGAGAAAGTGTTAAAAGCACCAAGGAAAAAAAAATGAATCCTCACACACAAGGGAACTTCTTTACGACTACCAGTGACTTTCTCTGTAAAAGCTTTACAGGTCAGAATGAGTTGAATGATATGTTCAACATTTTAAAACAAACAAAAATCATGCCAACCAAGAACTACCCCAAAATAGTTTGTTTAAAAGGAAAGGAGTGATAAAGACTTTCTCAGACAAGTAAGTGAGGAGACTACGTCACCTATATTACAGGAAACGCTAAAGGAGTGCTTCAAGCTGAAGGAAGAGGATGCTGATTATTTACATAAAAGTATTAAATATACTGGTAAAAACAAGTACATTGTAAAATCCAAAGCACTCTCATAATGTAGTGGTAGTGAATAAATACATTATATCTCTAGTCAAAAAAAATAAAAAGCAAAACTATTAAAAACAACTAGAGTCAAAATAATTTGTTAGAGCCCTATCTTTCACATATACAAAAATCAAATCAAAATAAAGACCTAAATCTAGACTTCAAACTATGAAACTACGACAAGAAAACATTAAGGAAAATCTCCAGGACATTGATCTGGGCAGAAATTTCTTTTTAGTACTCTACAAGCACAGGCAACTGAAGCCAAAATGATAACTGAGATTACATTAAATTATAAAGCCTCTTTACAGCAAAGGAACCAATCAATAAAGTGAAGAGACAAGTCATAGAATGGGATAAAATATTTGCAAACACCTCATCTGACAAAGAAGTAATAACCAGAGCGTATAAAGGGCTCAAACAACTCTGAAGGAAAAACATTAATAATCTGATCAAAAAATGGGCAAAAGATCTGAATAGACATTTATCAAAGACATGTCTTTGAGTCAGGCATATGAAAAGGTGCTCAATATCATTGATCATCAGAGAAATGCAAATCAAGACTGCAATGAATTATCATCTTATCCCAGTTAAAATGGCTTTAATCCAAAAGACAGGCAGTAACAAACACCGTCAAGAATGTGGAGAAAGGAGAACCCTCATATACTGTTAGTGGGAATGTAAATGTGTATATCCAGGATATGCCTGCATTCTCACATTTGTTGCAGCAATGTTCACAGTAGCCATGATTTGGAAGCAACCTAGGTGTGCAACAACAGATGAATACTTAACAAAATGTGGTACATATACCCAATGGAGTATTATTCAGTAATAAAAAATGATATGATATCCTGTCATCTGCAACAGCATGGATAAAGCTGGAAATTATTAGATGAAGTGAAATAAAACAAGCACAGAAAGACAAACATCACATGTTCTCACTTATTTGTGGGATCTCCAAAATCAAATAGTGGCAGGCTAGAGGGGAAGCAGAATTGTTAATTGGTAGGAAAAAAAAGAATGAATGAATAAGACATACTAGGTGCTCACATAACAGGGTGATTGTAGTCAATAATGACTTTTAATTGCCCATTTAAAAATAACTAAAAGATTATATTTGAATTGTTTGTAGAACAAAGGATGAACACTTGCAGGAACATCCCATTGTCTATGGTATGTTTATTTCAATTGCACGCTTATATCAAAACATCTCATGTACCCCACACATATATACATTTAATATGTACCTACCAAATTTATTTAAAAATTTAAATCAAAAATTATACGCCAACAAATTTGACAACCTAGAACAAATGAATACATTTCTAGAGATAGATAACCTACTAAGGCTAAACTAAAAAGAAATTGAAAATCTGAACAGAACAATAACAAATAAGGAGACTGAATCAGTAATTAAATGTCTGCTATCAAAGAAAAGCCGAGGACCTTATGGCTTTATGGTTGAATACTATCAAACTTTTTAAAATACTTATCTAACTCAATGCTGACATGTCTTCTGAAATTTTCAAGAGGAGGGAATACTTTCTAATTTTACAAAGCCAGTATCACCCTGATAACAAAGCCAATCAAAGACACTACAATAAAACTACAGGTCAATATGACTGATTAACACAGATGTAGAAATTCTCCACAAATGCTAGCAAACATTTTTAATAGTACATTAAAAAAATCATTCATCATGATTAAGTAGGATTTATTCCTGCAAAGCAAGGCTGGCTTAACATACACAAATCAATAAATGTGATTCAACACATTAACAGAATTAAGTAAAACAATCATGTCATCATCTCAATGGATGCAGAAAAAGCATTTGAAAAATTCAACATGGCTTTATGTTAAAAAGTTCTCCACAAATTACATATAGAAGAAATGTTTCTTAACACGACAAAGGTCACATATGAGAAGAAGCCTACAGGTAACATTACACCCAATGGTGAAAAGCTAAAAGCATTTATTCTAAAATACAAGCAGAATAAAGAAGTCCACTCACACAACTTCTGTTCAGCATAGGAAGCCCTATGTTTATCCGGAAGCCCTAGCCAGAGCAGAGTCAAGAGACAGAACTAAAATCCATCCAAATCAGAAATAATGAAGTAAAATTATCTCTGTTTACAGAAATTGTCTCAGTTAGAAATTATAATGAAAATTCTAAAGTCTCCACCAAAAAAGAACTGATAAATTAGTTCAATAAAGTTGCAGTATAAAAAATCAATTTACAAAAATCAGCAACATTTCTATACACTAACAACAAACTATCTGGAAAAGGGATTTAAAAATCAAAACCATCTTATTTACAAACCATCAAATAAAAATTTTTGAAGTAAATTTAACCAAGGACATCACAATCTGTATACTGAAAACTATATAATATTGATAAAAGAGATTAAGGATGAAACAAATAAATGGGAAGATATCCTGAGTTCATGGAATGAAATAATTTTTTAATGTGCATACTACCCAAAGCAATATACAGATTTAATGGCAACTGTAATGAATTTACAATAGCATTTTTTACAAAACAGAAATAGAAATCTTAAAATTCACGTGCACAAAATAGCCAAAGAAATCTTGATCAAAAAGAACAAAGCTGGAGACATTACACTACTGAATTTCAAAATATATTGCCAAGCTCTAGTAGTCAAAATAGCATGGTACTGACAAAAACAGACATATTGACCAATGGAATAAGACAGTCTAGAAATAAACCCACATGTATGTGGTCAATTAATTTTTGACAAAGGTGCTAAGAATACTTATGGAGTAAAGGACAGTCTCTTCAAGAAATGGTGCTGGAAAGCTAGTATTCGAACAGAGAAAAATTAAAATGGATTGTTACCTCACTCCCTGTGTAAGAATTAATTCAAAATGGATTGAAGACTTAAATGTAAAACCTCAAACTACGAAACCACTTAAAGAAACCTAGAGGAATGCTCTATGACATTGGTCTGGGAAAAAAAATTAAATATAACCCAAAAGCATAGGCAACAAAAACAAAAACAGATATATGGGATTACATAAAAAAATTTTCTGAAAAGCACAAAGAAACAACAATAAGATGAAGAGAAAACTCATCAATTGGGAGAAAGTAGTTGCAAATCATGCATCATCTAAAACAATATCTAAAATATGTAAGAAACTCAAACTGTCAATATCAAGAAAATAATCCCTTTAAAATAAGGTCATTGAGCTTGAATAGACATTTCTCCACTAGATATATGAATGACCAACAGATATGTGAAAAAATTCTCAACATATCTAATCATCAGAGCAATACATATTTAAATCACAATGAAATATCATTTCATACCTGTTAAATTGGCTATTCTCAAAAAATGAAAAGTATTGGTGAAAATGTGGAGAAAAGAAAAACCTTAAACATTGTTGCTGGTGTACTAAACTCATATTGCCATTTTGGAAAACTGCATGGAAATGCCTCAAAAATCCAAAAGTAGAATTACCATGTGACCCAACAATCCCACTACAGTATGTACCCAAAGTAACTGAAATCAGTATGCCAGAAACATATCTGAATTCCCATGTTCACTGTAGTATTCTTTGCAGTAGCCAAGATATAGAACTGTGGTATATATTCACAATGAAGGAAATTTGTCATTTGGAGCTATGTGAATGAGCCTAGGGGACATTATGCTAAGTAAAATAAGCCAGGCACAAAGACACAAGTACAATATGATGTCACTCATTTGTAAAATCTAAAAAGGCTGAACTCACAGAAGTAGAGAGTAGAATGGTGCTTACCAGAGACTGGGAGTAGGGAGGCCAAGAGGTGGAAAAGGGAAGACCTTGGTCAATGAGTAGGATACAAAATTGCAGTTAGACAGGATGACGTTCTTATGTTCTATTACACAGCAAGGTGACTAGAGTTAATAATAATGTACTATATATTTCACAAACCTAAAAGAGAGGGTATTAAATATTCTCACTGCAAAGAAATAATAAACATTTGAGGTGACAAATGTACTAATTACCCCATTTATAATTTTACAATGTATAAACATATTAAGAAACCACATTATAATTCATAAATATACACAATATCATTTGTCTATTATTATTATCATTGAGATGGAGTCTCACTCTGTCACCTAGGTTAGAGAGCACTGGCATGTGCTCTAGGCTTACTGCAACCTCCACCTCCCAGGTTCAAGCAATTCTCCTGCAGGTTTACAGGCCCCTGCCACTATGCCCAGCTAATTTTTTGTATTTTTGTAGAGACTGGGTTTCTCCAAGTTGGCCAGGCTGGTCTCAAACTCCTGACCTTGTGATTCACCCTCCTCAGCCTCCCAAAGTGCTGGGATTACAGGCATGAACCACCACACCCGGCCAATTAATTTTTTAAAAAAGGATTAATGTCAAAAATTTTTCCTTAATAGGAAAAAGTTATACTAGGAAAGCCAGAACAAGAATTCTAATGGTCCAGGATCTGATATAGAGCCCTATTTTTAATGATTAGGGTGTTAACTTCTTGAAGGAAACACCTTTTTGATCCTTTTATCCTGAGAATCTAGCTTAGTGCCTGGAATTGTTAGTACATTAAATGTTTAAACAATGAATATAGAATAAAATGACAATGAATTACAGTCTCTAAAATAATCTGTTTTGTAAGTAGAAAGGAGTGAAATTCAGCTATAAAAAGACTAAATTTTGCTATAGATTTTAATCTAAAATAGTTTCTCTAAAATAGTTTCATACTGAATATACAGTGGTCACATTTAGCTTATGACAACTGGATTTTATTTCTTCATTATGTAATTCAGTAGAAAAGTGACAGTGTTTATGATGAAATTTCCTTTTTTTTATCAGAATAAGAGCTCAGACTCTGCTTATAAGGACTTCAAAAAAAGGACCAAAATCTATCCAATATATTCTTTTTGCCAATTTTTACTCCCTTCACAATGATACACAAACCAAGCATAATTGCTCATGTGCCATATTAGGTAAGTCCTATCTAAGTACACATAGATCCTGCTTTTGGAAAACCTAACCTACCCTAGATGTTTTATGTGTGTGTGTGTGTGTGTGTGTGTGTGTGTGTGTGTGTGTGTGTATTATATTATATATAATATATATGTATGTATCATAATATGATTGCCAAAGTATCTATTGCAATAAAGAATGTTTTGCAACAATAATTTTAAAATATTGAGCTTTCAGTGAAGGTTTAAATGATATTAAGTCAACGAAAGCTGAGTTGGGAATAAGAATTTAGAAACATTTATAGAGCATATGCAATACAGTACAGTATTTAAAAAATTATTCCACAAATGCTTATTGTTTCCCACATGCCAACACTCTGTCTACAGACACAACAGTCAGCAAATAAACAATATCCTTGCCTTCTCGGAGTTTACATTCTTGTAGGAGAAGGCAATATATAGGAAAGATAATTTCTGATAACATGAAATGCTGAGAAGACAAGCAAGGAAAGGGAATAGATTGATTGAAGGAATGGATTAGGGAGGATATTTTAGATACATTATTGGACTGTGCTCTCTGTACTGGCCACGTGAGGGGAAATGACAAATTAGAGAGTACCAACCATGTGAAGCTCTATCCACTGACTCCTTCCTCAATCGAACACTCCGGATATCCATTAACAGTCAAGTGCTGGCCATTTCTGTGCTGTGAAGCCCTGTGTGGGAGCATGTAGAAGAATATAAGGTAAAAAGCATTGAATGTATTATGAAGCACATTTGACATCAAACATCACAAGATTCTGAAACAGAAAGAGCAGGGAAAGATGATTTGGAATGCCTAGATTCTACCTTTCCTTTTAATATTTGGAAAACAGTTTTCTCATCAGCAAAATATTGTTGGATAAAATGCTCAATACGATTCCTTCCAGATTTGATGGTTAATATTTTTAATTACAGTCTGTAATAGGAATTTTTAAAAAGTGCAATATATGTACATTTGATATTTAGACACACAAATATTTAGCAAAAATCTGTATAGATAAGTCAATAAGAACTTTGTTCCTTCTGAGAGTAAAGATTTCATTTTGGTTTTAGTTTTTTGTGTATCCCTTCAAATGGGATAAACTACTCCTCATTAATTTACTTAAAAATGTATACTGCATCAATCATATTATTCATTTAAATCCTCTCTGTATCTCATGTTACGTAAACAATTTTGGTTGTAACTTCAAGTCTAATGATTTCTTTTTTCCCTTTCTAACAGCATTCTTTTTTTTTCTTTCTCCTTTTTTTTAATGTATGCTCAAAGTAGAAAATCTAGGAAATATGGATAAGTGATAAGAAGGAAAAAAATAATCAGAGATGACTGCTGCTAATTTTTCGCAATGTTCCTGTTCAATAATTGTAGGGAGATGTAAAATTTTTTATAAAACTATAATAATGTCATATTGTAATCTTTTTTAATTTTTTTTTGATATGGGGAAATTATCACACAGTCTTTTTTTGAAAGAAAAAAAGGAGTGAAGGAGAGGAAGAAAGAAGAAGAAAAAGAGGGAGACAACAGGAATATTGCTTTATTCTAAAAATGGGTATTAATAATGGCTGATCAATATTTTGTGTATTTAAGGTGGAGAATGTATATTTTGTGTATGTAAAATGGAGAGCTCTATAAATACTTATTGAGTTTACTTGTTCTGGATCTGAGTTCAAGTCCTGGATATCCTTATTAATTTTCTGTCTCGTTGAGTCTAAATCTCTTTAGGAGTCTTTCGTATCTGGGTGTTAGGATCGTTAGCTCTTATTGTTGCATTGATCCTTTTACCACTATATCTTTGTTGCTTTGAAATCTATTGTATCAGATGCGAGAACTGCAGCTCCTGCTTTTTTATTTATTTATTTATTTTTGCTCTCCGTTTGGTTGGCAAATCTTTCTCCA
>CM052663.1:38077156-38140542 GCA_028533165.1 Leontopithecus rosalia
ATTTACAGTCATTCATGAAACTTTACTATAAAAGTTCTACAGTTCTCTTAGGGACTGACACATGTCCCTGTTTAAGGACTTTGGGATTTAATTGTCTTCATCTAATTTTCTAACAAGCATACCTTGTCTTCTTAAATATGATGTAGGTCTGTGAGGGAACAGAAGGGTAAGGAATGATGAGTCAATAAAAATGGGATATTCTAGAAAGAGTATACAGCTTTGATTAGTTATTCATAATAAAAACAACTATTAATAGCAAAGGGCCAAGTCATATTAAGTAAATGTGGTATTCACTGAAGGAATTACAAGGCGGGGGGAAAACATTATTTCTGGAGCATGAAAAATGATGTATTAGATAGATGCACTCACCAAAAAGAATTGTTGGGTTCACTGTCTTCATTTTTTCTAGATCCATAATGCTATGGGGAATTGGTCTTCTAAAACCTATGGCTAATTACAGCTAGAGCAGAGCAGCAATTTCATCAGACCTAGCTGATTATTGAAACACCTATGCACCATTGTAAATTAAAAAATCTCTAAAATTTGTTATCTTGAAATTAGGATTGACATTGCCAGATATGAAAATCAATGGTCTAGAATAGTCTACATAAATTTTTTGGATGATGCTAGAGTACTCATAGTGCATACAACGGGTGCATCTGAAATTCAGAGGTAGAATGGAGGTAAACTCCCAGTGTCTTCTTAGAAACAGTGTCTTCTTAGAAACTGGACTGGGAAAATGTGGCCCATAAACACCATGGAATATTATGCAGCAATCAAAAATGATGAGTTCATGTCCTTTGTAGGGACATGGATGAATCTGGAGAACATCATTCTCAGCAAACTGACACAAGAACAGAAAATGAAATACCTCATGTTCTCACTCATAGGTGGGTGTTGAACAATGAGAACACATGGACACAGGGAGGGGAGCACTACACACTGGGGTCTGTTGGGGGGAATAGGGGAGGGACAGCAGGGGGGGAGCTGGGTAGGGATAGACTGGGGAGAAATGCCAAATGTGGGTGAAGGGGAGGAAGGCAGCAAAACACACTGTCATGTGTGTACCTATGCAACTATCTTGCATGTTCTTCACATGTACCCCCAAACCTAAAATACAATAAAATAAAATAAAATAAAAAAGGGAAAAAAAAGTAATTAGCCTCAAATTCTCTCGAAACAGTTTTCTTTTTTCCTCTATTATTACCTAGGTAAGGAGAAACATTATCTTTCTAAGTACTGCTAGCCCATGAAGTTTTAGTATCACAGGTAACTGTATACCTGCTTAGTATTGCATGTGTATCTGTGTTTTATACGTAAAAATATAGTTCTTTTTTCCTGTTTAAGAACAATTTTCACCCTCTAGTTGGGATGGGGAGGGCAGTGTCCTGTTGAGAATGTATGTCTTAAACCTGGTTCATTCACCAGGTTTGGTGTATGGACTAGAACATAACTCCAATAGCTTTATGGAAACTGACTTCATTGGCACTCAGGTTTCTTACAGACTTTTGGAAGCTACAAAGGAGGATGATATTTTCCAAGCCTCCATGCCAAGGCAATCAATCCTTTAATAATATGTGTTTTAGAAGAATACTTAAAGAACATTTGAAGAAAGATGAGAAATAACTATATCAGTCATTTTCAGTCAGGAAAAAAGAAACTAGTATAGAAACTGAAAGGAATTTGATATTAGAAAATCATTGTTTATAAAATCTCTAAATGACTAGAGAGGTGAAAGTCAAGGGAGATCACCTATGGCTTTTAAAACCCTCAACTTGGATGTGATCTAGAGAATCAAAAAATTGCTACAGTTACTTATAAATCAGGAAATAGAATCATGGCCAATTGCCACAGCTGTCCTGTATGAAAAAGGCAGATGATTGTCAGGAAAAAAAATCATACTTATTAAAGTTCATATGTCTGATGCCACTGCTGAAAAAAACATTAACACCTGCTGTCCCTCTTCTGTCTTCTAAATATTGTGCAAGAGCATGACCAAGTATCATCAAGAATGCCAAAATCCTGAAATAAAATGGAAACAGACAAGATGGAGAAAGAGGAAGGGAACTGGAAGAGGTGAAAGAAAAGGGGAGAACAAACCCCATTCAAAAGTGGGTGAAGGATATCAACAGACACTTTACTAAAGAAGACATATATGAAGCCAACAAACATATGAAAAACTGCTCATCATCATTGGTCATTAGAGAAATACAAATAAAACCACACTGAGATACCATCTCACACCAGTTAGAATGGTGATCATTAAAAATCAGGAGACAAAAGATGCTGGAGTCCATAGATAGTTTGGATTCTTAAGAATATGCTGAGGAAAAAGGCCCCACTAGAAATAAAAATCCTTTATATAAGGTCTCCTTGATTGCTACCCAGGAAACCTCTGAGTATGAAGTTAGTTCAATTCTTCAGCTATCATGGGCAAATCTGAAGGTCACAAAGGCTAAGGTGCACATAACATGAGGCATTGATCTACCATTCTTTTGTCAGTGTGAAAAAAATGGACTGAATTATTGTGTGCCCCCATAATTCATATGTTGACTTCTTAATATCCAACGTGATTATATTTAGAAGGTAGGGCCTTTGAGAAGTTTTAGGTCATGAGGGTGGGATTAGTGCCCTTACAAAAAGATGCAAGACAACTTGTTTTCTTTCTCTCTCTGCTCTTCACTACGTGAGGACGCAGCAGGAAGAAAGCAAGCCAGGAAAGGGACCCTCCAGAAACTGGACCTGTTAGCACCTTGATTTTGTACTTCAGTCTCCAGAAATGCAAGAAATAAATGTTTGTTGTGTAAGTTATCCATTATGTGATAATTCCTTGCAGTACCCATTCCCTGATTAAGAAAGTAAAAATATAAAACAAGACTTTCTCTCACCTTACCCTCCACCAAAAATGTATCCCTTGCCTTAGACAAATTTACTTTCTGTGTTTGAAGGAAAAGGTTGATACACTCCTGCTGTAGTTACATGAGGTTATACAAAATAAATTAGCAGTCTCATGTTTAAAATTGCCTAAAAGTCAATTTTTTACAAATTAGTCTACTGCTACAGCCCTAGAATCTATAAAACTAGATCCCTAAATATGTGGAATACAGACTGGCCAAATAATAGGCTCCAAAGATAGCCATGCCTTATTCTCTGAATATGTACCTTACAGAGCAAAAGGCACTTTGCAGAGACAACTAAGGATATGTATCTTAAAACATAGAGATTATCGTGGCTTATTCTGTCCAGCCAAATCTAATTACAGGAACCTTTAAATGCACTTTCTTCAGCTGGAAAGAGAGAGAGAAATAAAAAAATAATAATAAAAAGAAAGGGAATGGCCAAGAGGAATTGTGAGAGATATGACAGAGAGGTCAGAGAGATTCAGCACGAAAGGACTTGATGCATCATTGCTAGCTTTGGAGATGAAGAAGGCTATCAGCGAGAGAATTCGGGTGGTATCTAGAAGATGACACACCCCTAAGTGACAACCAGCAAGGAAATGGGACCTTAGTCCTACATCAACATGCTGAATTCTGCCAAGAGCCAAAACAGCCATGGAAGTTAATTCTCCTCCAGAAACTTCAAATAAGAGCTCAGCTGACTGACATTTTGATTTCAGCTTTGTGAGAATCAGAGAAAAGAAACCAACTGAGCCTTCTAAGACTCCTGGCCTACAAAACAATGAAACAATACATTTGCACTGTTTTAAGCTGCTAACATTTGTGATGAATTCTTATGGGAGAAATAGAAACCTGAAATACAGAACAAATATTCACCTAGGACTTGTCACTTAAATTGTGGAGGAAGACACTTTGATCCAACTGACCCTCACTGATGTTCAACCTGCTGATGAAATGCCATCATTATTAAAAACCATACTGGAAATAGGATGTTGTCAGAATGGAATAACAGACAAGTCCATTAATGTTTATGAAGGTCAACTAATGATTTAGTTGCTCAGGTTAACTTCAGGAATTTAGCAGGAATATAAAGAAAGGGAATGCAGTACACATAAGTACTGGCAAGGAGTGCTTTTTTTTTTAAATTACAGAATATAGGGCTTTGCCAATAATTGCAGGCTTAGTTAAGACACAGTAGAATGACATGAGGCTATGAGGAAAGACCAGAAAGAGGATAATCAGAGGTCAGCAAGAAGTGACTGGAGATGTAATTGAACGAAGATGAACATGAGCAAAGATGAAAAATTATCTTTACTTCAAAACCCTGAAAGAGTTGGCTCTATTTATAAATATTACAGATTCAAAGCTAAGAGAAAACAAATGTAGTCAAAGCTAAAATTAGCAAACAGCCTAGATGTACCTGAGAAATTTGTGCATTGTTTCCAGCAATGTGTACATGATTTAAAATTAAAATTAAAAAGATACATTCAGGTGACTTTTTAGAGTACATGCCAATTCATTAAAAAATTAAATATGATTTAGTTATATTAATATAATAAAACTAGATGTATACATTAATAATCTATTTATGGATATGAAAAACTTTCATATATCAGACTAGCAAAACTAATGGATTTGTATGTATTGAACACATCGTCAACAAAAATATTTGCAAATGAAAATCTTGGGTCACACTCAGAGCCAGTATCCCTAACTAGACTCTTATTTGGTCCAAGACATGATATTAGACATAAACTAGAATAAAAACTAAAAAGAATTTTGATCAAAATTTAGGGGAGCTATTCTTTTATAGATTTTAATGCTACCAAAATAGCAAGAAGACTAGCCAAAGCTTAACTCAGAGGTCTTTTAATAAATTATAAAAATAAACTAAAGTGATGATAAAAATCACGACACCAGGAATTAAGCACTTATTGTTTAAGTGACAGTCATGTTACTAGGAATTATATTCGATTTTTTTTCGTGTCTTAAATTCTATGATTTATGTATTATCATCTAAATTGTATGGTAGAGGAAGCTGAGGACAGTGAAAAGTAATGTTTTGCTCAGAAACAGCAATAACTGTCAGAGTAAGCACTAAGAAACAAAATTTTGAGGGATAAAAGACACCCTTGCTTAATCAGTCTTGAAAATCTCTATTTCTAAAGACTCCCTGAAAAGTTTTTCATTTCTTCACATCTGCTACCTATTATTACAATAAGTTGACAACTAATGAGTAAAACTGGAACCTCTGTACTCTTTAATATGCATGTCTTAGGTTACTACTAACTCTAAATATATTCAGTGTTTTTACCAAATATATGTATTTTCATATGTATTACTCTTTGCTCATTTCCTGTTGAATTTTAATCATTCTTTGATGAAGGGCATTAATATATTCTTTATTATATGTATTTAAAATATTTTATTATTTGATATTTGGTTTTGTTTTTGATATTTTTGATGAAAACATTTTTATTTGATTAAAGCAATATATAACAATTTAGTAGAGATGCCTTCTTTATTACATACTTTAAAAATCCATTTTGTAAGTTTAAAGACATTTCTGTAGATTTTGTTTAAACACTGTTAAAATGATATGCTGTTATGTGAAAGATTTACCGTTTATATTCTCATATATTTTATTAAAATTGTGTTGTTTTAACTATACATACACCTAGCACATTTCTTTTTAGTTTTATTTGTTAGTGTTTTGACATTTACATTGCTACTGTGATTAAGTCTTTTAAAATCATGTTTCCCAAAGGTTAATGATGGCATGTAGAAATGCTGCTGAATTTTATAGGAATTTTGTAATAGCCATGCCACTTTTATATTTTTATAGTTTTTACGACTTTATTGGGATTTCAGTAATCATATTATCTAAAGCTTATTCTAGTTCATATATTCCATTCACTTTATCTTATTTCACTGACTAGAACTTCCACAAATTAATTGTGTAATAATGATAAAGAATATTATTGTCTTCATCTTTCCATTAATGAAACTATTAATTTCATTATCAGTTTGTACAATTAAATATTTTAGATGATGGATGTGAAAAAGTAACGCTGGACTGAGTTAAATTTTTGTTGAAGAATATCAAGAAAATATGGTTTTCTTCATTGTACGTCCTAATGTGACAGAATATATGAATAGATTATTTTAGAATAAATCGCCTTTGAATTGCTGCCATCAATCTTATTGACTATTGGGTATTTCAAAAGTATACATTGCTTGATCTTGTATTAAAGACTTCATTGCAAACATGCACAGATGTATTTTTTCTTAAGATTGAGTTGTAGATCTTTCTTTGTGCCATCTTCAAGTTTTAGCATTACAATTATACTTGATTCATAAAAGGAGCTAAGACTGTATATTTTTATGTTGTATAAAAATTTAGATATGAAGGAATATAATTCATCAAATAAAATACTTTCCAATAACAGTCGTGTCCCAGCACCTTCCTTAGAAATAATTTTTTGAGAACATTTTAAATCCATCTCATGTAATTGGCTGGTTCGACATTATCTTATCATCTTATTTTTCTGAAATTATATGTTATTTTTAAATGTCCATTTTATCATATTTTTTAAAGCAGACATATTTTTTCCAGGTTTAATGCCTCTGAATCAAAGTTTAATCTGAGCTCAAGTTTCCCTTTATTTTCCCTAAAAATTGAAATGTCAGGAGACAAGGTTGTGAGTTGACCCCGTAGGGGGAGTTTTTTTCAATCTGTTATCATCTGCCGCAAGATAAAGATGATACTCTTTCTTCCTGACATTCTTAAATGTTTCTTTCCTACATCGATATCATGTAGTTATTGCAGAAGACTTGGAAGAGAGTAGAACACATATAATTAAATTGTTAATTGTTAACAAACAACTAATATTTTAAAAGACAACTAATACTGTTAACAAACAACAAATTTGAACTGATATTTTAATTTAAATTACTATATATTAAAATGCGAATGAATACACAGAGTGTACAACTAAGCTAAATAACTTCCAAATTGCTAAATATATGTACACAACCCTCCCTTGACAAGAATGATAAAAGTAACACCCTCCTTTCCAAATGTGCCATTATGAATGTCAACAGAAATGTAATGATTCGAAGGGAAACAGTGAGGATGCATCTCTTGTCCTTTCTTGGTTTCTCCTCATAAGCAAGATTTTTGCTCAGGCAGTTATCAGACAGTATACAAACTCTACGAAAGTATACAAACTCTACCATTCTCAGAGACATTTCTGCTCAGCATTTTCAAGTTGAAGGAAACAGAAACTCTTTTCCTCATTTAGAACCAATTCTGGACCATTCTGCCCAGAAAACTGACACCGTGCCCCCTGGTTAAACCTGTTTGGCACTAGCAGTTTTCCTTTAATGGCTTTGCAAAATGGCCGCAACAGTTCAGTTAAATTCTGAATTGCCTTGAGTTGTGCCAAATGTAGTACATGATTTCTTATAATAAATCTATTCAATGCATTTTATGTTGTCTCTCAACTTTAGTACCTAGGTGATCAGCCAGAAATATTGAAACACAAAATAAATTAGGAAGTAGGAATTATCCTATTGGAGCCCTGCTTGGATAGGTCTATACAGTTACAGAGAATTTGGATAATACTGGTTCACTTGATTTTGGAATCTTAGATGAGTACTCTTTTGTGTAAGAATTTGTTTAATAAATTGTTATAAATTGTTACAAATGTCCTTATTGGAGACAATTTCTTTTTCCTAAAGATATTTCATTAAAGAAACAAAACAGCAACAAAATCTATTCCATGTAGGGTGCTAAACTTGGTAATAAAGGTAACAGTTTCACTTCAACTATTCAGGCAGAGTCCTTTGTTTGGGAGGGCTACTAAGGCAGCAAAATAAGGTTGAAGTCACAACTGCTATAAAGAGGTGATTTACATCTCCAAAAGATTTAATAAGATATATGTCAAAACTAAAATTAATTTTCCTATAGGAAGTTGATAATGGTTCTGCTTGGTGTCCCCACCCAAATCTCATATTGAATTGCAATCCCTACATGTTGGAGGAGGGTCCAGTGGGAGGTGATTGAATTACAGAGGCAGACTTCCCTCCTTGCTCTGCTTGTGATCGTGAATGTGTTCTCACAAGACGTGGTTATTTAAAAGTGCATGGTGCTTCCCCCTTAGCACTCTCTCACTCTCCTGCTCTACCACAGTAAGACATGCTTGCTTCCCCTTAGCCTTCTGCCATGATTATAAGTTTCCTGAGTCCTCCCAGCCATTCTTCCTGTACAGCTTTTGGAACTGTGAGTCAATTAAATCTCTTTTCTTCATAAATTACCCAGTTTTAGGTAGCTCTTTATAGCAGCATGGAAACGGACTAATACAGGAATTAAGTGCTTCCTTTTTTCTGATCTTGATATATTCAGGTTCTCTTAGATGTTGTGCTACAAACTCTTCTAGGGTCGATATGAGAACTTTCATGTAGTAAGTCTTCCTTTCTAATTTCTAGTCTAGACATAAGTGAGATCAATAATATGAAACATAGGTCTGCATCTATCATTTACAAATTGCTTGTTTTCCTTATATTTATACACATAACTGAAACATGAAATACTTGAGAGGGAAGAATACACATGTTTACAATTTAAATTATCTTCAGTCAAGCCTAAAAATTTAATTGTTTTTATTTACGAATAGAATAATTGTAAGTTTAAATGTTAACTGCAATGAAGTATCATTAATGTTTATACAGATTACAGTATATCCTAAAATATATTTCCATTATTAAAATGTAACTATACCAATATAGTTATAATACAGTCATATAGTAGTCTAGTACATAGTCACCTATATATTAATGGGGAAGTATTTTATTACAATTTTAAAAATTTATTTAATTATTTAAGTTTTTTAGAATTGAGAGTGTGAATTGAATTTTATTTCAATTATTTGCTAGCATTAACAAAAGGAGAAATTTGAGTTACCATACTACAATATGAGCAACTTCAATTATGCTAAGAAATAATCACATGTATTTTCTTTGTAATGTTTTATTGAACTAAATGACAGAAATTATCATGTGAGTAGGGCGAAGGTATTCAAATTTTATAGTAATGACTATGGTATGATTATGTAACAGATTTATGGTACCAGCTATATTTTACTGCAGTATTTTTGTCTTTAGTTTCTCCAAGGGAAATATATATTATTTATTATTCAGCCAATGATGAAATGGCTCCAGGGATTAGTAATGAGATATGGAAACTTTCATCTCAAAGTTTCTTGGCCCAGGACATGATACTTATAACTGCTGGTTTGTATTACCTATTGATCACAAACTATGCCACGTAACATGAATTCAGAGAATTGCATCGAGTCACCTGTCACTAAGTTTGGTTTTCTATAAGCTATATGTCTATAATTAATCAGCATCTCCTTCCTGTCCTGCCTTGCAAGGACATGGTAATTATTCTATAGATTTTATTCCTCTGTAGTGCTATGCAGCCCCAAAGCCAAACAGAGTAGGCTAATCTCTCAAACTGCCATTGGTCTATTGACCACTGTTGTCTATTGGCAGTTAGTCATTCAGTCACTGGATTAATTGTTAGCCCATTATTATTATCATATTTATATATTAGGTAACATTTACTGTGCCTATATTAGTTGTTTTATGAATAAGATCATTTAAGTATATCAAAACTCTTTGAGCTAGAAATTATAATCACCATTTTACAGAGTAAGTTGAAATTAAAAGAGGCCATGAAGGTTTCCCAAAGCCAGTTACTAGATAGTAAAGCTGGGTTGAAACTCAAAGCCATTTTATTTTGACTATACATAAGTTTAACTCATTTTTGTTTAAATGTTCTTTTTTGCTACTAAGTAAATTTAGAAAATTCCCAGTATTCAAGGCTATTGCTCCATTCATCATATATACTCTATGCATCCTCCAAAAGGAACAAAAAAGAGAGTGAAAAAATAGAATTTTAGTATCATTTTCTTCTATTAAATATTTTTAAAAAGTACATTCAATTCAGATGCTTTCTTCACATTAGTGCCAAGTTATAGACTCTATTTGGGTACTGCTAAGGCACTCATTAACACTTTCACATTTTAAGTGCATACATATGTAATTTAAAATATTTAATTTTAAATATATATTACAAACACACACATATGTTAGTTTTACGGCAATTTGCACTTTTAGGCAGCTATAATTCTATTCAATATGAAAATACAATATAATGGCAATTTAGTAAATAAGGTTAATCCATAAGTGACATAATATATTAGAAAACAATTAGTAAAAGCACTGTATACATGAATAATAAAAACTGAGTTTCATGAGGAAAAGTAAGACAAGTTTTTCTTCTTGCAGAAAATATTGCTTGCTTTTACTCTTCCTAGATCCTCTCCATGCCCCCTACCCAAAAATATAATTCCAGCATGACATCATCATAGAACCTAATTATACTACTTTACTGGCATAAAATTTTATTTCATCAAAACAAATATTCCATGATAGATATCCTAGTGAGGATACAGAAAGTCACTTCGTTTTCCAAGTAAGTCACTTAGTGTCAACCATTGCATTTATTCATTCATTTGAGAAATAATTTTGTGTTTTTGTTTTGTTTTGAGACATAGTCTCACTCTTGTTGCCCAGGTTGGGGTGCCATGACCCAATCTCAGCTCACTGTAACCTTCACCACCTGGGTTCAAGCAATTCTCATGCCTCAGCCTCCCCAGTAGCTGGGATTGCAGGCGCCCACCACCATGTCCAGCTAATTTTTGTATTTTTAGTAGAGATGGGGTTTCACCATGTTGGCCAGGCTGGTCTCAAACTCCTGACCTCAGGTGATCCACCTGCCTCAGCCTCCTAAACTTATGGATAACAGGTGTGAACCAGTGATCCAAGCCGAAGAAATAATTTTGAGTTCATATAAAAACCAACATAAGTGCAAGGAATATACTAATAAATAACTTAATTTTTTTTAATACAGAAAGGGGTCTTACATGTTGTCCACACTAGTCTTAAACGCCTGGCCTTAAGCTGACCTCCTGATTCAGTTACTCAAAGTGTTGGCATTACAAATGTGAGCCATTGTGTCTGACCTAATAAACAAATATTAAAATGTGTTTGCATCATAAGTTTTATATTCCTGTTGAGAGTAAGAAGATAAACAGTTAAATAAATAATTCAAGAAAAATAGTATTATAAAGTAAATACATCAGAAATTTTTAGTATTTCTCATACAAATTATCTTGTAGTGATAAGAGAAATTAAAGCAATTTAAATTATATAATGGTAAAAGCAATCTCAAAATACCTGGTAGAATAATTCTCAATTTACCATAAGAAGCTGAATATTTATTTCCTTCAGCAGAGAGACAAAAAGAAGCTTTCTTGGAGCATTTATAGTTTACAACCCTCTAACAGCTTTTACACAACAAACAGAACAGATACCCAAGATTTTTGTGGCCCTAAATGTAAGCTATTTATAAATGTAGCTTTAATTTTCTTAGTATATTCTCAAATATGCCAGATAAACAGCGTGTGTTAAAATATTTGTGATGTCTCTAAAGAGAGGTAAAATTTGTTTTAAAAAATCCTGAATATTTGTAAGATTTGAATATAATACTATAATTTAGAGAATAAATGGAAACTACAGGAGGATTAAATATGGCAAAATAGGAACAGCTCCAGAGCACAGTTCCCAGCAAGAACAATGCAGAGGGTGAGTGACAACCGGATTTCCAAAAAAATTTTCACTTCCCACAGACCAGGAGATTCCTGGGCCGAAAAGCACCATGAGTTTTCAGCATGGCAGTTTCATCCAGTGCCAGATTGGTGCGCAGAAACTCACACAAAACTGGGTGGCCATTTCAACTGGCACCTGGAATGCCTGGGAGACAGAGCCACCCATTCAACTGCAAGAGAGGGGGCAGAGACAGGGAGTCAGGCAATCTGGCTCAGCTGGTACCATCCCCATAAAACAAGCAATCTGAAATGCTCTGGATTGAATTTCGCAGCAAGTGTGACTGGACCCAGGACTGTCCAGCTCAGTGAAGAGAAGGGTCACCACCACTACCGAGGCAGTCCACCACTATCGAAGCAGTTCACACAGCAGCTAGGCAGAGACTGCGGCAGCTCAGCAATGCCTCTGCTGGCAGACTGTGACTAGACAACTCCCTGCAGGGCAGGGCATCTATGAAAAAAGGCAGCAGCATGACAGGAACTTATAAATAAAGCTGACCTTCCAAGGACAGAGCACCTGGGAAAAGAGGCAGTTATGAGTTTCACTACATCAGACGTAAAAGTACTTGTCTAGCAGCTCTGCATGAAACAATGGAGCTCCTAGCACAGCATTTGAGCTCCTAGAAGGGACAGACTGTCTCCTCAAGCAGTTCCCCAACCCCTGTATACCCAAAGAGACATCTCATAAAGGAGAGCTCAGGCTGACATCTGGCAGGTACCTTTCTGGGTTGAAGTTAACAGAAGAAGAAACTGGCAGCAACCCTTACTGTCCTGCAGCCCCCGCATGTGATCCCCAGGCAAGCAGGGTCTGGAATGGACCTCCATCAACTAACAGGCAAAACAGCCAGCTAGCATCAAAATGGCAGTATCAAATTCACACATAACAGTATTAGCCCTAAATGTAAATGGGCTAAATGCACCAATCAAAAGACACAGACTGGCAAATTGGATAAAAAGCCAAAACCCATCAGTGTGCTGTATCCAGGAAACCCATCTCACATGCAAGGACACACAAAGGCTCAAAATAAAGGGATGGAGGAATATTTATTAAGCAAATGGAGAGAAAAAAAAGCAGGAGTTGCAATCCTAGTCTCTGATAAAATAGAATTTAAACTAACAAAGATCAAAAGAGACAAAGAAGGGCATTATATAATGGTAAAAGGATCAATGCATCAGGAGGAGCTAAAAATCCTAAATATATATGCACCCAATACAGGAGCATCAGGTACATAAAGCAAGTTCATAATGAATTGCAAAGAGACTTAGACTCCCACACAATAATTGTGGGAGGCTTAACACTCCACTGACAATATTAGACAGATTAACAAGACAGAAAACTAACAAGGATATCCAGGACTTGAACTCAGACCTGGACCAAGCAGACCTAATAGACATCTACAAAACTCTCTGCCCCAAATCCACAGAATATGCATTCTTCTCAGCACCGCATTACACCTACTCTAAAATTGACCACATAATTGGAAGTAAATCACTCCTCGGCAAATGCATAAGAATGGAAATCATAACAAACAATCTCTCAGACCACAGGGCAATCAAATTATTTCTCAGGATTAAGAAACTAACTCAGAACTGCACAGCTTCATGGAAACTGAACAACTGGATCCTGAATGTCGACTGGATATACAATGAAATGAAAGCAGAAATAAAGATGTTATTTGCAACTAACGAGAATGAAGACGCAATGTACAAGAATCTCTGGGACACATATAAAGCAGTGTCTAGAGGGCAATTTATATCAACAAATGCCAACATGAGAAGCAAGGAAAGATATAAAATCAACATCCTATCATCAAAATTGAAAGAGTTTGAGGAGCAGGATCAAAAAAACTCAAAAGCTAGCAGAAGACAAGAAATGACTAAGATCAGAACAGAACTGAAGGAGATAGAGACACAAAAAAAAACCTTCAAAATCAATCAATCCAGGAGCTGGTATTTGGAAAGATCAACAAAATAGACCACTAGCCAGATTAATAAAAAACAAAAGGGATAAGAATAAAATAGATTCCATAAAAAATGATAAAGGGGATATGACCACTGATCCCACAGAAACACAAATTACAATCAGAGATTACTATAAATAACTCTACACACATAAACCAGTAAACCTGGAAGAAATGGATAAACTGTTGGACACTTGAACCCTCACAAGCCTATACCTGGAAGAATTTGAAACCTTGAATAGACCAATAACAAGGGCTGAAGTTGAGGCAGCAATTAATAGTCTACCAAACAAAAAAGTCCAGGTCCAGACAGGTTCACGGCTGAATTCTACCAGATGTACAAAGAGGAGCTGTTACCATTCCTTCTGAAACTATTCTAAACAATACAAAAAGAGGGAATCCTTCCCAAATCATTTTATGAGACCAATATCAACCAGATACCAAAACCCTTCAGAGACTTAACAAGAAAAAAAAAACTTCAGGCCAATATCCATGATGAATGCAAAAATCTTCAATAAAATACTGGCAAACCGATTGCAACAGCGTATCAAAAAGCTTATCCATCACAATCAGGTAGGCTTCATTCCAAGGATGCAAGGCTAGTTCAACATACACAAGTCTATAAACATAATCCACCACATAAACAAAATCAAAGACAAAAACCACATGATCATCTCAGTAGATGCAGAGAAGGCCTTTGACAAAATTCAATAGCCCTTTATGCTAAAAACTATCATTAAACAAGGTATGCAAGGAACATATCTCAAAAGAATAAAAGCTATTTCCAACAAACCTATAGCCAATATCATACTGAATGGGCAAAAACTGGAAGCATTCCCTTTGAAGTCCAGCACTAGACAAGGATGCCTTCTCTCACCACTCCTATTAAATATAGTATTGGAAGGTCTAGCCAGAGCAATTAGGCAAGAAAAAATAAATGTATTCAATTAGGAAAAGAGGAAGTCAAATTGTCTCTATTTACAGATGACATAATTATATATTTAAAAGACCCTATCATCTCAGCCCCAAATCTCCTTAAACTGATAAGCAACTTCAGCAATGTCTCAGGATACAAAATCATTGTGTAGAAATCACAAGCATTTCTATATAGCAATAAGAGACTAACAGAGAGCCAAATAATGAGCAAACTCCCATTCACAATTGCTACAAAGAGAATAAAATACCTAGGAATAAAACTAACAAAGGATATAAAGGAACTCTTCAAGGAGAACTACAAACCACTGCTCATGGAAATAAAAAGGACACAAACAGATGGAACTACATTCCATGCTCATGGTTAGGAAGAATCAATATTGTGAAAATGGCCATACTGCCCAAAGTAATTTACAGATTCAATGGTATCCCCATCAGGCTACTAATGACCTTCTTCACATAGCTGGAAAGAAACACCTTAAACTTTATATGGAAACAGAAGAGAGCCCACATAGCCAAGACAATCCTAAGCAAAAAGAACAAAGCCAAAAGCATCACACTATCTGATTTCAAACTATACTACAAAGCAACAGTAATGAAAACTGCATAGTACTGGTACCAAAACACCAGTGGAACAGAACAGAGGCCCTACAAGCAATGTCACACATCTACAACTATCTGATCTTTGACAAACCTGACAAAAACAAGCAGTGGGAAAAGGATTCCCTGTTTAGTAAATGGTGTTGGGAAAACTGGCTAGCAGTGTGCAGAAAGCAGAAACTGGACCCCCTTCCTGATATTTTACACTAAAATTAACTCCAGATGGATTAAAGACTTAAACATAAGACCTAACACCATGAAAAATCCTAGAAGAAAACCTAGGAAAAACCATTCAGGATATAGGCATAGGCAAAGACTTCATGGCTAAAACACCAAAAGCATTGGCAACAAAAGCCAAAATAGACAAATGGGATCTAATTATACTCCAGAGCTTCTGTACTGCAAAAGAAACAATCATTAGAGTGAACTGGCAACCAACAGAATGGGAAAAATATTTTGCAATCTACCCATTCTGACAAAGTGCTAATATCCAAAATCTACAAAGGACTAAAACAGATTTACAAGAAAAAAATAAACCCATCCAAAAGTGGGAAAAGGATATGAACATACACTTTTCTTTTCCTTTTTTTAAGAAAGGAGAGAAGGAAAGAAAGAAAAAAAGGAGTGAAGGAGAGGAAGAAGGAGAAAGAAAAAAGAGGGAGAGAGAATGGGAATGTTGCTTTATTCTAAAAATGGGTATTGAAAACCTCTTTTATGCCAATAATCATGCTTAATAATGGCCGATCAATATTTTATTTAAACCTATGAGTAGGTGTGATGTGGTACTGACAAGAATGTATATTTTATGTATTTAAACTGTAGAGCCCTATAAATTTTTACTAAGTTTACTTGTTCTGGATCTGAGTTCAAGTCCTGGATATCCTTATTAATTTTCTGTCTCATTGATCTACCTAATATTGATGTTGAAGTCTCCCACTATTATTGTGTGGGAGTCTAGGGAGTCTAAGTCTCTTTATAGGTCTTATGTATCTGGGTGTTAGGATCATTAGCTCTTCTTGTTGCATTGATCCTTTTACCACTATATATTTGTTGCTTTAAAATCTATTTTATCAGAGGTAAGAATTACAACTCCTGCTTTTTATTTATTTATTTATTTTTGCTCTCCATTTGGTTGGTAAATTATTTTTCCATCCCTTTGTTTTGAGTCTTTGTGTAACCCTGCATGTGAAATAGCTCTGGATGTAGCATACCGTTGGGTTTTGGCTATATCATTTGATTGGGGGATTTAGTCAATTTAAATTTAGGATTACTGCCATTTGATATTAACTGGTTGTTTTGTCCATTCGTTGATGTAAATTCTTCATTATGTTGATGCTCTTTACTTTTTGGTATATTTTTAGAAAGTCTAATACTGGTTGTTCCTTTCTATGTGTAATGCTTCTTTCAGAAGCTCTTGTAAAGCAGGCCTGGTGGTAATAAAATATCTGAGTACTTGCTTGTTCATAAAAGATTTTATTTTTCCTTCAGTTGTGAAGCTTAGTTTGGCTGATATGAAATTCTGGGCTGAAAGTTCTTTTCTTTAAGGATGCTCAATATTGGCCCCCCACTCTCTTCTGGCTTGAAGGGTTTCTGCTGAGAGATCTGCGGTAAGTCTGATAGGCTTCCCTTTGTGGGTAACCCAACCTTTCTCTCTGGCTGCCCTTAGTATTTTCTCCTTCATTTCAACCCTGGTGAATCTACCGATTATGTGCCTTGGAGTTGCTCTTCTTGAGGAATATCCTTGTGGTGTTCTCTGTATTACCTGGAGTGGAATATTGTCCTGCTTTGCTAGGTTGGGAAAGTTTTCCTGAATAATATCCTAAAGAGTATTTTCCAGCTTGGATTCATTCTCTTCATCGTATTCAGGTACACCTATCAAATGTAAATTTGGTCTCTTCACATAGTCCCATATTTCTTGGAGACTTTGCTAATTCCCTTTTGTGCTTTTTTCTCTAGTCTTTCCTTCTCATTTTATTTCATTGAGTTGATCTTCGACCTCTGATATCCTTTCTTCTGCTTGGTCAGTTTGGCTATTGAAACTTGTGCATGCTTTGTGAAGTTCTTGTGTTGTGTTTTTCAACTCCATTAATTCATTTATATTCCTCTCTATATTGTCTATTCTTGTTAGCATTTCGTCAAACCTTTTTTCAAAGTTCTTAGTTTCTTTACATTGGGTTAGAACAAGTTCTTTTAACTCCCAGAAGTTTCTTATCATCCACCTTCTGAAACCTACTTCTGTTAATGGAACACAGTCCTTCTCCATCTGGCCTTGTTCCTTTGCTAAGGGGGAACTGTAATCCCCTGTAGAGGGAGACACATTCTGATTTTGGGTATTCTCAGACTTTTAAGGCTGGTTTCTTCCCTTCATTATGAATTTATCCATCTGTCATCTTTGTAATTACTGCCTTTCTAATTAGGTTTCTGAGTGGACGTCCAATTTATTGATTCCCAGCACTGGAATCTGAGCAACCCACTGTGCTGGCCAAAACAGCAGTGTTAAGATTGATGGTGTTCTTCTGCCTGACAATCTCTGGTAGGGCTTCCTTCTTGATTCTGTAATAGGTGACTCTGCCTTCCTGGAGCTCCAAACATCAGTCAGAAGGGGAACCAGTCCCGTTTACTCTGCACCAAGAGCCACTGCACTGAGGCACCGGCAAAACTGCCTGGCTGGCCACAAGAGTCGTGCTGGTGACCCATGGGGCTCCTCCACTGGGAATCTTCTGGTCTGTGAGTGACAAAAATTCATCTGAAAGTGTGGTGTCCTCTCGTTCTCTGAACTTTCACTGGGAGCTACAATCTTGAGCTGTTAGCAATCAGCCATCTTGGATCTCTCTCCTTTTTTTTTTTTGGCAAGAACATTTATTACAAAAATAGGTGGATAAAATAAGTGTGCTTTAAGTTCTAGATATGCAACAAATGCTATTCGATGCTGTTTTGCAGTGTAAACATGTGGCTCTGTGATGGTGGGTGGGCCCCTAGTGTGATGCACAGCCACAATACTCCATGTGACAAACCTCCTGGTTCCAGGCAGAGAGGAGACACCTTATCCCATAGAAGAGGATGGGGCTTCCACCCTGCGGACCGTACAAGTGGCTCCCATAGGCAGCCATCCCTTTCTGGCAAGCTGCGGCATTCCCAGGTGCAGGCTGGGGGAGGGCTGGCACGCCAGCATCAGATCGCTCTGGCTTCAGCCTGATGGAGACATAAGACTGGGACCTCCCTCTGCAGATGTTCCTGACCCCATCTCCACCTCCAGCCTCTAGTCTCACTGGCAGTTCCCTGTGACCCAGCCTGTTCCACAGCCAAAGGGGGACCAAACAGTTTTCAAAAACAAGACATATATGAGGCCAAAAAACATATGAAAAAATGCTCATCATCACTGATTATTACAGAAATGCAAATCAAAACCACATTGAGATACCACCTCATGCCAGTTAGAATGGCAATCATTAAAAAATCAAGAGACAACAGATGCTGGAGAGGATGTGGAGAAATAGGAACACTTTTATACTGTTGGTGGTAGTGTAAACTAGTTCAACCATTGTGGAAGACAGTGTGGTGATTCCTCATGGACCTAGAAATAGAAATTCCATTTGACTCAGCAATTCTATTACTGGGTATATACCCAAAGAATTATAAATCATTCTGTTATAAAGACACAGGCAAACATATGTTCACAGCGGCACAGTTTACAATAGCAAAGACCTAGAACCAACCCAAATGCACATCGACAATAGACTGGACAAGGAAAATGTGGTATATATACACCATGGAGTACTCTGCAGCCATAAAAAATAATGAGTTTGTGTCCTTTGTAGGGACGTGGATGAAACTGGAAACCATAATTCTCAGCAAACTGACACAAGAACAGAAAATCAAACACCACATGTTCTCACTCACAGGCAAGTGATGAACAATGAGAATACATGGACACAGGGAGGGGAGCAACACACACCGGTGTCTGTTGTGGGGGCAAGGGTGGGACAGTGGGGGGTGGGGAGGTTGGGAAGGGATAACATGGGGAAAAATGCCAGATGTAGGTGATGGTGGGGAGGCAGCAAACCACATTGCCATGTATGTACCAGTGCAACAATCCTGCATGATTTGCACATGTAACCTGAACCTAAAGTACAATTAAGAAGAAAAAAAATAGAATTAAACTCATTTGGAACTGAAAAAAATGGATAAAGGATAATTTTAAAGTCAAAAATAAATGCAAACAACCACTATAAATGTTGAATTTATTGCATTATGAATATATGTAGAAAAATAATTTATATCTGTTGGTAAAGTACTTTTTTAATATTGCATGTGATAATTCCATTTAAAAAACAAATCTGTTGTTGATGTCAGCAAGAAAACTCAAACATCAAAGACAAGAAGTGAAAAAGGGAATATTTCCTAGGTTGATTTCCTACTAATAAATCACTGTCATTATCTTTACACTCTAATAGTGCACTTATTCACAGTGGCAAACCTCTGACAGGCACTTTAATACATCTTAAGGTTCATGTCAAGTTGTATAACTTGGAACAAATTCCAGGTGGTGAATTCTGAGGCCCATGACTGGTGGGCAGTAAATGACTGTATTTTCAGAAAACCTTTTAATCCTATGGAGAGTTGATCTGACATGAGAATATAAACCATAGATCACTGTGGCAAATGTGATTAGTCTGAGAAAAATCCCCATTATTTACAGTCTCCTTTGAGGGAAAATTCTTCCCTGAGCTTCTTATATATTATTTAGAAAATAATGTATTAGTAGTTGCCGTTTTCATTTGTGTTTAACTCAGAAGAAGATAATTTTGACATATGTTTTTAAAATTTGTTATAAAATAATTTGATTTGATTTTAGCTACTTAATTTTATTCTGAAAATAAATACTATGGTATCATTTTTTGTGGTTTTTCAGTCTCAAAATGCTTATATTTATTTAAAAGAATTTCTAAAGTACTAGCAGTTTAAAAATAATTTTCAGTAAAAGAAAAAATACAATCATTACCATCAATTAACTTACAGAGTAGTGAAAAATAAGAAAATTATGTAATAACTACATTAAAATGCAATGTACTTGCCACAAGAAAATACAGATAGTAGTTGGGTGTATGGGTGCTGAGGAGATTGACTAAGGACAGAGTACCATGACTTATAGGACACTATAAAGATATTTAGCATATGTGTCATTTGATTGAATATAGAAAAAAGATGCATATTTGAAAAATTAATAGAAATGCTACAATTTTGACAAAATGTAATAATCACAGATTTTAAAAGTTCAACGAAGTGCAAGAATAAAAAATGGAAAGAAAATCGTAACTAGGCTACAATTTTGATAAAAAGTAGTAATCACAGATTCAAAAAGTTCAATGAAGTGCAAGGATTAAAAAAATAGAAAGAAAACCATAACTAGGCACATTATAATCAAATTTCCTAAAAGCGAATAACAAGAAAGGTTTAAAAGAAGCTAAAAGACAAAGAAAAATTACAATATGATGAACAATGCAAAAAAATGAGAGTTGCCTTCTCATCAAAAGCAAGGCAAGCCAGAAGAGCATGAAATTACATTTTTAAAGTTATTTTTTCTTAAAGAAGCTAAAAACTAGAATTCTACATTTAGTGAAACTATCTTTCAAAACATCTGTAATGTAAATAAAGGTTTAACATATGAAGGCTGAGTTTGTCACCAGCAGACCGTACTAAAAAAAAAAAAAAATACTTGGGGAATTCTTCAGGTTGAAGAAAATGTTGTTAGATAGAAATTTAGGTCTAAGGGGAAAAACAGAAAATACCAGCAATTATACATATGTGAGTAAATATAAACGACTGTTTTTTTTCTATTCTTAACATCTTTAATAAAAAAACTGATGGTGACTTAATATATGCAAATTGGACCTCTATAAACTTGGATTTTCAAGAACAACAATTGAAGCAATAATAATAAAAATCCATTATTGTGTTCATAAAATAGATAGAGGCATATTTACTGTAGAAGCACAAAGATTGGAAAGAATAAATAGAAGTGTCTCATATATGCAGTAGTAAAATGCTAATTTTAGGATAAGCACAAGTTCAGGACACATATTACACTTGCTAGAGTAACTGCTTATAAAATTATAAAGAACAGATGATATTACTCAATATAATACCATCTATAAAATATACTGATGTTGCTCAGTAGAAATAAGATTGTTTTATACTAAGTAATATCACCTGAAGATCAAAGCTGACCCTTGGTTTCCAAATAACTCTAAGAAAGCATACTGAGAAAAGATTAAACTGCAAACCACTAAGTTTGAATACATTCTTCAATAAGCTGTCAATGACAAGCAAAAAAAGGGGAAGGGAAAGAATGCACATGCTGCCTTTTCTGCCAGGCTTTCCCATTACCTTTACTATCTGTTACTTGCTCACAGCTGGTCTGTCTAGTGATGTCTGCTTGCAGATTGGTTACCATTATCTGCACTGGGAGTTGCAGTTGCCTTATGATTGGTGTGTATTAGATCATCAATCAATGTGGTGCACTTGAGAGATGCCACATGACCTTGGGAGTTCATGTCCAATTGATGTTCAACTGTTTCTGTATTGTAGGCTTATATGCTGACTGGGGTGCTTGGGCAGCAAAAATCCCTTCTATTCTATTGACTCAAAGTTGTATCACCCAGCTTCTAATTAGTTACACCCAAAGTCATCTTATACATTAAATCATGGGTTATGTAAATTGTTTATAACTTGTGGAATACTTATCTCCTTTGGTCAAAGTAGCCACTTGTTTATCACAGTGCTAGTAAACAAGTTCTCATGAATAAATTATAATTATCAGTAGATGGGCTTATGTATTTGCAATTTTGCAGGCTTTTGGGGGAACGCATAGTTTTCCATTCTTTGGAGAAAGACATTAATGAGCAATTTTGAAAAAAAACATGTTTACAAGCAAAAGAACGGCAGGAAACTGTTTACAATATCAAGCACAGCAAAGACATTTATATTCACTTTTATAAAGAAGGAGCACATATCTTTACATAAATTTATTTCACATATTAGAGAGATATATCTAAAAGGCTGAAAACGAGATAAAATTGTATACTAAAATAAATAGATTAATAAAGAAATTAGCAGTGTGGGGCAAAGAAAGACTCTAAGAGCAAAAGAAAGCAAATAGCAAGATGGTAAACAAAATTAACCTAATCATTCATTATATTACATGTATAAAGAATAAACACTCAAATTAAAAGGCAAAAGAACGTCAAACTGGACAAAAATTAAGCCCTAACTATAATAAGTTTATAAGAGAATCATTTTAAATATAAAGTACATTTATGGGAAAAATATGGAAACTAAATACATAGAAAATAAATCCATTGGTAACTCAGGTCAAAATATATGTTCCTATCGGATAAGATAGAATTTAAGATAAGGAAGTATATTTCAAAACTATAAAAAAGCCAAAGCCAATTTCTCCAGAAAATAGAGCAATCCAAATATGTGTGTGTGTGTGTGTGTGTGTGTGTGTGTATACACATATACTTAAAATCCAAATCTGTGTGTGTGTGTGTATATAAATATACTTAAAATCAGTGTCAAATTACAAACATTGACAGAACTAAAAATGAATAGAATGAATCAACAGTTATTACCGGGAACTTTAAAACACATTCAGTAATACACATGTAGTGTAGCCAAAAATGCTAAGTATAGATAGAAGATTGGAAAAAACACAACTTTTTGTGTTTCAAATTTTTTTTAATTTCATTAAAATTTTTTAAAAATTTCATCCATTCAGTAATTCATTAGATCTTTGTTGAACCTGACAATGTGTTAAGGACTGAAATACAATGAGGAATGATATACTGTGGTTTCAAGAAGTTCAAATTTTTAACCACAGGACAGATCAGAACTGATAAACTAAAATAAACTGTGCTATTGCATATTTTAACAAATTAAGCACATTTTAAGAGTTGCTATTGTAGAGATGTGGCCAAAGTTTGTTGCAGAACAATTCATTCTTGTTAAGGAAGATGAAGATTTTATTGAAGTGGTAGTATTTGAGCTGAAAGTTGAGAAATGAATGGATATTTTTAAGACTACGAGCAGCTGAAAGAGTAAAATGAGCTATTCCAGTCAAAAAGGACAGTATCTGCAGAGGTGTGGAGTTGCAAAGATCTGTAATATCTTGGAAATGTCACAAAAGAAGAGAGAGACAATACGAGGCTATAATAATAGATTAAGAATTACATTAAAGGAACATGTAAGCTAAAACATGTAGTTCTTATTTTAATCAATAGTCTGAGAAATCTAACCAAAAGGTGCAATGTCATGGGAACTTTTAGGATAAGCATGGCCATAACTGGAGACAGTCCTAAACCAGGTTAGGCTGGAGGTAGGGAGACAAGTGAGAAGGTCATAACTTCTAATTTGGTGGTGAATTAACATGTTGGTCTGTTTCCAGAAGCTGCAAGAAATGTCACAAGTAATTTTTTATTAATAAAGTACTAAAATTTAAAAAAGTATTTAGAGAAGATTCAAGTTCATTCTTATAATAAAAATCATCTTATTCACTTATGTTTTCTGAAGTGGGAGAAAATGGATATTATAACTAGTACATCAGAAATTGTGCAAGACTCTCTGACTCTATATATATTCACATGACACTGAAGCACTCACAAATGTTGCTTAATATTTGTTTCCCAGACCTGACCATCAATGGCATCAACATACCCAGATGTTCACTCCAATAAGTTAAGCATTACTCCAGACCTTTTCTTCTCTCTTACTATCCACTCCAAGCAATCTTATAAATGTTTCATCATTAATATTTCTATTCTCAAATACTGCCTCTTCTTTCTATTTTCACTGCTACTGCCTTTATTATTCCTATTTCTCATCTGAATACTATAACATCGTTATTATACTATTTTAAATGATTCTGAATATTATAAATAAAATGCATACTTCCTCAATAACTCTTTAATTTCATTTCAAACAGTCCCCAACATATTCCTTTTCTTGTGCATAAAATGTAAATTCAGTGTTTCAAGTTTAACATGCTCTTTTATGCTCCCTTGTTTTCCACTTATGCTTTACCTTCCCCCTGGGATGTTGATTCAATTTCACTAGTATTCTTCAGGAATGCCTAAGAATTCTCAAATGCAGTTTATATATTACACATAAAGTTCCCAGTAGAGTTACACACATAAGGGACAATGTTAAACAGGAAATCAAACCCCTATACTGTTGTAAAATAGGTGACAGTAACTCCTAAAACAAAACATGGATGAAGCTTGGTTGGTGCATGTAATTTATGCTCAAGAACCAAGCAATTTTTTTTTCTAATCCAAATTTCATGTTTACCACTAAATTATCACAAATGTATGAGAGTACCACACTGCACAAAAGAAAAAAAAAGGAGGAAACACACAGAGACAGAGAGACAAAGAGAGAGAAAGAGAGATTGAGAAAGGACATTAGGCTCCACGCAAATGCTCCATTCTCCTACACCATTCAGCCCAATAAATGAGCATCCTGGAAGAGACAAATCCAGTCATTTCTTTCTTGAAGATGTGGAAGGACAGAACATTAGTGAGAGAAGAAAAATGAAGAGATAATAGCCAAACATGTCAAAATTTTATGAACATTATTTACCCACAGATTTAAGAAACTTAAATAATTCCAAGCACAAGAAAAATTAAGAAAATTACATCAAAGAATAGCACAATTAAAATTTTAAAACTCAGGATAAAAAGAAGCATTTTACCAGCAGCCAGAGAAAAGCCATGTTACATACATTATAACAAAGACAAGGATGTTGACAGATTTGATCAGAGACAATGCAAGCACGAAGCCACCAGAGCCACATTATGTAAGAACTGAAATGTTTTTTAAAAAGTTATACCAGAACACTACACCTATATCTTTCAATATCCAAAGGAAAACAAAGACATGTTCAGAAATTAAAAAGCTGAAGGAATTCACTATCTGCAGACCAGCCCTAAAGGAAATGCTAATGAAATTCCTTCAAGCAGAAGCTGAAAAATAGTAAACATAATGCTAGATCTACACAAAGAAATGCAAAACATAAAATATGATAAAGACATGCATTAACATACAGAATTGTTTTTATTATTTAAATCTCCCCAAAAGATAATTGACTCTTTAAACAAAAATCATATCAATATATTGTTGACTTTGTATGCATATATGTGCATAGTTAGTATAAACATACAAACACACACACACACACGGTTTTTTAAAACTTTTATTTAGGTTTGGTGGTACATGTGAAGTTTTTTACATTAATAAACATATGTCAGAGGTTTTTGGAGGGTGTTCTTGTACATATTGTTACACTGCTTATTGCTTAGGTATTGGGCTTAGTATCCAACAGTTATCTTCTGCTCTTTCCCTCCTCCCACCCTTGTCTTTCTAGTAGACATCAGTATCTGTTGTTTTCTTCTTTGTATTCATAAGTCTTTATCATTTAGCTCCCACTTATAGGTGACAACATTGTAGTACTTGGTTTTCTGTTCCTTCATGAGTTTGCTAAGAATGATAGCCTGCAGCTCCATCCATGTTCCTCCAAAAAACACAATCTCATTCTTTTTATGGCTGCAGAATATTCCATGGTGTACATGTACCATGTTTTCTTTATCCAGGTTGTCATTTATGGGCCTTTGGGCTGATTCCATGTCTTAGCTGTTGCAAACAGTGATTCAATGAACATTTGCATGCATGTGTCCTTTTTTGTGTGTGTGTGATGAAGTCTCACTCCATCACCAGGCTGGAGCGCAGTGGCAGGATCTTGGCTCACTGCAACCTCCACCTCCTGGATTCAAGTGATTCTCCTGCCTCAGCCTCCCAAGTAGTTGGGACTACAGGTGCAAACCACTATGCCCAGCTGACTTTTATGTTTTTAGTAGAGATGGAGTTTCACCATGTTGGTGAGGATGATCTCAATCTCTTGACTTCATGATCCACCTGCCTCGGCCTCGCAAAGTGCTGGGATTACAGGCGTGAACCACCACGCCTGGCCGCATGTGTTTTTTATGGTAGAATGCTTTCTATTCCTCTGGGTGTATACCAAGTAATGGATTTGCTGGGTCAAATGGTAGTTTTGATTTTACCTCTTTGAGGAATTACCATACTGCTTTCCACAATGGTTGAACTAATTTATACTCCCACCAGCAGTGCAAACAGGTTTCCTTTTCTCTGCAGCCTGTCCAGCATTTGTTATTGTTTTATGTTTTAATAGCCATTTTGACTAGTGTGAGATCATATTTCACTGTGGTTTTGATTTGCATTTCTTTAATGATGAGTGATATTGACCTTTTTTACAGGTTTACATGCTTGCTGGCCACATTTATGTCTTCTTTTGAGAAGTGTCCATTCATGTCCTTTGCTCGCTTTTTTCCTTCATTTCAATATTGGTGAATCTGACAATTATGTGCCTTGCAGTTGCTCTTCTTGAGGAGTATCTTTGTAGTGTTCTCTGTATTTCCTGGATTTGAATGTTGGCCTGCCTCACTAGGCTGGGGAAGTTCTTCTGGATATTATCCTGAAGAGTGTTTTCTAGCTTGGATTCATTCTCCCAATCACATTCAGGTATAACAATCAAGCATTGATTAGGTCTTTTCACATAATCCCATATTTCTTGGAGGCTTTGTTCATTTCTTTTCACTTTTTTGTCTCTATTCTTGCTTTCTTGTTTTATTTCATTGAGTTGATCTTCAATTTCTGATTGATCTATTTGGCTATTGAAACTTGTGTATGCTTCATGAAGTTCTCATACTGTGTTTTTCAGCTCCATCAAGTTGTTTATGTTATCTAAGCTTGTTATTCTAGTTAGCATTTCGTCTAACCTTTTTTTTTTAAGGTTTTCAGTGTCTTTGAATTGGGATAGAACATGTTCTTTCAGCTCAGAGAAGTTTGTTATTACCCACTGTCTGAAGCCTGCTTCTGTAAAGTGGTTAAACTCATTCTCCATCCTGTTTTGTTCCCACGCTGTTGAGGAATTGTGATCCCTTGGAGGAGGAGAGGCATTCTGCTCTTTGATGATTTCATTCTTTTTGCGTTGGTTTCTTCCCATCTTCACGGATTTATCTACCTTTGATCTTTGAAGTTGGTGATTTTGGATGGTGTCTCTGAGTGGATGTCCTTTCTGTTGATGTTGAAGCTATTTTTTTATTTTAATTTTCCTTCTAACAGGCCCCTCTGCTGTAGGAGTGCTGGAGATCCATTCCAGACCTTGCTTGCCTAGGAATCACCCACGGGACCTGCAGCACAGCAAGTATTGCTGCCTGATCTTTCCTTTGGTAGCTTCATCCCAGAATGGCACCCGCCAGGTATCAGCCAGAACTGTCCTCTATGTAGTGTCTATTTGGTTATGTAGGGGTCAGGGAGTTGCTTGAGGAGACAATTTGCCCCTTGTCTGCCTGCAGGGGCAATGCTGGGCTGCCACAGGCTCAGTCCTGCTGCTGTGTAAGCTTCCTCTGGCTTTTGTTTACACAGGTAAGATCAGCTATGGCAGACACTCTTCCACCCACCGAGCTTGATCATCCCAGGTTGAGCTTGAACTGATGTGCTGGCTTCAAAACTCTCAAGCAAGAGGGCTTCAGTTTGCTGGTCTTTGTGGGAGTAGGACCCAGCCATAATATCACCAATCTCCCTGCTTTCAGCTCCCTATCTTTCTGGGGAGCAGGGAGTTCCCCATCCTGTAGATGCTCTCAGCGCTGGTCCAAAACATCCACCCAGATCTGGGCCAACAACCCACGGTGCCAGCCGGAGCTGCCACTCAGATCTGTGCTAGCAACTCATGGCACTTTTCAGCCCGGGGGATCTCCTTGTCTGTGGGTTGTAGAGATGATGGGAGAAATGCAGTATCTGAACCGGAGTACCAGAAGGGAAGAGTCCCCTATCCTCCATCAAGTTGCAATTCCCATGTGGGCAGCACCCTACCCTGCCTTAGTTTGTCCTCCTTGGGCTACACCCCCTGTTCTACCAGTCCCATTGAAATGAACCTGGTATCTTGGAAGGAAATGCAGGGATCGCTCACCTTCTGCATTGCTCTCACTGGGAACTGTGCTCTGGAGCGTTTCCTATTTGGCCATCTCCGGTGGAAATCCTGTATTTTGTTGTTCCTCTGTCAGGTTTGGTATCAGGATGATGCTGGCCTCATAGAACGAGCTGGGGAGAAATCATTTTTCCTCTATTTGGGGGAATAGTTTCTGTAGAAATGGCACCAGCTTTTCTTTGTACATCTGTGAATTCATGAGGTCCTGGGCTTTTATTGCTTGGTATGCTACTTATTACTATCATTGTGCTGTTAGATGCTTATTATGTTGGCTTATTTGTGTGGTTACTTTTCAGAGACACTGGTTTGTGTTTTTGTATAATAGGAAAATGAATGTCAGTTTAGGCTGGCAAATATATATTTTAAAAGATTTAAAAAATAGGATAAAGTAGGTTTATGCTGTCCAATAAGGTAGCTACAGAGCTTTTGTTCATACCTTTCTACTGTTTTTAAAAAATATATATATTATTTTAAATATATATATTTAAATATATATGATATATAATATATATTATAAAATATAAAATATATAATATATAATATATTATATATTATAAAATATATAATATATAATATATTATATATTATAAAATATATAATATATAATATATTATATATTATAAAATATATGATAAATATATAATATATTATATATATTATATATATTTTATAACATATATATTATATATATTTTAAAACATATATTAATATATATTTAATACATAATAAATATATTATATATTTATATATAAATAATACATAATAATAATTATTATTATTATTATATATTATACCTTAAGTTCTGGGGTATATGTGTAGAACTTGCAGGTTTGTTACATACTTATATTCATGCCACAGTGGTCGTTTGCTGCATCCATCATCCCATCATCTACATTAGGTATTTCCTAATGCTATCTCTCCCCAAACCCACCACCCTCTGCTATTCCTCCCCTAGCCCTCTACACCCCAGACCTTGGTGTGTGATGTTCCCCTCCCGTGTCCATGTGTCCTCTTTGTTCAACACCCATTTATGAGTGAGAATATGTGTTGTTTGGTTTTCTGTTCTTGTGCCAGTTTCATGAGAATATTGGTTTCTAGTTTCATCCATGTCCCTGCAAAGGACATGAACTCATCCTTTTTATAGCTGTGTAGTATTCCATGGTGTACATGTGCCACATTTTATTTATCCAATCTATCATTGATGGGCATTTGATTTGGTTGCAAGTCTTTGCTGTTGTGAACAGTGCCATGGTAAACATATGTGCGCACGTGTCTTTATAATAGAATGATTTATAATCCATTGAGTATATATCTAATAATGGGATTTCAGGGTCAAATGGTATTTCAATTTCTATATTCTTGAGGAATTGCCACACTGTCTTCCACAATGGTTGAATTAATTTACACTCCCACCAATGGTGTAAAAGCATTCCTGTTTCTCCACATCCTCTCCAGCATCTGTTGTCTCCTGATTTTTTAATGATCACCATTCTAACTGGAGTAAGGTGGTATCTCAAATGTGGTTTTGATTTGCATTTCTCTAATGACGAGTGATGATAAGCTTTTTTTCATGTTTGTTGGCTGCATAAATGTCTTATTTTGAAAAGTGTCTGTTAATAGTCTTTGCTCACTTTTTGATGAGGGATTTTTTTTTCTTGTAAATTTATTTAAGTTCTCCATAGGTTTTGGATATTAGCCCCTTGTCAAATGGGTTGATTGCAAAAATTTTTTCCCACTCTCTTGATTGCCAGTTCACTCTATTGATAGTTTCTTTTACTGTGCAACAGCCCTTAAGTTTGATTAGACCCCATTTGTCTATTTTGGCTTTTGTTGCTGTTGCTTTTGGTATTTTAGTAATAAAGTCCTTTTCTTTATTTTTGTCTGACTGTCTTATTTCAGAGAACCAGTCTTCAAGTTTTGAGATTGTTTCCTCAGGTTGGTTTATTATGCTCTTAATACTTGATTGCACAAGTATTAAGAACGTAATACTTGTATTATGTTATTCTTGAAATTCTTGTATTGGGTTATTTATCTGTGTCAGACCCATTACGTTCTTTTTTATACCAACTATTTTATCCTTCAGCTTCTGTATTGCTCAGATTAGAGGCAGCAGAGGAAGAGATCTTAGCAGCAGTCATGAGCAAAGGTTGTTTGTTTGGCTCCTGGGTGCACCACTCCAGAGAGATACAGGTCAGCAATATCTCCCAACCAAGGTCTCCAGCCACTTCCTAGAGTTGCCTTTGGATGAGAAACAGGTCCATCTCCCAGGGATAAAGTTCCCAAAGAGAGAAACAGGCTTCTATCTTTTCTCTTTTGTAGCCTTCACTGGCAACACCTCCAGGATCTAGAAAATCTGAGGTGACTAGGGACTGGAGTAGGCCCCAAGAATACTGCAGTGGCCCTACAGAAAAGTGGCCAGACTTACATGGCTGCTCATTCCCATAGCTCCTCACTGGACAGCTCCTGGACCTGCAGCCACCCCCAGCCAGAGCTATCAAGCCAGTGACAACTCAGCAACTCCCAGGACAGAGCCTCCAAGAGCAAGTAAAAGCTTCCCTGCCACTGCATCTGTAGTAGAACTGCCCTTGCCACCCTCAAATTAACGAAGGAGCAAAGACCTTAACTACTTTATCTGTGATTCCAACAGGCTACAGTTGACCCAAGAAGAAGAGGCCCATCTGTCTCCCATGGGTCCTACACACCCACCATGGCACGTCACCAGACAGGGAATCTCTGGCTCGGGCCCACAGCACAAACCCTCTATCTTGGGCTTACTGTACCGAGTGATTACTCACATAGGTTTTATGTATACCATAACAATAGCACAAAAACTAAGAAGAGTGATGCGGTGCTGAGAAAAATGTATATTCTGTGGATTTGGGGTGGAGAGTTTTATAGATGTCTATTAGATCTGCTTGGTCCAGATCTGAGTTCAAGTCCTGGATACTGTTGTTAACTTTCTGTCTCATTGATCTGTCTAGTATTGACAGTGGAATGTTAAAGTCCTCCACCATTATTCTGTGGGAGTCTAAGTCTCTTTGTAAGTCATTAAGAACTTTCTTTATGCATCTGGGTGCTCCTATATTGGGTGTATATATAATTAGGATAGTTAGCTCTTCTTGTTGCATTGATCCCTTTACCATTATGTAATGCCCTTGTTTGTCTATCGATCTTTGTTGGTTTAAAGACTATTTTATCAGAGACTAGGATTGCAACCCCTGCTTTCTTTCTTTTTTTTTTCCTTCCATTTGCTTGGTAAATCTTCCTCCATTCCTTTGTTTTGAGCCTATGTGTGTCTTTGTATGTGAGATAGGTCTCCTGAATACAGCATACCAATGAGTCTTGACTCTTTATCCAATTTGCCAGTCTGTGCCCTTTCATTGGGTCATTTAGCCCATTTACATTTAAAGTTAATATTGTTATGTGTGAATTTGATCCTGCCATTTTGATACTAGCTGGTTGTTTTGCCTGTTAGTTGATGCAGTTTCTTCATTGTGTTGATGGTCTTTACAACTTGCTATGTTTTTGCAGTGGCTGGTACTGGTCATTTGAGACTGTACAGGCTAATAAGAGTGCATATTTTGACATTCCTGAGCTTTCTTTAAAATGTCACTTATTAAATGGAAGAAAATAAATTAATGAGTAATTTTCTGCTTTGTTACTAATAAATATGAGACTGATTAGATGCTGATTCTCTCTAGTTTCCAGAATATTCAACTGAACATTAATAAAATTATAATAAAAACTAACATAGATTGAGTAGTATTTATGAAAGGCTAAATAACATATCAGAAATTTTCCCTAACTGTATGTCTACAAGTAGATCTAAAAATTAAACTCTGTTGTCCCCAATGTTAACCATTTTGTTGATTCTGAAGTTAAGCCCAAATATTTTTAGATATTACCAAATCTGTATTTTTATTTTCACATTACTTCACATTCAACCATCAACAGTATCATGTTCATTGACATCAGCAAGAGTTCCCACACAGAAGAATCAACCCACCTAACAGCCATACTGCACAACTAACCTCCAAGTTCTTCCTGAGCAAACTCTACTCAGTCTTCTAAATCTGTTTCCAACAGCAAACTTGAACTTTATTTTCATGTTTCTCTGAAAGAGCTGAAAAGGATTTTCTCTGTTGATGGTAGATAGGAAACTCCTTGGACTTACTGGAACCAAGGCTCTCAGATGAGTTGTGTATGCTTTGCTACTTGCAATGGAAAAATAATATAAACTTCCAAGAGACAAATTGTACCTTAAGTTAATGTCAAAATTAATGTATGAACTGAACTTCAACTGCAAGTTACGAATTTAAGACCCAGTAGAGCACCAGTAATAGGTGATCATGTTGTTTTGCTAAGTGAATATTTATAGAGTTGATTGACAAACTTTTAAAATTAATCTTAATGTTCCTTAAGGTTGTCACTCACCAATTTGCTTTAGAGGAAAGCATGGCATTCATTTACATTTATTAGTAGCATGCAGAGTTTTGACTAGTCAGCCATATGTTTTGCCTTCCTAAAAAATTTGAAAACTGATCCCCATTTCCTTATGCTAACGTTTAGAGAGACTTGCTTTAGATTGTCTTATGATTGGTTTGCTACCTACACTAATCAGAAAACAGAATAGGTTGTGTGCTGGTAATAATCCACAAAGACATTTCAGTAGCTTAGCACAAAAACGGTTTCTTTATCATCCGTGCTAAAAGTTCACACCTTTCAAAAGATTATTTCACATCATCTTCTTTCAATACATCTTCTTGTATTGACATCATCTCTACTTGGTTGTGTAAAGGAAGAGAAGACTGAAGGTTTGGGCACATCTGAGCTTTAACAGATGTGGAATAGGGTGATAAGGGAAAATGAACTGTTTATAAAAACTCAAAAATCTCTGACAACAGCAACAGGGTACTTGGTGTTGATTTTAACTGAATATAAGGCAAACTTAAAGGCAAAATATAAAGGCAAACTTAATTCCTTGTATTAAATTATAACACACTAGAAAAATGTATAAGTGAATATTTATATAATTTATGAATAAATAGGTTTATTAAGCTTGAAATAAAGATATAAAGACATAAATTATACTGATCAATTAACAGATTGGACTTGAAAAGTTTCAAAGATATTTTAATAGAGACACTGAGAAGATGGAGAGAAATGATAACACAAACCTCAAGGGAAAGTATTATCAAAATAGGTGATGGGTAATGTCTTTAATAAAGGACTTTTATAAATCAATAAGAAAATTAATAAGCACTTTTACAAATCCATAAGTACTATGGAGAATTTACTAACATTTAAAATATATAAACAGCCTTTATGAAAAATTGTTCAATTTCATAATAATTAAACATTTTGATAAATTTTCATAGGGGCTATTTATATGTTTCTATGTTCTGCTGAAACATCAGGAGGCGGTTTATATGTCCTGCTAAAATAACAGGAAGAAGTTTAAAATCTAATTAATAAGTCTTAAAGAGGGATAGTTCATAATATCGAGGATATCTGAAAACAATACACTCATCTTGTGGATATATGTATTAGAGCAATGTGGCTCTAAATACCACATTTATCTAAATACCACAATGTGGCTCTAAATACTCTCTGACCTAGCAATTTGACTTCCATATTTGACACAGAAACAAAATTTACCACATCTATGGAATGAAAGAGTATCCTGCTTTTGAATAAGGTGTAATAAATATTACTTGATATGTAAAAAGTTCACAATGTATGACCTGGCTGCTGGTGAACATAAATAAATGCATGCCTGGCGGTTTTATATATAATTGTTTTAATAAAATTAATAGCTCCTGCAATTTATGAAATACCTGTTAATTATAATGACAAAATGGTAAATGTGCTACTTAAGTGAAACAGACCAGGCGCGGTGGCTCACGCCTGTAATCCCAGCACTTTGGGAGGCCGAGGAGGGTGGATCACGAGGTCAAGAGATTGAGACCACCCTGGTCAACATGGTGAAACCCCATCTCTACTAAAAACACACAAAAACAAGAACAGAAAATGAAATACCACATATTCTCACTCATAGGTGGGTGATGAAAAATGAGAACACATGGACACAGGGAAGGGAGTACTACACACTGGGGTCTATTGGGGGGAATAGGGGAGAGACAGCTGGTGGGGAGCTGGGGAGGGATAGCCTGGGGAGAAATGCCAAATGTGGGTGAAGGGGAGGAAGGCAGCAAAACACACTGCCATGTGTGTACCTATGCAACTATCTTGCATGTTTTGCACATGTACCCCAAAACCTAAAATGCAATTTAAAAAAAAATTAGCTGGGCATGGTGTCATGTGCCTGTAGTCCCAGTTACTCAGGAGGCTGAGGCAGGAGAATTGCCTGAACCCAGGAGGCGGAGGTTGTGGTGAGCTAAGATTGTGCCATTGCACTCCAGCCTGGGTAACAAGAGCGAAATTCCATCTCAAAAAAAAAAAGAAAAGAAAACAGCCTATGAACATCTTCATTTTATAGGCCATTTTCACAGAATTGTATATTTATATTGAATAGAATATAAGAGCTTTAGTAAACCCCTATGTATACAATGTTTTGTTCTCATCCAGGGTACACCAGGAAGTAGACCACACACTCCTGTTTTGATAATTCAAATGGGTTGAGTTTAAAAAAAACGTGAAATATAGCTGAAGCATGAGCAATAGTACAGGAATCCAGGGATGGCATCACCTGGGAAGTCACCACGCACTGTGGGGACAAAAGGAGAGGAGGAAGTAAGTAGCCTCTAAATTAACCCTCAATGATTGTTGTCTACTGGTATTCACACTCTCATGTAATTCCATTCCTTCGAGTGTGGGTTGAGCTTGTGACTCACTTCTAATGAATGAATTCAGCAAAAATGATGAGATTAAATTACATTAATTAAATTGATTGAGCGCTTGTTAAATGACATTGCTAAAATTATAGGCTTACCTTTACTAGTCATACTGACATAGAGTATTATGTTTAAGATCTCACTTATATTATCCCAGTTGCATGTTTCTGTGGTAAAGTCTTCATTAAGGTAGATCTGACTGCTGTTTACTCTGATCTTAATTAAGTCTGTTGTATATTTTTCATTTCTAAAGATTATGAATTTTCTTTCACTGTGGTCATCATCAGGTTTTAAGATTAGTGCTGTATTTGGAAGACATTTCATCCCTCTTTTGAAGGTTTTTTTTTTTGTGTGTATGTGTCTCTTCCTCCTTCAGTTCTGCTCTGATCTTAGTTATTTATTGTCTTCTGCTAGTTTTTCAGTTTGTTAAAGTAGTGGCGTTTTCTTCTACTTTAAGGAAGAGTTACAAGTGTGAGTGGTTTGAGTGAACAAATACAGCATTTCTAGCTTCATAGTTTGAAGTCTCTCTCTTTTATTGTTGCCAAGAAGTCTTTTCTTTGTAAATGAAGTGGCTACTCAAAACTCAGATCTGGTCTCCTTCTCTCCCTCACTTTAAATAAACTTAAAAATTGTGGGTGCATATCAGGTGTATATACTTATTGGGTACATGAGATCTTTTGATACAGCCATACAAAATGAAATAAGTATGTCATGAAGAATGGGGTATCTATCCCCTTAGGCATTTATCAATTGAGTTACAATCCTTTTTCTTCCTTGCCTTCAATTCTAAGCTATGCTCAACTTGCATTCTACTCATGTTATTTCACTGTGAGCCTTGTAGGAAGTAAACTTGAACTGGTCACATTTTAGAAATTTCAGATCAAGACTCCTCAGTGTGTTTAGTCTTCTTGTGGTCCCCTTACCCTCATCTATGATTGTGAGCCTGACAAGTCCCTTGCTAATTGGACTGATATGGTTTGGGCTGCTGAACTTCAATTCATAAATGAAATTCTATAATTAGGGAATTGGGTGCTAATAAAAAATACATGACTCTCAGGGCCATGATAATCCTGTCTTCTACATCCTCTCAATATGAACATGATTTTACTGCTAACTTGGCTCCGCCCCACCTGATACAGACATTCATGAGATACTTGCATATGGCCTTGTTGGAGATGTTATCTTAAGGGTTTTGCTTTATTTCACTAATTATTCTGTCTGTTCTTGTGTGATGAGTCAAGATTAAAGAATCACACCACTGCCCCTGCCACAACCAAGTTGTCTCTTTTTCCAAATAAAGGTTCATCAGACTGCAAAATTTTCAGAGGACTGCTATATTAACAAAAAATTCTGCAAATATAATTTATAAAAGCTATCTATACAATTACGGTTATTATTTACATGTACTTTTTCATTAGAAGGATAGCTCCTTAATATTAGTATACTACTAATGCCCACATCGTCAGTATTTATTTGGATACTAGTATACTTTTTCTTGGTTTCTCACTAACAAGTGTTTACTATTTGAATAGCATTTTGATAGTTGCTTAAATGTTTATAAATTTCTCGGTTCAGTTTATTGTTCTTCAAAACTATACAGATAGTCCTTCATTGTGCTCTAACACTACTGTAAATATAAGATTATTTTCACTATAATTTTTAATAGACATCTTATATTTGCTCTCTGGAAACTTATTGGATTATTGCCACCTTTTTTTTTTCTTTTTCTTTTTGAGACAGAGTCTTGCTCTGTTGCCCAGGCTGGATTACACTGGGCTGATCTTAGCTAAACCACTACCACCAAGGTTCAAGCCATTCTCATGCCTCAGCCTCCCTAGTAGCTGGGACTACAGATGTGCGTCACCACCCTGGTTAATTTTTGTATTTTTAGGAAGGTAGGTCTTGCCATGTTGGCCAGGCTGGTCTCAAACTCCTGACTTCAGGTGATCCACCTGCCTTGGACTTCCAAAGTGCTGGGATTACAGGCATGAGACAACGCCACACCCAACCAGGTTTTTATTTTTTATTAGTATTTATAATTTTCTCAAAAGTGTATCTGTTTATGTATTCATTTATTTTCAAAATGTATTATTTAATGGTTCTCTGAGATCTTTGAATGAAAAATTTCTTTTTGGCTGGGCATAATGGCCCATGCTTATAATCCCAGAACTTTGGGAGGCCAGGGCAAGCAGATGATCTGAGGTTAGGGGTTTGAGACTAGCTTTGCCAATGTGGTGAAACCCTGTTTTGCTAAAATTACAAAAATTAGCTGAGCGTAGTAGTGGGCACCTGTAATCCCAGCTACTCAGAAGATTGAGGCAGGAGAATCACTTGAACCCAGGAGGCGGAGGTTGCAGTGAGGCAATGTCATACCATTTCATTCCAGACTGGGTGATGAGCAAAACTCCATATTAAAAAAAAAAGGAAAAAGAAAATATTGTTTCTGTGCTACTCATGCTTTTGTGAACTATTACTTTCCATCTATATTTTTAAAATTTATCTTCTGGCTGGGTGCAGTAGCTCACACCTGTAACCCCAGCACTTTGTGAGCCCGAGGTGGGAGATTCATGAGGTCAGGAGCTCAAGACAAGCATCGCAAACCTCCTCTCTAGTAAATATACAAAAATGAGCCTGGTGTGGTGATGTGCACCTGTAATTGCAGCTACTCAGAAGACTGAGCCTGGATAATCATTTGAACCTGGGAAGCAGATGTTGCAGTGAGCTAAATTGGGCAACTGCATTCCAGCCTGGGAGACAGAGCAAGACTCTGTCTCAAAAAATAATTAAAGTATATATATATATATATATATACACACACACATATATATACATATATACATACACACATATATGTATGTTCTATATATATGTATTTTCTATCTATATATATACATATATATGTATGTATTTTCTAACAAATACTAGTTATATAAATAATCTTTTTATTTTCTGTTATAACTTCCATGACTTTAATTATTTGTAGAGGTCAAAGAAGAGATTATGTGCCAGATTATGGAGTTTTCAGTTATATTGTCTCTTGCTATTTCATCATTCAATTATTATTATTTTATTTCAGTAAACATTTAATATTGAGAATTTTAATTTTGTGATTGCTTCTTTCTAGAGAAGTGTTTTCTTTTACATTTATGAAAACAGTAATTTTTTGAATCTCTTGACTATACCAACTTGGACTTTCTAAACCTTTTTTTAACATTACCCTCAATATTCACACTCAGTTATTTAGTTGTTTTGTTGCTGTTGTTGTTTTCTGAACTGCATTCATTTTATATTGTATTCTCATAAATGTCTAGTGATTCTCTGTTTTCTTTTATGTGCTTTTTCACATATGCTTATATTTACATGAACCCTAATCAATATGGATAATGCTTCATCAATTACTGTCAGTATCTAGAGAGATTTGGTAGATAGATAGAAAAACAGATACAGATAGATTGGAAAACCTTACTGGCATGTGTAAATAAAATGAAATGACTCACTAGATATGGGGGGTCTATTCTTCCTTCAGGCCTCTTCTGATGGAGGTTCCAACTATCTCTCAGGAAAAATGGTTTGGGATAATCCAGGTAAAATTGAATCCTCTCACAATTACCATATTATGCAAGATGCTTAGCTTGAGATAGAATTTTGATGTTTGCTGTGGTTGGGGGAAACTGCCTTTCCCTCATTGCTTCTTTCCCTCTCTGTCCTGTTGTGTGTCTTAATTGTCTAGCATTCTATTCCTCTTCCCTTTCCCATCTAATGCACAGCCTAAGATCCCCTGAAAGTAGACTGCATTGAACAATTAATTATAGAGCAGTGTTTACTAAGCTTTTCCTGCAGCAAATACCTCATTCAAAACGAATTGTACCTCGAGCCTGTGCTGGCTCAGATCTAGCTGTTTTTCAATTAATTATCCAGTTGCTTGCCCTGAGGCCTACTCCTACTCCCAGCTCTTGCTAACTCTGAGGTTGGATTTTTTATTTTCCAGTGTTTATTCAGGTTAACCTCTGACACTTACTTCGGCAGTAGCCCAATCCTCCACAAGAGTCCCAATGCTGGTTTGCTGCCTCTGTTTTCAGTGTCACTTGCATAATATTTGCCATGAAACACACAAATCTTAAAATGTTATATTTGATGGACATCCATCTTCTCTGTTTTCTAGCACAGCTATTTGTCATTATTTTTATTGTACCTCAGTATGACTTGAAGTATGAAGGGCAGCAAATTTGAACCATGGGATTACCATCTTGGTCCAAAAGCCCTAACCATTTTCTTACAGGTAAACTATTATATGTGGAATATTCATTTATGTTTACCATATTGTAGGCAATGCTATCAGTAACAAAAACAAGGTACATTTTATTGAAATTAGATTGCTTGTTTCCTTGAGGCTATTTTTTCTATCCCTTATTTAGTATTCTAAAGGGTCACAAATAAAGGAACAACTAGAAATTGCTTCAAGATTTTCATTCCTAAGGAATGAGGTTTAGCAGTGTAGTTAAATCTTAGAAGTTAATTTCTTATGTTAAAAGTTCTAATATACCTGGTTTGAATCTTGATTCTATCACCCTTGAGGTTTGTGACCTTGGGGAAATAACTTCTTTTTTCCCAACAATATCTTCCTGCAATGTGCTCGATGGTTCTAGATACAATAAGAGTAATTTTAAAAAAAAAGATCCTGTATTTATTTACTTTCTTTTGTAGAGATACACGTTATGTTAGATGGTAACTGCTGTGAAGAAAAATGAATCAGAATAATAGGATGATCAGGGAAGGCCTCTCAGAAAAGGTGACATTTGAGCAGAGATTAGAAGTAACTAGGAGAACTGAATGTTCAATTCACTGGGAGATAATCTAGGGGCTGTCTGAAATAAAAGCCCCAAGGTAGCAGTATTCCTGCTATGTATTTTTAAAATTTATTATTATACTTTAAGTTTTGGTGTACATGTGCAGATTTTGCAGGTTTGTTATACAGGTATTCATGTGCTATGGTGGTTTGCTGAACCCATCAACCCGTCATATACATTAGGAATTTCTCTTAATGCTATCCCTGTCCCTGCCTCCCACCTCCTGACAGGCCCTGGTGTGTGATGTTCCCCTCCCTGTGTCCCATTCTTAGGTGGGAGTTCTCATTGTTTAACTCCCACCTATGAGAGACAACATGTGGTGTTTGGTTTTCTGTTCTTGTGTTACTTTGCTGAGAATGATGGTTTCCAGTTTCATCCACATCCCTGCAAAGGACATGAACTCATCCTTTTTAGGGTTGCATAGTATTCCATGGTGTATATGTGCCAAATTTTCTTTATCCAGTCTATCATTGATGGGTATTTGGATTAATTCCAAGTCTTTGCTATTGTGAACAGTGCCGCAGTAAATGTATTTGTGCATGTGTCTTTACAGTAGAGTGAGTTATAATCCTTTGGTTATATACCCAGGAATGGGATTGCTGGGCCAAATGGTATTTCTAGTTCTAGATCCTTGAGGAATTGCCACACTGTCTTCCACAATGGTTGAACTAATTTAAACTCCCACTAACAGTATAAAATTGTTCCTATTTCTCCACATCCTCTCCAGCATCTGTTGTCTCCTAATTTTTTAATGATTGCCATTCTAACTAGCATGAGATGGTATCTCATTGCAGTTTTGATTTGCATTTCTCTAATGACCAGTGATGATGAGCTTTTTTTCATATGTTTGTTGGCTGCATAAATGTCTTCCTTTGAGAAGTATCTGTTCATATCCTTCACCCACTTTTTGATGGGACTGTTTGGGGTTTTTTTCTTGCAAATTTAATAAAGTTCTTCATGGATTCTGGATATTAACCCTTTGTCAGATGGATAGATTCCAAAAATTTTCTCCCATTTTGGAGGTTGCCTTTTCACTCTGATGATAGTTTCTTTTGCTGTGTAGAAGCTCTTTAGTTTAATTGGATCCCACTTGTCAATTTTGGCTTTTGTTGCCATTTCTTTTGGTGTTTTAGTCATGAAGTCTTTGTCCCTGCCTGTGTCCTGAATGATACTGCCTAGATTTCCTTCTGGAGTTTTTTATGGTTTTAGGTCTTAGGTTTAAGTCTTTAATCCATCTTGAGTTAATTTTTGTATAAGGTATAAGGAAGAAGTCGAGTTTCAGTTTTCTCCATATGACTACCCAGTTTTCCCATTATTTCAGTAATATTTTATTGCAGAATAGACATTTGGATCGGGCCAAAACCCGAACTTTAAATGTGGAAGTGGAATATTTAAACTTTAATAAATAATTTTTTTAGACTTTTGTATTTTCAGAGAACAAATATGTTCCCATGAAATGGTAACAGCTCAGTATATGTAACAATGAGATAAATATGGCTTGGGCAGAATTGTTCTATTTATAAATAGGTATTCCTCATGTCAACAGTATCTACTTCTCCTCTCATGATGGGAATTTGATTTTCTGACTGATTGCAGTTTTGGAGTGCCTTTGATGTATTCTTGGCCCATCTGTACACCTATTCTTACAACCCAGCCCTTTCCTGCCTGCCTCCTTTCTGCCAAAGTTATATTGTGGTATTGACACACTCCTCTCCTAGGCTTCTGTCTCTATACAGCTCTTCTTTCACTGTACTGGGAACAATGCTAATCCTACAGTGCTATTGTTGGTAATTACAAAATGCCAGCAGTATTTAAATTGGAATTAGTAATTCTGTTTTTTTAAAACTCAGCTTCTATTCAAAGCCAGCAACCTATCATCAGAGGAGCCAAGAAGCATTTTAGAACTAAATAACATGTACTTTATTTTCATATTAAATTACTGCTTACTGAATAGTTGAATAAAACAGTGAAGAAAAACTGTACTCTTATGTATACATTTTAATATAAATATTTTCTTTCCACAGAAATACATTATTAAAATATTTATCCTACATATAGTAGCATTAAAAAATAGAAAAGTCTCAGTGTCAGTTATAAGGCTGCCTTCCAAACACATGAGGTATTTTCTTTGAAATTTATATTCAAAGATCTTCAGTATAGAAAATGAGCTTGCTGTCATAAAAATGAAATAAAGAAGAGAAAGAAAGCAGAAATCGCTATTTTTTTCTCCATTTTACTATATTAGTCTGAGAAATACATAAATCAGTTTAAAGAAATGACTGCCTGTCTCTTATTCAGATGTATCTACTGTTAGAAAGATTATGCCCTCCCTATTTAATCTATTTCATAGTTTTATTTAGTAATTTTTCTTTAAGTTGAGCTTAGAGCAGTGATTGGTATTTCATTTAACCAACAGTGGCTTACTTTTCCTTCACTTAAAGGTATTTATTGGAATTACATTTTGAACATTCAAACTAATATTTTACATTTAAAAATGGTGCCTTGAGCACTGTTTAGAGTTTTCAAAGACATTACTTTGGTTAATCTTCTTGTCGACATTTTTGGTATTAAATCTTGACATTTTGCTAGAAAATTAAATCTTTTAAACCTGAAAATAGTACTTTAGCTGTTCACATCCAGTTAAAGATCTCTTTGTACCCCTAACTGGACATTGGCAAAATTCAACAAGGTATGTATCAGTACTTGAGACTTTCTTCCTCAGCTTTACTCTATCCTCCAACCATTCCACAAACAAATCTTTGCCTGAATCAGCCTGAATACAATTCTTTCATTTCTTTTGGTAGGCTACATAAATAATAAGTTAAGTGTCTAGATATGACATGAGAAATCCACCAGGAACTGACCCTGGTTTATCTCTTATGCCTGTCTAACAACAAATTCTGCCTCATTGGTTTTGATCAAGCAGCATCCAACTTCTTGAGAAATATCAAATATATATAAACCTTCAATCATGCTACTGCCTAACTATATGATGCTTTTCATGTGTGTCTCCTTCTTTTAGATAACTACTGTTGCTTGCATGTGAAGACTGAGCACAAATGCTTCCTTTCCTGAAGTGCTCTTAGATATTCTGTCTCCTCCAACCTCTATCAAATATCCCTTCTCTATGTTCATCATGTGAGCAATATTTATATATTTTTTAACATTTAGATCCCCCTTGACTCTAAATATTTTTAATGTAGTTTTATCTTATGGTCATTATTTTACCCCAAGTAATACTACAAGGCTGACAGATCTAACGTAAGTGCATTAAACTTTTACTGAAGTTTTTTTTAACACAAAACGGTATTGACTGCCAGAGTAAGCACTATCTATAATGTTTGCACATTAGGTCTGACACTACCACTAGGAAATGAGATTAAAAGTCCCACCACAATCAGAAGAGTTAGGTTCCTGAAAATGCTTCTACTTCTTCTACTATAATAAAAAGCAAAAAAGAATTCTTATAAAAAACTAGGTATTGACACACTCAGTGTGTAGACATCCTCAGTAAACATACGAAACCATAGGAAAAGTATTTTATATCTTCTTAAACACTGTACAAGTACAATTTCTTAAACGTGTAATAATAGTAATGTGTATTTAGCATTTGTGTTCATTTATTAAATGCCAATTTTCTGGTTTGAAAGTCAGAGTTTAAAAAGACTTTATTCTCTTTAGTTCCATGCACCTTTCTAGAAACACCTGGACTCACCAAGTATGACAAAAACAAAGGCAATCTTTATACTTTCTCCTTTTCTACCAAACCTCAGAGGAGAACAAATGAAGGGGAGTTCAAGTAAAAAGAGTGACAGGTTCTAGCCCCTCATTGTAGATAAATAAATGCAGGTGAAGAAGGGAAAATGTATCGTTGGTCTGAGGACAAAAAGTCACCAGAACACTGACCAGGTCACAGAAGGCCAGGAGATGGCCAGAATTTCCTTCAGGTTCATTGCAGCAATGTGGGGAAAGAGAGTGTTTCCTGAGAACTCTGCTTGTCACGAGGAGAAGCAGCACCCCACAGCAGCAGACATTTCTCTCTAGGACAAGCTGGGTATGACTCCTAATGGGAGTGGCCAGGGAAACAGAAGTCAAAACTAACTCAAATGAACTGTGGAAGAAGAGAGGTGACTGGGGTATGATTTGGGAAGACTTAATCACATCAGAGATTTCCCACATACAAGCCTTCACAGCAGAATAATCACTCACTCAATCAAGAGCTAAACTCACTCTTCCCTATCAAACGTAACTGTGGTGCCAAATTCTAAAACACTGTCATCCAAGAAGCTACATCTGCCACTTTCGTTTTTTTGCCTACAGGCTTCAACAAATTCATGGAATGGTTGACAAAGAAAGAGAGTCTTCACCATATATTTTGGGGGCTTCTAACCAATAAAAAGGAATCTTTCAGTCAGAGCCTCCTTTTCCTTGTTAGAAACTTTACAATCTCTTACCTCTCATGAGTTCAACAAAGAGCACATGTTTGTGTTACATTATTTAAGTTAGTAAGCATTTGCTGACGATCCCCTGTCTTAATCCATTGAGGATGCTATAAAAAATACCGTATTCTGGGCAGCCTATAACAACAGAAATTCATTTCTCACAGTTCTGGAGCTTGGGAAGTCCAAACTCAATGCAATGGCACTTTGATGTCAGGTGAGGGCTCATAGATAGAAGGCAGAAGAGTTCCTAACCTCATGGCCTATCATCTTCCAAAACCCTCACCTATAAATACCAAAACGATGGGGGTGAGGATTTCAATACATGAATTTAAGAGTGGGAGAGTACACAAACATTCATTACAACATGTTAATGTTAAATGCATGAGTTTATATACAGAGTTTTAAATGGCCAGTTCCAGAATACAATGGAGTACAGTGGTGGAAAAGGCCATAGATTAACATACACACACACACACACACACACACACACACACACACACATACACACACACACACACATATTTGAGATAGTGTCCCACTTTGTTGCCCAGGCTCGAGTGCAGTGGTGTGAACTTGGCTCACTGCAACCTCCATCTCCCAGGTTCAAGTGATTCTCCTGCTTTAGCCTCCCATGCAGCGGAGGTTACAAACCTGCCACCACACCCAGCTGATTTTTGTATTTTGTAGTAGAGACTGGGTTTCACCATGTTGGCCAGGTTGGTCTCGACCTCCTGACCTCAAGTGATCTGCCAGCCTCGGCCTCCCAAAGTGCTGGCTTGAGCCACCATGCCTGGCCTCAATATATGTTTCTGATTCTCTGCTCACTGTCAGTGGTTCCATTGTTTTTGGCAAGAAATCCATTACTAAAGCCTTGTATTTTAGTTCCTTCCTTTTTGTTTACCAAATGCAGTAGTTCTGTTTTAGGGCCTGGGTTTATTTTTTCCTCATTTTATTTATTCTAAAACTTGATTTCAAAAATACTCTATTTCTCCATTACCTATTTTCTGATCTTTTCTAATGCCATTTCTAGGCCTTCTGTTTCTAATAATTCCTACTAAGAGTTACTTAAAGTTGAAGGTATTGCACTTGAAATTGTATTTCTAAAATGTGTGATATGAGTATATTAAAATTTTCCATAAAAGGAATTTTTACATAGTGAAAAATTTTCAAAAACCTGTATTGCATTTAGAATATACATGCTAGAGAATACAAATAATACTTAGGAAAAATCTTCAAGTCACAGTTCTTTGTAATTATTTCCATAATGAGGAACTTGAAAGCCTTGGGTTAAGAAAGTGAGAAAAACTAAATTTTTGTATTTTACATTTTGGATTTTGTACATTGTGATTATTTTATGTATACAAATTATAAATACAATTTTTCAAATGCATAATGCATATTGACTCAGAATGTTAGGATGGCACTAGTGCACTGACAGTGATAACTTCTTACTATCAATTTATTCACCAAATTGGAAATGTAAAATATGCCCCCAAAATAAAAGCAAGATGGAGGCTAGAATAAGTTTGAATTTTTGAAGAAAGGAGAAAAATGAATTGTTTTATAATGTTTCTATGTGGTCTAGCCTATTCTTCAAAATCAATTATCCTCCAAAAATCCTTCCATGAATAATCTAAATTTTTCCCATTTTCATAACGTCAGTAAAATAGGACACTTACATTGTCTTTCCTTATTTCTACCTAGATTATAAACACTTTAGGGGCCACAGTTGTGACTTTGTTCTACCCAGAGTCAACATCTAATTAGGGTTCCGGATCAGTTCATGACAAAAAGCCCATACTTACCTGGGGATACAGATTCAAGATTTCAGGTCTCAGTGACTGTTTACACCATGGAGACTGTACCTCTGTTTAAAATTTGTTATTTAATTGCTGTCCTTCAGTTGAATTTCTGTGGGCTAAAAGCTAGGTCACATATTTGACAGAGTCAGCCTTTTGTGGTTGATGATTGCAGATTTTAGAGAAGTTACTGAGAAAGGGTGAATTCTGTTGAAATGCAGATAAAAATAAAAGACACAACATACTACTTATTAATACAACATTTCTGTAATTTTTTTATTATAATGTGTTAAGTGATTAAGCTTACCTAAAACAACAATGCAATTAGAATAGATTTCTAATAAATCAACAACTTTAGGTAAATATTTAGAATATTCTAAACAAGCACTGCTTGTTGCTAATGGTCTGATTTTCTATTTGATTCCCCAAACACCACACATGGGGTGAAGATGGGGATGGATTAAACAACAAAGATGGAATAAAGGCATAGCAATCAATAAGTTCACTTTTAATATCTTCCTACCTTCAATAAGTGACATTTTACACTGATGATGGGCTCAAAGGAGGTGGCATATTTAAAAATGCTAAATTTCCATAAAAGCTACCCAAATGTTAGTTGTTATTATCAGTAGCATGACTATCATATGAAAATGGGGTTTGATGAGGCAGTAAGTTAATCTGAGTGAAATAATAGGCTTTTGTGACAAAATAAAAGTAGTTAAAATATCAGTACTGGATAGTTAGAATTAGCCTAAAATCAGACTGTGTTATGAAATACAGAGGCCTAGATAAGAAGTCTCAACATAACTATTTGGAACATATTACTTAGAATTTCTGAATAGTATTTTATTAAAATTAGTGATTCTATGCTATTTATTCCATATTATTTAGATGATTAATGCTACTAAAGAAAATATATCTGAAGGTGAGAAAAAAATAAAGTTTATTTATTTAAAAGTAAATCCAGGAAGGAATAGTTATTTTTAGCCTTCAGGATAGTAAAATTATTTCCTTGCCTTCATAAACAGTAGGTTTAGAATTAATTGGGATATGGGATTTAAGATTGACAACATTACTTCTTATTTATTTCCTCCAATCCAATTTGTATAAATACAAAAATAAACACAGAAATAAACTTACATATTTCTACTACAATATGTTCAATAATTAACAAATTTTCTTGAGCCACTAGAGAATTATTCTCTACGGAATATTTTCTGGTGTTTTTATTTCATCTAATTTAAGTAGAAATGGAAATTTAACTGTTAGAATTGTTAAATTAAGCAAAATACTCAATGATCTTCTGCTAAATGTTAAATTCCATTGTTCAGGCACCTGAAAAATGCTGATATGTAGATGAAACCAATAGCCAACATGCTGATTTCAGGTGAGTGATTACACCAGAGACAACACAGTACAAACAAAAAAGAACATATATGATTTAGATATTCTCAGGACCATTATGTATATTTCTTTCCAATTACCTATATAAGAGACATCTTTGGTACCTGAAAAAATAGATTGTGTCTACAGAAAATATTTTAATAGTCAATTCATTATGGTATATTTCCAGAATTTGTTTACTTTTAATTTTTATAAATAAAAATTGAGGAAAATATGCAGAACCAAATTTCTTTAAAATGAGAATTAACGGTTCATAAAAAACTGATTTTAAAATTTGAAGCCAGGAAGGAATGGTTATTTTTAACCTTCAGGATAGTAAAACTATTTACTTGCCTTCATAAGCAATAAGTTTAGAATTAATTGGGATATAGGATTTAAGATTGATAACATTACTTCTTATTTATTTTCTCCACTACAATTTGTATAAATAAAAAAATAATTTTTTCTAAAGGAGTAAACCTAGAAGCATTTAGGTTATAATAAACATTTCTGAAATAAGTCAGATAGAATTTTGATATTTCACAAATAATGTTTGGTTAAGAAAAAGCCATATTTTGTTACAGTTACTGATATGATTTGGCTCTGTCTCCCTACCCAACTCTCATGTAACTCCCATAATTTCCAAATGTTGCAGAAGGGAGCTGGTGGGAGATAACTGAATCATGGGGGCAAGTCTTTCCTGTGCTGTTCTTGTGATTGTGAATAAGTTTCACGAGAACTGATGGCTTTATAAAGGGGAGTTACCCTGCACAAGCTCTCTCTCTTTGCCTGCTACCCATTCATGTAAGATGTGACTTGCTCTTCCTTGTCTTCTCCCATGTTTGTGAGGCCTCCTCAGCCTTGTGGAATTGTTAAGTCCATTAAACCTCTTTATTTTGTAAATTTCCCGGTCTCTGATATGTCTTTATCAGCAGTGTGAAAAAAGACCAATAAATTACTAAATCTTGGATGAGAATTTGTGATAGAGAGAAGTGATTTGCCTTTTTATCTGAAATTTTCTTTCTAGGGTTAGTAATAATAACATTCTGATTATATTATTAGTAATATCTTAAACTCATTTAATAGGCATTAAAACATTTTTCTTTCTCCAAAAATTTTACATATTTTATTTTCTGGAAATTTCATTTCAGCTAAATTTTCTTTTTCTTTTTTTTTGAGACGGAGTTTCGCTCTTGTTACCCAGGCTGGAGTGCAATGGCGCAATCTCGGCTCACCACAACCTCTGCCTCCTGGGTTCAGGCAATTCTCCTGCCTCAGCCTCCTGAGTAGTTGGGATTACAGGCATGCGCCACCATGCCCAGCTAATTTTTTGTATTTTAGTAGAGAGGGGGTTTCACCATGTTGACCAGGATGGTCTCGATCTCTTGACCTCGTGATCCACCCGCCTCAGCCTCCCAAAGTGCTGAGATTACAGGCTGGAGCCACCATGCCCGGCCTCATCTAAATTTTCAAATGCATCACCATAAGACCACAGTAATGGGCACAATCTGACATTGGAGATGTCCCGAGAAGGTTAACTAGCTCAAATAAATGACAATATCACTGAATTTTAATGAACATTACACAATGGAAAATGAGGAATCTGCCCCAATAAAGGAAATTAAAACTAAATTCCCTTCAGAAACTAGCTACTAATGCTTTCACAACAGCAATGATTCATTATCTTGGCCTGCACTCTATTAAAAAATGTCTCTCATGGACGTTTGTACTCCCTAGACCATTCTCTTGTTACTCACATATATTGAAATTTCTGTTTATTCTACCTGAGTCTGGAAAATGGCAATGTAAAGAAATTAACATAGAAAGTAGCCTGAGGTTGATAATACCACTAGAAAAACTATTAAGACAAAAGAATGTATGCCCTCTTGTGAAAAAAAAATGGTTTTTAAAATGAACAGAACTTTAGACAGCATAGTGACTGAAAATTAGAACAATGTTAATAATAATTATTGAGAACCTTATTTATGTTTTCTCATTAGTAATTCAACTAAAAACTAAGCTAAAGAAAAGCATTAGACACAATTCCCTCTTTTTCATGTTCTACAGCCAGAACCAATAGATGTTGGATAATTTTATGTAAGAAAGCATAATATAGACACATGTAAGCTAATAAAGGAGTATAGAGGTTAATTTGGATAATTTGTTTCATCAATTAAAAGAGTATTCCAAGCAGAAGTAATAGAACATTCAGTGGTCCCATGCTGGAAGAGATCATGGCTCCAAGTATTAGAAAAATTTCAGTAGAATTGTAGTCAAGACAGAAATTGTCAAAAACAGCAGTGGGTGGCAAGGTTACAGGGAAATGGGAACCCTTGTACATTGTGGGTAGGAATGCAAGTTAATTCAGCCACTTTGGAAAGCAGTTTAGATATTTCTCAAAGAACTTAAAACAGAGCTACCATTTGACCCAGCAATCCCATTACTGGGTATATATCCAAAGGAAAATAGATAATTATACCAAAAGGACACATACACTCATGTGTCCAACATTGGGTGATTCACAATGGCAAAGACATGGAATCAACCCATGCGTCCATCAATAGTGGATTAGATAAAGAAAATGTGGCACCATGAAATGCTATATAGTCACAAAAAAGAATAAAATCATATCCTTTGCAGCAACGTGGTTGGAGGTGGAGGCCATAATCCTAAGTAAATTAATGGAGCAACAGAAAACCAAATACCTTATGTTCTCACTTAAATACTGAGCACATATGGACACAAAAATGGAAACAATACACACTGCAGACTACCAGTGGGAGAGAACAAGGAGGGTATGGGTTGAAAAACTACCTATTGGTTACTGTGCTCACTACGTGGGCGCAATATACTCATATAACAAATCTGCACATAAACACCCTGTATCTAAAATAAAAGCTGACATTTTTAAAAAATCTCAACCTCGGGAAGATGTACTGTTTTGTAAGACTTAAAATAATCATTTTTTTAAAATGAGACGTTTTAAGGAATACATTTTAGCCTTTGGAAATTCTATAGTTTTGCTGAAATGAATTTGTATTTCTTGTTGTCATTGGTAATTTATTTTATATCATTGTATTTTTATCTCCAAAATCCTCCTTTTGATAGTCTTTTTATTTATGAAATATAAAATGATTACCAGTGGCTAAGAAAATACTAAGATATCTAAATTTTTTTTTTTTTTTGAGACAGAGTTTTGCTCTTGTTACCCAGGCTGGAGTGCAATGGCACGATCTCGGCTCACTGCAACCTCCACCTCCTGGGTTTAGGCAATTCTCCTGCCTCAGCCTCCTGAGTAGCTGGGATTACAGGCATGCACCACCATGCCCAGCTAATTTTTGTATTTTTAGTAGAGATAGGGTTTCACCATGTTGACCAGGATTGCTCAATCTCTTGACCTCGTGACCACCCACCTTGGCCTCCCAAAGTGCTAGGATTACAGGCTTGAGCCACCAGGCCCGGCCTAAAATATCTAAATTTTTAAGCAACAAAATCCTATATTCATCTCAGTTAATATAGCGTAATCCTTTTTTCCTACTGTATTGTTACAACTATCAACAAAAATTATTAGAAAGTTGTTTACAGCTTGTTTTGAAAGCCATTTTAACATTCTTGCTGTTTAGAATAGTCTACCAATGAGATAGCTGTGGCGACTTGGAAAGAGAGCAAATGGAATTTAGCAATGGTTTAAGGTTTTTAGCAATTTGTATACGTATAGCAAATAGCTCTTCTAAGAGCATACATAAATTACACTATATGGAGAAAAGAAGAAATTTGAATACTGGTATGAGATGATACTGGAGAGTTGGACAGAAGCAAAAATGTGCAGCTCTTTTAGGCTATGTTAAGAATTTGGATATTATCCTTGAGTAAGTGGAAACCATAGCAGCAGTCACAAATTCGGAGTGTTTAAAAATGATTAATCTGTTTGCTATTTTATAAGTGAATTAGAGACAGGTAATATCTGACTCATGGAGGGGGCAAGAGAAGGGAAAGCGTGGGCGGATTTTCCAGATGTTTGGCTTGTGTGTCTTGTGTTATAGCTTTAGTATTGTCTCCTCTGAAACTCATGTTGAAATTCAGTTTTCAAAGTGGCAGTGTTAAGAGTGGGGCCTTTAAGAGGTGAGTGGGACATGAGGCCTCTATCCTTATGAATGAATTAATTTATTCATGGATTAATAGGTTAATAGATTAATGTGTTGTTATGGGAGTGGGACTGGTGACTTTAGTAGAAGAAGATGGGGGGCTGCCCTAGCACACTCAGCTCCCCTATCACGTGATGCCCTGAGCCACCTTGAGACTCTCTGCAGAGTCCTCTCCAGCATGAAGGCTCTCACCAGATGTGGCCCCTCAACCTTAGACTTCTAGGCCTCCATAAATATAAGAAATAAATTCCAGTTTTTTAAAAGAAATTACCCAGTTTCAGGTATTCTGTTACAGCAATACTTGAAATATGGTACAATATTCACTGAAATAGGAAACACTAGATGATCAGGATAACAGGAATAAAACGATGACCTTCATTTAAAATGTTAAGTTTAAAGTATCTGTGGGAAAACGAAGTAGAAATAAATCAAAATGCAGGTGTTCTAGTCTAAGATAAGGTAAATCATATCAGATAGAGGAACGTAGGGTGGAAATATTAAAGAATCTCAAGATAAAGAAAATTCTAAGGAATTGTCTTCTTATTTCTATCTCAGTCTGTTACGTGATAAAAATCACAGATTGAGTGTAAATCTACCTAGAATAATCAGGAAGGATTTCTGGAATATAGTGATTCAGCTAGATTTTGAAGGATAAACAAGATTTTCTTATCTACAAGAAGGAAAATGTAATTCCAGGAAAACTGTGTATTGGCACAAAGATGGAAGAAGTAAAAAGAATGATCTGAAAACTCACAGTCATTTCAGCATATCTACAGTTTCATAACTGTGATGGTTGAATATGTAGATGTAGAGATGATATATAGGTAGCAACCATATGTAAAGGCTTTGTCTGTTAAGCAAATTAGATTTTTATCTCCCTGCAGATAATGGGGAGTTAGTGACATATTTCAAGCAGAGAAAAAATGTGACTAATTTGCATTTTAGGCAAATAGCTAGCTGCAAAATGAAGGAGAAATTAGAGGAGTTTTTCTCTAACTATGTCCCAAGTAACACTAGCTCAGTAAGACAATAATTTTTATGTGCAATAAAATAGTTGTATCATCAAGTAAATTTGGAAAATGCTGAATTAAATAAAGGTGTCTTTACTGAAAGCCTTCTCAGATACTGTAATATGCTAATGTACATTCTGAGTTCACAGAAAGAAGATGTAAATTTCTTAATTTTTCAAAGTTACTAGATCAGGAAACCATTTCCTCAAATAACAGCCCAAAACTGTTGTTCTGCAAGACACATTTTGGGAAACTCTTAATTAAAATGCTCAAAATTAATAATGTTTAGACGGTATTGCTTCTTTCTGTATAAAGTTTACAATTGTGAAAAACAGCACTGAAAACTCAGGGGTACAGAGAAATGTGGCAGCAGGGTAGGTAGAATCATGGAGTTAGAGTCAGCTTTCAATTTCACATCACTTTCAACTGAGTATTGCTAAACACTAATATTTCATCTGAGAAAAACCAGAGTAAAGATATGACCATGCATTGAATTATTAAGGAATTACCATAGGTATGCATATTTGTGTCTGTGTAAGGAAACCTCTTTGTCATCATAAAAGCTATCAGTAGACTTGACTATACTTATAATAGACATAATAATTGAAGACTTCAGATGGGTGACACCTAAAAGGAGACCAACCACACAATGTTACCCTTTTATCATTAACCAAAAAGGTGTGGGGGTGGGGGTGGCAGGAAGAGAGAGAGAGAGAGAGAGAGAGAGAGAGAGAGAGAGAGAGAGAGAGACCACTTAAAAATAAGACAAGAAGACAAGACAAAGCAAACGAAGAGAAAGCATGTTTTACTAACAAGAGTGATTGCTTCTCTCTGTTTTTTGGCAGATAATGAATAAATCGTTTTTCTCCCAACAGAGCCCATTCTTTTCATTCGCTGCCACTTTTCTTGGGTGAAAGTATTATGCCACTTTCCTCAGAAATAACAAACATCCCTTATCTAGCATAAATGTTAAACACACATCAAACCATCTGAGTGTCCTGATGGAGTCATCTGGCATTCTGGTTCTTCCTATGCTTTCATTGTACCTTTGCATAGTTTAGACATCTTTGATTCCTAACTGTGAGAAAAAATTGGAAGGTCTCCAGATGTCAGTCTCCTCAGCCACTTCTTGATATTCCTAAGATAAGACACAGGACACTAATTTCTCAGCTATTTTAAGGAGCATAGCCAAATGAGATATTTGACACTTAATGGAAAATAACCATTTAATGGAAAATAACACTTAATGGAAAATAATGGATTTTTGGTATGAGATTCACTGAGGTGCTAAGGGTCCTAAGGACATTTTTTTACAGTACAATTCATACCCAAATCTCTTTCATCATGGCGAATCAGAAGATGCCTTTTTATATTTCAATTCAGTGCTTACCCAATTCAGTATACCAGCTGACTAATACTTAGGAGAGAGTCATCTGCTCTGTGCATAACAATCTGCTCAGTGCTTTAGAGGAATCCCTTTAAAATAATTAGGTAACTACATGAATGTTCACAAAATAAGTACATCTGTAAGTGATTTCATTCATAGAATCATTTGAAGAAGTGAAACTTATTCTGATGATACTGTAATTACTAAAAATATATTTGAACTATTCAGTTGAAATTGTAACCCAATATACAAGTCATGAAACACTCAACTTCATGTTTGCATAGTTGTAGCTCATAGAGGCCATTAAATACAAAGATCTATCATCCTATAGTAATTTGTAGTAGAAAAAAATCATTTCATTAGAGATTGGACAAAGAATAACAGGAGTACCTCATCTATGGACAGCAACCTACTCAGTGCTTTAAGAAATATCTTAAAATGATAAAGCAATATCTTTAAAGTATTTTGCTGATTATAAAATTGTTAGCAAAATGTGTGCAATCATGAGTACTTTCCTTCACAAAATCACCTCAGGAAGCAGTAATACTATGATTAGCTAAAATATTCTTGACATCTCCATTTCGAGTTTTCTTTAGACTCAATTTGTCAATAATAAAAAAGATTTGTCATTTTTGTCTGGTTATAGTTAATGTAGGACAATAAAGGAAAAGATAAGGCAAACTGTATGTAGTTTAGAGCAAAAAGAAAGCATTTCAATAGGGGTTGGCCAAAAATTGACCTATGAAAGAAGTAAAATTTTAACTGTGAAATGAATACCATTGGCGTTTGGAAATATGTAGAGAAAGGTAGGCATCACTCTGTAAAGGGACAAAGGTGTCAATGGAAGTCAGCACAAGCTCTGTTCATGAGAGTGAATAAATGTAAACTGAAAAAACATGTAGGGGAAGTGTTATAAACACAATTAGGGTGATAGTTTGTACCAAATTATGGAGAGCTCTAGGCATACATGAGGTTTGACTAATAAGATGGCACTGATAGCTCCAAACCACACACTAAAATTGTTTTTAAATATTTTACTCTAAACCTATCCATTAACAATTTGGTGCCTTTATTGTTTAGCAATACTTTAGTTGTCATGTTGCTCTCCTTAGCTAGAATAAGGAAAATACCTATTAAAGATTTATCATTTCCATAGCACTGCTGTCTTAATTTGTTAGATATTGAAAGAGACATGTATTTGATGAAGACTGTTACATTTGGAAAAGCAGTATAGTAGTGGTATCAATAACAGGTAACTCACTTTATTAAAATCTTTAGTAAAAAATGTAGCCTGTGATTTAGTTTGGCTCTGTGTCCCTACCCAAATCTCACCTTGAACTGTAATCCCATGATCCCCACATGTCAAGGGTGGGACCAGGTGGAGGTAACTGAATCATGGGAGTGGCTTCCCCCATGGTATTCTCATGATAATGAGCTAGTCTCAAGAGATCTGATGGTTTTATAAGCATTTGGCATTTCTCTTGCTTGCACTCATTTTCTCTCCGGCCGCACTGAGAAAGGATACCTTCCACCATGATTGTAAGTTTTCTGAGGCCTCCTAAGCCACACAGAACTCTGAGTCAATTAAACCTCTTTCCTTTATAAATTACCCAGTCTTTGGTAGTTCTTTATATTTAGCAGCATGAGAATGGACTAATACAGCCTGTTTTCCCATGAGTAGTTCATGAAAGGGAAATATGTTAATTCATAAAAGCTTGCAAAATAGAAACTAAAAAACCTGCTTTTTTAAACCAAATCTGGATGCTTTGGAGCTTTCTCCTCTTCAATATTTTACTGATTAGCTTACAAATTCATGAATCATATTTATTACTCTCTTTGTTTTACATCAATCAATATTTCTTCCTCTTTTGACTCATATCCTGAAGCCTCAATATCTCCCACCTACACTGTTATGTTAGTCACCAAGGCAATGCTTAAGACAAGTTATAATGTAGACAGAGATTGCTTTCATATAGTAGATTCCTTTTGTATGTACTTTTCTTCAAATGTCTTTGGACATTCAGTGCCTTCTTCATTTCTGATTATTCAGTTATGTCCATGACCTCAAATTAGATCATTTAAATACTTGGAATAAGTATTATGACAATTTGGTGAGGATAGTGTTATGGGACTCTCTAAAGGAAAAAACAAACTCAAACTAAAAGTAATTATGACAGGCTATGATATAGTAGAAGAAACCTGAGATTTATTCAAAAGTATACAGATATATGTCAGAATATTGTGAGTTTGGTTCCACATCACTATAATAATTGCAATAATATGAGTCAAACACATATTTTTTACTTCCTAGTGCAAATAAAGTTATGTTTACACTATACTGTAGTCTATTAAGTGGGCAATTGCATTAAATCTAAAAATGTACATATTTTCATGAAAAAATATTATGTTGCTAAAACATGCTAACAAGCATTTGAACCTGGAGAAGTCCTAAACTTGATGTTGGTGGAGGGTCATACCTCATTGCTGATGGTGGTTGCTACAGGTTGAAGTGGCTTTGGCAATTTCTTAAAATAATGATAAAATTTGCTGAATCAATTGACTCTTTCTCAAAGAATTTTCTCTGTACCATGCAATACTGCTTTTTACCACTTTATTCACAATAAAATTATTTCAAAATTAGATTCAGTTTTCTCAAAACCTGCCACTGCCTTGTCAAGTAATATTATAGAATATTCTGAATCATTTTTGGTTATTTTAACAAAGTTTACAGCATTTTCATAAGGAGCAAATTCCATCTCATGAAACCACTTTCTTTGCTCATTTGTGAGAAGCGAGTCCTCATGTGTTAAAGTTTTATCATGAGATTGCAACAATTCAGTAACATTTTCAGTCTCCACATCTAATTCTAATTCTCTTCCTAGAAAGTTCACTACTTTCTTTACTGAAGTCTTTGAAATCCTCAAATCATCCATGAAAATTGGAATTAGCTTCTTCCAAATTACTGTGTGTGTAGATATTTTGGTCTCATATAAATCACAAATTATCTTATTGGCTTCTAAAATGGTGACTCTTACAAAAGGTTTTCAATTTATTTTGCCTAGAGTCATTAGAGAAATCATTATCTATAGTCTTATAATTTCTATTTCTTAAATAATAAGACCTGAAATTCAAAATTATGCCTTGACCCATGGACTACAGAATGAATGTTGCGTTAGCAAGCATGAAAACAACATTAATCTCCTTGTACATTTCCATCAGAGCTCTTAGTTGACCAGATGCATTGTCAATTAGCAATAATAGTTTGAAAGTAATCTTGTTTTTTTTCTGGGCAGTAGGTCTCAACAGTGGGCCTAAAATATTTATAAACCATGCTGTAAATAGATGTGCTGTCATTCAGGCTGTGTTCTATTTATGGAGCACAGGCAGAGTAGATTTCGCATAATTCCTATGGGCCATAAGATTTTTGAAACAGTAAATGAGCATTAGCTTCAACTTAAAGTCATCAGCTGCATTAGCTCCTAACAAGAGAGCCAGCCTATCCTGTGAAATTTTGAAGCCAGGCATTCATCTCTCCTCCTAGCTATAAAAACCTTAGATGGCATCTTCTTTCTTTTACTGTTTCATCTACATTTAAAATTTGTTGTTTAGCATAGCCACCTTTATCAATGATCCTACTAGATCTTCCAAATAACTTGCTGCAGTTTCTAGGTTAGCACTTGCTGCTTCACCTTGTACTTTTATGTTTGAGAGGTAGTTTATTTTCTTAAACCTCATGAACAAACCTCTTCTAGATTCCAGTTTTTTGCAGCTTCCTCACCTCTTTCGTCTTCATAGAACTAAAAAGAATGAGGGCCTTGCTCTGGATTAGGCTTTGGCCTAAGGGAATGTTGTTGTTTGTTTGGTCTTCTATCCAGACCACTAAAACATTCTCCATATCAGCAATAAGGCTATTTTGCTTTATTGTTACTTGTGTGTTCACTGGAGTAGCACTTTAAATTTCCTCCAAGAACTCTTTTTTTTTAGCATTCAAAATGTGGATAATTGTTTGGCACAAAAGACCTAGCTTTTGCCTATCTCTGCTTTTGACAGGTCTTCCTGACAAAGCCTAATTATTTCCAGCTTTTGATTTAAAGTGAGAGATTTGCAACTTCTGTTTTACTTGGACACTTGGGGGCCATTGTAGTGTTATTAATTGACATAATTTCTTTTTTTGTTTTTTTTTTTTTGTCTCAGGGAGTTAGAATCTCCAAGAAGAGGAAAAGAGATGGGGAACAGCCAGTCAGTGGAGCAGTCAGAACACACACATTTATTTATCAAGTTTCCCACCTTATATGGACACAGCTTGTTATGTCCCCTAATAATTACAATACTATCAAAGATCACTGGTCACAGGTCACTATAATAGGTTATCATGAAAAACTTTGAAATACAGCAAGAATTACCAAAATGTGACAGAGATATGAAAGAAACTGGGGCTTTAAGGAAATTGCAGGTGACTTGGCAGAGATGACATATGGCTAGCAAATTCGAGATAGGGTCTCAGGGCGTGAGTCTGGAAAGGTAAGAAAAGCCTGCATTATGCAAGGTTGCAGATGCCACAACATTGATTTTGCCCACCCTGAAAGTAAAATATACCACTGATAACTGTTGAACTGAAGGTAACCGAAAAGGTTACAAAGTTTTAATAAGATTTTTCTAGTTGCATTGTAGAGAATGAATAAGGAGCTCTCAAGACTGGGGAAACGGTATTCATCTAAGACAACATTTTAATATTCTGAGTGAGAGATGATAGAGGTCTGATCTAGAAACATGGCAGAGAAATGGAGTGAAGGGTGAAGATTCTAGTGATATTTTAGAAGTAAAATTAATATAATTTTGTGCTTGAATGACTGTGAGGAGTGACTGAAAATAAAATACATTCTTCATGAATTATAAAATATATGTCATATTTCTTTTATGCAAATGTTCAAAATAGCAGTTATTATTTTAATTCTCTTTATACCATTATATTTTGCCCTTCATTATACGGATAGAATTTCTTCTGATTATATAAAAGTGTCTTCCTCTAGTCTGCAGTTGCTCTTAGTATATTTTTAAGACAAATTTTTCCTGAATTTATAGTTAGCTGAATTCACATAATAATCTATGTTAATCATCTTTATCCAGGTATTACTGTCTATGGTGTTTCCTTCTAGCTGCATAGCCCAAGCATGTTCCTGCCTTTCTCTCTCTAATTACTTTTAGCTTATTTCCCAGGTGGTGAAAAGAGGAACTTTATTCTAATCGAATCCAATTTTCAAAAATTATGGATCCTCTGTTTTATACCAATAGTTATTCACCTGATACATGGGGTAATGGTTGCTTTTGAAACCCTTGCATGGTGGGCTACATAAATACAACAATAAAAAATTCTAAATAGAAGTTTTGGAAAGAAATAACAGTAATCTTTATCCTACAAGCATGGGTCCTGAAAACAGGGTTCCTTTCTTCTTAAGTCTTTGCCAAATTGACAAAACTGCCATGACCTGAAAGAAGGGTGCGCATAATAGTCTTAGACAGCATTAATGAGACTGCTTCTTCTATTGAGACAGAAGCTTTATTTTATACCTTTAAAGAGTCTGTGAAAAGGTTTTAACTTTAAATGGATTTTAAAAGGTCCTCTTTTTCTTCCGTTAAAATCAACATTTTCTGCATCTTGTCTTTATTTTGTGAAGTGTTAACCAACAAATTGAATACACCCTATGCTTGGCAAATGAATATTAAATGCTTTTTCCTGGAAAATGTGTTTGGTCATTAAACTTGACAGTCATTGCTTATGTGGTAAATGTTGTCAGTGCCAAGAACTATCTGGCATGGCTGCCAGCTACAGGTCCATTATTTTAATTGCCTTTAACCTATAATCAATATTTACTGCTTTCCATAGAAAGAGACTGCATAGCTAAGCAGTACAAAAAGTGAGTTTATTCTTCTGATGCTGGTTTTTGCTTTTAAATCTAAAACGTAGTATGAAATGCTTCCTCTGGGTACTACTTTTTTTTACATATCGAAATTGTTTCCTACCACTTATTTTGTGAAATGCTCACATCAGCCAAATCATATCTATTTCAAACAAAGCAATTTGAATTTATGACTAAGTGAGACTCAAATTCTGCTTTGTCATGAAATTACCTACATCTTTTGTTTTTGTCATTGGAAGAAGTTTCTGAAATTTAATAGCATTTATGGGGAAATGCACGCTTCCAAGTATAACATCTTTAGGATTTTCTCAGATATTTTGGAAGGGACAGGCCTTCAGGCAAAAATCAAGAGATTCTAATTGGAAGGAGGCAGAATATAAAGGCTAGGATGATGCTTTCATCTTTTGAGCATGCAAGTTAACAATGGAGAGCCTTTGAGATTATTAAACTTAAGAATGGCATTATACAAATGACATTGTAAAAAGAACACTCTGATAGTAATGTGAAGAAAGATTGTAATCATGAAGTAAGGGAAAGGGAATAGATTTTAATATAAACAAATATAGGTAAGTAGAAGAATTACAGCAACATTGTGCATCAGGAATATTACACTGGGGTGTGTGTATGTGTGTGTGTGTGTGTGTGTGTGTGTGTGTGTGTTTGTATAGACCTGGGCGTATGAGTTCACTGCAAGATTTTGCATAATAACAAATATCTGGAAAGAGCCTAAATAGTAAAAAATCAAGAATTGAGCAAAAAAATGTTCTACAATTGAGGTTTATGAAGCCACTGAGTTTGATTTTTAAGAATTACATTTGATTATGTAAAGTGTATGACACACAGTTGACAAAAATAATGCTCATGACACATTAAATAAGTGTATATTATGTTATATATTTATATTATATCAAATACATCTAGAAGAAAACACCAAAATACTATGTTCATTTTGATTTCCTCTTCCAATTTAGCTATATTTAAAAAATTTTTATAGTGAGTGCATATTGTATGCACAATTTGTGAAACTGCTCTCATGATAAAATACTATAATGCTATAATGCTGTGCTGTGGATATGATCATGAAATTTAAGAGGAGGGCACAACTTTGGAAGTCAATATTAGATTAAACTAGACACTAATGTGCTTGAATTCATATGGACTCTTAATAAATTCAAATGATTGGCGAAAATCACCACCAATAAAGCCCTACTATGTAGTCATTCTTCAAACATTAACATATTAAATACAGTAACCTTACTTTGTTAGACAGGAGATGTGTGAAGAAAGATGACAGTATTAGAGTCAGGGAGCTTATGTATGTGACTTAATTAGCTTCTAGCTACCTGACATAATTATACTGAACAAAGAATATCTACAACCAGAAAACTCTTCAAGTTTTCGGCTACAAAACAATTAGTGCCTCTTTCCAAATAAAAGTATAAAGTCTTTTGTATTGTAACTGAGACTACAGTCAGCTAAAGTAGACCATGAATTAAGCAAAAAATAATGTAAAGCACCAAACATCATGTTTCTTTAGTATACAAAAATGTATGTTTTTCAGCCATAGACAGACCAATTTGTGTTATGATTTAGTTTATTTGATAAATGTTTTTCATTGTCTACTATGTGCAAGGCACTCTGTTAAGCTCTGTAGAGCATATAAAAATGATAAAATTTGGCTTAATCTCAAGAAAGTAACAGTCATATAGATGAAATGACACAATCACTGATGCTCAGAAAGCAAGGCATGTATAATAATAAGGTGAGTATAGCAACAATAAGAAAAATACAAATAAATTAATCTAATTGGATAATAAACAGAGTCCTTTCGGTCTCAGATTTTTAGAAGAAGCTGAGAACAATACAATATGTTATGGTTTTAACGTGTGTCATCTCTAAAACTCATGTTGAAATTTAATTGCCATTTTAACAATATGCAGTAGTGAAAACTATAAGGATTAGGTAGTAGTGATTAGGTCAAGAGTACTGCAGCTTCATGGGTAAAATTAGTGCCATTATAGAAGGTCAAATTTGTCTTTCCTCTCTTTTTCTCCCTTCTGTTTTTCCTTCTTTCCTTCCTTCCTTCCTTCCTTTCCTCCTTTCTTCCTTCCCTCCTTTCTTCCTTCCTTCCCTCCTTCCTTCCATCCTTCCTTCCTTCCCTCCCTCCCTCCCTTCTTTCTTTCATTTCTTTTTTTTTTTTGAGACAGAGTTACTCTATTGTTGCCCAGGCTGGAGTGCAATGGCACAATCTCGGTTCACCACAATCTCCACCTCCCAGGTTCAAGTAATTCTCTTGACTCAGCCTCCTGAGTAATTGGGATACAGCTCTTAGTAGAGACGGGTTTCTCCATGTGGGCCATGCTGGTCTCAAACTCCTGACCTCAGCCTCCCAACGTGTTGGGATTATAGGTTTGAAGCACTGCACCTGGGCCTCTCTTGCTCTTTCATATTCTATCATTGGAAGACATAGCTAAAAGGCCCTTGCAAGATACCAACACCTTGATTTGGGATTTCCCAGCTCTCAGAAATGTGAGAAAAAAATATTTATTATAAATTGGACAGCCTGAGGTATTCTGTTATAGCAGCACAAAATGAAACAAGACAGAAAACCAATACCAGGAGTCAGATATGGTTATAACAAATAACTGAAAATGTGAAAGCAGCTTTGGAACTAGGTAATAGGTAGAGGCTGGAACAATTTTGAAGTGAATGCTGGGAAAAGGCTGCATTTCCATGAATGGAGCATCAAGGGTGATACTGGTGAAGACTTGAAAGAAAAGAAGAGCTGTAAGGAAAATCTAAACTTCTTGGAGATTATTTCAATGGTTTCGGTCAGAATGATGGTAGACGTATGGGCAGTAAAGGCCTTTCTGATGAGGTCTCAGGGGAAACAAGATATTGTAAACTGGAATCAAGACCATTCTTGTTAGAAAGCAGAAAATCATTTGGCTGAATTGTTTCCATGCCTGAGGGCTTTATGGAACTGAAGAGCAATGAACTGGGGTATCTGGTGGAAGAAATATCTGAGAAGCATAGCATCCGGTGCTGTTTGTCTTCTTTTAAGTGCATTTAGTAAGACAAGTGAAGAGGGAACTGATATTAAGATGAAGTTTATAATTAAAAGGAAACCAAAGTTTAGGAATCTGAAGGATTCTCAAGTTGGTCATGTGGTAAAGAGTGAAAGAATATTTTCTGGAAAGAAAATAAAGGGTGCACTGTTTACAATAGCAAAGACCTGGAACCAACCCAAATGCCCATCGATGATAGACTGGACTGGGAAAATGTGGCACATATACACCATGGAATATTATGCAGCAATCAAAAACGATGAGTTCGTGTCCTTTGTAGGGACATGGATGAATCTGGAGAACATCATTCTCAGCAAATTGACACAAGAACAGAAAAGGAA
>CM052663.1:38140642-38193597 GCA_028533165.1 Leontopithecus rosalia
CAGCACACAGAATGCAAGAGCAGTGAAGGTGTGGCTTCCCCTACTAGATTTCAAAGGATATTATCAACTGCCTGGGAACCTAGGCAGAGACTTACTGCAGGGTAGAGCCACTGCAGAGTCCTTACTATAAATAATGGAACTGTAAGGGTGGGGCCACCCTCAAAACCTCAGAACTATAATGCTGCCAATGTGCAATGTGAGCCTAGGAGAGCTTCAGGCATAAGATTCCAATCCTACTACATAGGTTGGGCCCAGCAAAGCCATGTGGGCAGGGCTGTGGGAGGCCTTCAGGGCCTAATCTCCACTCCAGTGTGCCCAAAGGTAGAACATTGAGTCAGAGAATATTATTCTGAAGGCTTAACATTTGATATTGTCCAACCTGTTGGATTTGGGACTTACTTGAGACAAATTACTCCCTTTCTTTTCCTTCCTGTTTCTCATTTCTGGGAATAGCAATGCCTATCTACGTCTATGCCTGAACCACCATTGTATTTTTGAAGAACTTTACTGAATTTCATAGGCTTATATCTACAGGAAAGTTGATGTTGGAATGAGTTAAGAATTTTGAGGCTATTTGGATGGAATTAATGTATATGGTATGTGAGTTGGACATGAGTTTTGGCGATGGGCAGAATGTGATAGAATTTTTATTTCCTCAAAACCAATGTTAAAATGTAATTGCCATTTTAACAGTAATAAGAGGTGGAATGATTTTTTTTAAGACAGAGTCTCTGTCACTCAAGTTCAGTGCAGAGAGGTAGAATATTTAAGAGATGATGAGATAATTAGGCTATGAAGACTATCCTCATGGGTGGTATTGATGCTATTATAAAAAGGTGAGTTTGATCTCAATCTACACCTTCCATCACGGGATGACAAAGGAAGAAGTCCCTTTCCAGATGCCAGCACCTTGATCTTGGACATTCCAGTTTCCAGAACTATAAAAAAATAAATTTCTTTTTGTTATAAATGACTCAATCTCAGGTTTTCTGTTATAGCAGCACAAGCCATACTAAGAAGCAGCAGGTAATAGTAACCCTGCCATTCAGAGTGGGGCAGTAGACTACTTCTTCAAACCATGCCACAGAATTATAAAACCTATAATGCCATTATTAGCCCATCATGTTTCTACAGACAAAATAATGTCCACTTTATTGAATGGAGTTTTCAGCAAGAAGACAGGTTGTATAGAGGAAAGTACTGAGAAACTCAAGGAAGTTGATTACTTTTTCAATTAATTAGTATCTAATTGACAAATGATAGCTGTCAAGTAGGCCGAGGCCTACACAACACTCCTATGTCTTGGGTAAGTAGGGTTAAGAATCCTGATGTATAAGCAATTCGTCTACCAAGAGAAAACCCATGAATTTCTCATTTTGACTATGAAATATTTTTTCACAGTTACAAAATCTGAGGGATTGCTGATGGTTTAAAAAACACTGCTGCATTTAGTAGATAAAAAGGTTGCACCTATATAAGTTAAGTAATTAATTCCCTTAGAGTTCAGGCTACATGAGGCTTCACAGAATAAATACAGTAGTATCTTTACCTCATTCTATATACCATCCAAATTGTTCAAGTGAGTAAAATATTTAAATATAAAAATAGTCTTTACAATAATGTAAGAAAGCTTACTAGTTTCTGTTTCTGAAAATATTCCAAAGGAGGGGAAGGCCTGCAATAACCTCAGACAACATAAAAGATCATTTTTTAAATATAAGCATTTAAAAAGTCTTTATGGACACAAATAAACATGTGAATACATAGAAAAAGTACCCTACATCCCTCATATGATATACAGCTTCTGGGGTAACTCCTCCTGGTTCTTGTCCTTGTATATTCTCCTTCCGATAAGTGCAGGCTGGATCTAGTTACTAGCTTCTAACAAATAGAAAACATCAAAAATGATGGACATTACTTCCATTATTTGGTTACAAACAGACTATGGCTTCCTTTCTTCCTGTCTTCTTTTCCCTCTTTCGTGTTCGTGTTCTCTCTCTCTCTCTCTCTCTCTCTCTCTCTCTCCCTCTCTCTCTCTCTCATCTCTGTCTCTATCTCTCCCTGCCCCTCAGATCCATGTTACGAGAATCCTTGAGTATCTTGAGGCTAGCATCCATGTCATGAGGACCCTTAAGCGTCCTGTGGAGAGTGGTTCAAGTGGCAAAGAGCCAAGGCCTGCCAGCAACAACATAGTGAGCTTGGAAGCTGCCACTCCTCTATTTGAGCCTTAGATGACTACAGATCCTTGATTGTAGCCTATGGGAAAGGCCCCCAGCAAAGCTGCACCTGTTTATTCCACCTGTTTCCACATAAACTGGGAGATGATAAATGTTTGTTGTTTTAAGCTACTGAGGTTTGGAAGAATTTGTTACAAAGCAATAGATAATACACAAACTTCATAGTTCTTAAAATATTAATGCTATTGAAAATAATTGTTCACAGATCACATTGACAAAGATCGAAGTTTAGTGATACCTTCTCTTGATAATGTGTGGGGAAAAAAAGAGATGCATGCTATTGCTTACAATGTGTAAGTCGGTTCATTTTTAAAGGGAAGGTAATTTATCAATGTGTACTAATGTTTTATATGTTCTTCCTCATTTACACTACAATTTATATTTAAGAGTATCTGTGCACAAAATACATGCACAGTAATTAAGGACAGATTATATTAATTATGGTTCATGCATGCAATGGTATACCTTGTAGCTTATGAAGAATAGGGTATATCTAAATGTGCTGATATGTAAAGTTGCCAAAGAAATCATGCTGTTACTTTTGCATTCTTTTCCATTTCATTTGGCTCAATTTTCTCAAGACTCTCCACCCTGATATTGACAGAATTTTCAGAAATGTGTATTCTATATTTAATTAGAATAGTTTGGACATTAAGATATTGACTCTGGGGCCTGTTGCTAGGTTCGATCTCTTCTCTCCCACTCTTTGAGTGATCTTGAACTTTGTATGACTCTATGACTGCAGCTTACCCTATAAGTAAGATAGTAATCGCCTTATAGGCATTTTGGGAAAATCCATGAATTAATATAATGCAAAGATTATAATTGTTTTTGGAATGCAGTATGGACTACATAGTGTTGATTCTTTTCTAAGTTGTTAATTATATTTGTATACAGCAATTTTCTCTAAATCAGAGTTTTCCTGAAGAATAATTTGGACAGGGTTTGGGGATGCTTGAGCAAGCTGTTTCATGGATGTGGTGTTTGAGTAGTTTCATCATATCTGCCCTAGTGTCCATGCTCAAAAATTTCTACCTTCCTTAGTGTCCATGCTCAAAAATTTCAAGTTAGCAGGAGACCTTGGTTGCTCAAGTTAAGCCCTCCTTTAGAAAATCTGTATGCATTACTTTAGATGTTAAAAATAATTATTTTGTATTTTCACTGATACTTCCAGAATTTGCTATATATTCTTTTTTGAAAAAGACAAATTAAGTGCCCTCCCTCTGAGTACATCAACAGCTCAATTTTGTTTCCCGATGAAACCACCATTACCAAAATGCTCACATTTAGGCATCAGTCCAGAATTCAACTCCAAAATGCTGATAGAAATTCACAGTATTCAGGATAGAAGAAACTGGCATAGAGTTCACTGGGAACATAGCTGATAGACCAAGTCCTTCCATATGTAAGAATGAGACATTCCTCCAGGAATATATGACATTTAATATGAGATATTAAGGAAATATTGGGTGGATACAGAGAATTTAGAAGGAAAGAATGAACCTAAGTCAAGCTAAAATATTTAGAATATATCTTTCATCTAAAAGAGGACACAGCCATAGCAATAAAATTTGTTCAATGATAATTGTGAGAAAGGCATAGAAGAGGCTTAACAGTGGATAGATATTGGTGGCATAAAGACAGACAAAGCAGGAGAAAAACACAGGCTAAGGTAGTAGCAGAGAAAAGGGTTTGTTTTATAGACTCATCCACTGCTAAGCAGGAGGACTGATACACCAGATAAGGTTGTACATGTAGATATATTTGAATATGGAGAATTTTTCTATAAATCTTTAATGAAGTATTTTTAAATTTTGTATTAAATATCTAAGAAGACATCTCTCAGTGATGGCAATTTCTACTTACAATTTTAACTGTTCAAGAAAAGTGTATTAATGACAACATGAAGGTTCATCTCCATTATCTAGTCTTGAATAATAGGGAAATAAATGTTCTAGCCTAATTTTTTTTAAAATAACAGATAATGCCAGCACCTGTTGCAATATTGGGGCAGGGTCTATATTAGTAGCACATTTATATCAGCACAAAGTATTAAACTTACTATTTTAAAAATATTTTAGCTTTTATTTTAGGTTCAGAGTACATGTGCATTATTATAAAGTTAAATTTGTGATTTGGGGTGTGTTATACAGATTATTTCATCACCCAGGTACTAAGTAGAGTACCTGACAATCTTTTTTTTTCCTGAATCTCTTCATCCTACCACCCTTCTCCCTCAAGTAGGCCCCAATATATGTTGTTATCCTCTTTCTGTTCATGTATTCTATTATTTTGCTATTACTTATAATTGAGAACACGCGGTATTTGGTTTTCTGTTCTTGCCTGAGTTTGCTAAGGATAATGGCCATCAGTTATGTGGCATTAAAAGCATTTCTACTATATCATTTTTCTTTAAACAAATTCTTCTTTGTTAAGCTCTTTTAATAACATGAACCTCTGTAATACCAGAAATTGTTTGATCTACCTGGAAGAGATTTAAAGCAGAATCATGCACTGCATAATGTTGTTTTGTTATTCAGAGAACTGCAGATATGACGGGAATCCTGTGAAGTTATGACATTTTTACTGTACCCTTTCCACGTATAGATATGTTTGTATTCACACATAATTCGCATTGTGTTACAACTGCCTACACTATTTAGTACAATAATATACTGCACAGGTTCGTATTCTCGGGGCAATAGGCTATACCATACACCCTAGGCATGTAGTGGGATATATCATCTTGGCTTGTGGAAGTACACTTTGTGTTGTTTACACAACAGCAAAATTGCCTAATGACACATTTCTCAGAACATATTTACATCATTAAGTGACACATGACTGTCTTGAAACGTCCTTAAAATAACATAGATAAATAAAATAATACATTGTAAAATACATGGCAAAATATAAATGTACAGGTTTCTATCAACACTACTATTAAATTAGTAATCATAAATAATCATAAAATAATATTTAAAATGTCATTATTTATATCAAGCATTGTTCTTTCTAGAGATTTCTACCTTACATTTCTAGGCCATTATAATATTTTGAACTATATTACTCAATTATTTCTCAAATATGTTAACTGAAAAACCCTAACAGTCTAAATGAACCAAAATATTCAGAAATTTTGGCTTGGAGATGTTTTCCGAAAATAAGTCATTTAAAAAGATATATATGTATATATAGTAAATTACCAATGTCTATGTGTGTATCTCTCTATACATGTGCTATACTAACATTTTTCTTCTCACCTGAATGTGGGTATGTGTGTGTTTTAATAAATAAAATGGATGAGTTCGTTTCCTCTGCAGGGACATGGATGAATCTGGAAACCATCATTCTTAGCAAACTGACACAAGAACACAAAACCAAGCACTGCATGTTCTCACTCATAAGTGAGTATTGAACAATAAGAACACATGGACACAGGGAGGGGAACATCACTAACTGGGGTGTTGGGGGGTGGGGATTAGAGGAGGGAGGGTGGAGAGTGGCAAGACTGGGGAGGGATAGCATTAGGAGAAATACCTAATGTAGGTGACAGAGATGGAGGCAGCAAACCACCATGGCATGTGTATACCTATATAACAGTCCTGCAAGATCTGCACATGTACTCCAGAACTTAAAAAAATAATAATAAAGTTAAAAAAATAAAAAAATTTTAAAATGTATAATTGGTGGGAACACATTGTGAAGACAGAAATAAGTATAAAAATGGATTACTAATCATTCAAAAAGAAAAAAATTTACAGAAAAAAAATCTTCATTAGATATGACTATTAAAGAAAGTTTTCCCAAATTCTATAAATTATCTTTCAGGACATTGTTAGAAACTATGAACGCTCTGAGATTTTGCTTTACTGGTATTAGGTTGGTGCAAAAGTAATTGCAGTTTTTGCATAAAAGTAATGGCAAAAATCACAATTACTTTTGCACCAACCTAATAACAAGTATTACTCATGGATGCTACCAGTCTCATGAGTATTGAAAACAAAATAAACCACCTGGGTCAGACATAAAGGCATCATTACTCATTGCAAAGCAAGGAGCATGAGCAGTGAATTTGTGTAATACCTCTTTACCCACAAGTCACATAGGGGTGAAGTGAAAAAGCTCAGATAAGTGCTTGCACACTCAGTAGCTTCAGTGCAGGAGAGAAACTCTGAGCTTAGGGAACACACATTATTTTTAATGGGCAGTAAGCCTGATGCCCTTTACTCTGGAGGAAGACATTATTCCACTGCACAGTGAGAATTCCCTTTTTTGACCTAGAGGGAGACACTCTGTCAATCAAGGCTGCTTGCTTTACCAAAATTATTGAAAAGATAGCGTATAATAAGGGCGGTTAATTACTTATTTGCAAGACTGGAGAAATGTGAGAAACCCATGGTAAATTACTCATAACTAAAGCTAAAGTACAGCATCACATTGCCAGACTCACAAATACCGTCCTAGTAATGTAACATTGAATCCTCATGATGACAGAAATTACTAGTTAAATAGAGTTTGATTCAGACTAATATTACAAATAAGAAAATAATATTCTAGTTTGCTGATCTCTGGTAGATACTACTTATTTAGAGCATACCAAAATTACAAGTTTTATTTATTTTATTTTATTTACTGTATTTACTATAACAGAATTCAACAAACGTTAATTTACCAAAATAAAAACACTGAAAATTATTTTCAATTAGACATCTATGCAAATATGGCCTTAGCATGAGATGCATATGATTCCTGCAAATTAAAATAAAATGTCAAATGAAATATGACATTTATAAATATTTACAGAAAAATCTATACATTCTAACTCATTTGAAAGAGCAAGAGAAATATATTATTCAAATATGTGGATTTACCTGGTTATGTCTAGAAATTATTGGCTTATTTTAATATTCTCTCTTGGTATAATCGCATACAATTTCTGAACACCTTGCTGTGAGAAGTTCTTAAAACACTTAACTACCACCTTCCTTTCATGAAAGATATATGATTCTTGGGAGAACAGTTCAGTATTTTTAAAACTTACTTCAGACACCAGTTTTATGCCAATTTATGGTCAAGTTAGGATTTGTTCAAATCAATACAGTTATCTTCAGATATGTTATACTTTTTATTTCTCCAAACATTCAATCATAAAAAATGTTAAATTCTTAGAAACTTGAGAAGAACAGTACAATAAAAACCTAAGTACCTTTCTCTTGAATTAATAATGATCAGAATTTTGCCAGGTACTCTCTTTAATTTAGAACAATTTGAAAGAAAGTTGTGTATGTTAAGATACTTCACTCCTACATACTCCAACATATATTTATGTTTTCTTCTTAAACTGAAGAATCCTAGTTTTCACAGTGCCAATATATTTAGTTATTTCTTTATCTTACAACAAACACAAAATTGTTTTAAAATTACAATACCAGGTTTTCCATGAAACAAACATACTGATTTGACGTTGAAGATTTCTTTGCACTTCTTTTTAACCTGGAAACATACGTCACCATGTATACATATACAAGATATTACTCAAGTTATTTGAATATTTTTCTCTATGTATACATTATCAATTTGCCATAAAGTCTATCTCCTTTGATTTCCAGCCTTAGGTTTTCTTTTAACACAGTATATTTATCTTTAGTTTACATAATAAATTATGTAGCAAATCATTACTTCCATCTCTATTTCTTTCCTTGCATTTCTACCATCCCACTAGAGTAATCATTTTTGTTGGTTTCTGGTTGACCTTTTCTTTCTGGTTAGCCCATTCTGTATTTCACTTTGTAAAAATAAACAAAAAGAGAGAGAAATTAGAGAGAGACACACTGATAGACGGAGAGAAAAAAATGTTCATGCTTACATTAAAGGTCCCTAGTGTATATAGAGTCCTGTATTTTTTTCACCTATAACCACAAATCACTTGCTATCAGTTCTTCCTCTTTTTTTTTTTAACAGTTGCATAGCAACCATTTTTGGAAAATATCACATAGATTACTCAATCCACTTCCTATTAATAGCTATTTAGATTTTTCCAATGACTTGCTATAACAAATACCACAGTGAAACAAACTTTGTATTCATAGACTTTGGTTTTTATGGAGGAGTATCATCATGATAGACTCCTAGAAGTAGATTGCTGAGTCAAAAAGTAAATGCGTCAGTGACTGTATTAGATATTTCTACTTTCTCCTCTGTATTCAGTGTACTATTTGGAACTTACACCAGTAATTAATGAGAATGATGGGTTCCCTGGAACTCACGCCAGTAATTAATGAGAATGATGGGTTCCCTACAACTTTACCAACAGATTGTATTTGAAACCTTCTGAATTTTTGCCAATCTGATATTGTCTAATGAGGCATTTCTCATTAAACGTTGCTTTAAAAAGTGTCTTTTATTTGGAGTTTTCTTTTGGCTCAAACTTAATACCTAGACATGTTTATGTATTCTTGCTTTCTTTTTTATATGTGTTCAGCATATGCTTACAATACATTTACTTCATGAAATAAGTATGGATCACAAAGTCAAGAGCAATGCATTTTGGGAAGCACATTTTCATGGCACCATCTTAACAAGAAAATCTTAACAATGTCATCTTCTTATCTGTTCAGATATCAGTTGATACCACTAAATAAATGAATAAATGTAGTAATCGAGGTCTTTATTAATCATAGTCCTATGAGTAACAAAATATGAAGTAGAAAAAATTGGGGGGACTGCCCATATAAGTCATTATTCATGACATTTGGTTGAAAAGTTTCTATGGCTTCATATAAAGTAAAATATATTGTAAAAAGATGAGTTGACTTCTCTTTATATCACCATTTAGCTGTTTTACTAAATGTGTTACTATTAAGCCCATTTAAATTGAAGTTTAAACTCAAGTTCTAGTTTAGCTTTTTTTTTTTTTAGGTAAAGAAACTTTAAATATCCCAGTACTCTCAGAGTTAGTGGCTGTGATGAAAACTTCTTAGGTCATATTCAAACTCTGTAGCTTCACTCTATTCATATAAGCATGTCAAGAGTGAATACCATGATAAAAATCCAGACTTGAAAATTAATCTTCTTTTATGATTCTTTCCATTAACTGCCCAAGCCCCTGTGGCAGCCAGCTGGAACACCAGCTTATGCCAGCTTACATGATGCTGTTAAGAACTCGGAAAGAGAGACAATATTCATACCATCAGGAAAAATTACATAGATTTATAGGCCTATGTAGAATTTAATAATCATAAAGTCCAAATATCTTGTCTTTTAGCTCAGCAAACTGAGGCATGAAAAGGTGAAATAGAAGCAGAACCTGGAGCCCTACTTTTCATCTTCCCACTCCCATGTGTTTCTGTGAAAAGGAGTGACTTCCTCATTCAATAATTTTTTCAAGCACTACTCTGTGTATATGTAATTGATAAATAGATAACTAGAGACAGGTATTTCTCCTGAGTCTAGTGCATTTCTCATAACTATATTTTAATAATAGATTTATTATGATTTTGAGGGGTTTATTTTGCTTTCCTTATAGTAGTAACTATTTTCCTTATAGTAGTAACTATAAACCATCATATTCAAATATCTGTTAGCCCTCATTTCTTTCTATATATTATGTAGTTTTTAAAAGCTAAAAATATTACTTGATATAAGTACAGAGAAGTTCCATTTAGGTCATATTAATGGGTTGATAAAATACAGTCACATGCCATATAACCATGTTTCAGTCAACAACAGGCCATGTATATGATAATTGTTCCCCAAGATTATGTCATATTTTTACTATAGTTATTCTATGTTTAGATGTATTTAGACACTCAAATTCCATTGTGTTACAATTGCCTACAGTATTCAGTACAGTAACATGTTGCATAGATTTGTGGCTTAGGAGCAATAGGCTATACCACACAGTCTAGGTGTGTAGTAGGCTCTACCATCTAGGTTCCTGTAAGGACACTCTATGTTGTTCTCACGATGACCACATTTTCTAATAATGTATTCTTTTTAATCATTGCTTAACAACAGAGATATGTTCTGAGAAATGCGTAGTTAGGTGATTTTATCATTGTGGAAACATCAGAGAGTATCCTTACACAATCCTAGATAGTATAGCCTGCTACCCACCTAGGCTATGTGGTATAGCCTGTTACTCCTAGGCTACAAACCTATGCAGCATGTTACTATACTGAGTACTATAGGCAATTGTAACACAACGATAAGTAGATGTTTATCTAAATACATCTAAACAGAGAAAAGATACAGTAAACATATGATAATCTTAGGAGATCATCATCATATATATGGTCTGTTGTTACCAACATGTCATTAAGCAATTCAGCACATGTCATGTATAATTTCTATATAAGCTGACTGTAATTTATTTCATTTGTTCTATGAGATGCAATAATAATATCTGTTTCTAATATTTGAATATTAAGAGTAAAGAGTCCATCCAATAAAGATTTAGTGTTTGATATCCTTAAGTTTAAATCCAATTTGGGCACTTTTATATACTTGAGCAAGTTATATCACCTTACCTAAGGTGATATAACTCCATTTCTTCATCTGTAAAAAAAGGAATAATCATAGCTGCTTTATAGCTTTGGTTTGGGAACACTGTGAACAAAAGTATGCAACTCAAATGCAGTCAATGTTGTTTACTTTATCTTTTCTTCCCCTGTAATATTTTATAGACACTGCATTTACTCTATTACCTAACATAAGAGATTCTCAACTCCCCAACAACAGCAAAAGCTCCAATATTTCCTGGAATTTAAATAAGTCAGTTTTAGAAGTACCAACTTTAACAGCTGGTAAATATTTTTTCTGATTTTTAATTCTATGAAAAAGTTGTTCTGTGTACTTCAGAGTTTCACATATTTTGTAATAATTTCCCATACTTTATGTTACTTCCTCCTTCTAAAATCAGTACATCACTGATAGTAGAAATATATCCACTCTAACTTCAAAGGGAGAAAAGTTGAGAAGTTGAGGGCTGGGTTGATAAAGTTTTCCAAGATGTTACAAGTACTTAGGAAGCACAGTATTCAGGATGCTTTCCCTGTGGAGTTCTTTTCCAGAATTAACTGGTTGGACTGCCCACTGTTTAATTGCAAAATCTTCATTTCCCTAGGTGATGGATGTACTGTGATGTCGACTCTAAGTGGGCCCAGACAACCTTTATGACTGAGATGTAAAGAGCTTGCCTTGCAAATGAGATGTTTATCTCCAAGTTATTCTTAAATGGTGTCTACCTAGTTGGGAGTAAGTGAAGATTTGGTATCTTTCTCCTTAGTTCAGTTAATCATTGATTTTTATTTTCTCAGCTCTCTTTTACTCAGACCTTTACCACCTAATGTCAGGACAACTGCAATAAATTTCTACTTTATCCCCTGAATACATTTCCTCCACTCTTATACCATTCTGCTCTCCCCATTGGAAGTCAGTGTAAACAAGCTACTCCCCAATTATTTATGGGTGGAAACACATTGCCACTCAATGTGTTTGACAGACCTCAAGGTCTCTTTCTTACACAAGTTCTGCAGCACAGGCAAATGGTTATCCCAGGAGGAGTGGAACAAAACTTTTGCTTTTTGCCTCAGAATTTCTTCACCTAGTGGTCTTCCCCTTTTTCTTTGCAACACCAAATGCTAATCACGAAGCCCTAGTTAAGCCCCACCTTCTCCATCCACACATCCCAGGTCCCTAGCTTCTTCCTCTTTTATCAGTGGTTCAGAACCTTAACCAAATATAGGGCTCAGTCTTTTTAAAAAAAAGGAAATTTCAGCCTCATCCTCAACCCCCAGAGATGTGTATTTAATTTGCCTGGGGCATTGTCTTGGCACTTGAATTTTTAAACTCTCCCCAGATGATTCTAGTCCACAGTCAAAGTTAGCAAACACTGTCATATGCATTTTCATTATAAATCACCTGAACAGTTTGTTAAGCAATTTAATAAGACACATACCACCTTTGTGATGTACACATATTTTATTAATAAAAGATTTTTTGGGGGGTGCCTCATTTGCTTCTGTATAAATGTTCAAATAATTGTGACCTACTAGAGTCATATGTAAAATTATTATATTTTTACTATACTGTATAAAATATATTTTAAAAACAAATAATTTGAATCACCAATAAACATTCCTCTTTTAAATGTGTAATTATGCAAATTATGGTTCAAATCTCTCTGCCAGTTCCCTCTGCCCCCTTGCTACTTTAGGATGAAGAGCTGGGGCTGGTGGTATGGATTAAGAGGTGGGGGCAGTAGTCAGAAGCAAAATTACTGGTTAGGAGAGTACTTCAATAATCTAGGAAAGAGATAACAGTGCTTTGGAACACAGAGGTGAGAGTGAAGACAGTGAGAGGTATTTGGATTTTAGGTATGTTTTGAGGGTAGCTCCAGTGGAATCGACTATTGGATTAGACGTGAGTATGAGAGGAAGAAAGGACCTAAGTTTAACCCCCAGGATTTTGAAAGAAACTTATTACATACTATTAACAAGATTACCTCTCTTTCTACAGTATAAGATGGAAATAATAATAGTATTTACATCAATGTATTGTTGAATTAAATAATATAATATATGGAAAATGTCTAGGGCAGAGCTTGGCTCATAAATATTTGATTAGTGACAGGCATCATGGAATGACTCAATCTGTGTAAAGAGTGGAAATTAGTGAAATTTGAAAGAAGAGATCATCAGCTTAATTACTCACTGGTTATGAGATTCGAGTGGTCACTGAGTGCCACTTTTATTATGTGGCCAACCTAGCTAAGTTAGGCAAAATAACTAAAAAGAGGAAAACATAACTGGTGAGAGTACCTATCTTGCTGCCTTGAAGTAGAATAAATTTTCCCAGGGGATTGGGAAGTCTAAGATCTGTTAGTTGGGTGATTAAGTGTTTAGTGGTTTGCCTGAGTTTAGAGTGTCATAAGAAGCACATATTTAGGTAGGGGGTGGTGGCTCACACCTGTAATCCCAACACTTTAGGAGGCTAAAATGGAAGGATCCCTTAGACCCAGAAGTTCAAGGTCAGCCTGGGCAACATAGTGAAATCCCAATTCTTAAAAAAAAAGAAGTAAATATTTAATGATAACATGCAAACTACAACAAAGAAAATTACAAAAGAAAACAAATCCAGCACTAGGTATTGTAACATGCACACATTCAAAAGTCCAAAGCAAAGAGTATTAATAAAAGAAAACAAAAACCTTAGTAACCATAAAATTAAAGTCACTCTAAGGTCAGAAAGACTGACACAGAATTGACACTTAATAATTCCTTATCCAATGGGTAAATGAACATAGAATAATAACACATCAGTAATATGAAGGAGAACTTTCAGAGGCTCTGTATGGGGTGATTTAACATTTGATATTGTATAAAAAGGGGCATGGTTGTAAATACGAGTTCTAATATTTATTGTGCTATGACATAACTGCTTTGAACCTTATTGTCTTTGTCTGTGAAAAGGGCATAATGGTTTTTACCTCAAGGGTTTTAATAAGAATTTAAATATATAAAAATTCCGGAATATCTCAAGTCTAGCAATATAGTAATGTTTCAGTAAATATCAGCAGTTAGGTGGAAGTAAAGAAAATAATATCTGAGGGTAAGGAAGGAGGAGAGTTTACAGATCCCTGGTGAGGAGAGACTAGAATATAAACAAGATCAGACAGATGGCCTACATATTGCTAATGGCTCCAGGTGTCTAAGTTGTTTGTTAGGTAAACCTGTATGTAATTTATCAATAATATTGTTCATGTACCCTCATCTAATTCTTTTTGTTACTGTCATTAGTTGAAATATCATACAACCTCAGATATTGTAAATCAGGCATACTTGAACCAGGTATACATAAATGTCCATCTGGCTATGATTTGGAGCCAAGACAGGAACTACATGAGCTGGTAGACCAGTTAGAGAGGCTCACGTGAGAAGACCCAAGGCCCAAACAAGCAGTGTTCTCTGTCAGGTAACTGAGCTTCATGAAATGGCATACAAACATATAAAATTATAATTTGGTTAGCCAGAAAGTTCTCCAAAATAGCATGTAAATAAACATGGTCATTTTTTGGTTGATTTTGGTAAGGCTTGCTCTAACTATAGGTGTATTAATTAGCTTATATTTTCTAAAGTCATATTTATGTATGTTAAAACAATTGAAAAATAGATATGCTTTGCTCATGAAGGATATCCAATAGCATTATAATTATTAAATATATTTTTCAAAGGTGACTGCATTACCAATCGGTGGTTAAAATGACCAAAATTAATATTTGCCAGCTGGGTTCCATAAAATACTAACCATAATAAAATGTTAACCATGCTGGTCTTTTGCATGTCTTTTTGAGTCCTCCCTTGTTCTCATAATATACTCTGTATCACAGAGAACTGTATTTTCCAGATGTTTGTGCCAACAGACTTCTGGCTACAATCTGCAAATGGGAGATCTGGTGAGAACCGAAAGGGTCCAGTCAGAGGAGGCCAGAGTAATTCCAGTCCTTACTCTGCTTAGAGTGGTATCTCTAACAACAACTGGAGCTTTTCTTCCCTTGATTTCTTAATTTTATTTATTGTTATTACTTTTAACTTTTAAGTTCAGGGGTACATGTGAAGGTTTGTTATATAGATAAATTCATGTTTTGGGGATTTATTGTACAGATATTTTATCCCTCAGGTATTAAGCCTAGTGCCTGTTAGTTATTTTTCTTAATCCTCTCCCACCTCCAGCCTTTCAACTCCAAGTAGGCCCCATTCTGTGTTGTTCCCCTCTATGTGCTCATCTGTTCTCATCACTGAGCTACCACTTATAAGTGAGAAAATGCAATGTTTGGTTTTCCGTTTCTGTGTTAGTTTGTTAACAATAATGGCCTATAGCTTCACTATGTTCATACAGAGGATCTGACTGCATTCTTTTTAATGTCCACATAGGATGTTATAGTGTACATGTACCATATTTTCTTTATCCAGTGTACCAGTAATGGACATGTAGATTGATTCCATTATTTTGCCATTGTGAATAGTGCTGTATTAAACATATGCATGTATACATGCGTCTTTATGGTAGAACAATTCATTTTCGTTTGTGTATATACCCAATAATGGGAACATTGAGTGGAATGGTAGTTCTATTTTTAGGACTTTGAAGAATCACCATACTATTTTCCACAATGATTGAATTGATTTACAGTTCCACCAACAGCAATATAAGCACTCCTTTTTCTCTACAACCTTATTAGCACCTGTTATTTTTTGGCATTTTAATGATAGCCATTCTGACTGGGGTGAGATGATGTCTCGCTGTGGTTTTGATTTGTATTTCCCTAGTGATCAGTGATCTTGAGCTTTTTTGATATGCATATTGGTGGCATGTATGTCTTCTTTTGAAAATTGTTAGTTCATGTCCTTTGCCCACTTTTTAATGGGGTTGTTTGTTTATGAGACAACACTCCCACCATGCTCCCAGCATTCCAGGAAGGTCTATCATATACTAGGTTCTAATTTCTTGATTGGATCTTGACTCATAAGAGTCAAAAACATATTTAAAGTTCTAATTTTTAAAAAATAATGGTCAACAAATATCTCAGAAAAAAATGCCCCAGCAATAATTTCTTGTCTGCAGAAATTCTCAAGGTTTTTAACATGTTAAAGTACAGTGTAGATTTCAAATGAAAAAATATTGTGTGCATTATATCCCTAGTTATTTTTCAAAGAACCATTTTGTTTGTGTTATTTTGTTTTCATGGAACAACTACAAATACCTCATAGAGGTAGTGTTATGCAAAACATAATTTTCAAATGCTGGTCAAAATAAACTATTTATAGTCTGAAAATTCTGTATGTGTAACACATGATAAACTAGTTTTTGTACATTGCATCCATTGTCTTTGGGTACTTTCCTGGATGCAAAAACCTAAGGCAGACATCTTAAAAATTAAGGAAATTATAAATAAATGCAGGCACGCAAAAATTATTTCCCTCATTTTCAGTTCATTTGCAATATTATGGTAGGCAAAGGCAAATTGTTTCATGCTGAAACACCTTTTGCAAATTTGGTAATTGGATCCAGTTTGTGGAAATGCCACTGCATTTCATTTATAATCAAACTGACTGGGTTTGAAATGATATTGAATGTGCCAGATTGAGGGAAAAATCCAAATGGATTCATACAGAAATGTTATTAACTTGGAAATGGTTCAATGGGCATTTGGCATTTTCACATTGGTAGGTTTAATTTGTGGAGTGAGAACAATGAGCTAGGGAGATATAGAGCTCTGTATTTTTGCCACTTTAACATTTATGTTTGTCATTTATGAACCTGGGCTGAGAACTGATTAAATTTCTGCCTTGTAGCTTTTGGATTTTGTAGAACACACAAACTTTCTTATATTCACCTACTTCCTTTGTAGAATATCAGTTTAAATGTAGACTTTTCCATATAAGCTGTTAGCTAAAACAGGACTAAGGACAATAAAAGCAGTAAAGATATGGCATTCTGTAAATAAACTCAATGTTCTATACTTAATTTTTCATGATGAAACATCTGGGATTGAAGCCTTTAAGGTTTAAGCCTTAACTTCTTAAATGGCAAGTTAAGTATATGTTGTGTAGTGTGGAATAGCCATTTCCATTAGTTAAGTGAAGTGAAACCAAAAAGAAACAGTGGAAAATATCAGGAAATAGTGAAATATACAGTACAGATTCAGATGAGCTACAAAGCAAAAATAATCTCAATGAACAAAGGTCTATAGACATGACATAGATAGCATCTTAATATCTGAATTATCCACAATGACTAACAAAATGTCTTTTGCATGGCAAGTTTTTATAAATATGAGGGAATTGTCTCTATGTAACATGTGATAGCAGTCGAAACACTAAACTCTACTTAAGAGCTTTGGTTTTTCAGGTCCAGCTCTGACTGTAATCAGGTATGTGACTTTGGGCTGATCATTCAACTACATTCATTCATTTACTCCACATATTTTTTGTCCTCCTTCTCTATGACAGGCACACAGCGAGATTATGGGGATTGTGGTGGTGTTTATATCAAAAGAGGATAAGTACAGACAGGCCAGATAGTAAAAAAAGCAAACAAACACATGCATACATAAATAAGAGAAATCTAAGAATTAAATGAAATAGCAAATTACTAAGAGGTTCTTTCGTGGAGTGACCACTGACAGCTCCTGTGAGTTCAGCATTCCAGGGAAGGAGAGGGTCAAGAATGTGCCTGGCTGATTTAGACTGGTCCTAATTCCTTAATATATATTTAAGCTCCTTCAAAATTAATCACTTACATCATTGTCCTCTCCAGTGGCTTCCCAATAATACACAATACAGCCCAACTATACGGGACTTCTCACACTTCCTAGAAAATGTCATGGCCTCAAATATGGGCATGCGTATAAGTTCTCACAGTGACATTTTATATGCTCTCAAAAAAAAGTTTGCTCTTATGAGCAACTACTGTTTCCTATTCTCACCATATTTATCTCTTCGGCATCTCCCTTTATCCTTAAGAGACTCATATTGAACATTACTTTTTTCTGAATCATCAAATGGGATGAATTTCTCTTACATCATTATGATTTATTTATGAAAGTTTTTCTCAAAGTGTGACATAAGAATGTATATTCAGGAGCCCATAATATCACTGAGAGTCCTGTTTTAATGTTATATTTTTATTTGCTGAAAATCTACAAATAAAATATACCAGTTTTTATTTATTTATTTATTTTGAGATAGAGTTTCACTCTTGTTACCCAAGTTGGAGTGCAATGGTGCAATCTCGGCTCACTGCAACCTCCACCTCCTGGGTTCAGATAATTCTCCTGCCTCAGCCTCCTGAGTAGCTGGGATTACAGGTACATGCCACCATGCCCAGCTAATTTTTTTGTATTTTTAGTAGAGATGGGGTTTCACCATGTTGACCAGGATGGTCTCGATCTCTTGACCTCATGATCCACCTGCCTTGGCCTCCCAAAGTGCTGGGATTACAGGTGTGAGCTACCATACCCAGAAATATACCAGTTTTTAAACAAAAAAAAAAAGAATGTGCCTGAGATATTTCAACAGATAGTATAGTTGGATTATAATGAGAAAGGGGGAGGAAGGTAGGCAGGAGTCAGATCACATCAAGCTTCTTAAACCTCTCCAGGACTTTCATTTCTCATTTACAAAGTTAGGTATCTGGAGAAAATGAATTTAAAGAACTCTTGCAGTTCTAAAATATAAATTCCATGAGTAATTCTAATTTGCTCACTGCTTTATCCCCAGTGCCTAGAACATAGCTCCTAGTAGTTAATACATATTTGTTAATCGAGTAAATGAATCTATCTAAATCAATACTGACCAGCAGACCTTTCTGTGGTAAGTAAGTGAGAAAAATATTTGTATACAGAAGAAATCCCGCTATGCTCCATTTGCAACAAAAGCTTCTACCAATCACACTGCAAGTTCTAAATTGAGATGTTCATTTAGAGTTGTCCCTTTGTATATAACTCCTTGACTGGCCAATGGATGTAGGATGTTCCAAGCCAGGGGTTTTGAGGGTATGGCAGCACCCTTCTCTGAGGTCAGTTTATTAAGAGAAATAGCTGTGAGCTATTAGCAGCCAACTTCCCTTGCAGGAGGGAAATAAGGACCTGGATCCTGAAAAGGAACTGCTAAGTGCACCACAATGCCCATGACACCTGGTGACAAGGGGTGCTAGAACACGTAGAACACAGGCACTGAGATTACTGAACTGGGTGGGAACCATGACTCTTACTTGGGACATTTTGAGTTGATTTTAAACTGATCTAATCGATTTTACAGTCTACAAAGTAAGTTTGATGAGTAAAAGTCAGCTTATACAAAGATACTCTCTATTCCATTCCTGCTTATGTCTTCTTAAAGGTAACTCATAATGGAAAGTCACATGCAGCAGGTACTTCTGAACTTCTATGACTCTTACTGGAATTTTCAGAACTGTCCACATATATCACACTAGAGTATAATCCCCATCTTTTCTCCCACTCTGTAGTGGTAACAAGTCCAGGGTTATCTTGCTCACTCTTTTTTCCCCAGATTCTATGTCTTTGTGCCATAGACAATCATACTTGGGGTGACTCTTCTCACTAAAAGGCCCTTCGGGACCCAGGCCAGTTCTGGATAAGGCACTGCTGCAATTTCTATCTTCATGGCTTCTGACATAACAGGTAAGATGTTTGGGCCATGCTGATGAGCATTAAAACAGAGTTTAGGACTTTGTGAAGAAAATAGAAAAAGCAGATCATTCTCGACCAGGAAAAATTTGCATAAGAGTTTTACCCTTCAACTTAGCCTAACCTATTTTAACTTTCTAAAGAGCTACAGCTATTTAGAAAAGTAAAGCTATATAGCCTTTAAAACACATATAATTTATACTTGAGTCTTTTGACATGAGTCAGTGATTCATCTATTAAACTTTGAAGCTGTTTCTACAGTTACAACCCACTCAGTTGATTTTATTATTAAGAAAACATTTATCAAAATTTACCTGTGCCAGTCTCTGGACTGAGGAAAAGATACAATATTGAGTCAGATATAGTTCCTGTCCTCAAAAGCCTCAGGTTTAATTGTAGAGATACACACCTGAGCAGTTAATTGCAATAGTGTGTGATATGTATATGCAAAGGTAGTGATCAGTTGCTATAAAAGTACATATCAAAGGCACATAACCCAGCTGGGAGATCAGAAAATCTTCATGGAGAGATAATGCTTTAGGTTTATTCTTTTTGGATAAGAAGCAGTTATGAGATAAAAGGGGTCAGGAGAAGGAGATGAATAGAGTAGGAGAACTCCAGATAAAAGGACTGTAGAAAGGCTTTAGAGAGAAAAGGGAAAGTCTGACCCACGTTGAGACTCTCAAGTGGTCACTGTGACTGAAGCTAAGAGTGTCAGTGTGAAATTATGAGAGAGGCAGCAGCAGGTAAGGAGCTCGGACTATCTTGTGGGCCTTGTAAAGCCAATTGTAATTTTAAGTGATGTAACATGATCAGCTTTGTCTTTTGAAAAATGCTATAGTTTTTATTTAAAACTTTGACAACATTAATAATGAATATGCACACTTTTCATTTACTATCTCAATTACTCTTCATAGTGATTGTGTCACAGGCCAGGACTATTAGCACTGTTACTTTACGTACATGAAATGGGGCATTAGAAAGACTAAGTAACTTGTCCAGGGTCTGATTAGTATAAAGAATGAATTTGAAGTAGTCCAGTCTAAAGTCAGATAAATATTTAGAGGACCTCTAAGATAATTAGGTAAGGAATAATGAGACAAGACCACATAGAACTTGAATGGAAGCAGTGGCAGTGAAGATAAAACGAAGAGGTCAGATTATATGGAAATTAAAGAGGTAAAATCTATGTGATTCAGAGGTTCACTTAGTTGTGTTGGGTGGATGGAAGAGCAGAGGGTGTTTATCAACTCTCTTGCTCTGTATATGGGGTGAATGGTGTTGCCATTTGCTGAGGCAGTGAATTCCAGACGAATATTCGAAAGGGCTAGAGGCAAAGGTTTTAAATATCAGATATGCACAGGGTTAATTGGAGGTTTTGTGGGACATTTTAATGGTAATTCTTAGTAAGCATTTGGATATGTAAATTTTGCTGAGGAGCTCTATTTAAGATACAGAGAGTGATACAAGATTCATCAGGAGAATTTTTGGAGTTATGGGAAGTGCAGGGAGATAACACAGGGAGCCTGAGATGGTTATCTTTAGAAAGTCCTGCTTCAAAGCTTGGCCCTTTGCTAGCATTTAGGAACTTGGCCTCTGAAGCATTCCCGAATAAGTTTGTTTTGCTTTGGCTACGCTGTGAAAAAAAAAAGGGGGGGGCAACCGTGTATACCTGGTTTCCTTCTGGAATGTGGACTTCTGGTAGTTTCTAGGCAGAGAATGCCTATTCCAGCAGACCCAAATAGAAATCCTAAACTCTGAGTCTCAATTGGGTTTCCCTGGACATAAATGCTGCACATGTGTGGCTGCACTATCACTGCTGGAGGGAGTGTGCTCTATGTGACTTCTCCTGGAAAGGGGAGAACACAGAAACCCAGAGCATGGATTCCACCAGATTCCATTTGTGTCATTTTCCTTTACTGATCTGTTGGTAGACCCTTACTCTGTTATAATAAATGTTAGCCATGGGGAATACAGCTACATGCTTAGTACAATAAGTCTTTCTAGTAAATTGCAGAATATATGGATGGTCCTGGGGAGCTTTGAGACAGGAATATGCAAGATTACCTCTGGACCCTCACAGGTTCATTTCTTAGAAGAATGGTAAAGGTAGAAACCGTATTTCAGTGGGTTTAGGAATGTATGGGGGTGAAGAAAGTATGGATGGAGTACAAATTTCTCCTTCAAGAACTTGGCCTTTAAGAGATTGAGACCATCCTGGCCAACATGGTGAAACCCTGTCTCTACTCAAAATACAAAAGTCAGCTGGGTGTGGTGGCATGTGCCTGTAGTCCTCGCTACTCAGGAGTTGGAGGCAGGAGAATCACTTGAAACAAAAAGTGGAGGTTACAGTGAGCAGAGATTACACCACTGCACTCCAGCCTGGTGACACAGCAAGACTCCATCTGAAAAACAAACAAACCAAAAAGAACTTGGCCTTTAAATAAAAAGGAACTATTTAAGGAAATGCAAGAGAAAATATATGGTTTAGAAGAATTTCAGAGTTGAGAAAGACTTGAATACGTCAACATGCTGACGGGAAGAACCAACAAAGAGGAAGAACACGATGATGCTGACTAAACAAAAGAACCAGTAGTGAAGATAGAAGTCAGAGCCAGAACAAAAATAGCATATTTTGCATATTTTCTTCAAGAAGGAACAACACATACACAGAGAAAAGAAAGAAGTAAAAAAGAACATGTGAAAATATAGATGTAAGTAAAATAGTAAGCAAAGAGCAAAAGGAAATTTGCAATTTTATCTGAGGCTTTGTTTTGTTTTGCTTTCTTTCTCAGTGAATTAGAGGGTTCATTGAGCAGTAGTATGAAATTCAATCAAAAAATTAAAATGAATTTAATTTTCACTGAATTGAGTGTTGGTTGACTGAACGAATGAGTCACTTTAATTACTTATGGAACCCAACGGTTTCTCTGAACTCATGGATCCAATGAGTTCAAGAAGATCTTATAACTATCTACACTAATCTTCCTCTCAATGAATAAATTGAGTCTAAAATATTGTTGCATTGTGCTCATATACATCTATTTCAACATTTCCAGGAAAGTGTGGCTCAGTCTCTGCATATAAAGCAGCCACTTGTTTTGTTGCTGAATAGAAAAAAAAATCATCAAAATATTCTTGGCAAAGGTCATTGTCTTGTCTGCAATTTCTATCTTTTGCTATTATTAGGATTTTTTTCTTATACATAACTGAATTTATTTTCTATTTTCCACATGGAAGCACTTCAAATATTTAAAGATGTACTGCCATTGAGTTATCACTTCCCCAGGATATACACAGCAAGTGGCTTAATCAAGTTCATATTTGAATTAAAACCTAGAGAATGTGAGGAAAATAGCCATGTGGATACCCGGAGGAAGAGCATCTTAGGCATAATCCTGTTCATAAAACATCATTTCTGAAACCCTCACCATTGCATCGCCCTCTTCTTTTTATACACATAAATTTAATGATGCCAGTGACATCTGTAAAATGTGGGCTTTGCAGAGAGACAGACCTAGGCCTGAGGACTTGATGGCCACTTATGACTTGTGCAGCCTTGCAAAGGTTACTTAATTTATGTAAGATTTGTTTCCTCATCTATAAAATATGACTATGTAAAACTTATTTCATGGGATTGTTATGAGGAATGAATAAAATCACACAGATGAAGCACTTGGCATAGTATCTAAGATATATTAAGTAGGCAGCAAATATATGTGTTATTATTCTATTTTTTTCCTGAGCTGATCTTCTGACCAAGTGGCTGCAGATACAAGCTCCACTAGTTAAGCTTATGTGAACCTTGAAGTGCAACATTGCTATCACAATTCAACAAATAACTTAAAGTTCGAATGTTATTTTCCTTCTTGCAATAATGGCAACATCAACCAAACATGTCCATTTTCCTTGTTCCATGTGTTCCTTTGACTTTCTCATTCATTTGTTATTCAATCAACAAATATATATTGAGCACTTACTATGGGCCAATCACTCTTTTACACATTGTAGATATAACAGTGAAAAATACTCCTATTCAGAGATTTTACTTCCTTATAGAAGCAGAAAATATACAAGATAAGTAAGTAAATTATATAGTATATACAGGTAATATATATGCCAAAAGATAAAAGATAAAGCATAAATGGGGGTAGGAAATTTCAGGGGCACTGTGGCATGGAAACAGATATAACTGTATTTATACATTACATTCAGGAAAGGTCTCCTTGAGAAGATATTTGAGTAAAAACCTAGAGGATGTAAGGAAACTAGCTATGTAAATACCCAGAGAAAGAGCATCCTAGGTGTAGGAAGAGCAAAGAAAAAAGCCTTGAGGCAGGAATATGATGGGGTTGGGGTTGGTTACTGCAGAAAGTGCAATAGGCAATCAAACAGGCAATGAGATTAAAGAGGTTACAGTATTGATCATATAAGATTCTACAGGTCATGGTAAAGACTTTCCTGGTCCCTGGATCAGCAGCAGAAGCAACACCTGGAATGATGACCCAGGACTTGAATAAAACCAGCCCTTTAGCGGATTCTAAAATTCACTGTAGTTTGAGAACCCCTGGACTCATAACCCCTTTATCATAGGTGATAAAGGAAGCTAGGAGAGAGCTTAAGCAGATAGATGGGTGCCGTGATCTGATTGACACTACAAGCCACTCGTGCTGTGTTGAATATTTTTGTAAGGCAGAAGGAATGAAACCAGATAATGAGATTTCTTGGTAATTTATGACAAAAGACGGTGATTAGACTTGGTATTAGCAAAGAAGGGAGTTGAGAAATGATGGAATTCTGAGCACATTTTCAAAATAGTCTCAACAGAATGATGAGGTAAGATAAAGAGAGAAGGCAAGGAAGACTCCAGAGGTTTTTGCTGAGGTTTCAGAAAGCAATGAACCACCATTAACTACTTAATCTTGCAAAAATCATCTTAATAATATTTATAATCATTTTGAAAAAATATCAGGACTTTTTTTCTTATCTCTATATGCTTTATTCTGGCATTCTTATCAGTGGCAATACAGATAATTGAGTGTAAATAGTATAAAGCATTATAATGCTGAGCATAAATACTCTTCAAGTCCTCATAGTTGAGTTAAAAGTTTTCACACAAATTTTAAACTTATGAATATGAAATAATAAAAGAAGGTCAGTTTTAGTTATGATCTGCATTTACTAAAGAAATATATTATCATCATTATTTTTAGTCAATATTCTGGAAACCCTCAAATAATATTTGAACACCACATTACCTAGAAACTGTGCCTTGTCAACTTTTAATAATGATTACAACAGAGAAAAAATTAGCTATTATGAGAATTTTTCAACATTTCCTTCATGTTTAGATGGAAAATTGAGCTACAAGATTTGCTACCTGATTAATTCAGACATATTCTGTGTAATGGTCAAACCATGAGTCTCTCCTTTCTTTATAAGCACTTTGCTTAGGATTATGGCTTCAGTGACAATGAGACTGTATTCTAATGTAAAATAAATTGCTTTTTTCACAATTAATATTTCTTCAGTAATAATATCAATGACTCCCACAGATGATTTGTTTTCTAGATAACTTTCAGTTTCCAAATATAATCAATTTTTGATTATCCAAACCAATGGAGTAGAGCTTTGGAAGAGATTATCCCAAACACAAATCATGCCAGGCCATTTTATCTTTGCTTTCAGAATTCATTTACATATTGTCTTAGTTACAATTTATCAGCAGTCAAAATGCATATCATCAAAGCCAAATAACAAAACTTTCTCATGCAATGGTCCTTGACATAAAATCATCTCAGATTAATTATTAAAGATTAAATATGATAAAGGAAGAGGTCTTGTAAGTGTAGTTTTGAACTAGTTATACACAATGCCTTGTACAAAGTGAGGAATGTGTTTGTGTGTGTGTGTGACTATAAAATTCAGATTCAATCCACAGTGTTTAAATTAAAAACATAGTAATTTTGTAACCATTAGCATAATAAATAGTCACTGTCCTGTATATTCAAAGAAATAATACATCTTAGTACTGTGAAGAAATCTAAAAGCTGGCAAATCTAATGTTCGAGTAAATTATTATAACATTTAAAAGGTATTCTTTTAGCATCTGCATACACCTTTCCAGAGATGGACATAAGCAGCCCATTATTTGCTGAAAACTCATGATAAAAACTTGTGTTCCTGGGTCTGCAATGGAATGTATGAGTATACCACCATCACTTTCTTTTTACCATCACCTGAAAGTCGTCTTGTCACTACACTGAAGTCATTGACAACTTTCCGATTTGGTTCATAGTCTTCTGTGAGAATTTTAACGATGACACAATCCTGGGAAATTTCAAAGATTATGTGTATGTCTAACCCAAGATTGTTTGGCGATTCCTTCTTTAACTCAATGATTTTAGTGTTTCTCTTCATTTACTCTACCATTCACCCAGATTCTCAAAATTACCTTGATTGAATCTTTCTACAATGTATCCATAGATAACAACATCAAATTGTATACCATAAATATACACAACTTCTATTTTTCAATTAAAAATAAATTAATAACATTTTGTAAAAGAACAAGTTTAGAGTTAACCTAGATTTCTTCTTTCCATATAATTAAATACCAACACTTCTGTCAATTTTGCTACCCCACACCCTCAAATCTATATATTTTTTTACACCTAAATGCCTTCTTCATTTCAGAATCTCATTAGCTCTCACTTTATCTCACTAAACTAACCTCCTGATAACCATTACCTAAGATTGTCCCCTTTAATTTTTCCTACATACTAATTTGTAAATACACCTAAAATCCTTCAAAAACAGTTCATCTAAAGAATAACTCAAAAATCATTTAAATGGCATGTGTGGCCATTTGTGTTATGACTTCTTTCTAGCAAGCATTATAACTTATCATTTTCTATCTCTAATATCATATTTTGGAATTTTCTAACACTTGGAGTACTCCACCATTTCAAACGCTGTGCTTTCATATATCTGCATATGTTTTGACTCTACTTGGAATGTCTTACCATTTCTTCCTACGAGAAACCACTCCTCATTTCTCAAGTCTCAGATTAAGGATAGCCCAGTCCGCTAAGAATTCCTTGATTGCTATAGGTAAATGTGATCATTTCCTCTTTTGTGCTGTCTTAAGCACACCTCTATTGATACAGATAGTACATTTTATTAAATATGGTAGTCTTCAAGTTTATTTTCTCCCCTAAATTCTGAGTACTTGAGAGTAAGTTTTTTTGCATCTGTCTTCTTATTTGTCTCTACAATGCCACACTAACCTTGGTATCCAATCAATATTTGCAGAATTGTGAGGTGAATGAACAGATAAATAAATACCAAGTGAATTTTACTTTACAATTGCATGTAAATCCAACAATTATTATAACAAAGGAACAACAAAATAAGCGTATGTTTTGAATTTATATAAAGAAATGTAATAAATATGATTATAATATATTTGTGCTCTTAATAAGGAAGTAGACATTTTACAGAATCACAGAATACTAATGTTATGTCCAGAACTTTTATGTGCAAGAAACAGAATCAATCAAGATGTAGTCCATCAAAGTAGAATAAAAACTATGATAGTAAATGAGCTGGAATTTTCTTGAGGAATGAAAACCAGTCATAGTAAAATGGCAAGGTATTTTTGAATAGATGAAAGCTTGTATTTGTGTAATTCTTATACACTTGCAAGTTCTCTAATCTTTTCACTTTAAAGGAAATTATGATTGTTATCTGACTTCATATTAAATGAACAAGGTAAGTTTTACTTTAAGGGAAGTCCAGAAACTATATCCAAATAAGAGCTTTCATATTGGTTTTAAAATAAGCTTCTATGAAACTGCAAAATAATCCTCCAGCAAACAGTCAAGATACCAAAGAGGAAATTGAAGATACAGCTGTGAACTTTTATTCATATTCTCAAATCTATACACCAAAGTTAATAATGAAGATAATGACAAACTTATAATTGACTTCAAAACATATAACATTAATTTAAAAGATTACTTCAACTTAGGAAAACTCATATTATTTTTAAAAGTATTCATCCAAGACTCAGAAAGGGAATATAACATTGTCTCCATTCTGATCTGTTTTAAGGATCATCAGTGCATTCATGTTCACTTCTAAACTGCACCTGTTTCATTAATCTATTCAAAAATAATATTTAATTATCACTTTTTAATCAATTCAATAGTGCACTTTTCAGTGTTTTAACATTTTTGAACTAGAAATGAACAGAAAAATTTGACAATATGTCATAGTTAAATTGATGGAGCTTATTAAACTTTATTGTGAAAGAAAATAATTGTGCATGGAGCTCACAAGTTTAATTTGCAGAGCTTATTAAATCTTTTTGTGAAAGAAAATAATAATACATGAAGTTTGGAATATATGAAGATTTTAGAAGCATGAAGACATAAGGTTAAGTACCTAGTATTTGACTATTTTTTCACTGTCAAGCCAAGTTGTGATCACTGCACTAAAAAGAAAATTCCAATATTCTCTATTCCAGTATCACAGAATATAACACCTGCATTTTGCCTCTTCTAGACATACCAAGACAAATGTTCCACAGAGGTAAGTCAAAATTTTCCAAACAAATAAAACCTGAGTAAACATCTATGCCTGGATTTCTAAAACTACTTGAATAAATGTCTAAATTGCCATGTATTTTGATGTTTCAACGTGACATAAATATCGTTAAACCCAGGATGCAGCCATCTGGATAATGAAATTGTCCTTTCCATTTCAAGCCTAGTAATCACTGTTGCTCAGTGCCTATAGAGGCCTCCAGGAAACATATTTAGGATGATAATTAGATTCTACCTGATTGTCCTCACCCTCATCCTCCATGAGAGGACCGTGTCCAAGTTAATCCTCATACTTTTGTGTTTCATGCTTTTCATTCTCTGTGGAGTGTGACCCTCGGTTAGGTCTCAGAGCATTCTAGTTATTTAATCAACACCATACTATTTTACATCTTAACACTCCTAATTGTTCTAGTGCCTTAAATCAAATTCCAAAACTACCCTCAAATATTATTTCTTCATCCTATTTGTTCGTTTTCCTCATCATGGCCTTCAGTCCCCTAACACCTTCTTATTCCTCCAGGTCACTGACATTCAGCTTATCAACACATCTCCACATATTATGAATCCCATGATCCCCAAATCCTTTATCAATATGACAATTCCTGATTAGGACCACTCTCCACCCACCCCTCATAATGTTCTGTGTTTCTCCTTTCCTGCATGTATCTTGGTATTTGTTTTGCATTTAATTTTAGAGTTAGTTTATGAACTTTCCTCTCACACAGGCTTAATCACGGTTAAAAACAAGAATCACATCTAGGATAGATTACTTTTAAGGGTTGCTTAATAATTTTCTGAAGTTTAGCCATTTCTAGTTCTTTGGCTCTTTGGATCATTTACATCTTATTATTATAAATATCTTGAATACAATCTATTTTAGTTTTATAATTTTCAATAGAAATAAATTTCCAAGAAAAAGATGTATAAAAATTCATATTCGTAAAGCTTTTGATACATATTTCCAGATTGTTTTCTATAAAGGGAATAGCAATCTGGCTTTCTACCAATAATCTATGAGGCTCTACCTTGCCCTATCTTCCAAATCATTCAATGTTGAAATTTTTAAAAGCCTTTTCTAATATGATGGATCTAAAAATATGTTTTTGCTTTTAATTTGTAAACTTGATTAATAGTGGGTTTTAAATTATATCCTAATCGTAAATATTTATATTTATAAAGACAAATTTGGTTATAATTCTACTTCTGTCAATAGTCTGATCTTAGGTTTTACTCTTTTATTTATTTAGGTTTTATATTTATATTATAATTTATGTGAATCCATGTTAAAAATCAATATATTGCCGATTTAAAATATTTTTTATTTTTAGTGTATTTTGACATAAAAATATTTTACACATCAGGTTTATATTTAACATCTTTCTTAATTCTATAAAAATTTTTAAGCATTTAAAGTCCTTTCATATTCAAAGATAAAATAAAACTTCCCTATTTTTTCAGTATTGTTTTGTCAATTTTAACTCTGAAATTTGTCTGAATATCATTTTACTATATAGTTTGAGATTTCTAACTAATTGCAGTTTAGTTAAAGAAGAGAGATTGAATGCAGTTCTTCAAATTCCTTCTAACACCCTACCAAAATGACAAGGGGATAAAATAATATAAACCTACAAAGGAAAAAAGGGGGAAAGAAAACAACATTTTGGAGTTTAGAAAGCAGATAAATTAGGTAATTAAATTGGCCGATTTGGGAAAGCTGAAACTCAGACATGAAATTAATGAACTTCAGATGTGAACCACCACTTTATTCTCTAAAACCCAAGAAAAGCTTAGAGATGGTGGCAAGAAATACCATTATGCAGTAATCAAGGCAGAAATATAAACCAACATACAAGGTTAAAACTTTTATTTAGGAAATAATTAGAATTCTAGATGCCTTGGATGGATGGATGAATGAGTGTTCATCCTCCTATCACAACCCTTTTTCTTTAGTAAGAGTAAATCAGAAAATATTTGTACCAGGAACCATAAGGAGAGCTGAGAGCAGATGAAAGTAATCAGGGTTCCATTAGTCAGACTTCTCCAGAGGAATAGAACCAAGAGTGGGGTGTGTGTGTGCGCGTGTGTGCGTTTGTGTGTGTGTGTGTTGAGGGTGGAGGATGGGGTACAGGGAGAAAGTAGGAAAGGGAAGGAGGCAGAGATAGAGACATTGATTCATTATGAGATATTGGCTTACACTATTATGAAGATGGAGGAGTCCCAAGATTTGCAGATTGAGTGGGCAAGCTGTGGACCCAAGAAAGCTGATGGTATGGTTCCATTATGAGTTTGCATACAGGAGAAGACCAATGTCCCAACTCGAAGACAGAGAGAGCAAATTTTCCTCACTCAGGATTTTTTTTTTTTTTTTTTTGAGATGGGAGTTTCGCTTTTGTTACCCAGGCTGGAGTGCAATGGCACAATCTCGGCTCACTGCAACCTCCGCCTCCTGGGTTCAGGCAATTATCCTGCCTCAGCCTCCTGAGTAGCTGGGATTACAGGCATGCACCACCATGCCCACCTAATTTTTTTTGTATTTTTAGTAGAGATGGGGTTTCACCATGTTGACCAGGATGGTCTCGATCTGTTGACCTCGTGATCCAGCCGCCTCGGCATCCCAAAGTGCTGGGATTACAGGCCTGATCCACCGTGCCCAGCAGGATTTTTTTTCTATTCAGGCCTTCAACAAATTAGATGAGGCTTACCCACACTGGGGAGTGCAATCTGCCTTACTGAGTCTACTGATTCAAATGATACCCACGACCAGATACACCCTCACAGATACACCCAAAAGGATGTATAACTAAATATATGTCTACTGTGTGGCCCAGACACGTTTACACATACAATTTATCACAAAAGTTAAGGAGTTTTACAACTATCAAATAGACCCTACCCCACTTTTGCTATGCAGTTCACAGAACTTTGTCACCTCTGTTAACCCACCAGAAAGAAAACAGAGAACTTTTCCTCTGGTGAATCTGCATAGCTTAAGAAATGAAGACCTAGAAATACTAAAAGTAGGATTCCCTCTATTGAACTGTCATGCCAGATGATCCTACAGAAAATGTCACTGTCCAAAACTTCTTCCCACCCACAGAGCTCTTCAGTGATTCACTCTGAAATATGCACCTGTGATCAGGGATCAGGAGGCACCAGAGGAAAAGCCTCTAGATTTGGAAGAGAGAGAGAATCTAGAAAAAATGTTTAAGAAACACAGACAATGCCAGAAAAAAAACATGATTTTAAAACACCCATTATTAATATCTATCAAAAGATAAAGTAGTATTTGTTTAATCCAGAGAACATGAGAGAGTAAGTGAATTGTGGAAATTAAAAACATGATACTAGAAAGGTTAAAAAAAACTAAATAGAAGGGAGAAAAGATAAACTTGAGAAAATCTCTGTACAAGTATAACAGAAGGATAAATTGGTAGAAAATTGAAAATGCAGGACTATTAGAGTATCAGTCTAGAAGTTACATCATTTAAGTAAAAGGAGTTCCAAAAAGAGCATACAGAAAAACAGAGGAAAAGAAAACATCATAAAGTACAGTGCTACAGGTTGAATTGTGCCATTCCAAAATGTATATATTAAGCCTTAACCCCAGTCCTCAGAATTTGAGTGTATGTGGATATAGGACCTTTAAAGTAAAATGAAGTTATATGAGTGGACCCTGATTCAACATACCTGGTGCCATTATAAGAGGAGATTGGGACAGAAACTGACAAAGAAAAGATGATATAAAGACACCAAGAGAAGATGGCAATTTTTCAGCCACAAAGAGGTCTTAGAAGAAACCAATCCTGTAAATACCTTGATCTTAAACTACAATCTTCCAGAATTATGAGAACATAAATATCTCTTGTTTAAGCCACCCAGTCTGTGGAGCTTTGTTTTGGAAGCCCTAAAAACTAATACAAATTATTCAGGAAATTTTAGATCTAAAAAATACTAACAACCAAACTGAAAAATGCATCATGTGCCAATATCATGAATGAACAACGACTACAAAAAAGCCCATGATAGGGCAAATTATAAAATTTCATAGCACTGGCAAAAAAAATCCATGCAAAAGATGGATTCAAAATTAGAATTTCTTCTGACTTCTGAAAGGTAATACTAAGAGTAGAAAGACACGTGAGAAACACTTTAAAATCAGAAAGATGGTGGTTAAACTAGAATTCTATATCAATCCGAGTCATCAGTCTTGTATATGTACAAAATAAATACATTTGTAGATGTGCAAGACCTCAAAATATGTATCTTCCATGTACTTTTTTTTTAAACTTACTGGAAATTCTCCATCAGAAAGAGAAGTAAACCAAGAATGAGAAAGCTGTGGGATGCAGGAAGTAAAGGATGCAAAATGCAGAAAAGTGAAGGATGTAATGTGGATGATGGTGAAGGGGAGCGCAGGATGAGAGATGTACAGCATGCCTAGAACAAAACCAGTCTGGTTCGGAGGAACAGGTAGAGAATATCAACAGGGTACTTGAGAGGCTTAAATATATTGAAAACATCTTGCACTGAATGCAGAGAGTTTGGAAATGAATTGGTTATTTTAAAACTTGTTAAAAAAAAAGCTAAGCAAATAATAAAAATAATGTCAGCTGTTAACTTCATGTAAAACTATTACTTATTAATACTGGTTAACACAGTGAAACCCCGTCTCTACTAAAAACACAAAATTTAGCCAGGCATTGTGGCATGTGCTTGTAGTCCCAGCTACTGGAGAGGCTGAGGCAGGAGAATGGTTTGAACTTGGGAGGCACAGGTTGCAGTTAGCGGAGACCCCTCCACTGCACTCCAGCCTAGCAACAGAGTTAGACTCTATAAAAAACAAAACAAAACAAAACAAAAACCTAACAGTTGTAAACCAAGGTAAATGTAATCATCAGTCTGTTGTGACTAACGTTTATATAACTATGATTATGTAAAAACTCATTTAAACAACAATTATGGTACAATGATACTGGAGAACAGAAGTGTAGGACAGTGGTTGGGGTGGGAAGCTGTAAAGAAAAAAAAAAATTCTCATAGCCTCACACCTCACACAGCCAGCAGAAGGAAGCTGATAGATCCCATGAAAACCTAAGAAAAATCAAGAAAACCATAGAAATAGCTAAGAGGTTTGAAAATTATTCTCTTACTGAATGGGGGATATGGTGGGAAGGTGCAAGCAGAGGGTAACTGTTCAAGGTAAAAAGCCTCATAGAACTGTATGACTTTAAAAAAATGAACACATGTATAACACTGGTAGACAATTTAAATAACAAAACCCATTTGTAACCATATCGTTACTAAAAAATCTTTCCATTTTCTATTGTTTCTGATGTGGCCACATTGCATACTAAATTATACATTTATATGCTCAATTTTTTAAGAGGAGAGAGGATATTTGTACTGTTTTATTATTACCTACTACTAGTAGTTGTACTATTTTATTATTATCTACTATTATTTCCATAGTAAATAATTATAAATCAAATTTATAATTAATTCATCAATTTATAATAATATCAATTTCTATTTTCAAGATCGTGATAGCATAATACACTTTAATATTGGGTACAAACTATGGCTTCTTCAAAACTCTTTCTACATTTCCCCAGAAATTATGTGGTATTTCTTACATGAGCCATTTTGTTAAAATTTGAGAAAATGGAAAAGAAAATCAATAAACCTAGGGATCATGTAGCTGGGAACCTAAAATCTAATGATGATGCAGCTGGGAGCCTTGAATCCTCTGGGCTTTTTACACCTTGCCCACATTGCTAACTCCAGATTCTTCAAGATTCTCTGATACTCAGCATTAATGATGCTGTTTCATATTCACCTATTCTTTTTAATGTTCAACTATTTCTTACTACATTCTCCATATCGCAGCAAAGAAGTCACTTACCTCTTCTTATAGATTAAGCCTTTTACTTCTCATTTTATTCTTCTGAAATTAATCCCAAGTAAATGTTAAAAACATGTAATTATCAATGTATTTTTAGTTCCTGTATTATTTATTTCAAAATATAGGTAAGGCAATTCAAATCTATAAAACTAGAGCCACAGACCCAAAGTTTAGATAACAAATTTGTCAGAGAACTGAACAAATACTAAAAACTCTAATTGTGGCCTCAATGGATTTTATAACATTCACATCATGGCAATTTAGCAGGTGGATGAGACTATCTTTGCCTTCCTAACACTGCTAGCAGGCAACATTAGCCTACAATAGCTTGAAATCACCAATTAGCAAATGTTGTATGAAACACTGAATTCTGCACAAGAAAGGTGGTTTACAGCTATGATGCAGCATGTAAGATACTGATGAAGACTAAAATTGAATATGCAATGTGGGAAATCATGGGTGTGTAAAATTGAGATAGAACAATTAGTGATTACAATTGTAATAACAGTAGTAATAACTAATAAAGTATGCCTTACATCTATCTTTTTCATTTAATCTATCTTTTTTCGTAATGTTGGCCACATCATATAAATATATTCAAATCTTGTCATTGCATCTACAATGAGGTGGTGAATTTCTCCAGTTTTACATTCCATTAGAATTCCACCTTAATGACACCTTGGACCTGATGGCTCATATGGCAAGCTCAAAATGCATCCCAAAACAACTGGGTTGAACACCAAGATCAAAACCCATAAATAGAGCTATTTATATATGGGCGTGAAAAACATGATGGGACTCCACTTAGTTCTTCTTGCTTTTCAGATAAGTCATTGGTTTCTATAAACATTTCTGGTAATTTATCCTCATCAAAAATGTTCATTGTTACCTCAGGTAAACAGCTTTTAGTTCCCTTATAAAAATTCCAATTAAAATTTTAGACAAGGAGAGAGTAAAATAACAGCAGTAATACATTTATTTTAAGGCCTATTACCTGATTTCTTTAGACCTATTATCAGATTTTTACTAGCTGGAAGTCCATTTACTTGCGGGCACAAAATATAAGCCTGGGCTATTTTCTCAGTTGATTTATAAGGTGCCATTGCACTCAGAGCTGAAATTGCTTGCCCATATTTACTCCATTTTTAGTCAGGAGAACTCAATTTAGTCAGTAGCTCAATAACTCTCACTGAAGTAAAGTAGCTTAACATTTGTTTTCTATTTTTGTTTTTGGTCTTCCATAAAGCTCTTTATTTTACCCTTTAAATTCTGCTTGTTCTCATGAGGCCAGAGTATAGCCCTATTTTGAAAATGTGGATAAGATAAATTATAATTGTTGGTTAGAGTTTTAAAAACAGACAAGGCAAGTGTGACAGTTACTATTGAGTGTCAACTTGATCGGATTGAAGGATGCAAAGTATTGTTCCTAGGTGTGTCTGTGAGGGCACTGCCAGAGGAGATTAACATTTGAGTCAGTGGACTGGGAGAGGCAGACCCACCTTCAATCTGAGTGGGTACCATCTAATCAGCTGCCAGCATAAAAGTAGGCATGGAAAGAGAAGATGTGCTGAGTCTTCTGGCCTCCATCTTTCTCCCAAGCTAGATGCTTCCTGTCCTTGAACATCAGATTCCAACTTCTTCAGCTTTTGGACTCTTTGACTGAAAACAATTATTTGCCATGGGCTCTCGGGTCTTTGGTCACAGACTGAGGGCTGCACTATCAGCTTCACTACTTTGGAGGTTTTGGGACTCAAGACAACTTTCCTGGCCCTTCAGCTTGCAGATGGCCTATTGTGGGACTTCCCCTTGTGATAGTGGTGAGTCAATTCTCCTAATAAACTCACTTTTATATTTACATCTGTCTTATTAGTTCTGTCCTTTTAGAGAACCCCAACTAATGCAGCAGGCCATGGGATGTTTCTTTATCATGTGTACTTTGGGTGAGGAAATTAGGAAAATGTTGGTCAAAGGGCACAGAATTTCTATAATAAGATGAATAAGTTCTGGGAACTAATGTATCACATAGTGACTGTACTTAATAATATTGTGTTGCTTACTTGAAATTTGATAAGAAAACATATTTTAAATGTTATCACCACATACATCCCCAACAATGTTAACTACAGATAGTAATAGTTGTGTTAATAATTTGACTGTAGTAACCAGTACACAGTGCATACATGTATTAAATAAATCATCATGTTATATGCCTTGGATATGCTTGATTTTTGTTTGCCAATTGAATGTTAAATAACAAAAACATTTTTAATTAAAAAAATTAAAGTCTTGCCTCAAAAACATTTCCTGATGAAGAGAGAATATTGTCATATTTGAATCATGACCACATCCACAAAATCACATGTAGAAATGCATTTAAGTTAGATTATTAAATTGAGCCTGTGATACCATAAATATTATAGAGACACAAAGATATATGACTGTAAGCAATGTAGCACTGGCTTGCTGTGCTAGAAACTAGCAACTGATAAAAAGCATAAGGCATTTTTTAAACAAAGGACTTATGCAGCCTCCACTTATTAATTATTTACACACACCTTACTTCTAAAACGACTTTGAGACAGTGTACTGTAAAGGCCCATATTCAATAAAACATTGAATAAAGAGAAAAAAAATAGGAGTGCAGTGAGAAAAGTCTGGGGCAGGGGAGATTTATGAAGAGAACGAAAAGTTCAGGGAGTAGAAATCACACCAGTAACTCAAGGCTAAATGTATGAAACCCATACAAGTACATTTAATTCAGGGCATTCTAGCAGCCACGGCAAAAAGGGAAACAAATGCTTTTCACACTTTTCATTGTCTGTTTACAGAAGTAGGCATTATTGTTAAGCCCATTTTTACTAGTACTTAATTTGTTCCATAATATTACTATGTGAAACATTAAACGTAAGTGGCAGCCTTTTATTAATAGTCGTATAAAACATATAGACATAGTCTTTATGTGGTCAACACGTGCAACTCTAAAGGTGAAGAGAATAAAATGAAATAGCAGTATCTGGAAAATAAACAAAGGCATGTCTCAGCTTTTCATTACATAACTATAAAAGTTAGGACCAAACATCTACTTTTCATTAACAGTATTACTTTTAAAACTCTGATATTAATATGTGATGTAAAAGTATACTGACAAACATTAAAATCTGTAATTACTCTGACATTTTAACAATTCTTTCCTATTGAATATAACATACATATATATGTATGTTATACATACATGTGATATATATAAAATGCATGTATATGTATGATGTATATCATAGATATACATATGTATGTGTTTTATATATATGTGTATACACACATATACATATATATACACATATCCCTAGCTACTTTGGAATTTCAGTCATTAGAGTTACAGGGAACGAAACTGAAATCCTGTATAATCAGTGGTCAGAAAGCAGTAAAAGTCTACTCAGTGTAGATTTACTGTCTTTCAATTTAGGATGAATTATAACGTCCCACTTACATAAATGATGATGAATGAACATAATTCATTTTGATTAGCACTATCACTCCAAATGCCAAGTAATGCTGAGTAGATTAGACCCTTTAAGTGTTGCCAGATGTTTCTGATCAGTGTTTATCCTTTGCTATATACTTTAATGTGAGATCATATGTTAATATGCATCTGGAGAATACTACTTTAAAACATAACCAGCCTAAAAAATGTTTTTAGCTTACAGGGCATTTACTGGAGCTCTAATTGCTAACCGCTGAAGAATAAAGTAAGATATTGTATTAGGGCTCTCTAGAAGGACAGATATATTTATAAAGGGAAGTTTATTATATAATATAATAGGATAGATATATTTATAAAGGGAAGTTTATTAAGTATTCACTCATGATCACAAGGTCCCACAATAGGCCATCTGCAAGCTGAGGAGCAAGGAGAGCTAGTCCGAGTGACAAAACCAAAGAACTTGGAGTCTGATGTTCAAGGGCAGGAAGCATCTAGCACGAAAGAAAGATGTAGGCTGAGAGGCTAATTCACTCTAGTCTTTCCACTTGGTTCTGCCTGCTTTATATTGTAGCCACGCTGGCAGCTGATTAGATGGTACCCACCCAGGTTAAGGGTGGGTCTGCCTTTCCGGCCCACTGACTCAAATGTTAATCTCCTTCGGCAGCACACTCACAGATACACCCAGGGTCAATGTTTTGCATCTTTCTATCCAGTAAAGTTGACACTCAGTATTAGCCATCACAGGTATAAAGCAATGCTTAAAGGAGTAACTTTATTTCTATATTAGAGATAATTATTGATAATTTTTACATATTTTAAGGAGTCTATCAATTTTTTATTTTCTTGCTTAATATTCAAGCTCAATGATATCAAACACATAAATTTTATCATAAAAGTAAAAAAATATACGAGTCACAGGAAAATTTTCCAAACTGATTTAATGCAGCAGGAACTGAAGAACTCAGTTCAATTCTGACAGGAATAATTCAGATGAAAGACAAGAATAGTGGTGAAAGTAGATCTGGGAGGATGGGCTTTTTAGAGAGTCCATTGCATGTAAGAATAATTACTATATGGAGTACACTATTTTCATTAGTTTCTTCATTAATAATGGAAATATAAAGGTAAACTTTTTATACAGTCTTAGCTTGCACAGACTCATTATACTTGTAATTTCAACATGGGGGAAAAAATCTGTTCCCTTTTTCTCTATTTGTATTAATATTACGGCCTATGTATTGATTCATATATCTCATCACATTTCAAAGAGGAAAGAAGAGGAGGCGGAAAATTAACCTGATTGAGTATTTTCTTATCTGGAACCGTTCTAGGTACATTCATATATTTGCTTAATTAATTCTCAAAAACATCTTATGGGTTAATTAGTTTATCCTCATTTTACAGATGATGAAACTGATATTGAGAGAAGATAAAGTATATGTCCAATGTCACAGAGTTAAGAGGTGACTGAGTTGATATTCACATCTACTTATCTACTTCAGACTATATAGTCTATACCCTTTCTACTTGTAAATAGAGTGGAATATGAATACAAATTTTTCTGTTTTTTTAATGCTTCTCAGAATGTAGATTATACATTCTCACAAAGCGCATGAAGCCTAGGAAAGAGCATTCGATTTTTCATTTGTTAGAACAGTAATCCTCCCCTTTCGTAATACCTGTACAATTAAAATACAAATTTAGAAATATACCTAACCAAGGAGGTAAAAGTCTTCCACAAGAAAAACTGCAAAACATTGATGAAAAAAATCATAGATGACACAAATGAATGGTAACGTATCTTATGCTCATGGATGGGAAGAATCAATATTGTAAAAATGACCATCCTGCCAAAAGCAAACTACAAATTCAGCACGACACCCATCAAAATACCACCGTAATTTTTCAAATAATTAGGGACATAAAGATATGGTTTTTGCTAAAGAAAAAGTAATTCTGTGTAGTTTAGAGATTAAAGTTTGTTTCAAAATGAAGGAAAAACAATATAGGTAAAACTAAATGGATATAAAATGTTGAAGAAAGAAAAAATAGGAAGTATTTTTAAGAGGTTAGAAATGGTTTATGGAAACCTATTTTTGTGGGTAGGCAAAAGGTAAAAGAATGGAAAAAAGTTATAAAATTCATATGGAACGAAAAAAGAGCCCACATAGCCAAAGCAAGACTAAGCAAGAAGAATAAATCTGGAGGCATCACACTACCTGATTTCAAACTATACTATAAGGCCAAAACAGCATGATGCTGGTATAAAAATGGCACATAGACCAATGAAACAGAATAGAGAACATAGAAATAAAACCAAATACTTACAGCCAACTGATTTTCAGCAAAGCAAACAAAAACATAAAGTGGGGAAAAGACACCCTTTTTAACGAATGGTGCTGGGATAATTGGCTAGCCACATGTAGGAGAATGAAACTGGATCTTCATCTCTTACCTTACACATAAATCAGCTCAAGATTGATTAAGGACTTAAATCTAAAAACTAAAACTATAAAAATTCTATAAGATAGCATTAGAAAAACCCTTCTAGCTATTGGCATAGGCAAAGGTTTTAAGACAAGGAACACAAAAGTAAATGCAATAAAAACAAAGATAAATAGTTGTAACTTAATTAAACTAAAGAGTTTTGCAGACCAAAAGGAACAGCAGAGTAACCAGATAACTCAGAGTGGGAGAAAAATCTTCACAATCTATGCATCTTATGAAAGACTAATAACCAGAATCTACAACAAACCCATGTAAATCAGTAAGAAAAAAATAAACAATCACATCAAAAAGTGGGTTAAGGACATGAATAGACAATTCTCAAAAGAAGATATATAAATAGCCAACAAATATGTGAGAAAATGCTCAACATCACTAATGATCAGGAAAATGCAAATCAAAACCACAATGTGATACCACCTTACCTGTGCAAGAATGGCCATAATCAAAAAACAGTAGATATTGACATGTATGCTGTGATCAGGAAATACTTCTACACTGCTGATGGGAATGTAAACTAATACAGCCACTATGAAAAACAGTGTGGAGACTCTTCAAAGAACTAAAAGTAGAACCACCATTTGATCTAGCAATCCCACTGCTGGATATCTACCCAGAGGAAAAGAAGTTACTACACAAAAGAAGATAGTTGTACACACATTTTTATAGCAGCACAATTCACAATTGCAAAATCATGGAACCAAACCAAAATGCCCATTAATCAGTAAGTGGATAAGGAAACTACGGTATATCTTTGAATAAATCAAATAAGCATAAATAAAAGCCTTTTTAGCAGGATGAAATTTATTATCACAAATTATACTTTGAATAAAGGTGATAAGAAGTTAAATATATCTAAAGATACAAACATAAAAGTATTGCCTTCAGCTCACATAGCATTACAGAGAGGCATAATTTAAATTATTTCCTGGATTATACTTAAATATATTATTCTCACTGTGTTTAGGAATCAATGTGCCACATTGTTTAATGCAAACTGAATTAAGATGGAATTCCATATTATATGTAAAATTTAGGTAAATAAGTTTTAGAAATGTAAAGGCAAACTCATCCAGCATAAATGTATAGATAGAACTGACCACTAGCAATTATACTGAATTGTCTCTTTTAATAAACTCTGTTGGGTATGTGCAAAACACTTAGTGACATACAGAATTCCTAAACAGAAGTCTCATGCTTTATAGAATTTATTGTCCCTTACCATCCAAAATATAGTCAGCAAGCATTTATTTCTATAAATAGGAGTCAGTGGACCCATTAAATATTTACATAAGTCTGTCATTGATTTATGTGAATGTGTTGCTTTTGCAAATAAAATTTTCCTGTATTAATGGCTAGACTTGATTTGGCACATATTACGCTCGGCTATTGACTATTGCCATTACCTGCTCTCCAAAAGGTAAAGCAAAGGGCCTGGAAAAGGCTCAGAATCTTCAGATTGTACCATTCTGGCACTCACTCATCATATAGAGATTTCAAATTACAGTAAGGTTTATTTACTAAAACATTTATTCTCAGGTGGACAGATTTTAATGTCATCACCCAGCATGACAGCACCTCCAATAGACAGGATTAAGACTAGAGACTATACATACCATATTATATGCAAAAAAAATCTCCATTGCAAATACCTCCCTGTTTATATAGATTACTTCACACTTTGGTAAGTGAAACACTTGTATATTTAAGTAACACACCATCTACAAGACAAAATTGCTGAAGTATAACCCCTAGATATAAAAATGTCAACAATCTTAGCACTTCAGTTTTTAATTGGTAATGGAATAATGATGCTAATTATAGAAAATGAGCTCAATTAATTATTGTGAGAGTGTGATGCTGCAAAGAGAACCTACAAACCTAAGTGCCTTTAGAAAGTGGGTAAGTAAAATTTCTAAGCAAAATAAAATTTTTGTAGCAAAAATTCTAAGTAGCCCTTATACCTTAATGACTAATAATACCTGAATGAGTTATTTTACCATAGTGTCAAGATGGTGCAAATATCTGAGCACAAGCAAATTTACCAAGCCAAAGTAAAATTAGCACTTAGCTTAACGTCAAAACAAATCATCAGATTCCGGAGCAGATAGCTTATCACAACACATGACTGTAGCTGCAGCTCCCAGAATGAACATTACTCCTATAGATTATATTCTACTGATTGTATGATTACCCATACTTCTTGTTTTAGAATATTAGCATGCTCTCTAAAAAACTGTATGAATGAACATTTTAAAGTATTTATTACGTTTGCAGGGAGCAAATAAATTTTTTTTAAAATTTTTTATTAAGTTTATTTATTTAGTTTATTTATTTATTTATTAAGTTTGCAGGGAGCCCTAACCCCTAAGAAATTGTGATATCTGTTTTGGGGAAGTTCTCAAAAGGATTTCTTAAGTGCAAACCATGTGAACCTGTCCCCCAAAATGAGGAATATGCTGAGAAAATGGCAAAGAGTTAAAAGCCAAAGAATAAGTCACGGACAAGGAACTTGGAAAAGATAGCAAATACATGCAAATTGGAGCCAAAGAGAGATCAGAACAAAGTAGATGAGAAACCACAAGGCAATTCAAGATGGCTGCCTGTGAAACAGACACAACTTGTGAAACAGACAACTGTATGGTCTTCTCTGGCTCTTTCCGGGACTCGTCACTTATTCTTGCATCTATCTCATGAAACTGTTTCTTGGGGTATGATCTCATGGTCCTTCACTACATTCAGTATCATGGCCACCTTGTTTTCTGGCATATAAAGAGGTTAAGTAACCATGTGTTGACTGAATAAATGGCAGAGATTTTGGTATAGTAAGAAAGTTGCTGACTTTGATGCTAGTGGATAAAAACAGTTTATGAGTTAGACAAGCAGAGAATATCTATATCAAACTTCAGGAAAGAGCTCAGTTGAGCATGTTCATGGATATACAATAATGAAAGAAAAGTCCTACTAAAGAATACTTTAAGTAATGGTGTTCCAATAAATGACTCAGAACAAAGAAGTGTGTTCAAAGATTGCTACGATAATCTTTCATTTATCTTCATTTATTTATTCAGACTGTGCTAAGTGCTTCTTTGAACTCATAATACATTACATACTAAACATACAGAAAAGGACTAAAAATAAATGGAAGATAGGCTTTTTTATCATGATTCAGTCAGGGAAACTAGATATTTAAATATAAGCATATTGACAAATAGCTGCCTCCGAGAGATCAAAAAGATTTAGCTAAAATAGCATTTCAGGTAAATATAGTAGGTCTTTTGGTGTCTTTGAGATGTCTATTTTCACTAGATATGAGTGCCTTTTCAAAGAGTCTTCCCTTGAAATCTGAAGTATTCTTCTTATAAGAGATTCTTGTATTCTGAATATCTGAACTGCCAAGCTCCACAGAGTTTGTTTTTACCTATTATTTGTTTTAACAAAATCTTGCTTTTAGATGAAGACACCCAAAAAACTTAGTTGTAATTCCTTCTTTTGCTAAAGAAAGAAATGAAAAAATAATAATCTATCTAGCAATTTAGTAATATAATCTTTATGGTTGATGTATCTTTCAATATCAATCAAAATTCAGGTGAATAAAAAGTGTATTATTTCTATTATTTGAGGTAATCATAATATATTTTCTAGTACTAATATGTAGTAATTTAATGTTTTATATTCTCCGAGGATAAGATTCTGAAAATTTTAAAATCAATTGCTAAATGGTCATAATTTAGGTCTCTAAAGATTGTAGTGTTTTAAATCAATAGTCTTAGTTTGCATTTAGTCTCCTCAAAATTTTTCAGGCAAGAGTATTTTAAAATTATAATTTTTTCATTTCATAAGCCAAACATCACTAATATATGCAGATCTTAGGACACTAAATATTACAGGTAAATATATTGGCAGGAAGAGAAAGGAATTAGAAACACATTTAAAAGGTCTTGTCTAAACACTATTTTTTATCTTTCTGTTTTATTTTACTACTTTTGTTCTCTTCCATAAAGATTCACTTTACTGAATGATTTCTTATGTTATATGCTTCTATTGAAACATGTTGTTTTACATTGGTATAAATAAAATTGTTAAAGCTGTATTTGTGATTAAATGGAGTTATTTTCTTCCCATTCCTTAAGTCATATACAGAGAGTAAAACCATCAGAATTGGAGTCTTATAATAGACTAGATAGTGTAGATGTTACAAGTTGCTGAATTTACAGATGAGAAAAGAAAGCAGATGTATACAGGTGGCCTGTCCTTAGTAATACAGCATTGAAGTGTCAGAACAGAGAAAGAACCCAGGATTCTCTGAGGTGCCATCCTGTAGGCTTTCAAATACCATGCATGAGATCTCAAAAGTTCTGTGGGTTCTGGTAATTTTTCAGACACCCGAGTGAAAATGATGTCTCATAGTAACCTGGTAGCCAGATCTGCTAAGATAATGGATCCTTAACACTGTGTCTACATATGACTTTTGGATAGTCATGGATCTTGTCTTCTTTGGTGGCAATCATGGCTTGATGAAGGTTGACAAAAGGGAACACACTTCTTGCTATCCAACTGGTATGTCTTAACCAGTTTTCTGTAAGAGTTAATTGTAAACAGAAATCATTCAGCATTCACATGAACACATCCTTAATATCCATCCATTCCATTTCTTTTAATAATGATTAAGAATAGAGCATAAGCAATAGATATCTGAAGAAAAGAAAATAATAAAAGCAGGGAAGCATTGCACTGTTAGGTAGCTTAAAAATCTATGTGTTGGCCGGGCACGGTGACTTACGCCTGTAATCCCAGCCCTTTGGGAGGCCGAGGCAGGTGGACCATGAGGTCAAGAGATCGAGACCATCCTGGTCAACATGGTGAAACCCCATCTCTACTAAAAATACAAAAAATTAGCTGGGCATGGTGGTGCATGCCTGTAATCCCAGCTACTAGGGAGGCTGAGGCAGGAGAATTGCCTGAACCCAGGAGGTGGAGGTCACGGTGAGCCGAGATCGTGCCATTGCACTCCAGCCTGGGTAACAAGAGCGAAACTCCGTCTCAAAAAAAAAAAATCTATGTGTTGTTTTTGCTTGTCCAACATTGCTCTTCCTTGTGCAAACAAACTGTATTTCCTGGAAAATTATCCAACTCCCACCCAATTCCTGCCAGTTTCATGCTCCATGCTTTTCATGCTAGACTAATCTGACTGACTCCCATGTGATTCAGGCCCTACCCTCTGTAATTAGTTCAGAAATCAAGTGACTCTGTTTGGGCTAAGCAGGATAAATCCCAAGAGTATGTATTTTTAAAGAAGGATGCACTGCCTTTCGATTAAATATGCTGAACTTGTAGGAAGTATATGTGAAACTGCTGCTAAATATCCTTTCACCATAAAGAGAGAGCCTGATTGAGACTAAACCTAACACACAGCAAAGCAGAGCTAAAATATGGAGAGAAACTGTGTTCTGACAACACCATGTGAGCTCATTGTAGATGCAAATTAAGGTCTACTTGTAGGCTTTTGTGTTACACAATCGAGTCAATACATTCTTTTTCTCTCATTTCTCTGTCTCTCACCATCTTCAGTTTAAATTTATTTCACCTGAAACTGAAATAATGTAGATAAAAGGACTCCTTTCTAGTTGCTTAACTTAATAACAGGAAGTGACTTATGCTTCAGGGATATTTTAGCCCTCAATATTGTTTCTGATACCAGAAAAAGCACACTTTTATCAGCACATCAAAGCCATGTATTATTCAACAATCTATAATGAGAACTTAAGTCTCCCAAAAATATTCCATGGGATATGGAAATTCAAATAAATCATAACATTTTACATTTTAGGAAACAAAATTAGAAAGACAGAGAAAGAGAAAAGAAAACTCCTAGAACAAACTAGTTAAAATCAATTTGATGTTGAATGTAGGCACATGATTTTGTTAAATAAAACATCAAAAATGACAAAAGAAAAAAGAGTTCAAAACTCTGCCATGCTGTCTCAGTAGTTTGTTGTTCTGGTTTACCATCAAAGGTATTTTGCTCTAAGAGAAAGTCCACTGTTTAGCAATATTTAAAAGCTGTAAATTATAAAAATATGCATCTAGATATATACCACCTGTTAATTGAATAGAGGCATAAAAGAGTGTTTATCAACTTAAATATAATCATTTTTCTTGCTCAGGTCTCTATTGTTTTTTGTTTGTCATCAGTTATTTTAATGGGGGGGAATTCTTGGAAGGAAAGGAAATAGCAAGATGCTTTTTTTAAGCTGATGAAAATAAAAGCTGAGGCTAGACCATTGTTCTCTCTGCAGGAGACATTCAATAGCTGTTTACATTTTGCCTGAGAGCAAACCCAGAGTTAAACTCTGCAAAACTGAAAAGTAATAAAACAAGCATCTCTAGTAAAGAGTTCTTATTTTCTTTCAGCCACCTTTGTTAGCCACTTCACCATTTCACTCTGCCAATATACATCTCTCACTCTGCCAGGGCCTTCACACTCTGCCTCATCTCTACCTAAAGTTGCTCGCATAAAACTAGCCAATAGAATCATAAAACGTAAGGAAGAGGTTTGTAAGTGATACTTCTCAGAACTCAGCTTTCTGCACAATTACCTCAAGGCTACTGCATAAAGTGAGGGTGAAACCAGAAAGAGGCCACAGTTTCAACCCTGACTTCAAGCAGAGATGTTCAACTTTCATCTAGTTTATACTGAAAGACTTCACTTAAAACCTTATTTGGGGAAAAAAGGAAGTGGGGAGTAAATCAAAAAATGTGACAAACTAAAAATCTTTTTGTACAGCAAAAGAAATAGTCAACAGAATAAACTGTTAACTTACAGAATGAGAGGAAATACTTAAAATTGTGCCTCTGACAAAGGACTAATATATAGAATCTACAAGAAACTCCAACAACAAGAAAAAAACCCAACTGCATTAAAAACTGGGCAAAGTACATGAAGAGTCATTTCTCATTTAAAAAAAAGGGAAATAAAAGCAGTAATATAGTTTAGATATTGGTCTTCACCCAAATCTCATATTGAATTGTAATCTACGATGCCGGAGGGCCAGGTGAGAAGTGTCTGAATCATGAATCACAGAGGTAGAGCCCTCATGGCTTGGGGCTGTCTTTGTGATAGTGAGTTATCACAAAATCTAGTCATTTAAATGTGCGACACTCCCCCCTTCCACCACACTCTCTCTCTCAACTCCTGCCTTGCCAGGTAAGATGACTGCTCTCCCTTCACATTCTCCCGTGAGTAAAAGCTTCCTGAGGCCTCTCCACAAGCCAAGCCGTTTCCAGTGCCATGTTTCCTGTACAGCCTGCAAAACCATGAGCCAATTAAATCTTTGGTTCTTTCTATATTACCCAGTCTCGGGTATTTTTTTATAGCAACACAAGAACAGCCTACACAAGTGACCAACAAACACATGGAAAAATGCTCAACACCACTAATCATGAGAGAAATGCAAATTAAAACTACAATGGGATATCATGATGTTACATCAGTCAGAATGGTTATTATTATAAAGTCAAAAAACCACAGATGTAGGTGTGGATGTGGAGAAAAGGGAACACTTATACACTGTTGGTGGGGATGTAAGTTATTACTTCAACCTCTATGGAAAATGGTATGGAGATTTATGAGAACTAAAAATAGAACTACCATTTGATGCCACAATTACAATAGTGGGTATCTGCCCAAAGGAAGAGAAATAATTATATATTTTTAAAATCTGCTCTCTCATATGTTCAGTGTAGCACTATCCACAATAGCAGAGTCATGGAACCAACCTAAGTGTCCATCAATGGTTGACTGGATATTTATATTCATATATATACTATAAAATACTGTGCAACCATAAAAAATAATTAAATCATGCTCCTTACAACAAAATAGATGGACCTGGAGGTTATTATCCTAAGTGAACTAAGTCAAAAACAGAAAAATATTGCCTGTCCTCACTTATGTATGGCAGCTAACAATCGGTACACAAGGACATAAAGAAAAAATAATAGACACTGAGGACTTGCAATGGGAAGATGATGGGGAATAAGGGCTAAAAACTTACCTATCAGGTATAATGTTTACTATTTGGGTATTGATTACATTAGAAGCCCAGTCCCTACCAGTATCCATGTACTCTTTGAATCCAAAATAAAATAAATGGTTTAAAAAAATTGAGATAAGAGGTGCTTTGACTCTTGCTGCAATAGCTGTTAAAAGAAATATAAAACCACTGTACTAAAAAATTAGTGCAGAGAATATCATTGTATTAGTTTGTTTTCAAGCTGCTGATAAAGATATAGCCAACACTGGGCAATGTATAAAAGAAAGAGTTTTAACTGGACTCACAGTTCCATGTGGCTGGGGAGGCCTCACAATCATGGAAGAAGACAAGGAGGAGCAAATCACATCTTACAAGGAAGACAGCAGGCAAAAAAATACCATGAGCAGGGAAACTCCTGTTTTTAAAACCATCAGATCTTGTGAGACTCATTCACTATCATGAGAACAGTGCAGGAAAGACACATCCCCATAATTCAGTCACCTCCCACCAGGTTCTTCCCATGACACATGGGAATTGTGGGAGTGACAATACAATATGAGATTTGGGTGGGGACAGGGCCAAACCATATTAACCATCTTATATAAAATTGTCATATTTTAAGAATGGAAACAATATTCACCCCAAAAAATTAGTCTTTCATGGTGAAATACCAACATTATTGAGCTAAGAATAAAATGTCGGTTTAATCCTTCCCATATGGTCTTGTTTATTTTACTTTCTTCCCCTTTCTTCTTCTCTTCTTTCCTTCCATCCATCCTTATTTTCTCTCTTTTGGTCTTTTCAACTTTCATATTTTTCTTCTAAGTCTCTCTCTCTCTCTCCAGTTCTCTTTTTCTCTATCATTTTTATTTCTTTTTCTTTCCTCACTAATAATTCTTTCTTATTTTCTTCATGGAAAATTATTACATTGACTTTGATCATTCAACACACAAATATATGAGACATGCACTTATCCACCTTATAAAGTTTGTAAGACATCAAAAAGAGAAACAGAGATGCCAAGTTTCCTATGAATAGAGTTCTTTAGAAAAAATTATAATAGTATAGCTCAAATATCTTTGGTGCCTATATCTTAGACTTTTGCAACTGCTTTTCCCTGTTCCCCTTACTCCCTTTTGTTTATCAGAAGGAACCTAAAATTAAGGTTAAATTGTTACTGTTATCCTTAGAAAACTTTCTTTTTTATAATTTTTAAAATGTCTAAACTGTTTTCTCAGCTACCAAAAGCCTTTTAGTTTTGCTTTACTACTTTTTCAACCTCATGTCCCACCACCATCAACACTTCTAACAAAATTGGAATTATTTTTTTTCTTAAATATGCTTTATTGATATCAGTAGTTTCTGTTAGAATATAATTAGCCCCATTTCTTCCTAGCTTAAGAAAAAATGAAGCAAGGCAAGGTGTAAGCCTAGTGCTTCAGGAGGCCAAAGCAAGAGGACTGCCTGAAGCAAGGAGCTCAAGACCAGCCTAGGCAACACAGTGAGACTCCATCTCTACAAAAAAGAAAATTAGCAGGGCAACTTGGTGTATCCCTATAGTCGTAGCTACTCATAGTGCTGAGGCAGAAAAATCACTTGAGCTAAATGAGCTATGATGGTGCCACGGCACTCCAGTCTTGGCAAAACAGAGGGACACTGTAAAAAAAAAAAGAGGAACAAGTCCAAGACATTAAATACAAATAAATACAAACAGAAATTAAAATTACAGAAACAAAAACACTGAATTACTACAAAAAGTTCTGGTTTCTTTAAATAATTTAAGAAATTCTCACAAACATTAGTATTGCAAATGGGGTAGATTACATAAATTACTTAGATTACATCAAAAGTCAAAAACAAAATACAATTTTTAAAAAGGGGCTTATTTATTAAAATTGCAAGGTTCATATACTTTAATCTTAGAGAATTCTGGATATCTCTCTCCTTTAATTAAATATAATTTAAAATGAATTTAATGAAAATGTATGGGTTGTGTTTATAATCATGGAAAATTTTAAAACTATACAAATCTAATGATTTTCATACTCTACTGGTGTTGTCCTCAAATTTTCTGTCTATTATTGTCAAAGGCAGAGCTAGAGTTCCAGGTATAACTTTAGCTTAGATTGCTTTTTGATATTGTTTGAAGACAAAAATCATGCCAAAGCAGCAAAATACTTTTTAATTAAGCAAATCAAATATTGAAAATGAGATTTTATGAAACTAAAACTGATAAAAAAAAAAATAACATGCATACCTAGATTCACAGTGAATCCCTAGCCCAGTCATTCTTTGTCTCTGGAAAAAAAAAGGTCATTGAGATTCCTCCCTGACTCTGCATATCTGTGACATATGAAATGTGTCACATGAAACATATGTCACAGATATACAGGGTCAGGGAGGAATCTCAATGACTATTGAAACACTTTCAGGGAAGCCCTTTTTCTCTATCTGCAGAAGTGGGAATATTCTGATCACAAACTGAAAACTGTTGGGTAGTTGCTATTTTAGTGATATAAATGAACAATGCAAACCTTTACTGTTTTGGTAGTGCTCACAGTGATTCTCCCTCCTTCACTTCAGGGTGTAACATGGCATTTCCAAAGATGAACCAGGTGCACACTCTCAGGAAAGGAACAATTCAAGAAGAGAAAAGGACATGCCTGTTCAAAGAAGTTATAGAATTAAGAATAATCATTCTATTTAAATATTAGACTATCCAGATAATGTTCTCATACCGCAAGGATGGCAATAAGGAGATGTGAGGGTAGCTATTTTCCTCCTGCATAAAGGACAAAAATGTCTACTACTGCCCTCATCTTTCATAATTGCTAGGAAGACATCCTGGAGTTTGTGGGTTTGGGCCTCTAAACAGATCAAAGAAAATGGTCTATTTTGATACAAAATATTGGACTCTAACTTACCTATTAGCAAAACAGAAACACTGCCATTTGTAATAACGGTTTTCATTTTAAATCTTTTAGTCACAAACTACTGGAAACTTTGGCCAAAAATAGGAATTTTAAGAGTCCATAAAAGCCTATTCAACACTTATATCTAACATCTCTATTATTCAGTTTGCCAATAAAATCCAGTTGCTTTATCTCTTTCTTTGAGAATGAGAACTTTCTGTTTTCTTTCTCAAAGAGGAACTTTTGGATAAAAAGTGATGAAGCAGTCTCACTTTGTGAGACTGTGCCTTTTACATACCAGCTGTATCTGCGATCTATTTTACTGATTCCTAGAACCAGTGGCCTGTGCTCTGCAGTGCTTACATTTATCTAAACATAGGGTAGATGCATTTTATGTACTCAAGGAGACAGACTACTAGGTCTTTTTAATATATTAAGTGTTAAAACCTATTCAAAAATATAATATATAATCCTGTTTTATTGCACAAGCAAGGAAGAGAGAAGAAAATGTCAGTTGAACCACCTGACCTCTTACAGAATTTGTCTGCTGTGATAAGATAAATTAAGTGTTCTCTCTGTTTGTCTTCAGTTTCATTTGCTCTGCTCCCAAAAGCATTTCCTCTATCATTCAATGAAGTTTCAGATAAGAAAACCTTTAGCAGCCAATGCTGGGTGAGTACTAGGAAAGGAAGTGGACTCAATTCTGATCTCTCTACAGGTCAAGGTAATTAAAGAGGCAAACTGACACTTTCTAGGGAACACAAACAATTGTGTTCATAAAGGTCTTAAAATCAAGGTAACCACTAGAGATTTCAATACCACTGCTGCTCCAGACTATGGACAGGGGCAAGGGAGTCTTGAAAATTATCATCTCATCTGCTGATGCTGACTCTGTCTTAGTAAGCTATGGGAACAGTTTGGATTCGCTATAGTAGCAAGCTTCCTGGGCATTAGGTTTTTAAAAAAACATACTAAGGAGGTCCAGGCATGGTGGCTAGTGCCTGCAGTCCCAGAACTTTCGGAGGCCAAGATGGGTAGATCACTTGAGGTCAGGAGTTCAACACCAGCCTAGCCAACATGGTGAAACCCTGTCTCTACAATATATACAAAAATTATCCAAGCATGGTGGCACATGCCTCTAATCCCAGCTACCCCAGAGGCTGAGAGAGGAGAATCACTTGAAACTGGGAGGTGGTGGTTTCAGTTTCAGTGAGTGGAGATCATGCCATTGCACTCCAGTCTGAGTGATAGAGTGAGACTTCGTCTCGAAAAAGAAAAAAAAAATGATAAGGAAATGTTCTTAAAACGTGAAATATTCTCAAACACCATGTGCTCACCATGTCTTCACTGGGCCCACAATCTTAGTCACCCTTTCTTCACTACCATGTATACACACCTGTTTGTGTACAGGTCACATTTATTAGCATCCTGTGTATAAGGGAACTAGAAATACCTCAAGATGCTTGAATGAGCCCCAGTAATAAATTCCACCATAAGAATCATTTCAGACATTTGTTATGTACCAAGCATGGCACTAGTGCCTTACATTGATGACCTCATTTATTCTTCACAATAATTCTATATAATAGGCCTATTGTTACTTCTGTTTTACAAATGAAGAGCCCAAGGTCTCTTCACTTTATGAAGGTCAGACAGCTGTTAAGTTGTAGAGTTAATATTTGAATCTAAAGCCTTTTCTCTCAACAAGTAGCAATTATAGAGACAAACTACACCTTCTGCAGTTAACCTTCAGTCAACTCTTTGATGGCTTTTACTCAATACATAAAGCAACTGAGTGTCAACTTGATTGGATTGAAGGATGCAAAGCATTGTTCCTGGGAATGTCTGTGAGGGTGTTGCCAAAGGAAATTAACATTTGGCTCAGTAGACTGGGAGAGGCAGACCCACCCTCAGCCTGGGTGGGCACCATCTTAACAGCTGCCAGCATAAAAGTAACCATGGAAACAGCAGACTTGCTCAGTCTTCTGACCTCCATTTTCTCCCATGCTGGATGCTTCCTGCCCTTGAACATTGAACTCCAAGTTGTACAGCTTCAGAACT
>CM052663.1:38194097-38233154 GCA_028533165.1 Leontopithecus rosalia
GGACAGAAACATATATAGAAAGGGGAGATTATTGAGTAGTATTAACTCACACAATCACAAAGTCCCATAATAGGCCATCTGCAAACTGAGGAGCAAAGAAGCTATGTCAACCTTGCCTTTGATGGTTGAGTGCTGCCACTTGAACCCTGTACCTTTGGATCCAATTACTCCCATTGTACTTAAATTTTGGAGTTGAGTGATGTGATCCCCATTGTTAAACCTGACATACAGAGAAGAACAATTACTGGGCTCTTCAAAGATGCAGATGCTTTCCTCACAAAGCATTGGTCAAGAGTATGTCATCTTCTGGACCCTCCCAGCTGGGTTGAGAAGATCTAAAGTGACTAATCCACTCTACCATCCCAATTTCTCTAAGACTTTGGATCCCTTGCTCTACATTAAACCAAGCAAGATCAGGTATTTCCAGCTTGCCCACAGTTGGCCATCTCTTAATCCGTATTTCAACTAGCCAAGCAAATAAACTATTACAACATTTTTTAACTCCCCAAACTGCAACATTAAATTCACAATTCCTACTGCATTACTGATTTAGTGGGCCCCAAATCAATAAATTCAGCCTGATCCAACTGTATGATCCTGTGGAGTTATCCCACACCCTTAATATTCATTCCCATGCCTGCTCTTCAGATTTCTCCTTATGTAAATTAGAAAACTTAAGCAATTCTTTTCAAGTGTAGTGCACCTCCTCATGGGTCCCACTCTGAACCTCAACTCTAGGAGCCTGCTGGGCTTTAGTCTAATAGGTCTAGAAACAAACAGGGGTGTTGGGGATAACTCCTGAGGAGAATCAACATTATCTTGCCTGGCAACTGCCTCAAGGGAGGCCATCACTGTTGCCTCAGGCAGCACAGGATTTATGTTCACAGACAAAGGTGGAAAGGCTGATGGCACCATGGGTCGGGGAGGGGATGCTGACACTACTGGGGATGGTGAAGCTCTTTCTTCTGGCAGAAAAGTTTCATCAAAGTTACCAAGCTCAGTGTCCCCAGCTTCATCAGAGTTCTCTCACACATCCTGATGCCAAGTTGCAGGGTCCCACTCTTCTAATCGACGCCCCCGCTTTAACAGCAGACACCTGGAAAGGCTTTGCATGCACCTTTCATTGTTGCAGGCCAACCTCTCACATGATAAGAGCTTATATCTGATTTTCCACAACTTCAGCTCTTTCGTTATAAGAGATCAGACTCTCACTCAGGGCAATCTTAGCAGATTTGAGTCTCAGTATCTGCTTCTGAAGCCACAAGCTGAAATCTCTGAGTTCATCATTTTCTTTCATTACTTTGTCTATGGAACTTAGAAGCAACCAACCAGCTTCATTATGTTTACTTGTTTTCCATATATATGGTCAAAGGTATTATGTATAGAGTCACTAAACTCTATGCCTCTGACAAGTGGTGAAACAGGAGTGTCAAATGCATTTATTTGGAAAAACTCTCTAAATGGTTTACATAAAGGGCTACCAGTGTTCTCCATACTATTAGAAGTAGAGTTCTTATAATTTTTGCATCTAATCATATTAAGCAGCCAACTTCAGAAACCCCAAAACCAACAAAAGAACTCCATTCTTAATATTCTGTTCCTCTAGAACCCCTCCCAGTACCAAATTCTGTGTTAGGGTTCTCTAGAGGGACAGAACAAATAGAATAGAATACATACACACATATATTAGATATATATGTATATCCAGCTGTGGGACTCAGACTGGCTTCCTTGCTCCCTAGCTTGCAGATGACCTATTGAGGTACCTTGTATTCATATGAGTTAATACTACATAGATAGATAGATAGATAGATAGATAGATAGATAGATAGATAGATAGATAGAGACAGAGAGAGACAGAGAGAGAGAGAGAGAGAGAGAGAGAGCGCACGTGTGCAAGGAAGTCAGTCCGACTCCCAAAGCTAAAGAACTTGGAGTCTGATATTCAAGGGAAGGAAGCATCCAACATGGGAGAAAGATACAGCCTTTTCATGTTTCTCTGTCTGCTTCAGATGCCAGCTCTGCTGGCAGCTAATTAGGCAGTGCCCACCCAGATCAAGGGTGAATCTGCTTTGCCCAACCCACCGACTCAAATTTTTATCAGCTTTGGCAACAATCTCACAGACACACCCAGGATCAATACTTTTCATCCTCAATCCAATAAAGTTGACACCAATATTAACCATCACACTAACCCAACGGTCATTAGACCATTCCTTTAAAAACTTAATTCTCAAATATTATAAGCTACTTGAGAATAATTTAGTAAAGAAAAAATAACAATAAGAGCCTTCAGAGAAATACAGGCATGTCAGAAAAAAATTTTAAAAATTCTAACCAAGATGAAAGAATGTAATTTGAATGACACAGATTATTTCTAATATTCCTTTCTTTAAACTATGTTTTCCCTAATATGATTATACAAATGATTGCCCCATCCAATTATAGCTTGAAAATATCTGATAATACTGGCTAAGTCTCCATAAATAAATCTTAATTAAGAGAGACTCAGTTCTCATCTATGGGATTATTTATGTGTCTTTGAAAGATGTTATTCTCTCCATGGTGAAAAATGGTATTGAACAAGTCAACCCACACCTCAGGTTCATTCCAATATCCTTAGAATAAAAGAAACTTTCATATCCCAGCCCTGAATGGCACCTAGAAAACATGTGAGTGAAGAGATTGAGGAACAGCCCATTATTCCCAGGGACTTCCGGGATCCCAGCTACAAGAAATTTTATCCTCCCATTAGACATTTGAACTGACAAGGAAATCTGCCAAGAGAGTAGACAGAGGCAGGGATCTAGCTTGCATGGAATTCAGGGGCTTCTGCACATAGGGCTGCTGCAGTAGAATGTGGCTGTAGCTGCCCATCCCACATAGCTTCTCATTTCCCTTTGCATCTGGGACTCTAGCCCCAGATGACAGGGGTACATCTGTTCCTTAGGCCCTCCTGTCAGACAGCTCTTCCCTGCCTGGCCAACACAAAGGAGTATCTGAGCTTTTTTCATTAAAGATTACCCAGCCTCAGGTTTTCCTTCATAGCAATATATATGAACTAACACACCTATCTTCCAGAATATACAAAAGTTAACTCAAGTTAGATTCATGATATAAATGCAGGACCTCAAATGACAAAAATTCTAGAAGAAAATCTAAAAAATACCCTACTTGACATAGTCTTGGCAAAGAATTTTTTGCTAAGTCCCCCCAAAGCAATTGCAACAACAACAAAAATTTTAAAGTGGGACTTAATTAAAATGCTTCTGTACAGCAAAGGAAAGAAACTATCAGCAGAGTATACAACCCATAAAAAAATTACAAACTATGCATGCAACAAAGATCTAATGTCCAGAATCTATAAGAAACTTAAGACTCAACGACAAGCAAAAAACAAACAACCCCATTTAAAACTGGGCAAAGGACATAAACAGAATGCTCATAAGAAGACACAAAGCAGCCAACAAACAGAAAATTGTTTGATATCATTAATCATTAAAAATCAAAACCACAATGACATACTATCTCATACCAGTCAAAATGGCTGTTATCAAAAAGTCAAATTAAGATGCTGGCAAGGCTTCAGAGATAAGGGAACATTTATACACTATTAGCAGTAATGTAAATTAGTTCAGTCACTTTGTAAAGCAGTTTAAAGATTTTCTCGGGGTCGGGTGCGGTGGCTCATGACTGTAATCCTAGCACTTTGGAAAGCCAAGGCGGGTGGATCACGAGGTCAAGAGATTGAGACTATCCTGGTCAACATGGTGAAACCCCGTCTCTACTTAAAATACAAAAAATTAGCTGGGCATGGTGGTGCATGCCTGTAATCCCAGCTACTTAGGAGGCTGAGGCAGGAGAATGGCCTCAACCCACGAGGCGGAGGTTGTAGTGAGCCTAGATCATGCCATTGCACTCCAGCCTGGGTAACAAGAGCGAAACTCCGTCTCAAAAAAAAAAAAAAAGATTTCTCAAAGGTCTTAGGAGAGCTGCTGTTCAACCCAGCAATCTCATGACTGGCTATATAACCAAAGAAAAATAAATTATCCTAATGAAAAAGACATAAGGATTCATATGTTGATTGCTGTACTATTCACAGTAACCAAGACATAGAATCAACCTATGTGCCTATCAATGGTGGATTGAATAAAGAAAGCATGGTAATATATACACCGTGGAATACTATGCAGCCATAAAAAGAAATCATATCCTTTTCAGCAACAGAGATGCAGCTGGAGGCCATAATCCTAAGTAAATTAACACAGGAACAGAATAGCATGTGTTCTCATTTATTAATGGGAGCTAAACATTGAGTTCACATGTGCATAAAGACAGGCACAATACACTGGAGACTACTGAAGAGGAGGAAGGAGGGAGGGGAGCGTGGATTAAAAAACTACCAATCAGGTACTTTGCTGGGTGATGGGATCTATACCTCAAACCTCAGCATCACTCAATATACCCACAATATACCCACGTAACAAAACTGCACATGTACCACCTGATTCTAAAATAAAAGTTGATATTATTTTAAAAAGAAAGAAATAATATTGGGGATCACCAATTCTAAAACACTGCCAGATAACCCAAATTTTTCCTGGGAAATAGTAGAAAATTCAATATAAACTGTGTGCTATTACATATGAAGCCTAAATTAGTGCATATATGTATACCTAAGAATATATATTCCTGTTCACTTGATCCCTGCTATGATTCTGGAAATGATATATGATATCACACTACAGAGGACAGAAACAACCTAGAATCAGCTTTACCAAGATGAAATAAAAAGGCACTTGATAATGTCTGGAAGATTCACTAGCCTCAAATGGAAAGACTTCAGAGGCCTCCCAAACATGAGTTTGAACCCTGTCTCTTCCATTTCCCAGCTGAGAGGCCCTGACCAGAGGAAAAAAAAGTGATTTTAGGGAAGGATGCCCAGAGTTACTGTGACATTTGAGAAGAGCAGACCACAAAATATCTGTTCAAAATAAATGTGCATAACACCTGGCAGTAAAATTCACTGGGGAGTAAAATCCCTTTAGTAAAAGTTTAGCAATGTGTCATTTACGAGCTGTTTTCTTTAATCCTCAAGTATATGCCAGTAGGCATTCTTGTAGTTTCCAAATAAGCACAGCTTTCAGCTACAAATAAAACTTAAGATTTTGTCCATTACATATGTTTGCAAACTATTATTTTTACATGGATTGACTATAGCAGTGGCTCCTTTATTGGTGGATGGAAGTTCTTAAACAGCAATTTTCCTCAAATGTTTGCCTTTTCACAGTCTAATCTGCCTCTCATTATCATTTTCTCAAAAATGCAGAGGCAGTATGCACTTGATCTTAATTGTTTACTATTTTTGTTGGGAACTGACTGTATGAATTCTAGCTGCTCAGTACATTAAATAATGTGCATTAAAATTGTTAGATCTTATCCGCTATTCTATAAATATTTGTTCACTTTGCCTCCTGGGTTGAATTTTTGGAATATTTCTATTGTGCCATTACCACCATGACAGATAAAAAGCTTATAGTGTTTCCTGAAGGGAAAACAGAGGATAAAATATAGGAAGAAATAACCATTCTGCAGCGCTGTACTGCATACCCCATGGTTTGGGCAACTCATGACAGATATACATTGATGTGGTTAAACACAGGACACAAAATCAAATGTCATGGGCCAGAATTCCAGATCTAGCTGTCAGTGTTTGTGCTGTATACCCATGGACAAGTTACCCTCTAAATCTCAATTTATAATATTTAATGAGAGTGACAACACCCATCATAGGACTTCTCCAAGGAATGACTAGAATAATATATACAAAAAATTTGGCATATGGGACTTGTAAAACAAAGAATAGATTTTAATTATTATAACTGTATGTCTGTGTTATTTAGTATAATTTCATGGCCCTAATATTTGTGTGCATTTACCTATATACACGTATCCTATGTAAAATAGTCATATATATACATATATATGTATATATATGGAGAGAGAGAAAGAGAGAAAGAGAGAGCAGGAGAGACAGAGATGTAATAATAAATATATATAGAATGAAAGATATTATAAGTAATAAAATTAAAAATACAATGCAATGGATTTATCATATTGGCTTTATGGTATAATGTGACTTTCTCACAATCAAATATTTCACAAATTACAACCCAATGTTCCTGCCAATACCAATCAGTTCACTGAAACAGGAGAGAGAGATTTCTTCTGAGAGCAGTAATTTATCAGTTTTTCTCTATGGTACTTGTCATTTCCAGTCTTAATTGATATATTCCTTCCTACCTCCTTTATTATAACTTATCAGAAGCTCTGGCTTCAGTCTGATTTGCCTTTTTATCTGCCACAGTTCTTAGCATATTGAACATACCTATAAATATTCAAATAAAGGCAGAAATCAGAGTATTACAGACCTGTTGATTTATTGTGGAGCATCTCAAAGAGACCTTACCTCTTGATAAACTACCTTAAAAAACATTTATAACACAAACAAGTTAAAGATCAAGGAAACCTTCTGAAGCAAAACAGAAAACTTAGAAGCTGTAAAAATAAGGGAAAAGTTCATTTGATTGCACAGACATGTAAAAAATATTGTATGGCAAAAGACAGCATTACCAAAAAACATTAGAAGAGAGATCATAGTGAAAACATTTAATTCTATAAAACAGATAAATTTGTCTCTATAATATAAAAATACATCTTTAAATAAATAGGGATACAAGATATTCAAACATAGGCAACAATGCAGAAAGGTAACTTATAGATTAGGAAGTGGTTTAGCCTCAGTAATTAGTAAAATGCAAATTAAAGCAATTATAACATGTCACTTTACCACTGAAATTGATTAAACATAAAAATGGCAACACCCACTGCTGGCAGTATATGGAGAAAAACGTGCTTTCCGGTATTGCTGATGAAAATGAGATTAGTAAAAGCCTTCAGAAGAAGAAATGTAGTTATACATACTAAATTAAAATACACATAATATTCAACCCCACAATAGCACTCATCTTAAGCTATCACACGAAATTGAAAGGCTACAACATCTAGGAACAAGGAAGTTTTGTCGTTGTGGTTTTTATATTTTTTCCACCTAGATTTCAGAGAAAGAACAAGGAAGTTTATCACAACGAGGTATTTAGCAAAACAAAACAAAAATCTAGAAATAAATTGAAAGCCACCAAAAGGTAATAGTTTAATAAATTAATAAAGTAGGATACATTCATACCATAGATGGTTTATAATTATACTAGTTAGCTGGAGCTATTTCCTTAATATATATTTAAGTGACTAAAGCAAGATACAGAGAAATGTATATAATATGGATGAATTTACATAAAGCCATACAAACAAGAAACTATATTTTTATGTGATTATCTGAGCATGGAAAAAACAGTGGAAGCAAATGTACTGCACTATTTACCTTGGTTGCCTGTAGTTAGGGGAGAAGTAAAAGGATAAGATTTAAAAAAAAATAAAAGCATAATTAAGCAGTTGCTCTTGTGGACTGTGTGCCTCCTTCATGTTGTCTGAGAAACAAAAATAAAAGGTGCTGATCATTTTGAAATAAATACTGGAAATAAAAATATTCAAAGTTTGAATGGGCTCAAACAAGATATAGATTTCTAAAGAGAGTATTCAATATTCACATTACTCTAGAAGCACCCAAATCATAGAGGCTGTATATACAGGATTCCCAAATAAAGCTCTAAACTATGCCAAATAAGAAGAATGATATATACAACAAGCAACTCTAAGACAACACCACACATCTACATAAATATACTCACACAACACACACAGAGACACACAGTCACATACACCCTTCATAATCCACTAGGCATTTCTATAAACCCCAGTGAATTTATTTCAGTTAGTTGTCAGCCAATTCTCTCCATGAGAAATTAGCTTGTCCTCTGGAATAAAAGTGATCAACTGAATTTGATTTATCTTCCTCCACCTCCAATCCATGTTGTCACACTTGTGTCTCCTGTCTGAAGACCAGGCTCTTTAATGTAACTTGACAAGAAAAAACTAGAGTTTAATTCTGGACAGCTTTCTATTGTAATGAATTAGACAGGGAGACTAAAGAATTTCTTATTCCCTCCTGTCTGTAGCTACAAAAAAACTGGAAATGCAAGACATCCTTTTTCAAAGAGTACAAAATATATGTCACATTATCTTACTACAGGACCAGAGGGGAAGGGCAATGAATTACAGGCAATCAAGTCATTTTCCAGGTGATCTCTTTTCCATTAAATTCACTGAGACAGCTTCTTGCCTAAAACATTCAGAAATGTCACAGCAAAAATGCATTGACAGCTTGGAAAGAGTAGCATATACTCCGTTGTTATACAATAAGCCTTATCAAGTATTTTTCAGGCAGGATGATTGCTTCTTTTCTGTAGGTAATTATAAAGTGTGGATAAAAAGATCAATAAACATGGCCAAAGTCACAGTACTATCACCATCACCCTACCACCCTCAATATTTCAACCTCAATATGGCAAATCTTTCATAAAGTTATTGAAATCACAACACAAACATATAGAAAATGGGCAGAAAGAAACCCTGGTTCTCATGCTATGCTGCATGAAACTAGAATAAACCAATTGGTTAGGCAACAGGAAACTATTTGAATGCTGAAATCTTAAAGAATGAAAAATCTAGGAAAGTTAAGTTCATCATAATTCAGACCAGTAGAAGAAAATGATGCATGGGAAGTCAGCACCACAAATAAATGCACATCATTTGAATGTCGGATGTTTTTCCAAGAAAGAGTCAATACTGACATGTGGAATTATATATGCATGTACCAGTGTGTGCACACACATACCCATATGTTCTGTGACAGCATATTGGGATACCAGTGGAAATTAGTTTGTAAAGTAAAACTGCTGCAAATAATACATAAAAATTAGAATACATAAACTTTTATTCCCATTTATATAAAATGCATTCCTATAAAATGAAAGAATTCATCTTTAAACAATGTAAAGCATTGAAATTTTTGAAAAGTAGCTTTACTGAATATTTGAAAAAAGAAAATGTATGTATAGCCATGGACCACATAATTTTTGAGACAACAATAGACCACATATACAATGATGGTTCTCTACGATTATAATACTGTATTTTTACTGTAACTTCTGTTTAGGTATGTTTAGATACACAAACACTTACCATTACGTTACAATTACCTAAACCATTATTCAATACAGTAACATGTTGTTCAAGCCTGTAGCCTAAGAGCAATAGGCAAGACCATATATGCTAGGTGTGTAGTATGCCATACCAGCTAGGTTTTTCTAAGTACACTCTCCAATGCTTGCACAATGATACTGTCTAATGATGCATTTCTCAGAATGTATCTCCATAATTAAGTGACACATGACAGTATTCTAGTTGTCTACATTTCAGACTCATGGGTAAAATGTTTCTAATTGTGGTCACTTCATTTCTTGTCATTATGTCTCCAAAAAAGAGACAAAGTTCCAAGCAGGTACTCTTTAAAAACAAATAAAATAAAAAGCACTGACTAACATAAAACCTGGGACACACATAATATACCAACACTAATTTATATATCCATATGACATACACACAATGAATTATATCATTAGTAAAGCTGAAATAAATTATTAAAGAATAATATACACACTCAGAGTCTACATTTGGGATCAGTCTACAGTTGGGATTCCTCACTACCATTTTCAAAGGAGGGCTTGGTTGTCTTGTAAACACTTTCACTGAGCCACAACCCTTCCTTGTCAATTCTCAAGGTCCCTGTAGATAACTCACAGTCATCCTCTCCACCCCAAACTCATCATCCCGGGTGACTCTAATGGCCAATTTAGTGACCAATCTAGTACACATTCTTTTTGTTTTGTTTCTTCAAGATTTTTGTATCTATATTATTTCAACCAAATTTCTTTCATAGTTAGCCTTAACTTTCAGAAATGTTTGACATTGTTGACAACTCTTCTCATTCCATGGCCTCCATAACTGGCCTAATTTCTTTAGGCCAGTTTTCTGATCATCTGGCCTAATTTCTGATCATCTTTTTATATATCTTGTTTTTCTCAGCTTTTCCTTAAACGATTCTGTTTCTCAAGGCTCAACTCAAGGTCTTCTGTCTCCCCTAACATACGTCACCTACTAAATATTATTAGCTATCTAACCCCAGGTCTAACCGAACTCATATGAGCTTTGTACTCATATGTTGTATTTCCTTGAAGCCAAAATCCTATCTCTTTTAAAATGTACCATTATTGTGTCTATTACAAAACATAGCTGTCAAATTACCCCAGTAATTTCTTAATATTATTCTTATTAAAATATATTTTAGGCATATTTATACAAATGCCCTACTATATGTTGAGCATATATCAAGATTTTCTAGTAAAATTAGTTGGTTAAGAATTTCTAAAATATTTTTACATTCACACACTTCTGCATAAATGTTTTACTCAGACTTACTAATGTCTGAGTTTTCCCATGTAATGTTATCTTCCATACCGTCATAAGTATTGGTAATACAGCATTTTTAAGTGCTTTAGTGGTATCTCAGAAATATTCTTCCAAACTCTGTATACAATTCTGCAAAATTTGATGTGTATACCTTCTTGAATTTACAAAACGTCATTAAACATTTCCTAAGACAATAATCAGAATTCATGTAAGAGCCTTTACAAATGTCTCTTACATGGTTTTTATCTGAAACATTAAAAAATTGCAGATGTCTGGTTATGACAACAGGAATAACAACTAAGCACAATGTACTAAGAATGACAACCTCATCAAAATTGCCACTTGAGCAACTGTGATTCAAAGATGTCATTGATTAAGATGCATTCCAATGACAAAAATGCAAAAAATTAAAAATTGCCTTAAAGTCAGTGAAGTATTTATCTCTGTTTCTAACAGTCTACGCTTGTTAGAGGTAAGGGTGGTGGTTACACAATGGAGATGACTAGAAAGGTACATAAAGGCAATTTCTGAATTACTGCTAATGTTCTGTTTCTCAACAAACTTGATGGTTTCACTTTTGTGTTAAATTAATCCAAATTCTCCAAATTAGACATTTACAACATGTGTGCCTTCCTGTATGTATGCTATGCTTCAATAAAAATTTTTTAAATCTGTAAGGGTCATCATTCATAAGTTCTCTTTATAAAAGAGAACGTAAATTCCAGTATTCATGTGTTCTCTTTATATATCAGATGGTTTTCATGCAGTGTGTGATTAAAACTTTCAACCACATTAAATTACATTCCTTAACTCATGACTGTTCATGCAGCTGTGTGAGGAGATGGATGCAGAACACATAAGTCTTCTTATATACACAGAAGTGAGAGAACTTTCTAAAGGTAGATCACTGGCCAGAGTTTTTGAGTTACAAGAGCTGCTCCAGAGATTTCTTTTAGAAAAACAGTCACCCCTGGCAGTACATTCCAGTGACACAAGATGGGTCACAAAACTTGCCGCTTTGTGTGCCATATTCAACCTGCTCAGTGAACTCAATCTGTCACTTTATGGGAGAACAACTACTGTGTTCAAGTTGGCAGATAAAGTGTTGCATTCATAGCCAAACTGGAATTATGGGGGTGATGACTGAACATTGGGATTTTTGACCTGTTTCAAACATTAGCAGTGATTTTGAAAGAGATTGAACCAGGGCCTTCTTGTTTCCATCTGGTGAATAATGACTTATCTCAGCTTTCAAAAGAGTGTAAGCCTTACTTCCAAACCAGAAAAGAGCCCTGAACTGAGAAGGAATGGATCTGCAACCCATTTGTGAATAAGCCTGGTAAATCAATTTTGTCTGTGCTAAGGGGATTAACTGTTTTAGATCATAAATGATGGTAGCCTTAAAAGTATGTCTGAGACAACTTCAAATCTCCATATGTTCTGGATTAAAGTCAGGCAGAATATCCTGAGATTGCCACAAAAACACTGAAAAGCCTGTTTCCATTTCCAACATCCCATCTTTGTAAAGAAGGGTTTTCTGTAGTCACAGTAACCAAAATGAGATTATAAAGTACATTGAACATAAGCAACACACTTCGGGTGTCACTGTCTCTCTTCATCCCCAGATGGGACCATCTATTTCCAGAAAAACAAGCTCAGGACTCCCACTGATTCTACATTATGTTGAGTTGTAGAATTATTTCATTACATATCACAATGTAAAGGTAATAATAATAGAAATAAAGTGCACACTAAATGTAATACCCTTAAATCATTCTGAAACCATCCATCCACCAACATCCTGGTTTGTGAAAAAATTATCTTCCATGAAACTGGTCCCAGGTGCTAAAAAATATTGCCTTTATAAGGTAGTACTGATCTAACCAACCACTGATTTAACCACTGATTTTACAAATAGTAAACTTTAGGATATTTTGAGGTGAGTTGTGTTGCAGGAACTATTAGATATTCACTTAAATCTATTTTCTCTTGAAATTTCTGGGCACACAGCTTGACTGCACATTCATTCTTCCTTGTAATAATCATTTAATTAAGTAATAAGTAATGGACTGGGAATGAAAGTAAGGCATTTCACTTCCAAGTTTGCTTCATAGGAGTCTCCTAAGCATATTCTTTTTTGCTTTATTCAACTTTTGATCGGCTGGAATGTAAATGAGTATGGTGATTTTATAAGCCAATGGCTGTAACTGTGATGTAAGAAAGAAAGAAACTTTCTTGCAACCTTATCTAACCAATCTTACCTTTTTCCTGATGTTTTATTTTGTTTTAGGCTTTTAGCAACCTGAAGCCTTGGTTTTTAGTTTTGGGCTGTAGTGGTAAGCAGAAAACACACATGAGGAAGGGGCTCAAACAGAAACAGAAAGTAAGAACCCATGACTGTATTTTCACCCTTGGACACCTTTAGAAAGCATTGTAGATGTCCAAGATTATTTATTAGAGAAGCTAATTTTACATTAACATACTGAAGCTGTGAAGTCTATAGAGAACAAAATTTTACATGTTAACTAGTCAAAAGAAGAATAAGGATTTGCTTTAAAAATTAAAAACTCTACTGAGGTAAAGGTCTAAATACATACCTTACCTATGTTATTTATTTAATTCAATATTTATTGCATGGAGACTGCCAAACAGTGATGAGTGATGAGTAAGACAGTAAGATATAGCTCATTTCCTCAAAAGGCTTACTGCGATGTGGTTAATTTCCTCAGAAGACATTTGTAAATGTTCTTCAAAATAAGAAAATTGAGTAATCAGGGTCCAAAATTCTGTATTATAAACCATGGTCAAAATAATTTTAGCATAGGGTGTTCAGAGCATATTAAATCAAATGTTCAGCATAATGATAAATAAATTCAAAAAGTATCCTTGCAATCTCAAATTTCAGATATATTTTTGGGACTTTGTGAAACCCCATCCAAGCTAGATTAGTTGTAAAATATATCATAACAAAGTGAATTACCTGATTTGCTAAACAAAGGTTTTGGCTATAAGTCAACCTAACTATGAAGAACGTTTTTCAAAAATAATGATTTGGGTTTAACAATACTTGTCTTTGAATACTTCTTTCTGACAATAAAGAATGAGACAATGATCTGTTAGGGTAAAATCTAGTTGGTGACAAAAAAATGTTATAATCAGCATAGCACAAGCTTTTCTACTCTCAGTGGCAGTGGGTAGGTATTCATCTCAATCAGAAGTGTGATCATTAGGTCCTGATTAATGTTTGAGTTAAGAAGATATTTCAAAGTGCATGAAAACCATCTGATATATAAAGAAAGCATTCTTATGAATGCTGGCCCTTGTAGATTTGTAAACCTTTTTATTGAAGCATAACATACATACAGGAGAGCACATATGTTGTAAATGTCCAATTTGGAGAATTTGGATTAATTTAACACAAAAGTGACACCAGCAAGTGTGTTGAGAAACAGAACATTAGCAGTAATTCAGAAATTGCATTTATGTACCTTTCTAGTCATCCTCATTGTGTAACCACCACCCTTACCTCTAACAAGCATAGACTAGTTGTACCTGTTTTTTTTCTACTGTTTGTACCTGAAAAAATAGAGAATACATTGCTTTGCATTTGGCTTCTTTTTTTGTCTGTTTGCTACTGTTGTCCACTTTAGCTGTGTGAAATTTTTCTATAACGTTAATGTTTTGCGTATGTTCAACTAGGTGGATTTGGAGACAATTATTTTAAGTGAAGTAACTCAGGAATATAAAACAAAACACTGCATGTTCTCACTCATGAGTGGGAGCTAAGCTATGAGGATGCAAAAGGCTAGGAAGGATACAGTGGACTTTGGGGACTCAAAGGAAAGGTCGGGAGGAGGGTAAGGGATTTTTTTAAAAAACTACAAATTGGGTACAGTGTATCCTGCTCGGTTGATGGGTACACCAACATCCTCAGGAATCACCACTAAAGAACTTACTTGTGTAACCAAACACCACGTGTCTCCCCAACATCCATGGAAATAAAAAAAAAATTTAAAATAAATAAGGAAATAAATAAATAAAATTAGCAAGCAAATGACAAAAAAAGGAAAGAAAATTTCAAATATAAGGTGGTAGAGCAAGAAGACTGAGCTCAGCATACTTCTTCCCCGAGCTGCTTCCTTACTCATTGCACATTGTTGGTATCCCTCTACTGTATCTCAAAGCTTAAATATGACTCACACTAGGGAACCCTTTATAAAAACTCACTTCAAGTTCCAGGATCCTCTCCTTCTTTGTCCTTTAGGGATAGGGGTGACAACAATTCCTTGATGTTACTAACTTCAGAGTATTTCACTATACCTTACTGGCTGCTTGATTACCATATCCAGTGTATGTAATCCCTCACTTAAACTGTTCTCAAATTACTGAGTAGAGTGTTCAATTTATTTCTTGATAGTACACTTAAATATAAATATTGTGATAGGAACTATTAATACTACTGTGAATTTAATTCTAAGATTCCTTTGGGATATAAAATGGAAAATGTGTATACTTTGTAACTCAGTCATTTGACTTCTAGATTTATCTCTAGGAAAAAAAACTATAAAAATATTCTATGTAGCAACTTTGATAGCAGAAAAAAATGGAAAACAATTCAAATGTCAACCAAAACAGAACTGGTAAATAAATTATTTATTCTTAGAGTGTGATGGACTAATGTTACATTCAGCAACAAAAATGTGGTGTTGACCATACAAAAACTATAGAAGTTAGCAAACAATAAGTACCAAACCAATACATTTATGAAACATTTAAAAAAATGGGAAACCTAAAAATATAATACTTAAACTTAAAAATGTAGTACACCTATGAGAAAATTATGAATTTAAAAATGTAGTACACCTATGAGAAAATTATGAATTAATACAGAGAAGTATTTATCTCCTGGAGAAAGAGGACGTTTTAGGGTGTGATAATTTTCTGTTTATTAAATTTGGTGTTAAGTACATAGGTATTCACTTTACTTTCACTCTTTAAACTGTAACTATCTGCTATATATAGTCATATTTTAATGATTTTTTAAACAAATCAAAGAAAGAAATGAAAAGATAGAAAGAAAGCAAACAAGTAAAGTTGTTTGCCAGGGGGAAAGACCTTGTCTTACTTGTTTTGTGATTCCCTATGACTAATACAATGCCTGATATATAATAGGTAATCAATTAATACGGGTTTTAAAAGAGAATAAAAGAAATGAATGCATAGACAAATGAAATATGTCCAGGGAGCAGTCTCTGTCAAACAAATTCTAAGAATTTAGTTTTTGAAGTAGATGGTTGAAACAGACCTGCAATATGAATTAAGAGCACTGCAGTGGGGAATATGAGTGCAGATTTGATTACCAAAGGCCTGACCACCAAATAGCATAACTATTCCTCAGCCTCCCATCTGAAAAACTGTGATTAAAAAGTATTCCTCTCTTATAGTTTATGAAAAATGATTGAGCAAATATTTATAAATAGCTTGAAACTCACATATATATATATATATATATATATATATATATATATATATATATATATGTTTATTACAGGTATACCTGTGGATTCACTTATATGTTTGGTTCTATTTCCCAAACCCAGGAATAAGAGTTTATCATTCATGAGAGTCTTAAAAGCAATAAAACATTCACAGAATAACTTAAATTTAGTAAGGTCTCAGGTAGTCTGCATGTTCAATTATGTATCTCTGTTTTATTTTACTATTATTTTACATGTAACCATCTTACTAAACTAATGTCTATAAGGTTGTACCCATGTTCTCTCAAAGATAAAACAGAACACCATTATTTGTTAGTAAGAAATTGAATGAATGCTTTTCTCTAAAAAAAATCCATGAAAATTTTAATAAATAGTCATTAAACGTTCATCAATCAAACTTATTTCCATTTACTCCATTTCATGTTTCTCAGTCCTTGAACATCACAGGCCAATAAAAGAAAAAAAAAGATGCTGAAAGAGCTCTGCCAAGGTTAGAAAGACAAAAGTATTTTCATTCCCCAAATCCAAAATATCCATTCTAAGGATGAATGTGTAGGGTGTAAATACAATGGTGTCTATGACACTAGTCACCATCAAAGAGATATAAAAAATTCCAGATTTCACATCCTGTGTGCCAAAATTTCAGCAATTCTTAGTGCTGCTTGTAAGTGAGAAATCATGTCCTCTCACTTCCCTATCTGTTCCCCTAGTACAGATATATTTGAGAGGGAAATTCTCCTAATCTTTAATAATTTCAAGAAGAGTCCCTTCAGATTCATGAACAACCTTCTTGGAAGTCAATACTCTGAAAATTTTTACTTCTGCTGAGAAATATATAAAATAATGATAACTAACATTTATTAGGCATCTAATACATACCAAACACTGAACTAAGCTGTTTACTTGCATAGTTCCATTTAACATTTAAAGTAATTCTATTATCCCCCCATTTAATGGATGAAAACACTGAGATGACAAGCCCAGAAGGTGGTGCAACCAGAATTTAAACAATCTGCATGACTACAATGCCCATACTTACATCCACTAACTAAACAATATGGAAGGAAGCAAATACTTAACCAATTCATGCCCACCTTACTAGGAAACTACACAAGTTCCCGAAGACAAGAGTACTGTCCTATACGTAGGACTATCAGCGGTTATTCAGCTTGGAGAGACCAGGTTGGAAGTCTGCCCTTACCTCTGATATGTATATATCTATATATACAAACTCTTTTCTTTTCTTGTAGAACAAGTGTTATTTTTTTACATTCAAACATGTAACTTTGTATTTTAACATAATGCTTGTAGGTACTTATAGAACATGTAATATTTTGTTACATGAATAGAATGTGTAATAATCTAGGCAGGGTATTTAGTATATTTATCACCTCAAGAATTTATAATTTCTATGTTTTGGGAACATTTAAAGTTCTCTTTTCTGGCTATTTTTAAATTTACAATATATTATTGCTAATCATAGTTATCCTGCTCTGCTATGGAACATTAGAAAGTATCCCCTCTCTCTAACTGTATGTTCTTACCAATTAGTCAACCTTTCTTCATTCGCCATTCCACCCTCATCCCCCGACACATCCTTCCCGTCCTCTGATATCCATCATTCTACCCACTACCTCCATAAGATTAACTTTTTAGCTCCCACATATTAGTGAGAACATGCAATATTTGTTTCTCTCTGTCTGACTTATTTCCCTTAACATAATGATGTTCAGTACCATCATGTTGCTGCATATTAGGATTTCATTCTTTTTGGGGTGAATAGTAGTAGTTCATTGTGTATATATACCATATTTTGCTCATTCATTTATCTGTTAATGGAGACCTAGTTGATTCCACATCTTTTGTTATTGTGAATAGTGCTGCAATAAACATGGAAGTGGAGGTATTACTTCTATAAACTAACTGATTTTTCCTCCCTCTGGTTACAAACCCAGTAGTGAAAATAATGAATTATACAGTAGTTCTATTTTTACTTTTCTTTTTTAGGGGCAACCTCCATATTGCTTTCCATAATGCCTCTACTAATTTATATTTCTACCAGTGGTGTGTATTGCACTCTCATCAGTATCTGTTATTTTTTGTCTTTTTATAATAGCCATTCTAACTGGGGTAAGATAGTATTTCTTTGCAGTTTTGCATTTCTCTGATGATTAGTGATATTGAACTTTTTTCACATATTTCTTGGCTATTTGTATGTCTTCTTTTAAAAATATAATCTTTATTGTAAGAGCTGAAATTTTAAAAAGGTATCATTTTTACAGTAAGGTATATCACATAAAATCTACTGAATTTAGATAAATATTTCAGTATGCAGCATAATTTCTATCAACTGACAATCTGTTTATTCTCCTAGAACCCTAGCAGGAATTCAGCAGACCCTTCACTAGACCAAATCATCATAGACATACTTTTCTGTTTATTGGAAGACATCTGAATAATTTTCTGTTTCACAGGATATAATACACTGAGTATTTTAACAAAGGAGTAGTATTTTTTGAAAAATGAAAAATTTATACAGGTACAAGTACTCATTCAAGAAGATAATAGAGAATTTACTGCTTCATAAAACTACATGGAAAGTGGATCATAATAATTTTCATGCTCTGAGGGGCAGTGGAAAAATATTGCAGGAAGTTAGGACAGTCAGCAAATAAAATGACGTAGTTAACTGTCCCCTTGCTAGAGACACAGAATATAATTAGCTTGATCTCAATCATGCCACCTGGGCTGTGCAGGGAGATTAGAATAAAGTAACTTCAGAAAAGGTTGAGAGTAAGAAGAAGAAAATGACTATAGGAATAACACATGAAGAGAAGCAGAGTTTCACAGAGATCAGCTCAGTTTGAGTCCCACATTGTTAAAACAAATCAGTCTAGCACTGAAAAACGTGTGGTAGACAAACCAAGGCCAGAATACTATGTACAGTAATTGACTTGCTGGAGAGCCACTGTAGCTCTGGCTTGTCTTGTTGTCTGATGAGTGTTTCCTGTGATTGCTACCCATTGATTATTCAGTGAAGTAGAAGAGATCTTCACACTCCTCTAAAACATTGATTAGTTTTATCAGAACTATGCTGTGTGGACACCCTATCCCTTTCAAAAACATCTAAAACAGATGTTAGAGTCTTGGCATCCAGAGAGGCAGTGGTAAAAGAGAAATATCCAACACCCATATACTGATGAGAAGTAACAGTGATAGAAAGCACCATGTCTCCCACTGCAGTACCCTTTTTCCAGAGCTAACACGTGTTTGAAGGTTAGCATTATCTGATTACTACACAGGGTCAGGGAAGGAATACATATAAGAATAATCCTGTCCTGATATAACTTTCATGTACTTTCTCCCTCTGTACTGTGAAATTTTATTTGCTTGGCTGATCACGTAGCTTAAAATTTAGGACACTGTTTTCCTCATAAATTTAGAAACAGCACCTTCAAAGTAATTTAATATACAGTCAATATGAAGAGAGTCACTTTGAACTGAGAAGGACTATTAATTAGGTGTCTGTGAATTACAATGGACTTTGATAGTCCTATGTTTAGAAAACATGACAGTTCTTCTGGAGGAGTCAGAACAATGGTAGCAGCAGCTGGAAGGAGGTCTTCCAATCAATTCTTATTTTTAATGTAAATTTCTATCAAATACTCAGCAGTACCACCTAGTTACATTAGCCTCTTGCTGGTCATTAAGAAAAGAAAGCATAAAATTTTTAATAAAAATATCAAAAATCTTATTAATATAATAATTTATAACAGAATAAAATAAAAAGTGTTTTAAAAATAAAATTAAAGAAATATAGATGAATAAATGTAAACCATTATATTATCAATAAAATTAAATAAATAATACTAGTAGTAGAGGTTAAAAACAAAAGTAAATAAGAAATAAAATAAAATCGATAAATTGGATTTATATATTTAAAGGAACAAAATTTGCAAAAAATTGAATAAAAAATGCGTAGTAAAATTTAATAATAGAAACTAACAAGTCAAAATCATTAAATATGAAGGAAAACATTTTAAAAAGAATAAAATAAACAAAATATTAACAAATAAATATGTAGATAGCCAGAAGATTAGAAAAATATATTGAAAAATATAGTAAAAGAAGCAGAAGAAAACCATTTAAAGTAGCATATCTATCTCATCATAAAAAATTACAGGTAAGCAAGCTGATGGGTTAATAAGTTTGATTTAATCAGTACACACTGTATAAATACATCGGTGTATCATACTTTATCCCATAAATATATACAATTACAATTTTTCAATGAAAATTAAAATATAAATATAAAATTAAAAAGTAAATGTTGAAAAAATATGAGGCTTAATAGGGTCAGTGGTTTTAGAGACTAACATAATAAGTTAGTAGCTTTCTCTTTTTTATAGACAACATAAATATAACAATGGTTCATTCAACAGCCAGTATAAGTATCTACTCTGTACTTTCATGCTTTCTTAGGAAACAAAACAAAATTAAAAAGGATGTCACCAAAAGCATAATAATAGTTAATTTTGTGGTTTATAATGTATTATTACTTTTAAGGTGTATTATATAGTCAAAGTAGTCTATTTGTTTTTACTCTAATATGTGATCAAATTTTCAGAAATAGAGGTAATTCCAAAATGGTGAAAATGGTGAATTATCTCTTAAATTCTGAAATGGTGAAAATGGTGAATTATGTCTTAAAAATAAAACAAAAAGGATAGGTATAACAAAATGTAATGAAACAATTCTTAGACACCAAACTATATAATGAAATATACCCTCCATAAGATGGTGGTGGAAGAGAGAAGAAAAGCAGCGACTTGGTTAAGTACATAGAGTTTTCTAGGTTGGAAGCAACATGGAGCTCTAAGTCCCTAATGGTTAAAGTTGCTCTTGTTAAAGAACAATGGAAGACCTTTAACTTCTTTGCCTTTCACCTTTACCAAGCAACTAGTGCCAGGCTGCCTTTTGCAACGCTTGTCAAGTGAAGGCTAAGTCCCTTCAGCTGGCCTGACCATGTGTACACATGTCAGCTCAGTAGCACTGTCTTGTAATATACATGAGCATACACATGACAGAGCACACTCAGGGAAAGAAAAAGTATGTTTCAAAAAGACGAGCATGAGCCGGTGAATCAGGACATGTTAATCAAATTTCCTGATCTCTTTTTTTGTCAGGTTAGAGAGGACAGTGGAGAAATGGAGGAGAGGGGAGGGAAAAAGAGAAGTGAGGGAGCAGTTACTAATTTAATTTTTGTTATGTTAATTAAAACATTAAATAAAGAAGGAAACTCACATACACTACCTCATCCTATTCTCTGAACTAAAGCCATTATTCTTAACATTAATTTCTCTGCCTGTATCCTGTAGCCTGGTTGTAGCTGTCTTATAGAGAGCTTTTTTATTGAAGGAGAAATAAATGACCCTATGACTAAATATTATTGCTGTGGCCCATTAAAAACATTGTTAATTGGAATAAGCCTTAGAGTCAAAGAACCCCTGCCATTCTATATTTTGTAGAGATAATCACTTAAGTAGGAGAAAAGGAGACATTTCCAAAACTTCCTTTTTATCTAGCTTTGCATACCCTTGCACTTTCTCTGTTGTTAGGGTAAATAACATGCCAACATTATATTATGAAGAAAATCACGCCTGTAATCCCCACACTTTGGGAGGCTGAGGTGGGTGGATCACCTGAGGTCAGGAGTTTAAGACCAGCCTGAGCAGTATGGTGAAACCCCGTCTCTACTAAAAATACAAAAATTAGTTGGGTGTGGTGGCCTGTGCCTGTAGTCCCAGCTACTCAGGAGGCTAAGACAGAATTGCTTGAAACCAGGAGGCGGAGGTTGCAGTGAGCCGAGATTGTGCCACTGCACTTCAGCCTCGGTGACAGAGCGAGACTCAGTCAAAAAATGAAAGAAAGAAAAAAAGAAAATCAAAGCTGCTAAAACACTTTCCCAAAAACTTTAGAGTTTTTTTTCTTTTTATTGCATTTTAAGTTTTGGGGTACATGTGCAGGACATGCAAGATAGTTGCACAGGTACACACATGGCAGTGTGATCTGCTGACTTCCTCCCCTTCACCCACATCTGGCATTTCTCCCCATGCTATCCCTCCCCAGCTCCCCACCGACACTGTCCCTCCCCTATTCCCCCCAATAGACCTCAGTGTGTAGTGCTGCCCTCCCTGTGTCCATGTGTTCTCACTGTTCATCACCTGCCTATGAGTGATAAGATGCCCCTGTGTTTTATGCCCAAAGGTTATTATAAAAAAAAATTAGCACTGAGACATGGTATGTTTTTCAGTCTCCTTCTTTCTCAATAAACTAAACTATAAATTTAAATATGCAGAGCAAGTCAAAATATTGTTAGCCCAGCAGTTCTGTACATTCAGGCAAAAACAGGACAACTAACATGATATTTGATTTAAAGAATAGTAAGTCTGGGCCATGAGTTATCTATATTTTTTTCTAACACTACACATTTGACAACTTTTCCTTTCTATGTATGCCATCTTGACAATGATCAAGGTAGAAACACATAAAAGCTTATATGCTTTTGTTTTAGTATGTGTTTGTCTATGATATAAAACTCACTCTCAAGTTGCTACTAGGATCAACACCAGTTTTATTTTTATAAGACTACTATTTTGCAATATAAAGAAAATACATTGATGCATATAATTGTAATAGAAAAAAGACCTAATATAGTTTTGGCTCTCCTTTTAAACATGACAATCTGGATTATCTGCTAATTGGATAATTTCAGCTCTGCATCTTGACCTTAACCAATTAATTAATACTCATTCAATACCTATCATGTATCCATACACTAGTTAGCAGATGCAGAAGTTTAAGACTAAGTTACTGTACTCTAAGAGACTATAATTGTAATAATGAAGCAAAACAAACCTAAAAAATAACCATAATACATGGTTAATTACTTAAAGTTTCAGGTTCAAAATTTGATACCAAGCAATTCCACAGGGCAAAGAAATATAGCACAATTGTTGTCTCCATTCTTCAGTCCAGAGTTTTAATGAAAGATAAGCATGCATTAAAATACATGCTTGATATGCTCTAATTCTCCCTTATTCATAAAATGCTTAATTTGAGATACCAGCTACATCTCAATACTCTTCTCCCTCACTTGTATCTTCCTTTGGCTCTTGCTTAGGTAAATATCCTAGTCTATTTTTGATCTTTTATATGAATTGGTAAGCTTTCAGATAGCCATATATTTATTTTGTCATAGTATCCATTCGGGAGGTACACTGACATAAGGAATGATCAGAAAGAAGAAGAGAAACTTGCTAAGGAAGAACCAATGCTGACTCAATCTTCCTTCCTCCCAGTCTCATCCCAAGTAAACAATAGGTAACCCTGTGCTATTATTAGCTTTAATAGTGTGCTTTAAATTACCTTTCTTTTTCAAAAAGATTATTATAAATTCCATTTTAATGTGTTAATCATGAAATTACTTAATTAAGAATATATCTGGAAGTAAGAGGTATTATTTCAAACCAAAAAAAGAAAAATCTGTGAGTATGTGGAATATGAGAGTACACAAAAGAATGTGGCAAATATCATCACATATATAGTGCTTTAACTCCATGTATCATATTCTAGTCTTGTTTTGGTACTTAACCGCTTTTATATTTAGGACTTGGATTTATAGTCTGGTGCTATCCACCAGATGGATCCAGAACCCTAGTTCAAATAGAGTTGACCCTTGAACAATGCAGGAGTTAGGGACACCAACCCCCTCCCTGGCCTGTGCAGTCAATATCTTTGTATAATTTTTGACTCCTCAAAAATTTAATTACTAATAACATACTGTTTACTGGAAGCCTCATTAATAATATAGTTAACACAGATTTTATATATTATATGTCCTATATACAATATTCATGAAATAAAGAAAGCAAAATAAAAAATGTTTTTAAGAAAATCATAAGGAAAACTAAATATACAGGATTTACTATTTATTAAGTAGAAGTCAATCATCCTAAATGTCTTCATCTTCATTGTCTTCACATTGATACAGGGTAAGGAGGAATATCTATTAATATGTTTTGCCCATTTAAAAATTGTATTATTAGTTTTTTCCCCATAGAGTTATTGAGCTCCTTATATATGCTGGTTATTAATCCCTTGTCAGACAGGTAGTTTGCAAATATTTTCTCCCATTCTGTGGACTGTCTCTTTACTTTGTTGAAATTGTTTCCTTTGCTGTCCAGAAGCTTTTAACTTGATGTGATCCCATTTGATCCATTTTTGCTTTGCTTTCCTGTGCCTTTGGGGTATTAAGAAATTTTTGCCAGGCCAATGTCCTGGAGATTTTTCTAAATGTTTTCTTGTAGTAGTTTAAAAGTTTAAGGTTTTAGATTTAAGCCTTTAATTATTTTGACTTGATTTTTATATATGGCAAGAGATAGGATTCTAGCTTCATTATTCTGCAAATGGATATCCACTTTTCCAAGAACCGTTTATTGACGAGATTGTATTTTACCCAATGTATGTTGTCAGCAATTCTGTCAAAAATGAGTTCCTGGGGGCCACGGTGGCTCCGGCCAGTTGTTCTGGTGCTTGAGGAGGCAAGGCCATGAGTTGAAGGCCAACCTGAGCAACATCACAAGCTCTCATTGATTAACCAAAAAAAAAAATGAGTTCCTGTAGATGTATGGATTTTTTATGGGTTCTGTATTCTGTTCCATTGGCCTATTTCTGTTTTTACATCAGTATCACACTGTTTTAGTTACTGTAGCTCTATAGTACAATTTGAAATCAGGTAAAGTGACCCCTCCAGTTTTGTTCCTTTTTCATAGACTTTGGCTACTCCGGGTTTTATGTGGTTCAATATAAATTTTGGATTTTTTTCCTAGTTCTGCGAAGACTTTCATTTGTACTTTGATAGAGACTGCACTGAATCTGCAGATTGCTTTGGGAAGAATGGACATTTTAACAATGTTGATTCTTATATTCCATGATTATGGTACATCATTCCATTTTTTGTGTGTTCTCTTTCATTTCTTTTATCTGCAATTTCATTGCAGAGTCTATCACTTCCTTGGTTAATTTTATTTTTGGCTACTGTAAATGGAATTACTTTTTTTTTTCAAGATTGCTTAGTGTTGGTATATAGAAATGCTACTGATTTTTGTATGTTGGTTTTATATCTGGCAACTTTACTGAATTTGTTTCTCAGTTCTAATACTTCTTTTGGTTAAGTCTTTAGGCTTCCAAATATAGGATCACATCATCAGAAAAGAAGAGGATAATTTGATTTCTCATAATAAGGCATTTTTTTCTGCATTAAAAACCTGTTCAGGCAGGTATCCATCTTCTCCAGTGGTTTTCTTAATGACATTTGGGAACTTATCTGCTGCCTTTTAGTCAATAGAAGCTGCTTGTCCTGTTACATTGACATTTTTTTTTAAAGCCAAGACTCTCTAAAATTATCAAACCATCCTTTGCTGGTTTTATATTATCCACCTTTAGCTCTTTCAACTTGCTTTTGACTTATGTTTTTATATAATAATTTCTTCTCTCAAATCATAGTAGAGACTGTAAGCATGACTCTTACAATCCCACATCCACATTAAAGCTGCATCTTCAGTACAAGATTATATATATGTATATTTTTTGAGACGGAGTTTCGCTTTTGTTACCCAGGCTGGAGTGCAATGGTGCAATCTTGGCTCACCACAACCTCCACCTCCTGGGTTCAGGCAATTCTCCTGCCTCAGCCTCCTGAGCAGCTAGATAAAATATATTTTATATACCATGAAAGGTTTTTGCATCTGCTGGCATGGCTACAGTGATTGCTTCACAAATTTCTATTTCTCTCTTTTCAAATAGGTCTTATACTGGATTACTTTATCTTGAAATGGGCAACAGCAGCTACAGGCCATAATCTAGGACACACTTCAAGCAATTAAACATTTTCTTGTAATATCTTTTTCTCAGGAGCACTTTCAGCATCACTAGTAGCACTTCGCATGCATCCCATAGTGCTATTCAAGGTTTACAGGATTGCATTCTATAAAAAGCGATGAGAAATATGTGAGAACTGCAAAAGACCCCTTTTTACTGAGATAAAGAAATTTCCTAGAGAAATGAATTCTTCCTGTAGAGATGATTAGCATCACATTGCATTTTAAACAGATACTGCCAACACTTGAGCTCATCATAATAACAACAGGTGTTGGTTACAAAATTATTACAGTAGTGCAGTGTTACTATAGTTTTATGTAGTTGTGATTTAATAATGCATTTTTACATTTGCTTACATTTCTGTCAACTACAAATGGTACTGTGCATGGTACTATGTATAGTTTTTGTGTGCATAAGTTTTGACAGATTTTAACCCTTTCTAATAGATTGTGTATATTTTATGGTAGTAAATGATAAATATACTAGTATCCACATATATTGTATGCATTCATGCATACAATGTATAGAATGGGATACTCACAAACTATACATCTTATAAGGGGATACTTTCTAATATATATAAGAAGCTCAAACAACTCAATAGCAAGATGACTAATAACCAGATTTTAAAATGAGCAAAGGCCCTGAATAGACATTTCTCTAAAGGAGATATATAACAGATATATAAAAAATGATCAGCATCACTAATCATCGGGGAATGCAAATCAACACCACAACCAGATATTATCTCACATCTGTTAGAACAGCTATCATCTAAAAGACAAAAGATAAGTGTTGAAAAGAAAGTGGAGAAAAGAGAGACTTTGTACACTGTTGGTGAGATTTCAAGTTAGTACAGCTAGTATAGAAGTTAGTACAGCTAGTATAGAAAAGAGTATAGAATATCTTCAAAAAAATAAAAATAGAACTACCATATGATCCAGCATTCCTACAACTGGGTATATATCCAAAGGACATGAAATCAAAATATTGAAGGGATATGTGCATTACCATTTTTACTGCAGCATTATTCACAATAGCCAAGCTATGAAATCAATCTAAGTGTCTATCAGTGAATGGATAGATATAGAAAATGTGGTATATATACAAAGCAGAATACTATAGAGCAGGGGTGCCCCAACCCCTGGACTATGGACCAATATCAGTCTGTGGCCTGTTAGGAACCAGGCCTCACAGCAGGCGGTCAGTGGCAGGTGAACAAGCAAAGCTTCATCTGTATTTATAGCTGTTCTCCATTGCACGCATTGCCACTTCAGCTCCACCTGTCAGATCAGCAGCAGCATTAGATGCTCATAGGAGGACAAACCCTATTGTGAACTGACCATGTGAAGGATCTAGGTTGCATGTTCCTTATAAGAATCTAATCCCTGATGATCTGTCACTGTCTCCCATCATCTTCAGATGGGACAATCCAGTTGCAGGAAAACAAGCTGTGGGATCGATTCTACATTATGATGAGTTGTATGATTATTTTATTACATATTGCAATGTAATAATAATATAAATAAGGTATACAATAAATGTAATGTGCTTGAATCATCTCAAAGCCATCACCCCACCCCAGTCCATGGAAAAACTGTCTTCCATAAAACCTGTTTCTGAGACCAAAAAGGTTGTGGACCACTGCTATAGAGCAATAAAGAGGAAGAAAATCATGTTACTTGTGACAACATAGATGAACCTGAAGGACATTGTGTTAAGTGAAATAAGTCAGGCACAAAAAAAACAAATACTGCATCATATTTGTCTTTTTTGCCTGACTTATTTCTAAAACGACTGACTTCATACAAGTAGAGAATGGAATGGTGGGCACCAGAAGCAGAGGTAGTAGGAGGCAATGATAGTTGGGATGATACTGGTCAAAGAACCCAAAATCTTAGTTATAAGATATAAGTTTAACAGACCAGTTGTACAACGTGGTGACTATATAATTATAGTTAATAATATATTCTCAAAAAGTTCTAAAAGAGTGGATGTAAAGTGTTCTAACCATAAGAATTATAACTATGTAAGGTAATGGAATTTTTAATTAGTGATATTTAGTCATTCCACAATGTATATATACTTTAAAACAAACATTGCATTGTATATAGTAAACACAATTTTATCTATCACAGTGGCTCACACTGTAATCCCAGTACTTTGAGAGGCCAAGGCAGGAAGATTGTTTAAGCCCAGGAGTTTGAGACTGGCCTGGTCAACATAGTGAGACTCCATCTCTACAAAAAATTTTATATATATCTATATTTCTGTCAGTTCTGTCAATTTACAAAAATAAATTCTAAAAAACTAACATGTTTAGGGCCGGGCACAGTGGCTGACACCTGTAATCCCAGCTACTCAGGAGGCTGAGGCAGGAGAATTGCTTAAAACCCAGGAGGCAAAAGTTGCAGTGAGATGAGATGGCACTACTGAACTGCAGTCCAGCCTGGGCGATGGAATGAGACTCTGTCTCAAACAAAAAACAAGAAAAAAACCCCTAACATGTCTAAAAGGAAAACAAGACACACGAAAATAAACAAAAATATCAATTTTTCAGGAAAACATACATACTCTTTCAAAATGCACATAGACTAAGTTATTTGTTGTAAGAACTTGTGTCTTACAAATTTGATAGATCTGATATAGTTTTATGTATCAATACAAGCATTTCCTGACTTGAAGATTATAACTTAAATAGAAAATATTCATTCATGCAGTCAATTATTCATTCAACAAAAACTTAATCAGTGTCTATATTATGGACTGAATGTTAGTGTCCACATAAAATTCACAGGTGGATTCAATATAATGGTATGGGGAGGTGGAGCCTTTGGAGGTAATTAGGCTTAGATGAGGTCATAAGAGCAGAGTTTCCATGATGAAATTAGTGTTCTTGTAAGAAAAGTCAAAAACACCAGCTCTTCCTCACTTTGCCACGTAAGGATACAGAGAGAAAGTAGCTATCTTCAAACCACGAAGAAGACCTTCTCTGAGAAGTGAACCTCCCAATACCTTCATCTTGAACTTTTCAGCCTCCAGAACCGTGAGGGACAAGTATATCTTCCTTGAGTTATCTAAAAGTTAATATATTTAAGGAATGAAACTGTATGATGTGATAGAAAATATTTAAAATAGTTTTTAAACAACACGCAAATATTATAAATATGTATGTGTCATGGAAAATATAACAAAATTGTTAAGGTAGGACATATATGACTGACATTTAAAAAACACTGCAACAGGCTTTGGAATTACTTTCTATGCCTTATATACATCTTTTGTTTCTCATCACTGCATTTTCTCATTGTGTTCTGTCACTGTAATAGCCTCTCTCCTGTGCTAAATCTCCTCTCAAAATTCTATTACTAGCACCAGACATCTGCCCTTAATGAAATTTGTTATTATATGCTGAATGAGTATACCCCTCTTTCAGCCTATATTTTAGGGCTACATATTTCTTAAGATGCTTTGTTTCCTATACTTCCTATTATATTCATGTGGTTATCAGATTTGTTCTACTTGGTGATAAGATTGTAAAGTTACCTAGGACAGGAATTAAATCTTATTCTTTTCTGAATCTCTACCATAGGACTTAGGGCTGTATGTATTACTTAATATTATTACTTAATAAATTCATACTGAATTTCATTATCTTAAAATTTTCAGCACTCTTACTGAACAGTTCAAACATAGAAAAGAACTGCTGGAATTACATTCATAACTACAGACTCCAGATTGAAAACTTAGATAATCTATTGACTCTGTACACTTGGAAAGTGGGAAAATGTTGACAGTATAGTTAATTCTTTTAAAAGGCAGGCATGAAAATAAAGTCATCGTAGAGAAAAACTGAAGTAGAATATATTTGACTTTAGGCTTCCAAGTTTAAGCAAAGATTAAGAGAATTCTGTACTTATTAAGGGAAAATATATTTAGCTCTCTTTTTCATGGAATTGGTACTAAGAATTACTTTTATTCAGAACTTATCATCAGAGTATCTTCTTTAATAATGATATATTTTCTAGTTTAAAAGTAGTATTTAACTCAATCATGTAAAGAAAATACGGAGAATGCATTAAAATAAGTGAATATATAGAACTCTGATAAGGCTATAAATTGAATGAAGATAAGGACCTTATCAGTTTGGTTCATGCTGTTCTTCTAAGAACATAGCACAGTACTCAAGTCAGGGTACTTTCTTATACTTGTTGAATGAAGGAATCAATGAGGTAAAATGTAATATAAAGTTTTTCTTCATCTATCAAAGACTAGAATCCTTGCCTACTCTCACCTTGTAAAGTACTCTCAACTTTGGGCCCTACAATTCTGGTTTTTTTTCAATTGAGGTAAAATCTACATAACATAAAATTAGTAACTAACCATTTTAAAGTGTAAAATTCAGTGGCACTTAGTACCTTCACAATGTGTGCAACTGTCTCCACTCTGCTAGTCTTGAGACATTTATATTGCTCCAAAAGGAAAAACTGCATCCATTATCCAGTCAGTCTCCACGTCTTCCCCCACCCCATTTCCCCCAGCCCCCGACCACCACCACCAGCACCTGGAATCCACTAATCTGTTTTCTGTCTCTACGGATTTACCTATTCTGGAAGTTTTATATAGATGGAATAATAAAATGTGTGCCTGGATTCTAGGTTTTTGAAATAAAAGTCTAAAAGAGAAAGACTTTCTTTTATCTTCTTTGGTCTATAAAATCCTATAAATGACACTTGGCTTGGACTGCTGCTCCCTTATTCATTGACTGCTTGATTTGAGATACCAGCTACATCCTGCATTAGAAAGGAATGCAATCTTGTGATTCAAGGCAACAAAAGCAAGCTTTGGAAAGGATGGAGAATATTATGTTACGTGAAAGGAGTCAGGCACAGAAAGACAAATACATCATGTTAGCATTCATACATAAGAATTTAAAAATACTGAGCTCCTAGAAGTAGAGAGTAGAATTGTAGCCATTAGAGACTAGGAATGGCAGAGTGGAGAGGAAGACAGGGAGAGGGTGGTGTACACAAAGTGTCTGCTGGATAGCAGTCATATATTTCTACTGTTCTATAGCATATTAGAATAAATATGGTTAACAATAATTTAGTGTATATTTTCAAAAAGCTAAAAGACAGGATTTTGAATATTCACAATACAAAGAAATGATAAGTGCTTGAGGGGATGGATGTGTTAATTACCCTGATTTGATTATATTAGATACATGTGTTAAAATATCATTCTGTATCTCATAAATAGGTACAATTATTATGTATAAACTAAAAATGAAAGATAAAATTTTAAACAGTGATGAGAAAACTGGTGGTGGATTGATGAGAGGAATACCAGAAGTAATGTAAACATTGATTTGTTTGTTTTACATATTATCTTCATATATACTTGTTAAAATTATCTGCTCATAATCTTTTTGGAAAGTATATTTATCCAGTTATCCATTCAACAAAACCATATTCCTTGCTTATTGTTTGCCAACTGTTGGCACTATGCACTGCGAGTTCCAAGATGAAACAGGTTCGCTGCTTAATCTGTAGCAGTTTACAGTTTGTAAGGAGACTGGTAGATTTGCACACAGGACCATTTTTACATATAATTTTATAACTAGTGAGTTATGCCTTTCACAAGAAGTACATGTTGAGGAGAGCAGACAAGGCAGAGAAAAAATTGTGTTCAAAGACAGAGAATGAGCAAGAACTTTCCTGTGTGAGGGAAGGCTAGTTTTATTTATTTATTTTGTTTTCACAATTGGCTGTTATGTTTACAACAAAGTCCATGCCAAATTTTTTTACCACTGTTTACCTAGCATTTTGCTCAATTCCAAGTACATTCTTTCATTTATTCTTTTATCTATGCATTCAGTAAATATAAGCATTTACTATGTGCTGGGCATTATGTTGGGTTCTCAGTAAAATGGACTGAAGAAAAAAAATGTAATTCTTACCCACAAGGAGCTCAGTTTAATCACTGATATATGAATGAATCAAATAGTAATCACTCAAATAAACATACAATGAGTTTTATTTTTTTGAACTAACTCTCTATTCCCAAAAAATATCTGACACTCAGTGACTTTACCCTACATTTTTCCAGTAGATAGGTGTCTGGGCTGTAACAAATTCTCCTTGATTGTTCTCTCTCCTTTATTTGTTTTAAGTAGAAAAATGCAGTTGGAGAATCTATCATTGACAGTTTTAATTATCTGATATCATCATCTCTCAAGTATAGATTTTGGCAACTGTCAAGCTACAGACTTATCGTCAAATAGTTTCTTGATAAAACATGAGCTAGATGGAAAGTATAGCAGAAACACCATTCTCACCAAGGCAGGGTCTGCCTTAAGTCTAACAGCAGCTGTCTATGGGCATGAACTACTTGGCACATATATGCCCAATGACCTGCAGCTGTCTAAACACCGGAAAGATTTTGTAGTCTGTGTATATTAAACAAATAGTTCTCAAAGTATAGTCCAGGGACCCCTAACGAGTCCTAAGTTCCTTTCAGATTCATGAAAACATTAACACATTGCTTGCTTTCTTCACCCCATCTCACAATTGTATAATGGAGTTTTCAAGACGTTACAGGAAGTATTCAGTCATTATCACTTTGATATTTTCATTCTGATGGACAGTGGCATGTGTGCTTGTGCATTCTCTGGTTGTGAAAATGTGTCTGCATGTCAAATGCCAGCACAGCAAATATCAACAGATATAACCAAATATGGCAGTGCAAGGGTACCCTAAGCACAAAAAAAAAATGGGAATTGCTGAATTAGACTGTTGTCTTGATTCCTTTTTGAGCTCCTACTTTTTCTTGAGTTGAGTATTTTCAACTACAATTCACTTGGCCAGACCTACAATCAATCTCCTATCTAGCCATTTGTGGCCATTCTTTATTACAAGGACTTATATTTGTAAACAACTGTTAAGTATCTCATATACCTAAAGGCAGCAATTGAATAAATCCAAATAGTAGACAAAGCCAGGAACTCCTAGTTTATTAACTGTCTGTACCATCATTGCTTAAACAACCCTTCCTATGTTATCCCCTACTTTATCAAAGCATGCAGCATAGAATCTGTCACAAAGGTGGTTCCCAGTCAAAGTTCTCAAGGATGGAATGAAGGAAGAAAGAGAGAAAGTAAGTCTGAACCAAACCTATGTCTTTACTCCCTTGGAAATAGACTACTTTTATTCCTTAACTTGTGAGGTAAATTTTCGGATGCAGGGGGCAGTATTTTAGCTATGAAAATATGTCTTTTAGTTCTCTAACTGCAAGGAGAGTAACTGGCCACTGGCTCCAGTTACTGGACTTTAAAATACAAGTCTATGAGGCCACATTTCCCAAAGCTTCTCCCTGACAATGACTGAGCATGGCAGGGACTAAGACAGGCCATTGGAGGTGCTGGACTCCTGTGATAAATAACTTGGACTCAACAACTATACTCCTACTACTAAATAACTTGACAAATTTTCCTTAGAACTATACTGCACATGCTTCACTTAACCTATCTTTCTCATTTCTCCTTTTTCCCTTCCTCCTTTCCTTACTTCCCTCAGGGTAAAAACTATCAATAATCTCATAGGCTTTCCCAGTTTCTCCTGACTTCCTCCTGATTTCTTTTCATAGGTTTTGCCACTAATAAACCTGCATTTTTATAATCCCATCTTGGTGTTTCCTTTATGGAGGACTTGAACTAATGCCTCAGTTTCCCCCACTGGGTTATTTTCTCTAGTGTTTGTTTCACCTCATTCAGATCCCCAACCCTTACCCAAGAGACCTTGTGGAGAAACTGGCATGCTTCTCAGCATCTTCCAGATCTTCTTAAACTGAGACTTACCAACTTCATATAAGCATAATTGTTTACACTCACTGGGACCTCTTGCTAAATGTCTTTTGAAACAAATTTATTTTTTTTGAGATGGAGTTTTGCTCTTGTCACCCAGGCTGAAGTGCAATGGCATGATCTCTGCTCATTGCAACCTCTGCTTCCTGGGTTCAAGCAATTCTACTGCCTCAGCCTCCCGAGTAGCTGGGACTACAGTTGCCTGCCACTACGCCCATCTATTTTTTGTATTTTTAGTAGAGACAGGATTTCACCATGTTGGCCAGGCTGGTTTCAAACTCCTGATTTCAGGTGATCCACCCACCTTGGCCTCCCAAAGTGCTGGGATTATAGGCATGAGCCACCATGCCCGGCCCAAGATTTAATTTTTAAAAGTGAAAGGAGGAAGGAAAAATAGAACCTGGAGCTCATTATCCTTTTTTCCCTCACTGACAAAATAATTTCCCTGAATCACATCTCCAGGCCACTAAATATTGAAATGCTTTTACTAAACTACCTTCCAAACTCACTCTTCCACAGCCTTTTACCTCTGGATATTTCTTTTTTCTTTTCTTTCTTTTTTTTTACCAGAATAATCCTTTGATAGTGGTTTTATTATTATCAACCTTACCATAGACAGGGAGCCCAAGTTATCCCCTGGGCCATGTATAAAAACAATGCAAGCATATTCCCATTTGCTTATGCCAAAATAGTGTAAAAGAAAGAGAGGGGAGACATTTGCTTTATATTTCTATTATTTCAAAGTGAAGTCATTTGCATGTTGAATATTTTTTCTATTTTAATGGGCTTTCCCTTTCTTTTCCTCAGGTGCATTATGAGGCAGGCAGAAACTGCATGGCTAAGAGAAAAGGCAATAAAAGTTTCCATTCTTGATCTTTGTGTTGCTCCAAATTATTTATTGCTATTTAATCATAAAATAAACACCTATAAGTCTTCAAATAGCTAAAAATAGTTGAGAAGATCAGTGTTACCTCAATATTTATGGGTACATTTTAGGTAAATTAAAAATTCTAAAAGAAAAATATATGAGTCAGGTCAATTATTCCAGTTACACTCACTAATTTCCTTCACACACACACACATACACACACACACACACACACACACACAAGCTCACTCAGCATGGAAGGAAAATCCTGATACCAGATTTTCTGATGACAACTTCAGCAAGTCTGCAAAGGTCCTCCCCTTCCTCCCTGGAATCCTAGGCATTTATTATTATTCTCATTCCTTCATTTGATTTGCAGAGTCCATTGGAGCAAACAGACCTGGCATTGCAGCCTGTCATTTCTCAACAAACTTGATTTAGATGTTTTCTGGGTCACATGTGTTTCCTCAGGTTTCCACTGAAGTCTGATATTAACCATCTGGGTAGTATGGAAAAGACATCAGTGTATACTTTTTTTTAATGAAAACTATATCAAAGTAGGTCACTCATTAAAATCTCTTCAATGAAAAATAATCCGAAAATGGAGCTGGGACTAAGAAAGGGCTGAAGAGAATTGCAGTAATTCACATGTATGAGAAATATATGCTTAAATATTCCATAGAGCTATCCACATTTTTAATTTACTTCATCAACTTAATATAGCTATCATTTGCCCTGGTTCCTTCATCTTATTCTTGTCTCTATAATTTAAAACCTGAATCTCAGTCTTTCCATTATATATGCAATGGCAATGTATTAAGAATTTAATAGTGTTGCTGATCTTAGCCAACATGAAAAATCCTATGAAATAAAAATGACCTTTTTTATTTAGTGGTAATAATAGTGTTTGAATTCCACAACTGCTCTCATTTAACTTGGTCTTCAGAGGAAATATTGTGGGCTTATTTGCTCTAAATATATATTTTGCTAAACATGACTGAGAGTACAAATAACAGTTAAGTTACTTTCTTGCATCTTTTTTTTTCTTTTTTGTCATGTTTCACCCCTTAAGAGATAGCTATTATAGGTACTATTTATTTTGCCATTGACATTTAGGTTGTTTCCACATTTGGCTATTGTTGGATCTGTCTGAAACAACTAGACATATTAGAAGCAGTAAATCTCTGACTGATGGAAGATTCAAGATGGCCAATTAGGCGCAGCTGAGGATTACAGCTCCCAGTGAAAGCACAGAGGGTGAGTGGATGCCTCATTTCCAGACAGATTTTTATTGCCCACAGACCAGGAGATTCCCAGGTGGTGGAGCCCCATGGGTCACCAGTGCAGCTCTTTTGGCCAGTGCAGCCGTTTTGCTGGTGCCCCAGCATGGCAGTTCTCTGTACAAAATACACTGGTCTGGGTGCCCTTTCAGCTGGTGACTGGAGCTCCAGGAAGGCAGAGTAGCCCATTCATCTGATTAAAAAGGGGACTGAAACAGGAGTCAGGCCAGGAGATTCCCAGACAAAAAAGTGCCATGAATCTCAGTGCTGCTGTTTCAGCTGGAGCAGTGGGTCACCGCACGGGAAATCACACAGATCCAGGCACCTTGTCAACAGGCGACTGGAACACCCAGGAGAGAGTCAACCATTCAACAACAACAAAAAAGGCTCTGAGGCAGGGAGCCAGGTGATCAGGCTTGGCTGGTCCCATCCCCACAAAAAAAGAAAAAAAAACCAGCAATTGGAAATGCTCTGGGTTGAGAGTTTCACAGCAAGCACAGCTGAACCCAGGACAGTCCAGGTCTGTAGGGGAGGGGTATCCGCCATTACCAAGGCACTCCACCACTATGGAGGTAGTCTGCCATTGCTGAGGAAGCCTGCCATTGCTGAGGCAACCTGCTGTTGCTGACGCAACCTGCCATTACAGAGAAAGTCCACCATTACAGAGTGGGCCACCATTGCTAAGGCAGTTCTAACTACACCCATATAAACAGGACTGCAGGGAAGTTCACACAGCAGCTGGGTGGAGCCCACAGCAGCTCAGCAAAGCCTCTGCAGGCAGATAGTAATTAGGCTACCTCCTTGCTGAGCAGGGCAGCCTTGGAAAAAAGGCAGCAGCTCAATTAAAACTCATAAATAAAGCCCTAACTCCCCGGGACAGAATACCTGGGGGCAAAAAAGGGGTTTATGAGTTCTGCTGCAGCAGACTTAAATGTACCTGCCCAGCATCTCCGAATGAACAACAGAGCTCACAGTTCAGCACTTGAGCTCCTATAAAGGACAGACTATCTCCTCAAGTAGCTCCCTGATCCCTGTATATCCAAAGAATTACCTCATAAAGGATAGATCAGGCTGACATTTGGCAGGTATCCTTCTGGGACAAAGATAGCAGAAGAAGAAACTGGTAGCAACCCTTACTATTCTGCAGCTGCCTCAAATGATCCCCAGGAAAACAGGGTCTGGAGTGGACATCAGCAGTCCTACAGCAGAGGGGCCAGACTGTTAGGAGGAAAACTAAGAAACAGAAATAACTTCATCATCAACAAACTGGATGTCCACTCAGAGACCCAATCTGAAAGTCAACAACTACAAAGACAACAGGTGGATAAATCCACAAAGATGGGAAGAAATCAGTGCAAAAAGAATGAAAACACCTGAAACCAGAACACCTCTCCTCCAAAACGGGTAGCAACCCTTACTGCAGAACAGTAAGGGTTGCTACCAGTTTCTTCTTCTGCTATCTTTGTCCCAGAAGGATACCCACCAAATGTCAGTCTGATCTATCCTTTATGAGGTCTTCCCTCACCAGCAAGGGAACAAGGCTGGATGGAGAATGAGTTTGAGAAAAGACAGAATCAGGCTTCAGAAGGTGGGTAATAAGAAACGTCTGTGAGGTAAAAGAACTTGTTCTAACTCAATGCAATGAAACTAAGAAACTTGAAAAAAAGATTTGATGAAATGCTAAGAATAGACAATTTAGAGAGGAATATGAGTGAATTGATGGAGCTGAAAAACACAACATGAGAACTTTGTGAAGCATGCACAAGTCTCAACAGCTGACTTGACCAAGCAGAAGAAAGGATATCAGAGGTCAAAGATCAACTCCATGAAATAAAATGAGAAGGCAAGATAGAGAAAAAAAAAGCATAAAAAGGAATGAACAAAGTCTCCAAGAAATATGGGACTATGTGAAAAGACCTAATCTACATTTGATAGGTGTACCTGAATGTGACGAAGAGAATGAATACAAGCTGGAAAATACTCTTCAGGATATTATCCAGGAAAACTTCCCCAACCTAGCAAGGCAGGCCAACACCCACGTCCAGGAAATACAGAGAACACCATAAAGATATTCCACAAGAAGAGCAACCCCAAGGCACATAATCGTCAGATTCACTAGGGTTGAAATGAAGGAGAAAATGCTAAGGGCAGCCAGAGAGAAAGGTCGAGTTACCCACAAAGAAAGCCCATCAGATTCACAGCAGATCTCTCGGCAGAAACCCTACAAGCCAGAAGAGAGTGGGGGCCAATATTCAACATCCTTAAAGAAAAGAACTTTCAACCCAGAATTTCATATCCAGCCAAACTAAGCTTCATAAGTGAAGAAAAGATAAAATTCTTTGCAAACAAGCAAGTACTCAGGATTTCATCACCAACAGGCTTGCTTTACAAGACCTCCTGAAAGATGCACTACACATAAAAAGGTACAACCAGTATCAGCCACTCTAAAAACATACCAAATGGTAAAGAGCATCAATAAAATGAAGAATCTGCATCAACTAATGGGTAAAACCGCCAGCTAGCATCAAAATGGCAGTATTAAATTCACATATAACAATAATAACCCTAAATGTAAATGGGCTAAATGCCCCAATCAAAAGACAGACTGGCAAATTAGATAAAAAGCCAAAACCCATCAGTGTGCTGTATCCAGAAAACCCACCTCACCTGCAAGGATGCACAAACGCTCAAAATAAAGTGTTGGAGGAAGATTCACCAAGCAAATGGAGAGCAAAAAAAGCAGGAGTTGCAATTCTCATCTCTGATAAAATAGACTTTAAAGCAACAAATATCAAAAGAGACAAAGAAGAACATTACATAATAGTAAAAGGATCAATGCAACAAGAAGAGCAAAGGATCCTAAATATATACACACCCAATACAGGAGCACCCAGATACATAAGGCAAGTTCTTAATGACTTACAAAGAGACTTAGACTCCCATACAATAATAGTGGGAGAGTTTAATACCCCATTGCCAATATTAGACAGATAAACCAGACAGAAGATTAACAAGGATATCCAGGACTTGAACTCAGACCTGGAACAAGCAAACCTGATAAACATTTACAGAACTCTCCACCCCAAATCCACATAATATACATTCTTCTCAGCACCACAT
>CM052663.1:38233654-38256444 GCA_028533165.1 Leontopithecus rosalia
AACTAACAAGGAATGTAAAGGACCTCTTCAAGGAGAACTACAAGCCACTGCTCAATGAAATAAGAGAGGACACAAACAGATGGAGAAACATTCCATGTTCATGGTTAGGAAGAATCAATATCATGAAAATGGCTATACTGCCCAAAGTAATTTACAGATCTAATGCTATCCCCATTCAGCTACCAATAACATTCTTCACAGAACTGGAAAAAAACACCTTAAACTTCATATGAAACCAAAAGAGAGCCTGCATAGCCAAGTCATTTCTAAGCAAAAAGAACAAAGTGGGAGGCATGACATTACTGGACTCCAAACTATACTACAAGGCTACAGTAATCAAAACAGCATGGTACTGTTACCAAAACAGAGATATAGACCAATGGAACAGAACAGAGGCATCGGAGGCAACACAACATATCTAAAACTATTGATCTTTGACAAACCTGACAAAAACAAGCAATGGGGAAAGGATTCCCTGTTTAACAAATGGTGTTGGGAAAACTGGCTAGCCATGTGCAGAAAGCAGAAACTGGACCCCTTCCTGACACCTTACACTAAAATTAAGTCCAGATGAATTAAAGACTTAAACATAAGATCTAACACCATAAAAACCCTAAAAGAAAATCTAGGCAAAACCATTCAGGACAAAGGAGTAGGCAAGGACTTCATGACCAAAACACCAAAAGCATTATCAACAAAAGCCAAAATAGACAAACGGGAATTAATCAAACTCCACAGCTTCTGCATGGCAAAAAGAAACAGTCATTAGAGTGAACTGGCAACCAACAGAATGGGAAAAAATTTTCACAGTTTACCCATTTGACAAAGGGCTGATATCCAGAATTTACAAAGAACGAAAACAGATTTACAAGAAAAAAAAAAAAGCCCATTCAAAAGTGGGTGAAGGATATGAACAGAGACTTACAAAAGAAGACATACATGAGGTCAACAAACATATCAAAAAATGCTCATCATCACTGGTCATTAGAGAAATGCAAATCAAAACTACATTGATATACCATCTCACACCAGTTAGAATGGCGATCATTAAAAAATCTGGAGACAATAGATGCTGGAGAGGATGTGGAGAAATAGGAACACTTTTACACTGTTGATGGGAGTGTAAATTAGTTCAACCATTGTGGAAGACAGTGTGGCGATTCCTCAAAGACCTAGAAATCGAAATTCGATTTGGCCCAGCAATCCCATTACTGGGTATATATCCAAAGGATTATACATCGTTCTACTATATGGACACATGCACACTAATGTTCATTGCAGCACAGTTTACAATAACAAAACCTGGAACCAACCCAAATGCCCATCGATGACTGACTGGACAGGGAAAATATGGCACCTATACAGCATGGAATATTATGCAGCCATGAAAAAAGATGAGTTCGTGTCCTTTTTAGGAACATGGATGACCCTGGAAACCATCATTCTCAGCCAACTGACACAAGAACAGAAAATCAAACACCACATGTTCTCACTCATAGGCGGGTGTTGAACAGTGAGAACACATGGACACAGAGAGGCAAGCACTACACACTGAGGTCTGTTGGAGGGAAATAGGGGAGGGACAGCGGGTGTGTGGGGAGCTGGGGAGAGATACCAGGGGGAGAAATACCAGATATAGTTGAAGGGGAGGAAAGCAGCAAATCACACTGCCACACTTGTACCTATGAAACAATTTGCATGTTCTTCACATGTACCCAAAAACCTAAAATGCAATAAAAAAGCAGTAAATTTCTAACATACCTACCCTCCGTAAAGATAAAACTGAGGACCATCTGATGATCAGACTATTCCTACTCAGCCTTCAAGATGCGTCTCAGTGCTATTCTCTTGGAAACATTCTTCAACAACTTTTGACCACATTAGTTGCTTTTTGGTCTTCCAAAGGAATTCATTCAACATTCCTATTATAACATTTTTTATTAAATGGCAATTTCTCTATTTCTCCATGGGTCTTCCTGATTAGACTGTGAAATATTAAACCTCATAGGTGATATCTTAATAATCTCTGCATGTTTCCCAGCATCTGTCCCATATTGATCTAACAGGATAAGCAACTTCCCCCACTCACTCAACACTAAGAAGTTTCCTGGGATGCATGATATTTGGTGCTAAAACTAGGACAGTGCCAAGCAAAATGGGTTAGCTGGTCACCTAGTTAAATGGTTAATATAGGCAAAGTACTTTATCATCATCATTTCTCTAGTTCTCAAAATTCATTTTTCATTGAATAATTATTGACCATAAAATCCAGTGTTCTTTTTTTTTTTTTTTTCAGAGTCTCGCTCTATCACCCAGGCTGGAGTGCAGTGGCATGATCTCGGCTCACTGTAGTGGCATGATCTCGGCTCACTGCAGCCTCCACCTCCCAGGTTCAAGCTTCAGGTGCCTCCCGAGTAGCTGGGACTACAGGTGAGTGCCACCACATCCAGCTAACTTTTGCACTTTTAGTAGAAACATGATTTCACCATGTTGGCCAGGAGGGTCTCTATTACCTCATAATCTACCCACCTTGGCCTCGCAAAGTGCTGGGATTACAGGCATGAGACACTGCCCCCAGGTCCATTCTTGGTATTTAATCACTAAACAAAGTAAACAAATATCCTGCTCTCATAAAGTTTTCATTCTAGTTCAAAGTTGAATATAAGTATTCTTATTTCCACTTTGCAAATGGATAAAAAATTTATTCAGACAGAGGAAATAATTGCTGAAAATCCCAAAGTCAGTAAGTAGTGGGCCCATAACTCTGATATGAGAGGTGGGATTTTTTTTACCTAACTTTAATCTGCTTCTTTTTTTAACATTTTGATTTGTTGTAGTGAAATCATTTAGCATTCTTATATCTTCCCTCTTTACAGGTTTTTAAGTAGGCAATACAGTATAGTTATCTATAGGCATAATGTTGTACAGCAGATCTCCAGAACTTATTTATCTTGCATAAATGAAATTTTACATCCATTGCTTATCAACTCCCAATTTTCCCGATTCTCCAGCCCCAGAAACCACTATTTTCCTCTGTGCTTCTCTAAGTTTGATTCTTTTAGATATCTAATAAAGTGAAATAATACAATGGCTTATTTCACTTAACATAATGTCCCCCAGGTTCATCCATATTGTCACATATCACAAGATTTACTTCTTTGTTAATGCTGAACAATATTCCATCATATACATTATTATCATACATTTTAATCTATTTATTTCACCATGGACATTTAAGTTGTTCCCACATTTTGGCTATTGTGAATAATGCTGTAATGACTGTAGTAGTGCTAATATCTCAAGAACCTGATTTCAATTATTTTGGATATACACATAAAAGTGGAACTGCTGGATCACATATTAGTTATAATTTTAATTTTTTGAGAAACCTCTTATTCTTTTCAATTATGGCTGTATCATTTTGCATTTCCATCAATAGTATACCAAAATTCCAACATCTCCTCCTCCTCACCAACACTTCCTGTCTTCTGTTTTTCTTCTATAATTACATCTAAACAGGTATAAGATGATATCTCACTGTGGATCTTATTTGCATTTCTTTGATAATTAGTGATATTGACCTACCTATGTCTTTAGCCCATTTTTAAACTCGGGTTATTAGGATTTTTGCTGTTGAGTTGTAGTAATCCATTTAGAAATTTTAGAAATGTTTTAGAAATTAAACTTCCATCAAATGCATTGTTTGCAAATATTTTCTCCCATTCTATAGATTGTCATTTTACTCTATTGGCTTTTCTATTTGTTGTGCAGTAAGCTTTTAGTTTGATACAGTCTCACTTGTTTATTTTTTTGTTGTCTGTGCTTTGGGTGACATATTGCTGAAATAATTTCCAAACCAATGTCATGAAGCTTGGAATATCATATGCAAATGAATGATACTGGATTCTTTTCATATACTATACACAAAATTCAACTCAAAAAGTGATAAGAAAGACATAAATGTAAAAACATGAAACTGTAAAACTCCTAGAAGATAACCTGCTTCCTTGCACAGTAGAAACATATTTCTTGAACTTGCCCCAGAAGAATTACCTAAAGCATTTATGCATTCCTGTGAATAAAATTAGGTATTACTTCTGGTAATATCTAAACAAAAACAAACATGGCTCTTTGATAACAAAGATTTCAGGCACGACATTCACTAGGATCTGACTTAATATATAAAGAAAATATTCTCCAGGTGATAACTTTGTGAATCTGACACAGTAATCACTGGAGAAAGAATCAACCTTGTCCTAGATTAAACAACAGCCTATTTCACCTGATTCTCAGTGTAAATAAAGTCATATTGAGTCCAAAGATGACAAAATGAAAATTATGCCTCTAATTAGGTATCATGTATCTTTGCATTTGGATAACTGCTTATTACATGTTTTGTGAATGATGATAACCAGTAGAAAATGGAAAAAGCAAAAATTGATATAACCCTATTTTAAGCAATCTTGATCTAAAATTATTTCATATACACCCCATAATCCCCCTTAAAATATGTAAGATGATTGTTGACTTTAAGCAGATTCATACATGAATATCAGGCCATCAGGCATATTTAAATGTTTTTGTTTGTAACACTAATGATACATAATTAACTCAAAAGCACTTTCATTAGGGAAAAGAAAAATGTACATTATAAAGTGATATAAAACTAGTTCTTAATGTACATTTATTTTAACATTTTAAATTTATTCTGAAGTGGAAATTTTTTTAGAACAATGAGACTGGATAAGTACAATGACTTTCTTTTTCTTTCTCTTTTACATTTTAATAAATTGTTTATTGTTATCATTATATAATATTTTACCATAGACTTTAGCTTAAGTTGTGAAATAAGTGCAGGAATGTACAAAACTAAATTATGAGCATATATATAAAAAAAGAGGCTACACATGAAGAAAGTCACGCCTAACACTGAAGAGGCAAAGCAAAGTTTGTCCCAACTACCTAAGTGTATGAATAACTATATTCTCTGGTCTCGTCGAGGAGTATCCTTTCTTGTTTTGCTAGTCTACAGAAGTAATACTACCAAGTGACTGCCTCTTCCTATCACACAACTGAAGTTTATGTCAAGTTCATAAAGAGGAAAAGATCTGAAGTTGAGTTTAAAGGAAGGCAGCAAATATGTCCAGTATCTTTTTCGTGTGTGTAACTAGTTGGGTAAATTGGGTTATGTATCTTTATAGCCATATATAATTATTACATTTCATTGATTCCAAGATGCACAGGTTTTTAGAAACCACATCTGAAATCAGAATTCATTCTACAATCTACAGTATCTTACTACTCTGTCTACATGGTAGCACCCCTGGTACAATTGTAAATTGCTTGTGCATGTATGAATCTTGAGGTTATTCATGGAGCCACTCTTAAAGCTCCTCAACATTTCAGCCTTTCAAACATTTGAGGGAATTTGGTGAGGAAATGTGCATACATATGTATACAGGGAATTGTCTGGAAACTTTCTATTAACACCTTCTGTTCTGGTAAACACTAATATCAAAACTTATAAAATAGATATCAGCTGTTTAGAAAAATATTTCCTGGGACAACAGTGAACATTCCAAGGACAATACTGATCACAACATACTAATTTAGAGCACAGAGTATGAAAATGTACAGGAAATTAGACAGAAATGACTGATTAAAAAGAACTATGACTATAAACAAGTTTTAGAAATTCTTTATCCAAATTAGGTCTCCTTACACTTTCTTTCAGGGTTTCCAAACAAAGCTACATAATTTTTAAAATTATTTTTAAACTTGCTATTGTTTTTTCATTAAAAGGAATAATAGTGTTAAGTAATAAGAAAAGAATACACTGGTTAACTGACAGCATTTTTTATTTCTTAATTGCTCACTAAATAATGTGTTGGCTAATTTTTTATCATCCAGATAATATCAGAAAAAGATTATCTGTAAACACTACAGTACACAAAAAGAAGGGCAATAGAATTGGGTTTACCATTCAAAGATTGATAGACTGAAAGGAAAGACAACACGTGGGGCTCATAAAAGGATTCTGTAGCAGAAGAAAATTGGTATAATGTTCTGAAGATGCATAGGAAAAGCATAACAGTGACAATAATTTAGTACAGAAAGCAGATAAAATTCTCTGAAATCATTTTCTTTGTGATTTCAGTACAATTAAAACATAAACCAAAGAAATAAGAAATAAAGGTGTGACAGGTATCTTAAATGTCAGTGTAACTTACAATGGAAAGAGATCAAGCTGACTAAGGAAAGTCTGTGAGGAAACTATGATAATAAAATTAAAATCTGCCTGCAAGCCCTGCAGAAAATCTAATCAGTGATGTTAAAAAATAAAATAAAATAAAAAACTAGAGGAATGACTTTAGAATTCAAAAAATTAGAAGTTATTTTCCTTTATTCTCTCCAGTGTCATATTTCTGGCCACATTCCATCTCAGAGTTTAATGCTGCCTGTGCTCTAAGTAGTAATGAACTTAACAACTTCTCCCTGTGGATGAATGACAGTTCAGGAAGGCTGTGTCTTGGGAAGTATACACTGATGATCAGAAACTACACATAAACTATAACTAATTGTTATGGAAACTTTGGTCCAGAGAAAATCTGACTTAGGAATGGAAATGTAGAATGAGCCTGCTAGTCAGAATTTGGTTCCTGGCATCAATGCATAAAATAAACCACTTCTACTTCTGGACTTTTGGTTACCTGGGCAAATTATTTGCTCCTTTTCTTCAGTTAGTTAGGAATATTTTTTTTTCATAGAGATACTATTTCTAAATAAACTAAATCAATGTACCAAAACAAGTCCATTTAATCTAATCAGCTGCCAAAAGATGGTTGTAGATTATCATTTCAAGAATGGTTAAACCTATGTCTAAATAAATGTCAATTACCTTTATATTATTTAATATTGAGTTTAAAAATTGAACACTTAATTTCATTTAAAATGCATAAATCTGAAAGTTGAAGAACTTGAGAAAATGAAACCTTACTAATTCTCTGATTATTTAGCAGAGAAGCAGAGGGACTCTTTCATTAATCCCTTTAATAATTAACAAAACAAACTTTTTATCAAAGGCACTGCAGGGTATAGTAGGAAGAACAGAGCTTGTAAGTGGGAAGCACAATTCTGAGTTCATAGTGTGTTTCTGTCACTTAGACTTTGCTCGAATAAATGACCAGATAAACTTTTTGAGTGTGTCTTTTTTGGCCTTTATTACAGGATTATAATTTCAAATTTGCTATGTTATCATAATATCAAATGAGAGGGTCTAAATATCATCAGAAGCTGTCCAAGACTTTTATAAAATACATTCCATAAGCTTCAGTATAAAAATAATCAGAGTAAGCTAACATTACTGACTAAAATGGACTAATGAAAAAGGAAGCAGAAGACAGGAAAAAATAGGAAATATGTACATTACAGAATTCCTTAGAATAGAAAACAAACAGGCACTATCTAAGAAATTAAAGATCAAATGGATTATTTGAAATTATAAAGAAAATGATGTAAGCCTACCTAAATAGCAAACTGAAAATCTATATCACAAATTATAAGGCAGCAACTTCCTTAGATTAAAAAAAAAAACCCTACAGGAAATGCAATAAAATTTAGGTAGAAACCATGAAGAGTAAAATATATTATTTGATCTTTTCAGTCCATGATACACCTAGTAAACAAAAAGAAAGTAAGTAATATGGAACCCCCATATATTACATAATTAGAAGTTTCAGGATGAAAATATAAACATGGATATACATACAGATATACATATTTTATAAAGTATATAAAATGTATATATAAAACTATATTTTAATAAGGGTATATGTAGTTGTGTATGTATACTTTTACATTCCTATGAAAAATTATGAATTAAAAAGCAGAAATTAGTAACAAATTAGAAAATTCAACAGTTCCAGAAGCCCTTAGATCTGGCAGAGAATGGTGTATTTGCTTTGTCATAGTCTTTTAATGACTTTTGTGTCATGGGAGAAATATAATTCAAATATCAAACTTTCAGAAAAAAATCATTATGAAACAATTACCTAAATTGACCAATTGGATATAATAAAAATAAGAATCAGAGGAAAATTCATAGCTTTAAACATTTACATTGATAAATAAGAATGAATTAAAAAATTATAATTAAGCCTACAATTCAAAATAAACCTAATTATGTTAAGTGAAACAAACTAGACCCAAAATATGAAATGATCTCATTTATATATATAATCTAAAGTTGTCAAATTAATAGAAACAGAGAGTAGAATCATGATTGCTACAGGCTCAGGGGAGAGGGCAGTGAAGGGGTGATGGGTACAAACTTTCAGTTACTCAAAATAAATAAGTCCTGGAGAGCTCCTATGCAGCATTGCTCCTATAAGTAATGGTATTATATTGTATATTTAAAATTTACTAAGAGGGTAGATCTTACCTTTAATGTTTTGACCAAAACAATAATAACAGTAAAGGATGCAGTAATCAACTTTCAGAGGCAATGAATATGTTTATGACTTTGATGGTGGTAACAGTTTCACAGGTGTATACTCATCACTAAACTCACTGAGATGTATGTCTTAACTATGTACAGCTTTTCATATGTCACTAATACCTAAAAATGGTGATTTAAAAAAAAGTAGTGGAATCCTTTAGTGGGAAACATAAACAACACTGTACATTTTATTATCTTAAGGAAACATTTTTTTGTAGATGTGACAGTGGCATTGTGGTTATGTTTTTAAAGGTGTTCTTGTTTACACAAGGTGAAATGTTTAGAGAGGAAATGATATACTTCCTAGAATGTGCTTTAAACAATTAAAGCATAGGAAGTGGAAGGATATAAAGAGGAAACAGGATGTAATAATGGAAATCAATGGAGCTGACCGAGTGATACATGGTACTTGTTAAATTTTTCTATTTTTACATATGTTTGACATTTTCCATAATAAAAAGTTTTTTAAATGTAAAAAAGGAAAGCAGGAAGAAGAAATTAATATAAAAGTATAAATGAACTCAAAACAGAAAAGCAATAAATCTAGTAAGTAATATCAAAATAATGATAAATCTAGTGGATTCAAAGAAGGCAAGGATTGTACCAGATGGCCAATGCCACTTTTCTCTCATAGGTTCAAAATCTGGTGGTCAAATCTGCCCTAGTGTATTAAGCAATCTGCCAAGTCAAAGGTCAAAAGTGTAAAGAAATAATGAGATCTTTGCTTTTCATGACATTAGCCAAAAATGACCCAGAGTATCCTTGCAATGCTACTGGTAAATACATATTTGCTTCATTTTTATTGAGTATTTTAACTGAACAGAAGCCTGACTATATTCTACAGCAGGAACTAAGTTAAACAGCATTACATAAAAAATAAAGGAAAACGTAGCACATATACACCATGAAATACTATGCAGCCATGAAAAACGATGACTTTGTGTCCTTTGTAAGGACATGGGTGAATCTGGAAACCATCATTCTCATTAAACTGACACAAGAATAGAAAATCAAATACTACATGTTCTCACTCATAGGTGGGTGTTGAACAATTAGAACACATGGACACAGGGAGGGGAGCATCACACACTGGGCTATGTTGGGAGGGCTAGGGGAGGGATAGCGGGGGGTGGGGAGGTTGGGGAGAGATAACTTGGGAAATGTCAGATATAGGTGACAAGGAAATGGAGGCAGCAAACCACCATGACATGTGTGTACCCATGCAACAATCCTGCATGATCTGTATATGTACCCCAGAACATTAAGTACAATAAAAAATTAAAAATTAAAAAAATAAAAAATAATAATGGCATCATTTTCTCCTACTGTTTAAGCATACAGTGTCTGGATTTTTACAAAGTATCTGCTATTTCCTAATCGTCTTTTGCATATGACTCTCCAAACTAGGATCTTTACATAGTTTACTTTTCACTGCAAAACTCAGTATAAAACCACTTTAGGAAATTTCAGAAAGTTTAAGTCACTTGTCCAAAGTCACACTACTAGTAATTTCAAAGTGAGGTTTCTCAAATTGTAAAGGGGTCTGTGTGCGAGTGAGTGTGTGTGTGTATCTTTCTTTTTACTTCAAAGAATTTCTTCACTTGGAGAAACTATTTTTTAATGTAATCAATTATGAATTGTTTATGACAGTGTTCTACATAGGTATTTGTCACGTGAGATTTTCAGATAAATGGAATGTTTAAGCATCACAAGTCTCTTCACCACCCACATGCATCAATATGGATTTGAATTTATCAATCAGGTATTATCTTCAAATGCCTACAGAAGGATCTTCTCCTTATAAATTTGAAGAGACCATACTGCAATTCTTTCTACATTCTGAAACTAATTCCACAGTAAAATTTCTAATGTTCCTGTACATAAAATTGTTCATATAGCATCTCTATGAAAACAAAAAAAAACAAAATACAAGAGTTACATGTAACTGCATATGTGAATATATACTCTCTATGTACTTGATTTCCGCCAATGGAACAACTACACTCTAACAATTACTATCACTATCATTAATCTTAGAATATCTCAAAAGTTAAAAAGTGATCTTCATATTATAAAATATCACAGAATAGCATGTAAATTAAAACATAATAGAAACATTTTGAATAGAGATATAAATATGACTAAGAACTTATTTTAAAAATGAGAAACTTGTTTTGACAAAATGTTACAACACAAACTATGCATTAATTATTGAGATGTTAAGTAACATCTCAATAATACTTTTGTGTAGTTCACGTTATATAGAAATAAACATATTTAATGGTCATATAAATATTTTAAATTACTAGCCATCATATTAATTACCAACTAAATGTTGGTGGTTTTTTTGTACAAGTGATAGAAATTGGAAGTCTTAGATACCACACCAATATCCTGAACAGCACCATGGCCATACTACATTGTACAAAAGAAAGGTGATAATCTACATCTTAAGGACATAGCCAATATGACTTTCCAATACATTTTTAAAGCTTCCATTTATTTTGTATTGAGTAGCTATGCAAGATTAGGCTTATTAGTTTACTCCTCTGAGCTTCAAATACATTGATAAAATGAGTATAAAATATATATCTCTTAGTATTATTGCAAGAAGTATATCCTATTAAATACTGTCATAGTCTATTCAAGCTATGTAGCTTATAAACTACATAAATTTATTTCCTCTTGTTCCCACCATTCTGGAGGCGTAGACATTCAAGATTAAGGTATCAGCAAGTTTGGTGTCCTGTCAAAAACAGCTTTCTAGTTCACTGATGCCACCTTCTCACCACATCCTCACATAGTGGAAGGGGCAAGGCGACTCTTCGTGGCCTCTTTTCTAGGCACTAATCCTATACTAGAGGGCTCTGTCTTCATGGCCTAACTATCTCCCAGCAGCGCCACCTCTTAATAGCATCACATTGGTGATTAGGTTTCAACATATGAATTTGGGGAGTATATAAAGATTCAGATTATGGCATAAATGTAAGGGATTAGTGTAGAATTCATACATATTAAGTAGCAAAGCCAAAATCTAAACCCAGATTATCTGACTTCAAAGGCCGTAATGGAACCTCTTATTTGATTGAATCAAACAAATTTCTCTGTTTCATCTTTGTTGAGGCTCTCTCCTGAACTTGTTACATAATAGAAAGAATACGAAAAGATAACATATTATTTGAGGAGGAAGTATAGAACCCATAACAAAAGTGCCATGCCTTTTCAACCTCAGTCCTATAAAAAATATACTAGAACCTAGATAGACAAGGCAATTCAGATACTTTTAGTAGAAAGGCTAGAGTTTCCTACAAATTGATGGTATCTACAATTGAATTTTTTCTGCATCAGGCTGAAGATAATTCTGCCACCTTCAAGCAACCACTGTATAGTTTCTGTTTGAGCATATTTGGTATATTATCCTCCTCTCTTGAATTCCTTCACTCATAGTATTTTGTTTACGTATCTTCCAACACTGGTTTTGCTTTTAACTTTTTCACAGTTATTTTCTTGAGTTGTTTTCTTGAAGAAATATAAAACTTTTTGAGAGTCAAAAATATTTCACTGATTTATACATTTTATTTATGCATTAGTGAATATTCAATAAGAAATTGCTATATGCAAGGCATATAAATAAATAAAGATTGCAAAGACTGTCAGACCTATCTAATCCCATTGATCTCTGAGTGAGTTAATTTTCCCAAAGAGAAAAGGTTAACTATAAGATAAAGTTTCTTAATCTAAAGAACTAATGAGACATATATAATAAATTGAAATATTTTAGCAATGTTTATGAGGGACTAGAACTCAGTTATTTTTGACAGATGAAAACAGATTAGAGAAGTAACTCATCTTCAGATTTCACCTCTTCATGAAATTGTCCCTGTGAATATATTTTCTCAAGTAGCTCAAGATAAAATTTCTCATTTAATGTGTCATATCTGCATATTAAAATATTAATGTTCACATTTTTATCTTACTCATTTTATTATGGCATTTTTCCTTAAGAATCTACTCATGAGGGGAGGGGAAGTCTTATAGACTCTATTCTAGCTATTGGCTTACTCAGCCTTGTTGCAGTATGGCCAGAACCAAGGAATAAAGTTTAAGCCACTTTTCTAAGCTTGTAGCAAGACTTGCCAATAGTTGGTTGCCCTTCATAGCATCACATGGGATGTGGGCCATGAAGCTCTGGCTGTGAAGCTCTGGCTTCTTAAATGTTTTTATTCCCTCAGTTGTGTGTATGATTTATGAGGTCATATCCACAAGCCTGAAATATCAGTTCTGGTTGTTGGGTCTACTTTGCAGAAAGTAGATGATATGTGTCACCCTTTTATTTGTGTGTGCAGGTATTCTTTCATCTGTCTACACTGCACTCTGGGCCATCTTCCTAGACAGTGTTTTCAAGTGTCAGATAACTTTTGTCTGGTCAGAGTCTCAAACCCCAACTTATGATGAACATTTCTAGCTAAATATCTCTGCTATTACTTTAGGCAGTTTATTGAGGTAGATCTATAGATCAATGATTTAATCAATCTATTTATCTATCTGCTTTCACTACTATAAATATATTAATGGTTATAATTTTCATATAGGACTATGTACACTTAAAATATTTTAATGTCATTTAGAAACCTTAAGTGGAGTCAGAAATAGGAAAACTATGGGCAGGTGTTCTGATGAGTTGAAGACAGTCTACTCAACCCCTTTCTATCTCTGTCTAAGATTTAGTTCAGTGAATGCAGAGTCCAGTGATATTATTCTCTAAAAAATACTTTTCCAAATGAGAAATGTTCATACTTCCTGTGGATTCAGTTGCCGTTTTTAAACAGGCTTTAATTATAAGTACCATATTAAATCAGTCTTATAATTAGTGAGAACTGGTATTGAAAATGAATTACTCAGAATGATATCAATCAAGAAAAATCAGATTAACATTTCATTATACATGAGACATGATAAAATCTCCATGACTTCAGGAGTTATAATTGAAAGGCTATTTCTTCCATAAGGTCTTGATATGATGTCTGTAGAAGAGAGTTCCAGAAAGTGCTCTGTTGGGATCAAAATCTTATTTTACTCCATTTTGTCCCAAGGGCTTTCATTCCTTTTAACCCATAAATTTAAAATTAAAAATTGTAGGATTCAGCTTCTTGTAATGTCTTTCTCTGGGAGAATTACTATAATTTCTCTCTACCTCCTTCTTGCATTATATCTTAATGTTAAGAAATCTTAAATCATTTCCTATTATATATACATAAAAACTCTTTAATATACTAAATTACACACTCATTTTAAATATCAAACAGTTGTAGAATTAATCCCAAACCTATTTTATGTGGTAATAGGCCACATTTTTAATAATTGCACCACTTTTAATCAGTGCATAGGCTCCCTGAATAAGTATATACTGTAACAACACAGAAGTAATATACAGAACTTGCAATTATTAATAAATTAATTATTAATAAGTATTAATCTCTTAATTATTAATAAAATATCGAAATAAAGAAGAATCTACTCATGGATGGCAGCCCACAGTTATATGTAAATATACTTCAACTATGTAAAATATGAAAATAAATTCTAAAGAGAAATGTAAATAATATAAAAAGGAGAATGTGTGACATGCCGTCCTTCTACTTTTTTATTTGATTAAAATATTTGTGAGTTTAATTATACTTGTGTTTTTACTTTTATTAAACTATAACATCATCTATTACAATATGCCATTTGTTGCTAAATGAAGCTAGTTGTAGGTATATCCACACAGTCACTTTATTTATTAAATCTATTGTAGTGAAACTGAATAAAAGTTTTTATTACCAATCTCTTTAATTTCAATGAAGAATTTAGTGAAAATCAATATTAGAAAATACTTAAGTGCTAAGTCTTCTTAAAATGATAGACTCATTCATTATGACATCCTCCCCCAATGGTTAGCTCTTTTTTGTTGTTGTTTTTCTTTGTTTGTTTTATATATTTTTTTACTGCATTTTAGGTTTTGGGGTACATGTGAAGAACATGTAAGACTGTTGCATAGGTACACACATGGCAGCGTGGTTTGCTGCCTTCCTCCCCATAACCTGTATCTGGCATTTCTCCCCATGTTATCCCTCTTTAATCGTTGACATTGGCTAATTATTTAGCAAGTAGCAAAACGCATCTCTCTCTCTGCTGCTTTGGGCAACTATATGATGGGATCCTAACATAGTCCTGCACTGCATTAATTTAAGTTTGCATATAAAGCGTCTTAGCAACATATTGATTAGAGGAAAGATGGCTACACAAAAAGAACAATAAAACATGCTGATGTTTGGCAAAAATTCTGATAACCAGCAAGCCATTGAGACAGGATCAGAACGGGAAATGTACCAAAAGAGTACTTACTGAAAGATGATAGGCAATTTAAAATCTCTTGAATTAAAAATTACTGCAATGAGGCTAAAACTATACACAAACTATATATACATTATCTATGAAACATGAGATTTTTCATTCGTTCTTAATAGGCAGAATTTCTGAGCAAAAAAATTTTCTTTAAAAAGTGTAGGCCATCAGTTCAAGACCAGCTTACCCAACATGGATAAACCCCATCTCTACAGAAAAAAATAATAATAACAAATATTAGTCGGGCATGGTGGTGGGCATTTGCAGTCCCAGCTACTGTGGAGGCTGCAGCAGGAGGATCACTTGAACCCCAGAGGTGGAAGTTGCAGTGAACCAAGATCACACCACTGCACTCCAGCCTGAATGACAGAGTAAGACACTGTCTTGAAAAAAAAAAAAAAAGGCTGGGTGCGGTGGCTCACGCCTGTAATCCCAGCACTCTGGATTTTGGGAGGCCAAGGCAGGTGGATTACCTGAGGTCGGGAATTTGAGACCAGCCTGACCAACATGGAGAAAACTCATCTTTACTAAAAGTACATAATTAGCCCTGGTGAGGTGGCACATGCCTGTAATCCAGCAACTCGGGAGGCTGAGGCAGAATAAGTGCTTGAATCCAGGAGTGGAAGGTTGCGGTGAGCCAAGATCACGTCACTGAACTCCTGCCTCGCTAACAAGAGCAAACTCCATCTCAAAAATTAAAAAAAAAATTACAAAAGGCAAAAGGTAATAGGCTAAATTGTTGTGAAGAGTTGTTTTGGGTAACTCATAAATATAGGTTTCTTTGTTTTTAAACTGTGTGGTCTCAGATGTTGAAATTTTGGAGAAAGCATATAGAAAGACTGACGTGTTGACTAAAGGTTAACCTTTTTTTCTCTAATTATTGGCTTCAATAATCAGTGACGACAAACAAATACAATAGGAAGCTATTTCTAGATCCAGAGTTATAATAAATTTTCAACAATAATCTATGCAGAAGGCTTTCTCATTATGCCTTCTTCCCAAGAGAATAAGCCTAAAACTCACTGTTCACTTTAGCATTTGTCTGGAATAGCTTTCTGCTATTGTTTGGCCAGATGGTAACTGAATATTGTAATACTGTGTATGTGTGGGTGCACAGACCACACACATATACATAAATATAAATACATGTTTGTTCATACGCATATATATATATATATATATATATATATATACATATATATATATATGTATCTCCATGTAATAACATCAGGAGAGGAAAAAAGGGTGTTTTTATAAGGGAAAGCAATCAATAGTTTGATTAGAATGTTTATTAAACCTAAGTTCAGTGTCGGTAGTATTCCAATGAAGGAAAATAAATGATATCATGACCAAAGAATCTTATATGTCTTAAGACAAGACCTATCTATCTTCACCATAGATAACATTTAAAGTGTCCTGCAACTCCTAATTTTAGTTATCACTCTAGCAACACTAATCCACATATCTAAATGATGTTTTATTTTTTCATATCCCAGTGGTTACTAAGAATATAACTACCATATTAGAGATTTGACAATAAGATATAAAATATAAAGTGTCACTCACACAGACATTCTAAACAACCATAACTTTTTTTATGATTTCGTTATGCAATATTTATTGCCTTTACTTTTTCTGCTACATCTTAAGAAATGTCCTGCCTTTAACAGGGCATTGCACAAAACTACATATATGTAAAGACCATAAATTTAATGAGAAGCAGCAATGTACGCTGAGAAAATGGTCTCTGAGGCACCTGTGAAAATGAAAATGCAAAAACAGATATGTGACTCCTGAATTGTTCTCTTCATGGATCTGTTTAAAAAATAATCCTAATTAATATTAATAAATAAGAGATTTTAAAACAAGTCAGATAATTCTAAAAAGAAGTAAAATTGAAAAATCCTTTTCTGTTCTTGTGTCAATTTGCTGAGAATGATGTTCTCCAGATTCATCCATGTCCCTACAAAGGACACGAACACCGTATATACTCACTCATAGGCGGGTGATGAACAATGAGAACACATGGACACAGGGAAGGGAGTACCACACACTGAGGTCTATTGGGGGAAATAGGGGAGGGACAGCGGGGGGGGGCGGGGGAGGAATGGCATGGGGAGAAATTCCAAATACGGGTGAAGGGGCAGAAGGCAGCAAAACACACTGCCACATGTGTACCTATGCAACTATCTTGCATGTTCTGCACATGTACCCAAAAACCTAAAATGCAATAAAAATTTTTTAAAAAAAGAAAAATCCTACAAAAATAATAGGTAGAATAACAAAAATCTTTTATAATTACTTAAAGCAATGTATTTCACTCTGCTTAGGTATATAAGAGAAACAGAGTCTGGACTCTTATATATACCTCACTGGTTTATTCAACAAGCATTTAGAGTGTATATACTGTGTAGCATGCATGCAGAATGCCTACTCCAGCAACATGCACAATAGTTAAAACTGTAGGCCTGGAGTCAATACACCCAGTTTCAATTTTCATTTTATTACCAATTACCTGTGGAGCCCCAGGAACAATGCCATCCCTGACATTCTATGTCTCAATTTAAATTCTGGAAAACAGGTACTGATAATATCTGCTCATTCATATAGGAGAAGCTCAACAAATATTTTCTGTTATTCTAAATATTAAATAAAATAATGCATGTATATTTATTTTTCAATACAGAGAAAATATCCCATAAATAACAGCTATAGGGATAGGCCTATTCTTTTTGGGTTGATTTTGTGAAAGTGGAAAATATAGAGTAAGAGTGGCACAAAATTATCACAAGAACATGATTGGATCTCTAAGAAGATAAGAGACATTAAAAAGAGGGAAGCGGTGGGGTGGCCAAGAGAATGTAGAATGACTCACTTATTTTAAGAAATTTGCAGGGTGGAAATAAAGACTGGATGTCCTATTAGTCCTTTCAGAAGGGATATAAAAGGGTTGGATACAGGACAAGTTTAAATACCTTGTAGAAATGTAAATATGCATAATACAAAAATACATGCTGACAGTATATTTGAACAGGACGATTTTTGTGTATAACAAATTTCATTCCAAGAGTACTTTCGTTTTTCACCTCCATCACAACAATCTAATTTTATAATCTGTACATCTCTTGAATCTGACCTGTTCTCTTCATTCTTTCCCCAACATCATATTCTGGATCTCATCAGTTCTCATCTGAACTGCATAATTATTCTCTTTATGGCCTATAGTCCTATCCAACTCTAAGGCATCCTCTACAAATAAACTCTTATCATTGATACAATAACTTTTCCAGCCAAGTAAACAGAAAAGATTTATGTTTTAGATACTTATGGTACCTGATCCATAATTTCATGATGGCAACTTGGCACCACAGAGAAAATACCAAAGAAATCATTATATTAATCAAGCTTGCCATTTACCAACTGGGTGATTTTTGGAAAAAGGACTCTGCCACTGTGAGCTTGTTTTATACTCAACAAAATCCGAATGATTCCACTGACTATGAAAAATTATCATAATTATTTAAATAACATACAGATAGGCAGTGCCTTGAAAAATGCATAGCAGCAGTTTTTTAAAAAAAATTAATCAACCAGGAGTATGAGGATTATCTTCTGCAAATTCTGACTCATTCATTCCTAAACCAATGTTGGCAAAAACTGGAAGCATAATAAAAATTACTTTGTAACTAAAGAACCGATTCTAGACTAGTTTTACATTCCAAAGACTAGGGTAATATAACAATGTCCACTCAACACCTACAAGCTTAGTAAACTTCAGCCTCATCCATAACTCCTAAGGTAATTATCAAGTCCAAAATCCTTGCTTTATAAATCTCTCATTTGGCTAAGGCTTTTACAAGATAGCCATTGCCATCCCCTATCTCTTAGAACTTTACTACACTCCTTAGCTAAGAAAGTGCACCTTAATCTCAGTTGTGGCTGTATTGGCTATGACCACCTTCACATAGAGTAAAACACCTTGAACTGAGCTAATGAGACTGATGTACTGGCAAATGTTTAAGAACCATCCTTTTGGTGAGGAAAGTGGCAGGCATGGAGACAGAGGCTGATTTGTAACTGCTGCTTATTTTCATACTTTGATATTTGCACCATAGCTGATTTCAAGCCACAAAACTTGACTTCATCAAACATGGAGCTGAGAAGAGATACACCTAACCAGCGTTTGCAAACTAGCTCTATAATTGGGCCTACCTCTCACACAGCAAGCATGAAAAAATCCTATCTGGAAATGCCACCTAAGCCAGAGATGACCCTCTGATATCAGTTGCAGATTATATTTGAACAGGATGATTTTGGTGTATAACAGAAGTCATTCCAAGTGTACTTTTCTATATGCCTTTAAATAATTTCTTGAATCTATCACCTCCAGTTTAAATATTAACCCTGGTCCTCAGGGCTTTTATTGCACCTCAACTCTTCCCAGTTTGCCTAAATCAGAAATCTAGTATGTCCTCTGGCCCCATTAGTACTGAAAGTGTTAGTCAGAAAATGTGGGATTTGCACCATCTTTGCATTCCAGGAGAGTTTTATATGATTATGGTATCATCAAAACTGGAGAGATCTATTTTGAATAATTAATTGGTCTTGGTGACAGAAGAGTAAACCAAAGTAATATGAATAATTCATCTTCCCACATAGTAGACATTATCCAGAACTATAATTTTAGGCTGTTTTTACTCACTTTATAATTTGTCAAGAAATATGCTAGAGGTCTATTTTTGAATTCTGTATTCTGTTCCATTGGTTTAGTGTCTGTCTTTATGACAGGTCTGTGTTTTTTAAATTATTGTAGTCTTATAATATATGAAAAAATTAGTATGCCTCTAGCTTTGCTTTTCTTTCTCAACATCACTTTGGCTATTCACGATGTTTGTGGTTACATATAAATGTTGGGATTGTTTTAGAACTTTTTCTTATTTCTGTAAAAAATCCCATAATCTGCAGATCACATTGTGTTACATGGATATTTCAAAAATAATAATCCAATCAATAACCAATTAATATTGATTCAATCAGTGATTAATATTGACTCAATTAATTTTTCCAATTTATGAACGTGGTATGTCTTTCCATTTCTTTGTCTTCTTTGATTTTGTTAATCAGTATTTTATAATTTTTGTACATAAGTCTATCACCTCCTTTGTTAGGTTTATTCCTAAGTACTTTATTCTTTTTGATGCTGTTGTAAATGAGATTGCTTTTCTTGTTTCATTTATAGATAAACATTCAACTGATCTTCAATGAGAGTGTCAAGGACATCTGATAGAAAAAAGATAGTGCCTTCAACAAACGATGTTAAGAAAACTGAATATCCACATGCAAAAAAAAAAATGAAATTTGATCCCTACCTTATACCATATATAAAATTCAACTAAAGATGGGTCAGAGACTAAAATGTAAAACCTAAAGTTGTAAAATTCACAAAAGAAACATAAGAAAAATCTTCTTACCATTGTTCTTGGCAATAATTTCCTTGATTTGACATCAAAAGCATAGACAACAAAAAAGATGAGTAGTACTGCATCAAATTAAAAAGCTGTACATAACAAAAGAAATAATCAACAGAGTAAATGGCAACCTACAAAATAAAAAATATTTGCAAACCATCTGTTTAAGAGTCAATATCCTAAATATACAAGTATTTCCTAAAATACTATAAAAACCACAACAACAATATTTTTAAAGGATTATTTGACTTGAATGCAAAAAAAGACTTAAACATTTTTTGCAAAGAAGGCATACAAATGAATCCAGGTATATGAAACGGTGTCAACATCATTAATCATTAGGGGAATGCAGATAAAAAACACAATGAGATAACAACTCACACCGTTTAGAATGTCTGTTTAAAAAAAAAAGATAAAAATATTGACAAGGATATGGGAAAATTGTAGCCATTGTACATTACTAATAGAAACATAGGATGTTGTAACCACTATAGAAAACAGTAAAAGCTACCTTAAAATTTTAAAAATAGAGCAATTATATTATCCAGCAATTTCACCTCTGTATATATATCCAAACAAACTGAAATCAGGATCTCAAAGACATCTGTATCCAAATACTCATTGCAGCAACATTTACAGGATATATAAACAAACCAAATATCCACCTGCAGATGAATGAACAAAATGCAGTACATACATACAGTAGAATACTTTCCTCCTTAAATAAAGAAGGAAATCCTACAATATGTGAGAATATGGATGAACCTATAGGACGTTATGCTAAATGAAATGATACAATCACAGAAGGATAAATACTGCATGATTCCACTTATCTGAAACAGTCAAACTCAGAAGCAAAGAGCAAAATGGTAGTTACCAGGTACAGGGTGAAAAAGAAATATATAAATTATTGCTCAATAGGTATAAATTTTCAGTTATGAAAGATGGATATGTTCCAGGAATCTGCTCTACAACATAGTAACTATAGTTAACAATATAATATTGTGTACTTTAAAATATGTTAAGAAGATAGATCCCACGTTAAGTATTCTTACTATTGTATGAGTGCAAAAGTAATTGCAATTTTTGCATTGTTGGGATTTTTGTTTTATATTATATATATTTTAAATAAATGTGGTTATGATATATATAATTTTAATGGGCATTTCTCACCTTATTTTTATTTTGTAAATGACTTATTACTTGCTATTTTATGTTTATTTCAGAGTACGAAAATAATGTTGGAAGAAAAGCAAATTCAAGCAATTTTCTTATTCAAGTTCAAAATGGGTCACAAAGTGGCCGAGACAACTCAAAGCATCAACAGTGCATTTGGCACAGGAACTGCTAATGAACATACATACAGTGCAGTGGTAATTCAAGAACTTCTGCAAAGGAGAGGAGAGCCGTGACATAAGAAGCATAGTGGCTGGCCAATAGAAGTTGACAATGACAAATTGAGAATCATTATCAAAGCTGATCCTCTTACAACAACATGAGAGGTTGCTAAAGAACACAATGCAAACCATTCTATGGTTGTTTGGAATTTGGAGCAAATTCAAAAGGTCAAAAAGCTCAATCATTGGGTGCCTCATGAGCTGAGCAAAAATAAAAATAAAATCATCATTTCTGAAGTGTTGTCTTCTCTGATTCTACACAACAACAAGGAACCATTTCTCAATTGGATTGCAATATGTGAGAAAAAGTGGATTTTAGATGACAACAGGTGATGTCCAGCTCAGTAGTTGGACCGAGAAGAAGCTCCAAAGCACTTCCTAAAGCCAGACCTGCACCAAAAAAAAAAAAAAAAAAAAAAAACGGTCATGGTGACTGTTTAGAGGTCTGTTACTGGTCTGATCCATTACTGCTTTCTGAATCCCAGGAAACCGTTATATCTGAGAAATATGCTCAGCAAGTCGATGAGATGCACCAAAAACTGCAACCCCTGTAGCCAGCACTGGCCATCAGAAAGGGCCCAATTCTTCTCCACAACAATGCCTGACCACAAGTTGCACAACTAATACTTCAAAAATGGAACAAATTGGGCTACAAAGTTTTGCCTTATCTGCCATATTCACCTGACTTCTCACTAACCGACTACCACTTCAAGCATCTCCACAACTTTTTGCAGGGAAAACACTACCACAACCAGTAGTATCCAGAAAATGTTTTCCAAGGGTTCATGGAATTCTGAAGCATGGACTTTTATGCTATAGTAATAAACAAACTTACTTCTTGTTGGCAAAGTATGTTGATTGTAATGTTTCATATTTTGATTAATAAAGATGGGTATGAGCCTAGTTATAATGATTTAAAATTCATGTTCCAAAATGGCAATTACTTTTGTACAGATGTGCAAGAACACAGAAAATTTTTGTAGGTGATGAAGATGTTTAGTACCTTGATTGTGGGATGTTATCATGGGTGTGCTTATATAT
>CM052663.1:38256944-38280146 GCA_028533165.1 Leontopithecus rosalia
GGTCGGCAATATCTCTCTCATTGCTTGATTTCCTTCCTTCCCTTCCTCCCTCCCTTCCTCCCTTCCTCCCTTCATTCCTTCCTTCATCCCTTCCTTCCTCCCTTCCTCCTTCCCTCCCTTCCAGCCTTCCTCCCTTCCCCCACCCCAAAAAAATTAAAAATAAAAAAAAAAGAAAATTGGTAAGCCTAATATAGTATTGGCTACTCTGCTTCTAGAAATCTCAACAGTTCTTTTTTTTATTTTCTTTACACATTCCAGCATACATAATCAAAGTCAAAGTATCTATTGACCAAAGTGCAAGAAGTGTGTTATTCAATGAAAAAAGATTGTATTGATTATAACTATATATATTGAATAAGATCCCATTGAATCAATATAAAAAGATATATCCGATTCTTTATTGTGTTATTGAATGAAAAAATGATACATTGTTTACAATTGGGAAGTGTCATTCTTTGAGAGCCATCTAGACTCTTACAATAATTTTTATTCTTCAGGATTTTTTTCATTTTCATCTTTTTTCCCTATTTTACTTTCTCTGTTTATTCATTTCTTTATTCAAAATCTTTTTATGTACACTTTTCATCCCAACTGAAATATAGATTAAGACAATGTAAGTAGTACTTTCAGCCATAAACCATACTGTCCTAATTTGGTTAATATACCTGCTGACTCAGCATTCATTTTAAGGCTTAGCATAAGTTATTTTAAACCAGTTGTACCCTATCATCATTGGCTTAGTTAAAACTTCCCCTCAATATATGATGTAGCTCACTTGTTTCTCATCCCACTGACCCATTTCCAGACATACCCACAGCTGTTGACCATGATAAAATCTAATGGTCAACTTGAGGGTCATATAAGTAAGTTTCCCCTTCACAAGTGTTTTATTTTATTTATGTATGTGTAGTTATCAAATAAGTATAATTTTCAAATTCATAATCTCAGGAGTTTTGAGATTATGTCTCATATAGTCATAATTATATTTATAATTTCTGATTTATTTGTGTTTGAAACATTTAATATCCTCCTCTGAGTTATTTGAAACTATATATTGTTGTTTACTCTAGGCATCCTATAGTTCTAGAATACTAGAACTTATTCCTCCTATTTGGTTATAATTTTGTATCTTTTAGCAAAACTCTCCCTCTTCCCCTTTTCTCCTACCCATCCCATCATCTAGTATAGTATCCTCTCTTCTACTTTTTAATTATATGAGATCAACTTTTCTTTAGCCTCTTGGTATGAGTGACAAAATTCAGTGTTTAACAGTGTTTAACTTGCTGCTCCTGGCTTATTTCACTTTAATTAATGTGTTTCAGTTACATCCATGCTGCCATGAATGACAGAATTTTATTCTTTTTTATGGCTGATAGTATCCCATTGTATACATGTAACACATTTTTTTTCAAATCCCTTAATCTGTTATTGAACACTTGAGTTGATGCCATATCTTGCCTATTGTGAATAGTTCTGCAATAAACTATGGTGATGCAGATGTTTCTTCAATATACTGATTTGTTTCCTTTGGATAAATACCCAGTGGTGAGATTGCTGGATCACATGATACTTCTCTTTGTAGTTTTTTTTATGAACTTACATGGCTTTACTACTGGCTTTACTAGTTTAGATTCCCACTAACAGTATATAAGCGTTTTTTTCCTCCATATCCATGACGGCCTTTGTTATTTCTTTTTTGTTCTTTTGATAATAAACATTTTAACTGCAGTGATATGATACCTCATTGTGGCTTTACTTTATACTTCCTTGATACAAAATCAACTAAAATTATAATAAAGACCTAAATATAGGACCTGAAAATTTAAAACCACTAGAAGAAGTCAGGAGAAATGCTTTGGAACATTTGTCTTGAAAACGATTTATGAATAAGACCTCAAAAGCACAGGCAAGAAAAGCAAAAATAAAGTGATGGGACTATGTCAAGATTAAAAGCTTCAGCACAGCACAGGAAACAATCAGCAGAGTAGAGAAGCAACCTAGAGAATCGGTGAAAATATTTGCAAACTATTGATCCGACAAGATATTAATATCCAAAATATACAAATAACGAAACTATCTCAACAGAAAATAATAAGTAAATAATCTGAAAAAAATGGGCAAATGATCTTAATGAACGTGTTTTAAAGTATCTTAATGAACATTTCTTAAAGTAATACATACAACATATGTATGAAAACATGTTTAACATCACTAATCAGCAGAGATATGCAAATTAAGTGCTTTCTTTAAACTAGCCAATTTACAGCCCCCATGGGAAAGCTTGAGGGTTAATGCCTGTGGCTCAGGATAAAGGCATATTACCCTCTTTCTTACTTTCCACCTTCTGGTTGAGCATTATTCCACCTCTGGACTTTCTGTCATCCTTGCTTACATATCCCTAACTTCTGGATCTGTGAGTAATACATTTCTTCTGTTTCATGCTTTCAGGTTTCACTTCATTGTGTTTCAACTGACAAACACACTTGATCCTTACTTTCTCCCAGACAGGGGTCCCCTAGAGAGTGGTTATATTGCCTTTGGCCACTCATGACAGAAATATCTCAAGATCAAATTATGAGAAACCATAACAAATTAAATTCAAACACATGCAATTCACAAGGGAGAAAATAGACAAGTGAAAATTAAACAAAACATATATGTCAGATGTCAACCATAAATAAAGATAAATGAAAGTGAATAGAAAGTAAAGGAACTATTTTAGGTAGGGTAGTAGGTAAAGTATTGGGTACAGGAAGACCTTTCTAAGATGAGAATAATCCTGTGATTATTAGGCAGGGGAAAGGGTAGAACAGAAATCCTGGGGCAGAAGCATGCAGAGAGGCCAGTGTGACTGGAAAGAGTAGGTGTGGAGGTCAGAGATATAGCTGGAGTAAGATCAGGCAGGATCTTTTATTTAATGGGAAGAGTTGGGTTCTATTTGAAGTGCACTGGGAGACACTAGAGAGTTTTGAATGTAAAAGTGACATAATCTGACCCAAATTTTAAAAAGTATCACTCCTGCTGTTGTATAAAGATGGTAGATTGTTTGAAGTCATAAATGGAATCACAGGGGAAAGACTGAGACACTGATAGGATTCAAGAAGAGTTCCTAGTGGTTTAGATAGAGTAGGAGTTTTGGACATGTGTTCCAACTCTGGATATACTTTGACAGTAGAGCTCATTATTTTCAAGGCCTGAGTAGCATGGTTGTAAAGGTCTTATTTCACCTAGGCAACAACAACAACTCTCCTAATTTGACTTAGTTGTGTTACCTACAGTAAGAGACCATTCAAAGGTGTGTAGCCAAAGGCTTGTAGTTGCTTTCCCAAGCAGTATTCAATGAAACAATAGAGAAAATACTTCATAAATAAAGATCAGGTTCAAATAAATATTTAAAATGCAGAAAAGTTGTTTTATGATTGTTAAATCTCTGAGATATTGTAACATAAAATAATCTCTTTTTTATTTAGTATCTTCTAACATGATTTAACCTGGGAATTATACTGTGGCTTAGCACATTGGTAAATGACTCCCTAAAGTTTTAAATAGTCTACCTTTACCTGGTAAAGTCTGCAAAATCCGACTTCTCCAGAACCCACAAGAATAGCAATCAGTTCATCAAAAATAGAAATATTGAAGCCTCTTAGTTCTAGAAACATTCTCTTCAAACAGAGATACTGTTTTATATTCTTGAACACTTTTAATTACTTTAGAACATTTTTTCTATGCTAAGTAACCATAATTGTTATATTAATTTGAAACATATGATATTGCTGTTTCAATAGGTTGAAAATACTCTAATATTTGCAATTTCATATGTTTCAAGTTAGCAATTTTTAAGACTTATAGGAACTTCAGGATTCAACATTTTGGAAGTACTCTTTATTTTCCAGTCATTGTGCTTAGTAATTTATATACCTATAACCTAGTTAATACTCAAAATGACTTTGTCAGGAAAAATTGTGAGAAATTTTGATAAGAGCAAAAGAAGATGGTTGGCTGACTAGCCAAGGTCATTCATTAGGTTTGTCTTGATCTTTCATTTTTTTTGACAATTTTATAAGTTTTAAAAAATAGATAATGATGAAAATCACTCTTGCCCTTAGATATGCAGAGTAGCCATATCTAGTAGAATGTAATTAGCAATTGCATAGGAACATTTTCATGTATTTGTAAACGTGTCTGTATATCTGCTTTTTGATATTTTCTTTGACATAGTTAAAATATCTAAATGGTTCTTTCATTAATAAGGAGTTAAATAAAATACTTAAGATATATAAATTTTATGTATCTATATAAGTAATGATTATAACCACTTTAAAATACTTTCCTTTGAAATAGATTGTTACCCCATTTTATTAATGAGGACACTGAGACTCAGAAATATTTTTTAATTTGCTAAAAACATGTTAGTAAGTGGTAGACCCAGGATTTGAGCCTCTTCCTGAAAAATGTCACAAATTGCACCACTAACTACCGTGATAAAAAGCCCATATTCCATCTTATTACTTTAATAACAAATAAAATCAACTATGCATATTGATATTGAAGAGGAAGACTCTAGTCATTAAACATATTTCTTAATTTTTTTATGTGAGAAAGAATAGAGTGGGAGAAGAGTGGCAAGGAGCAATATGTTCTCAACTTATCAGTGAGATTGCAGCAATTATGGTGGGTCCCCCACTGTCTCATTCTTAAAGAAATTCTCCCTGTAGTTTTTCTCACCTCTATCATTGATGATCACATAGAGAGTTCCAATTCCCTGTCTTTGTTTCAGCAGGCTTTCAAATAGTCAGGACTGTTCCAAAGCAGGTGGTCTACAGATGAATTCATCATGGAATCCAAACCATTCTCAGGGTGCCTACCACTCGAGTTTGTTTCCTTGGATTAAGAGGGTCTTCTTTCCACTTGGATTTTTCCTTTTGCTTCCACATCCTGCAATAGCGTGTTGAAATTTCCTCCCTGCATTTCAGTACAAACTTAACAGGGCAGTGATTTTTATTTGCTTTCTTTATGGATTTATCCTTTAGGTTTAAAATAGTTCCAGGTATATAGTAGATACAAAAACTGTTGTTGAATTAATAAATGAGTTATCTTTTCTTCCATTCTTCTGGGCTCTGCCTTACCTAGGATCTTGCAGATAGAATACAAAATTGTCATGTAACAGGCACTGGAAGCATATCTCCAAGAAAAGAATCTCTCTCTAGTGAGGAAGTTGACTTTTTCCTTAACTTTTTACTTTCATGTGGACTTAGGATAGAGGGTCGATGCCCCTTCAGGGTAAAATTATAATAGAAAGTGAGTTTGGGAAATAGAAAGAGAATGCCATTGCTACTTGTAGATAAAACCTTCTCACATATTTATTCCTCTATACATGTCATATATATTAAGAACTAAAACTGCAGGGAAGGAAGTTATACAAAGAAACTAGGCCAAGAAACAACTCCTGTCCTCCAGGTATAAGTAAAATAATAAATTTAATAATACCGAATACTAATCTCATGATGATAACCTACTCCTGAGATTTGCTGTATGCCTTGAAGCTGTACTAAGTATTATAAATATATATTTCTCATATGTTTAACTGCCTTAAGCATAATTGATGTTGTTTCTATACTGTAGATGAAGAAACTGAGGAACAAAAAGAGATATGCCAGAAATTACAAAAGTAAGTTACAGAGCTGAAATTTGAACTCAAGTTTTTCTGGTTTCAGTTCCTGTATTTTTCATTTATGAGATTCTCAAATTTTGCATAGTTTGATATTTAATGGATATTTGTAACACATCACTAGGAAAATTATATAGCTATATTACAGTTTTCAAATTAAAAATAAAATATTAATAAAATTATTGTTATTACCATTATTTTTATCAGTAAGTGGTGAGAAATTGTTTGTACTTATCTCCAAAGAATGTTTCAATCTCTGTAATGGTTAACTTGAACTGTAGGTCAGTTTTACAATTAATTGATTTCTATTACAACATTTTGTTTCTACTAAATCAGAAAAGTCCCATTCATATTATGCATTAGCCAGTAGCAGTAATCTGAAAACTCTTTAAATAGCTCTGGTATTCAGATAAGAGAATTAGCCAGAAATTATGGAAGGTTGTCTCCTGGAACTTCTTTCATCAATTCATCAACTAAGTGTTAAACAGGTATATCACTATCCAAAGCTAGAAAGTTGAATTTTACAACTGAGGAGCTAGGTGTGAATTGTTTCTTATTTTTCATTATTCAATTATTATTATAACTTTTTGAATTATACCTTAAGTTCTGGGGTACATGTTGAGATCTTGCAGGATTGTTACACAGGTATACACGTCTTAGTGGTTTGCTGCCTCCGTCCCCACATCACCTACAGAATTGTTTCTCATCCAATCTTTGATGGCAGTAAGGTGGTATTTCTACATGTTTTGTAATAGCAATGGGATATGTTTTTCAGTATGTCCTAGAGTTGTACTGCATTGATTATTATTCTTAACAATATTATTATTTATGGGAATTTTTTCTCATGGTTTGGTGTGGTTTCAAACATCCTAGTACCTTATTCAAAGCATTGAACCTTGTGGTATTTCGGTGCTGAGGAAACATTTAGAGCACTAAATTTTTGAGTATATCACTTAGATATGCCACCTGAACAAACACTTGAAATTATAGATGTGGGTTTAAAACAATGTTTTTATAAAATCTCATTTCACATTTCATAAATTCATATGAGCACCTTTCCCCTTGGCAGCCAGCATGTTGTGTTATTTAAAAAAAATCATGTACTCAGTGGGCATGGTCAGAACATTTTTATTATTTCCTTCAACACTGAATCGGTTTATGTGGGATATTGTTGACAGTAAACAAATCAAGTGGGTATAAGCTTTCCTTATTTGTATATCGACATGATTCCTTGCTCCTATATAATGGATATTCCCTCAACTAAACGAATCCTGCTTTCCGTCCTGAGTTGTTTCTCACAAACTTAAGTCAATAAAAATACAATAGAGAAGGAAACATGAAGAATACACATGCCCACATCTATTCATGCAATGCACACTAGTCATTCCTTACTTTTGAAGGAGACACTGCTTTCTCATGTTATATGACATTGATATTGTACGACTATCCAGCTCTGTTATATGATGAAGGAAAGTTACCAGTGGCTCATCCTGTCTTCTCTCTATGGATAATATTTGATAAACACTTTCAGATTTATTTTACATGAGTCTTCACAGTAGTGTGAATCATCCTTGTCTTTGTTACTAGAGTATGGCTTTGGATAAGGTCTGAGTATTTTCTTTCTCTTCTGTACTTTAAATGTCATGTTGTCCAGGGATGCTGTTGAATGCTGAGGATATGTTAGTGAACAAGGTAAAAGGTTCTCTCTGCAGGTGATTCATCAGCCAATTTGTTAGCATTTCAGGTTGGTACTCTCTGCAATACGCAAATTTGTTGATTTCTCTGCATTTGTATCATTACCACCATAGGTCATTTTGACCCTAGTAAAACCTCCAAATTAGTCTCCTTGCTTCTACTTTTATTCTAATATTCTACTCTAAAAGAACAGACTAAATAATCTTTTAGAAGTATAAATTAGACTGTATTGCCTCTCTATTTGTAACTCTGTAATAGCTTCCCATTTTGATTCAAAAAACTTTCCATTGGAATTCAAGGCAATATGTATAGTTAAGCCCCCACTTAACACCAATGATATGTTCTTCAAAACTTCTACTTTATACAAGATGACATAGAGCATGTCCTTAACATTTTTTTAAAACGTCCTTTTGTTGTGAGGAAAACAATCATTTTGTTACACATTGTTTTACTTAAAATTACAGTTTCCAAGAACCCATCAATTATATTAAGAAAGGACTTACTGCACTCAGTTACCTATGTATCTGACCTCATTTCATATACATGTTTATTTACGGTAAAATAGATACACCGGCTTTCTCATTCCATGTCAAGGCCTTTGCTCTTGCCTTTTCTTCTGTCTGGAATGTTTTTCTCTCTATATTACACATTGCTTTCTATTTGTCATTCTTCAGATGCCAATTCAACTGCAATTTCTGCATTGAGTGCCTCCCTGACAAATCTTGTTTACTTTCTTTTTAAAACAACAGAGGTAGGGGTAGCAGTTTGTTTCTTAGGCTGGTCTCAAACTACTGGGCTCAAGTGTTTCTCCAACCACCTTGGCCTCCCAAAGTGCTGGGATTACCCTGTCCAGCCTCTGACAATTCTTTTTGAAGGGAACATGGTCTATTTAACAGTGCTTGACACATACAAGATGCTCAATAATTAAATATAAATGATGAAAGAAGTAACAAAAATACTGTTGAATTATGATAAAAAAGAAACAGAAAAAATGGGAGAAGGAAATTACTTTAGTTAAGGTAGTTAGCCCCAGCTTTTAGCAAATTTTTTAGCAGAGTTCAAATCTCAGCTAAGACTCAAAAGATGAGAAGGAACCAGGGAAGAATATTTCAGGCGAGGCAAACAACAAATGCGAAGGTCCTGAATTTCAAAATTATTTGTTTGACATTGAGAATATTCAGTGGTCCAAGGCTGGGGGATAGCACAGAGTGGGGAAGACAGCAGTGAGGAATGAAATTGGAGAAGCGTGTAGAGTCTACTATATATGTAGACCATACTAAGTTATTAAATTTTTTTCCAAGTGCAATGAGAAAGTAAATTAAAGGATTATGGGCATAAGAGTAACATGATCTGATTAGCAAAAAGAAAAGATTACTCTGTTTACTCAGTAAAAAAATTGATTAAACAGAGCAAGAGGAAAAGAAAAAATTCCAGTTAGAATATTATAAAGTAAATCAGTTAGAAATATTGGTGGCTTGTTTCTTCTATTCACATATTTTTCACTGCTTTATAAAATGCAAACTTTAATAATTCACTTTTAAAAACATTTATAGATTCTAATTTTATATTTGTACTGGTATCTAGCTTGTTATATATATTGTGCTGTTTTGAGTCATAATATTAACAGATTTTAAAATTTTTTTGGCAGAACAGTTTACTAAATTGGATCTATTGATTTAGTTTATAAATTGTAACTGCATGTAGAGTGACTAATGGTTCAATCTTCCAGGAAACTTTTGGTTCATGCCTGTTGTCCCATATGATTTTTAATATGAGCTGCTTTAATTTACAAAATGTTACTGTGTATGTGATGTATTATCTGATTATTTTGATATCTGATTATTCTGATTATTTTGATATAACAAAATGGTGAATTAAGAGATAAGTAAATGCACTATATAAATTTGTGCATATATAAGTAGAAATAACTTATTTTGTGTTACTGACTATTGATATAGGAAGCCATGGGGATCCAGAGATGAGATGAGGAATGATCAACATAGCCCTTTCATGCTCAAAGACTGAGACAGACCTGTTCCTAGCTATGAGGTATTCAAAAGAAGCTTTTTCTCTAAGGTGGCTTTCAAGATTTAAATCATAAGGAAAACCAAACCTAGTGTGGTTTCACCTAACTCTACATATCACCCCACCAGAGCCCAAATAAATGTACATCTTCAGTGTGTTAACTTTTGTAAGCCCAGATGTGCCAGGCACTGAATATTACTTGCCTGATACCACTTACATTTCTTGGTCATGAGGACATCAGTAATTATTCATCACTGCCCTCTGAACCTGGAAAAATTTTCACAGTCCCTCTATACATGATATAACAGGCACTCACTATCCACCCACTAGTGGGCTGCAAGAAGAAACTGTTAGTCATTCACACATTAGCCCATTCTGCTCTCTACTCTCCCTGTAAGGCATCACTCATAAGAAGTGAAGAGAAGAGATGTGCATATTTTGACCTAATATTTAATCTTTTTTATAATGATATTAACCTTAGTATGGGGTACTTTAGGTCAAAAGTATTTATAATAGTTGTCTTTATAGATAACGGAAGTTGAATTTTGACTTCCAACGAGGCACATGCTGAAAGAAATTTTAATAGTTTTCTATGAAATTAGAAAACAGTCCAGTGACACTGATTATTTAGGAGGATTTAAAGGATTCTTAAATCTTCTAACCTCTTTAATGCCTGGGCTGTTTCTCCAGAGTCTGTGCTGTCATGGTTTCCTGTTCCATTAAAAATACAAGGAAAATATCATGAATGACTTACTGCATCTGGCAATTTCCAGGTGTTTTCTTCTTGATCTATGTGTCCTGTTTTAATAATGCTCTAGAGAGATTTTTCAAAAAATAATGTCAAAGTACTCCTGCAGAAAACTGATTGTTCCCCATAGAAAAACTGGAAGGCAAAGAGAAAAATAGTGTTGCTTCTGTGTACAATATGACAAAGCCTAGGCATTGAAAGTCCCCTTTTCTCTTTTGCCAGTTACTTGTTGTTGGTTGCCTTAAAGGGGCAAAATAGAACTTATGAAAGCCATCTTATGTATATGCTTCCTTTTTTTTCTCATAGCAATTTTTATTTTTCCCCCTTGGTATGATTCACACTTCAACGAAAGCCATCTTATGTATACCCTTCCTTTTTTTTCTCATAGCAATTTTTATTTTTCCCCCTTGGTATGATTCACACTTCATACCCCACAACCCTCTACATGCACTAATATAGGAGAAAATAATCTTATATCCAATTCATAAAGGAACTCAATTATTCTACAATTGCTATTATTTTATGCTCTGTGCAACTGATATGCAGACTAGGACAATTACTCTAAAAAAAATATGCTCTCAGGCCAGGCATGGTGGCTCACACCTGTAATCCCAGAACTTTGGGAGGCTGAGGCGGGCAGATCACAAGGTCAGGAGTTCAAGAGCAGCCTGGCCAACATGGTGAAACCCTGTCACTACTAAAAATACAAAAAATTAGCTGGGTATGGTGGCAGGTGCCTGTAATCCCAGCTGCTTGGGAGGCTGAGGCAGGAGAATCACTTGAACCCAGGAGGTACAGGTTGCAGTGAGCCGAGATCGCACCACTGCACTCCAGCCCCAGGCAACAGAGTGAGACTCCATCTCAAAAAATAAAATAAAATAAAATAAAATAATCTCTCTAAAATCATTGCCAAAGAAGAAACATATCTGATACTTCTTAGGAAAGAATATAAATATATTTTCTCACCTGAAATTCCTTGCAAAAATAAATACTCGTTTTCAAGTGCTACAAAAGGGCATCTTCTCCTATTGATGCAGCTTTGGAAAAAATGCTAAGCTAGCTCACATTTTGTTTTTTATATTTCAGCTTTCATGTTCTAATTTGGGATCAGCCACAAGATACACAGCAGCACTCTTAGCTTCAATAATAAGAATAGAACAGTTATTCATGATGTGTAATATTCTGCCTAATGAAACGCATGCTTTTCTCATGAAAACACAGTGTAAGTTGGCAGTGAATGTTCTTCCTAGCTATCTCAGCCACAACAATTTAGAGGTTACCCAGGGACACTTGCTCTGGAATTGGGGATATATGTGGGATGTGTACAAGAGTAAAATGTCCTAAAGGAAAGAGGAATTAACATGCAAATGGGCTGAAGCTGTTGACTCCACTCAATCAACTCTCTCTGTGTTTTTGGTGTGATGTAGAACACTAAAAATAACCCCTGTTATTTGTTTTAATTATGCACACTTTGAGGCAAATGGAAATAAGGTAAATATTATTTATGTAGAATATTCATACCTTGATATTAGTATTTAATATTAGATGTAGCTAGCAGATATAGATAATTTATAACTGAAGCTGATTACTTTGACATTTGCATTAGGGTAGGGTAACTGCTGTATATTCCAGTTCTCCGTGATTCAGGACAACTAAGGTCTATTCTCACATAGTTACTGTTGACACAGCTCAGCAGGAAAGCTCTGCTTCAGGTATCCAGGTTTCTTTATGCTGTGGCTATGCCATTTCTTCGGCTTTAAGGAGAGCAGAAGACAGGAAGACCACGAAGGACTTACAAGAAAGTTTAGAGGCTAGATCTGGCAACTAGCAATTCTGCCCACATAGTATTTACCAGAACTCAATTCCATAGCTCCACCTAACTCCAGGAAGACTGAGAAATATCATAAAACTCTATGCACAGAAAAAGGAAGAACCAGTATTTATCTGCCATTTTCTGCCATTGATATTTATCCAGTATTAGGCTGTAAAATATAAACTATTTGGTGACCGTGGACTGGGTTTGGGTTATCCCAGAAGTATCAGCATTTGGCATCTGTGATGTTTTATACATTTCATATATACCTATATATACATTTCATATATGTATGCATATGTGTGTGTCTGTGTGTGTGTGTATATATATATATATATATATATATATATATATATATATATATATGGTCCCCTTTCAACTAGTGTGTTGGATTTCCCTTTGGAGAATTTTGCACTCATGTTTACCAGAAGTACCATGACTTTGGTGATAATGTGACATAATTCTATAGAATCATACTATTCTCTACTCTGAACATGGCTTTCACATAATTACTGCCCTGAAAACAGAAGTTTTGAGAACTGTGACTTCATTCCAGATATTCCATTTTTCGCTTTTAGTAATAATCTTATTTTCCAGACTGTCTTAGTTTATTCTTTGTTTCTATAAAGGAATACTTGAAGCTGGATAATTTATAAAGAAAAGATATTTACTTGGCTAATGGTTCTGCAGGCTGTATAGGAAGCACGACACCAGCATTTGCTTCTGGTAAGGACTGCAGAAAGCTTCCTTTCATGGAAGAGGCTGAATGAGAGCAGCCATCACATGGCAAAAGAGGAGGAAACCGAGTGGGGAGGGCGGTACCAGACTCTTTCACAACCAAATCTCATGAGAATTAAGAGTAAGAACTCCCTCTTTACTGTTATCAAGCTGTTCACAAGAGATCGGCCCTCAGACCCCACTTAAGAGACTGGGGATCCAATTTCAACGTGAAATATGGAGGGGGAAAATATCCAAACTATATCTAAGATCATATCTCAAAAATACTTGAAGGCAGTAGCATCTCCACGGATCAATTCCACATCTCAAAATACTTGAAGGCAGTAGCATCTCCAAGGATCCATTCCACATCTCAAAATACTTGAAGGCAGTAGCATCTCCAAAGATCAATTCCACATCTCAAAATACTTGAAGGTAATAGCATCGCCAAGGATCAATTTATTTTACAAATAGGTATATAAGTGCAGGTGTGATAATTATTTTCAATTCGCTAAAGCTGTTTCAGCCCCATGCCTTTTCTGTCCTTAATATTAAACATGGCTAAAAATAAATTATTACTATTATTATTGAAATGGAGTCTTGCTCTGTCACCAGGCTAGAGTGCAGTGGTGCAATCTCGGCTCACTGCAACTTCCACCTCCTGGGTTGAAACGATTACCTTGCCTCAGCCTCCTGAGTAGTTGGGACTACAGGCATGTGCCACTGTGCCACTGTGCCCAGTTAAGTTTTTGTATTTTAGTAGAGACGGGGTTTCACCATATTGGCAAGGATGGTCTTGATCTCCTGACCTTTAAGTTTTTGTATTTTAGTAGAGATGAGGTCCTCGTGATCTGTCTGCCTTGGTCTCCCAAAGTACTGGGCTTATAGACGTGAGCCACCACACCTGGCCTAAATTAAAATTTTAATTAAATTCAAAGGATTTTTTTTTGCCATATCCTCTCCAACACTTGTTATCTTTTGGATTTTTGATAAAAATATGACGTAATATTAACTCCAAGTTTCACATAAATATAGTTTGAGCAAAAATGAATATAGATATAAATGCCTCATAGTAATTTACATGATCTTGGTGGTAAAATGCATAGAGTCTACAATGACTCAGTTTTTCTAATTTGAATTATTTTGGAATGCCCATTTACATGTGCCATTGAATAATATATAAATTTTGAAAGAGAAATAGCCATCTAATATACTTGTTCCATAATATTTGGTTTTCTTATACTGAATGTTCTTAAAATATAGGCCTGCTTTATTGATACGTTGTCAAATGGAGTTACAAAGACAAATTTACAAGCAACCATTTCTGACATGAAAAATTTATTTAGATTTCACATATATAATACAATTTAAAATTTGTGTTTGAAATATAATCATAGAATATAAAAGAATATGGGACAGTGAACATAATATAGACTTTGGAGTCAATTTACCTGATTTCAAATGCCAATTTCTCTATTTCTTCAGGAAGAACCCAGAAAAAGCCGAGTTTTTTTTTTTTAATCTGAGTTTTCTCACCTGCACAATTGGAATCATATCTCAATTACAGTGGTCTTGTAATAATTCAGTGAGGTAAAGCACTGGCTTCCAAACATTTAAAACTGAAACCCACATTAAAAAAATAAAACTTACATATCATCACTTGGCATGTACATAAACATATCTTATGTGTATGTAAGCAAATATATAAAACATCCATAAATAATACTTTATCTTTATTGTGAGATGAATTCACATGTTTTATGTCCTTTTATAAGAAGGTTGAGATAACTTTATATTAATAATGGATGAATAAGTTTTTAAGCTTTATTGAGGTACAAATGACAAAGAAAAATTTTACATATATATGGTATGTAATAAATGTTTATATATATATTATATTTATATATAAATATACATAGTGAAATGATAAGCACAACCGGGCTGATGTACATAAACATCAGCTAACATAGTTTCGTTTTGTGTGTGGTGAAAATACTGAAGATACACTTTCAGCAAATTTTGAATGTACAATACATTGTTATTAACAGTTATTATCATCTTGTACATTAAATACACAGAACTTATTTTATAATGACTGAAACTTTTAACCATTTACCAACATCTCCTCATTTTACTCCATCTCTGACCTCAGGTAGCTACCCTTCTACTTTCTATTTCTACTTTTTTAGATTCCATATATGAGTGAATTCATGTACTATTTGTCTTTCTGTATCTGGCTTATTTCATTTAGCATAATGTTCTCCAGGTTTATCCATGTCATTATAAATGGCAGGATTTGCTTCTTTTCTAGGACTGAATAACATTCAATTCTATTATGTCATATTTATCATATTTGTACAGATATATAAAACACATTTTCTTTATTCATTTATTCATTGACAGGCACTTAAGTTGTTTCTATATCTTGGCTACTGTGAATAAGGCTGCAATGAACATGGGAATGTAGATATATCTTTGTGGTAGTGATTTTATTTCCTTTGGATATATACTAAGACGTGAGGTGCTCAATAGTAAGGTGGTTCTCTTCACTGTTTTGAGGAAACTCCAAACTATTTTTCATAATGCTATACCAATTTACATTACCACCAACAGTATACAAGTGTTGTCTTTTCTCCACATTGTCTACAATTTGAATTTTTGATAAAAATTGTCCTAAAAATTGTGATTTTAGGGTGTTTCTATGGTGATTCTAAGGCTAACTGTGGCTGAGGTGTATCTGAGACTCATTGCTTTAATTTGCATTTCCCCAAATTAGCATTGTTGAGCACTTTTTCAATAATCTGTTTGTCATTTGTATGTCATCTTTGGAGAAATGTCTGTTCAGGTCCTTGGCTCCTTTTTAAGTTGGGTCATTTGGGATTTTTGTGAGTGTTGTTTTTGTGTTTTGTTTTTGTTCTTTTACAATTGAGTTGTATGAGTTCCTTATTTTGGATACTAATCCGGTATGACATATGTATTTTGCAAATATTTCTCCCTTTCTGTAGTTTACATTTTATTCTGTTGATTGTTTCCTTTTTTGGGCAGAAATTTTTTAGTTTGATGTAGAACTACCTGTTTATTTTTTTCCTTTATTGCCTGTGCATCTGGTGAAATCAGGGACATGATTTTACTATTTTTTATGATTGTGTAATATTCCATGATGGATATGTACCACATTTTCTTTATTTAATTGAACATTGATGGATACCCAGGTAGATTCCATGTCTTTGCTATTGTGAATAGTGCAGTGATGAACACGTGAGTGCATATATCTTTTGATACAATAATCTATTTTCTTTGAGAATATACCTAGTAATGAGATTTCTGGGTCAAATGATACCTCTGTTTTAAGTTATTTGAGAAATCTCCAAATTGTTTTCCACAGTGACTGAACTAAATTAAATTCCTATCAAGAGTGTGTAAACATTTCTTTACTCCACAGCCTTGCCAGCATCTGTATTCTTTTGACTTTCTAATTGTAGCCATTCTGATTGCTGTAATAACTAATAATTATGAGCATTTTTCATATGTTTGTGGGCCACTTGTATGCCTTCTTTTGAAAAGTGTCTGTTCATGTCCTTTGCTTATATTTTAATGTTCTTTGCTTGTTGATTTGTTTGTTTCTTATGTATTCTGGATTTTAGATCTTTTTTCTAGATAATAGATGCATAGTTTACAAAAATTTCTCCCATCCTGTAGATTGTCTCTTTATTGATAATTTCATTTATTTTGCTCTGTTGAAGCAGGTCCCATTTGTCAATTTATTGTTGTTGCAATTGCTTTGGGGAACTTAGTCAAAAATTTGTTGCCAAGCCATAAATTTTCTTCTAGAATTTCCATAGTTGGATGTATTACACCTAAATCATTAATCCATATTGAATAAATTTCTGTATATGGTGAATTGCAAGGTCTAGTTTCAGTCTTCTGCTATGGGTAGCCAGTTATCCCAGCACCATTTATTGAATAAGGAATCCTTCCTCCATTGCTTGCTTTTCTTGGCCATGTTAAAGATCAGATGTTTGTAGTAAGTATGCAGTTTGATTTCTAAGTTTTCTATTCTATTCCATGAGTTTATGTGTCTGTTATTGTACCAGTACCATGTTGTTTTGGTTATTATACCCTTACAGTATAGTTTGAAGTTGTGTAATGTGATGCCTCCAGCTTTGTTCTTTTTGCTTAGGATTGCTTTGGTGATTTAGGCTCTTTTTTGGTCCCATATGAATTTTAGAATGGTTTTGATTGTTCTTTCAATCACCTTACTTATTATTGGTCTGTTCATAGTTACTCTTTCTTCCTCATTTTGTCTTTGTAAGTGTCTAAAAATTTGTCCTTTTCTCTAGGTTCTTCAAATTGTTAGCATATATTTGTTCATAGCAGTTTCTATCTGTGCTTTGTATTGTTTTGGATTCAGTGTTTTTTCATTTCTGATTCTATTTATTTGAGACTTCTCTCTTTTTGATTCAGTGTAGCTGAAGATTTATTAATTTTATATTTTAAAAAATCCCAACTCTTCATTTTGTTGTCTATTCTATTGTCTTAGTAGTCTGTTGCATTTAGTTCTGCCTTAATTTTTTATCATTTCCTTCCTTTTACTAAATTCATTATTCATGGCCTTAGTGCACTTAGTTTGTTCTCTTCTCTTCTCTTTTCTTCTTCCTCTTCTTCCTCCTCTCCCTCTCCCCCTTCTCCTTCTCTTTCTCCTTCTCCTTCTTTCTTCTTTTTTCTGAGACAGGGTCTTTCTCTGTTGCTATGGCTAGTCACAAAATCCTGCCCTCAAGCAATTCTCTGCTTCAGCCTGAAAAATTGCTGAATTAAAGAAATAAACTACCCTGCCTAGCCACTTCATTCTTATTTTTAGTTCATTGAGTATAAATTATTTGAGATCTTTCTTTTTTTTGTCATATTGACATTTATTGCTTTGAATTTCTCTCTAGAACTACTTTAGCTGAATCCCATAAATTTGTCAGAAAAGATACTTAGGATGATTTCAATATTTGTAATTTTGTTAAAACTTCTTCTGTGGCATAATGTGTTGTCGATTCCAGGGAATGCTCCCTGTGTATTTGAGAAGAATGTGTGTTCTGTTGCTGTTGGATGGAATGTTCTGTATATGTCTGTTAGGCAATCCATCAATTTCTATTTATTTAGAGTCAGTTACTGGAATGTGGTTGTTTTCCTTTGTGATTTAATATTTTCTTGATTTTTTTATGTTTCTTGAAATTTTGCATTGCTGTCTTCATGCTGAAGAGCGGTCACCTCTTCTTGCGTCTAATGATTGACTCCGGAAGAGAAACACCCATACCAAATAGCCCAGCTGGGGATTCTGAGTCTCTCTCAGACTTTATCTATGGATATTCTCACTCTGTGCATCTTGTTTTATCTTGAAATGAGGGATTAAAAATTATGTGCCTTCTCTCAATCTTGCAAAGCTAGATTAGATGCAGGGAGCTCCTGTTTGTTTTTTCATAGAGTGGTGCCCTGAATTGCTCAACTGTTTGCCTTTGTCAAATTCCACATAGTCAAGCTGGCTGACTGTATGAGATACTTGCACTTGCTGTCAACAGGGGCCCACTTGAGAGGCTGCCTTCTATGTAATAATTTAATGCTCGTGAGGTTGTTTGGGGTGTTCATTGTCATTTTGGATGGGCAAGACATCCCAAATGGCTTATATCAACATTCCAGATGAAGTTCGTGGAGCAGTTATCAGAGTATGCAGCCTTTCTTCCCTGCTCCTAGCATCTGCAACTCACCTTAATATTCTGAATGGCATGAGAAAGAAGTGTGACTCTTGGGAAGTATGTTGCATGGCTGTGGGAACCTGGCAGACATTTCTTGTGCTATTGCTTTTCTCTTTGGGAGTAATCATCCTCTTTTGGCACTAAGCTATGCTGCCTTTGGGAAGGGATGATCTGAGTAAAATAAAATTATTTTTCCTGTCATCTTCACTGCATTTGTATCCAGATTCAGATTTTTCCCATCGGTATGTTAGAACTTATCTTCTAGTCTCCTAGACTCCCACAAAGGTACACTTTCCCATAGGTAGTTGTCACAATTGATTCTTCTGTGGAAAATAATTGTAGAAATCTCCTACACTGTTATCTAGATGAATGACTAAAGATTTTAAATTTGATTGACAGCACAATACTTTACCTCTTTGCTTGAGGATTGCCTTTGTTGATGAGTTTGACTGGTTATCAAACAGTATTAAACTTCAAAATGAGATGATCACTGTCTATTTCTCTGTATAACTTATAGCCAGTTCAGGAAAAATAAAAACTGTTTTGGCCTATATTTCTTCTATAACTGCCTAAAATTTCTTCTTCAATTTTATGCCATGGGTTGATTCAAGATTACATACATTGAGATTCTATGAACATTAATGTATTTCTTTCAACTGAATTGGTTAAAAGTAACCTTTTTAAAGTCTTGCACACTGAAGAGGAATTCTCTGGGGAGCACAAATTTTGGAATGATTGACATGATTTTTGATGGCATAATTTAATCTTTTTTTTTTTGAGACGGAGTTTTCGCTCTTGTTACCCAGGCTGGAGTGCAATGGCACAATCTCAGCTCACCGCAACCTCCGCCTTCTGGGTTCAGGCAATTCTCCTGCCTCAGCCTCCTGAGTAGCTGGGATTACAGGTGCACGCCACCATGGCCAGCTAGTTGTTTGTATTTTGAGTAGAGATGGGGTTTCACCATGTTGACCAAGATGGTCTCGATCTCTTGACCTCGTGATCCATCTGCCTCGGCCTCTCAAAGTGCTGGAATTACAGGCTTGAGCCACCGCGCCTGGCCAATTTAATCTTGTAATAGATATTAACATAACATTTTCCACAAAGATTAAAAGCCATGCCCCTGATAAGAGTTTAATGGAAATTTTGGAGAGTATTGCTCAAATAAAGTTAAGTAAATATGGGAAGGAATAGATTAAAGAGGGTCTTACAAACCTAGTGTAAAAAAACTGAACTTGTTTTACAAAGCACATGTAATTTTTGAATAGAAAAACTGTAGTAGAGGGGATTATTAGGGAGATTTCTGTCAATCAAATGTTCATTTTGGGGCTACTTTAAACAAAATGTCATACACTGAGTAGTTTGTAAACAACATAAATTTATTTCCTACAGTTTGGGATGCTAAAATGTTTAACATAAAGGTGTTGGCAGATGTGATGTCTGGTGATGTCCTGTTTTCTGATTGCTTCATAGATAGCATCTTCTCACTGTGTCCTCACATGATAGAAAAAGTGAGAGGCCACTCTAAGGAATATTTAATAAGGGCACTTACCACATTTTATTAGGGTTCTTCCATATGACCTAATAACATCCCAAAAGCCCCATTTCTTAAAACAATTACCATGGGGGTTCAACATATAAAATTTTGGGATACACAAACATACCATAGCAAGTACATAGCTCAACACATGACACATGGAAAGTAATAATTGTTTTAATGAGCACATTATATTTTAAATAGGACTTCTCCAGACTTCAAAAAGCTAGGACAACATAGGGAATAATACAGGACTGCGCTTTGGCTTTGTAATGTCACTGTGTGGTTTGGGGTTATATAGGCACCAAAGCTTAAAGCACGGAATTTGAAAACTATGGCAGTTCATTCAAAACACCTAGGGAGCTTTGAAAAATGTCCATTGTAACCTAGAAAAATTGAAACAGAATTTCTGGTGGTGGGGTTCAGACAATTGTGTTTTTTTAAAGTGTCCATACCGATTCTAACTAATGTACTGTCAGTGTTGAGAACTGATGTGTTAAAGCAAGTCTGTGAGATAGGGCTAGTTTTCTATGCTCAAGTAAGCAATATTTGAGGAATCAGGGAGGAAATGGATTTGCCTTGGGAAATAGAGTGCTTTCTCAACAGAAGTGATTAAATATGTTGGGTGACTGGTTTATAGAGTAAAGGATTTGTTTCTTTACAGAGAAATCTACACATCATATAGGAGATTAAATAAGCTGACTAGGTTCTTTATTCCTCTGACTATTTGCAATCTTAGTTTGTGACTAATCATACTCACAAAAAGCTAACCAGAAGATACAAAGTAAAGATTTATTCCTGCTCTACTAGATAATTTTTTCCCTCTATTCTGGGCTTACTAAGTAGTAAAACATGGTGAGTTACTTAACCCCTCCCCTCCCTCTCTCTATGAGCCTATGTGAACATTGGACTATTGCCTACTATTCTAATCTCAGGTATTTAACTGACCTACTTGCTCAGGTTCCAGAACCCTGTCAATTCTCCAGTTTAGTCACTTGAGTGAAGCCCAAATGCTATAAGCACAATGCTAAGCTGATTAGTAGGGAAAGGAAAGTGTTGGGAGGCACTTGCCTAACATCTTCTAGCCCTTTACCTCAGGTTGATATCTTCTACGGTGTGATATTTTTCCTTTGGATTACATTTCTTGGATACTGCGACAAACTCAGCATAAGCCCGACCTTGCCATAGCCCTTTAAATTCAGAACCCTGGACAGCTCATCTTTTTTTCTGGGTTGGGAAAATAAATTGGAAATAAAATATTTTCCAGTATAGATAGTGGCTATCTATATTGCTATGCTGTGCGTTTTCACATGTCTATTCTGGTACCTGTTCAAATTTATCCCCTCATTCTAATAGAGATTTGTTCGAATGTGTTTTATTAAAAGCAGAAACTAAATCAAAAGTGTGATTTAAAAGGAGTATCTAGATGCATGAATGTGAGAGCACCTGGCTGAAGTGAGCAGTAATACAACAGACTTAATGCAGGCTACTTTAAACAAATAGTTTAGTCATAAGCAGATACTGCCAATAAGGAATGGAAATAAAGATTAAAACTCAAGACTGGAGGACTAAATTTGGTGGGTATCTAATTAAATAAAACCCCTGCAGCAACAAATTGAATATTTCTATAAGGGTGAGATGGTTTGGCACATTCGCAGAAGGACTAGAATTAGGTAGAACAAATAGGAATAATGGGACCAAATCCTCTAAAATGTGAAAAAATATAACCTGATATTTAATACACACACACACACACACACACACACACATACACACACACACACACGAGCTATGTGTGGTTGAATTTTGCAAGTGGAGGAGCAATGAAAGAAAAGAAATAGAAAAGCCAGAGAAGAGTAGTGAAAATGAGGGTCTAGAGAATGTGGGCACATATGAGATCCAGATCACCAGGACAGGAATTATATGTAGAATGTAAGGGAAGAACCAAAGGATTATGAGAAGATCAACATAGAAGCAGTGATGTGCTGTCATACAGAGAACAAAAGTGTTACAATTTGAATTCCTTATGGCTTTTCAAATTAGAAGGCAGACCCATATGTGGGAAGGTTTTGGACTTGGGACTTAAATAATGATGCTGGAGTATGTAGACCAATGTTATATCTCCATAGAGACTTGTAAAATGGAGCACCCACAAATATCTCTTTCTGATAAAGGATACCTCAAACAAATTGTAAATTGTAGTTTGTCCCTTTAAAATCACATTTCAGTTCTAAAATTGGATACCTGAAATGTTCATTGTACATTGTACATTAAGGATTTCACTCAATAATTGCTATTATTTTTGTTCTATTTTTAACATTAAGATATATGTGTAATTTGTCATTAAGTAGATAATCTAAATGTGTGGAAAGTAACATTTTTGTTGTCTTTCCTACTAACAAATGAGGTAGTTTGTTATAAATCTAGTGTTGCTGGTGCTAGTCATCTCAGCACTATTATAATTAAATGTGTCTTGTGCCACAGTTGAATTGGGATAGAATTGCGGAAGCCACTATTGAATTAGAAGAAACACTGGTTCTTACCTTTTCGTTATGTAAATCTAGCTTTTGAGAAGATGTAAGACCAGCAAGAACTGTCAGGCCACCTGCAATTATCTGCCACAATGTCTACCTCCCCCACTAGCATAAGCCTCTTTCTCTGCAGGTACTATAATTTCCTCAGGAGGAAATCCATTATCAAGTAAAATAATCTATCTATATTTTCTCACACAGATTTTTCCAGAATAATTTAAACTATAATTTTTATTTTTGCCTTTTTAAAAACCTTTTCCTTTTACTTACTGATTCAACAAGCATTAACTGAGCAGTTACTATATGAAATGTATGATATAAATTGATATAATTATTCAGTTCTTTAAAATCATATGAGAACTCCCACAGGTGACATCTCCTTTAGGTTTCAAAGCAATTTAGTAAAAAACTCATAGCTACCTTTGCTTAGTAGTTGAGGAAATTAAAATTTATACATGGTAATCAATCTATATTTCATTTTCTTCACCTCATATAACTTTGGTACAATATCGGTGTCACTCAATATACCTGTGTATTATGAATTCTAAAGAATTTCAACTACATAAGTGAAAACTTTCTAAGATTTCACATGGAATATAATAGGAACCACAATTGTTTGTTGAAATAAATTAATAGCATCACAATAAAGCAATTATCCTGGACAGAATTGTTTTGTATGTAATGACCTTCTGTGACATGGTATCCATTATAATAGGGTGTATATATAATATAT
>CM052663.1:38280646-38304548 GCA_028533165.1 Leontopithecus rosalia
GAGGAGGAGGAGGAGGAGGAGGAGGAGGAGGAGGAATGGTATGAAACTACATATGCAGCTCATGACTATTTGGGGTAACTTCTGAAGCTATGCTTCCAGAAAATACATACCTTACTTGATTATACTGGCAAATAAAATGAAGAATGTACATGGTAATTTGGTCAAAATCTTCAGAAAAGCTCACAATGGATATAACAAGGGAAAGTTATTGGTACATTTTCTTTCCTGCCACAAGGTTCTCAGCATTATATCAAAAGACATAAAAGTCATTCCCCAAAAAAGACCTTGCAAAACCCTAGGTAAGATGGTACCTAGGATTTAGAATTAAATATTCCACATAATTCAGATCATATCCTCTTTCCTATGGACTGTACATGTATTTCATGGCACATTTTGCTTGTTTTCAGTGTGCTATAAATTTCCCATTTAAGATCACAGATTTCTTAAGGATCGAAATAATGTTTAGTCCATGTTGGTATCTTCACATTTCCTACCTACCTACCAAGCACAATGCTTGATCTTTTGTAATATACCCTCCAAATTATTTATTGGATTGCACTGTTAAATTCTGCTGTACTGCAGGCCACCTATAATATCATTAGCAACATTTACAAACTAGTGGGGTCAAAATCACCTATGAGGTTTACAGAAAAATGCTAAGTATTGGTTGGCTAAACATATTAACTAAGTCCACTGTTATAAGACATAGTCTTTGATTTCTAATTTTAGATTTATACATCGTATTGTTATAATCAGTAGATGGTTTCTTAAATATATCCCAATATGTCCTTCCTGGGAAGCCTGACAAAGGATGAGATTTAAGTAAATACCACTCAAAAAATATTCACATCACTTCAACTCTCAGAATAATTTTCTCAATTTCTCTTCTGTATTCAATTACCTCACTATCCAAGAGCTGAAGCTGGAATTTTGCTTACTATCTTTTCAAAATAGTCCTAGTTTGTATTAAATAATGCATAATTTAAATGTATGAAGGTATATTATATTCCTTGAAACCCTCTGAAGTTGAATACACAAACACTGAAGCATCCTTTTCTTTCTCTCTCTCTTTTTTTTTTTGAGACGGAGTTTCGCTCTTGTTACCCAGGCTGGAGTGTAATGGCGGATCTCGGCTCACGGCAACCTCCGCCTCCTGGGTTCAGGCAATTCTCCTACCTCAGCCTCCTGAGTATCTGGGATTACAGGCACGCGCCACCATGCCCAGCTAATTTTTGTATTTTTAGTAGGGACAGCGTTTCACCATGTTGACCAGGATGGTCTCGATTTCTTGACCTCGTGATCCACCTGCCTCTGCATACCAAAGTGCTGGGATTACAGGTGTGAGCCACCGCGCCCAGCCCCTGAAGCATCCTTAAACAATTTGCCTTTACTATATCAACACTTATAAATTGAATTAGAAAAATTTTAAGTGACTGGCTATCTATACAATTTATGTTTAAATGTACTTTTAAATGTGGAAAGATGTTCTCTGTCTCATAGTCTTTGATATCAAAGACTGCTTTTTAAAATTTTTTTTCTCTAAAACTCTCTTTAGAAGTTACAATAGCTTCAGTTCAGGATCTAGCTTTACAGTTTTGGAAAAGACTGTGACTGGAATTTGCAAGTTACATTCATCTTGAGTGACGTTAATATTTATAGCAAACTACACTTATCTTACAGCGACATAATCTTTACTACTGAGACAACTTAACTGTGCACGTCACCCTCACCATACCTCAGGAGCAGCTAATCAGCAGCTCAGAAGGAAGAGACAATCTACCAAATATAAAAGACTATTTGAAAGAGGTAATCAGTTCCCAATAGATTCTACATTGGGTAGTTATAAACAAAGATGTTTTTTTCTTTGGACTTATCTTACCATAAATTCTCCATTTAGTTATGTATTATAGAATTTTTACAGTGGACTAACAGGCATAATTAAAACACAATTTTTTTTAGTATATCCACCTTATTTATTTTGGATTTTCATTGTTTCCAATCCATAAGCAAACTGATGAAAAGTCAAACTGATAATCATAAAGTACACTATTCATAAGCGTTTGCACTCTATTCGGCAGAATTTTGTTTGAAGGCTCATCAAATTGGCCAATGTCACCAAAACAGCAAATTTACTAGGTGCAGCTGTGCTACATAGCAACACATGACTTGCAGTCCTAATGTCTTCAAAACATTCTGAACGAGATGATATAACGCCAAGAAACACTTTTTTCCCAACACGAACATGATTTAAAGGCTTAGGTACTTTTAAAAATATTCAGTTTATTTGGGATATTATTAATAGCAAAATGTCAATAGGTAATTTTTAGAGTTTCTTTAAACACCTTATTCAGCTTCTTAGGCTCCAGTAAGTGAAAGACTATGAATAATGCACTATGTATTTAGTAAACACTGAAGCAGAAAATAGAATTATTCTTTTTACTTTATAGTCAAGGCAAGGATACAAGATCAATACATATGTATCAAAAGTTAAATATGTAATGTTACTAAGTAAAATGATATCATTAAGTTCTTAGTGCTTTAGGAGCTCACAGAAGAGAGATTAGCTTCATCACTAACTTTACTAAGTCCTGTGATTTACCTTAGGACTAGCTGCCTTTAAAAAAGATGATTGCCGATACCCAACCACTGCTTGATCTTCTTTATTTACATATGCAAATTCAGGCAAGAAGCATGGAAAATTCTCTAAAGTGTAGTGCTGATCAACATCTTTAGTATACAAATGCTCCCCTAATATTTCCTCCTGTTCCTTGATGTAATTGAATATTATTAGGTATACTATCATTTTTAAATATATTATAAATTTTCCCAAATATTTTAGAGGTGCTAGGGTATATCTGTCAGTCATAACATTCTAAGACCAATGGTGAAGGGTTTTTTTTTAAGACCTAATTGGCTTTTGTGATTCTAGAATCAAGCAATAGCCCATTCTTTTGTTCCGGTTTAATAAATTTTTTAATGTATACCCCTTGATTTTATTTTATCCTACAAGAAATACACATACAGTAATTTACAGAAATTTGGTAGTAGTCAATTAGCAGGGTAGGCTAATTTGGAACACTATAAACACACACCAAAGAAAATTTAAGTTAGACATCATTTCACGCATCTGTAGTTCTAGCTATTCAGGAGGCTGATGCGGAAGGATTGCTGAACTCCAAAATTTCAAGGCCAGCCCAGGCAGCATAGCTATGCCTACCTGAAAAAAATGTAAAGACATTTATATGTATATGTATATATTATGTAATTGTGATTTCTTTTTAAAAGTTTTTTAATTAAAGATATTTTTATCAATTGACACAGGATAATTCTACATATTTATGGGGTAGTGTGATATATATATATATATATATATATCTCTCTCGTGTAATTATCAATTAAAAGTAATTAGCATATTAATCACCTCAAATCTTTGTCATTTCTTTCTGTTAGTAACATTCAAAATCTACTGGATGCTCTAGTATTAGGTGTGTGTGTGTATTTACAATTGTTATTCCCCATTATGAATTAATGCCTTTGTCATTATATAGAGACCTTTTTTGTCTGTCTTTAGGTTTTTGAATTGAAGTTTATTTTATCTAAGTAGAGCTACTTCTGTTCACTTATAATTTCCATTTGCACAGAATACATTTTTCCATTTCACTTTCAGTCTATGTGTGTCTTTATAGGTAAAGTGATTTTCTTTTAGACAGAATATACTTGGGTCTTTTTTTCCATTCAGTACCATGCTGTTTTGGTTACTGTAACCTTGAATTATAGTTTGAATTGTACAGCTGCTAATGTGATGCCTCCAAATTTTTTCTTTTTGTTTATGATTGCTTTGGCTATTCACACTCTTTCTTGGTTATACATGTGTTTTAGAATAGCTTTTCCTACTTCTGTAAAAACTGGTATTAGTAGTTTGATAATAATAGCATACAATTTGTACACTGCTTTTGACAGAATGCATTTTAACAATATTGATTCTTCCTATCCATGAGAATAGAATGTTTATCTATTTGCTTGTGTCATCTCAATTCTTTTGGGAGTATTTCATAATTTTTATTGTAGAGATATTTCACTTTTCTGGTTAGCTCTGTTTCTAGGTATTTTACTGTTTTCATGGCTCTTGAGAATGAGACTGCATTCTGGATTTGGCTCTCAGCTTGAACATTAATAGTGAATAAAAGTGCTACTGATTTTAGTAGATTGATTTTGTAGCCTGAAAATTTACTAAAGTGCTTTACCAATTCTAGGAGCCTTTAGGCAGAGACTATAGATTTTTCTTGGTATAGAATTATATCAACAGTGAAGAGAGATAGCTTGACTTCCTTTCTTGCTGTTTGGATGCCTTTTATTTTTCCTCTTGCCTGATCACTGTGGCTAGGACTTCCAGTGTTATGTTCAACAGCAGTAGGCATCCTTGTCTTGTTCCAATTTTCTTGTATGTGAGTTGATTTTCTTCTCCTGTTTTTATAATCCTCTTTGTCTTAGACTTTTGACATTTTGACTGTCTTAAAGAGGACGTATTTGGTGACTTTAGAGTCAAGATCCCATCCCTTTGACTACCGCCATGATTCTAAGTTTCCTGAGGCCTCCCAGCCATTCTTTCGTACAGGCTGTGGAACTGTGAGTCAATTAAATCTATTTTCTTCATAAATTACCCAGTCTTACTTAGTTTTTTATAGCAGTGTAAGAATGGACCAATACAATCCTTTTCACCGGAATAAGACTCCAGAACTTTGCTCTCCATTCTGCTTCAGGAAACTGTTCAATGCATTAAGGCACCTCGATTTCTCTAACAAGAGTAGAACTTGTAATGAAGTAACCATCTCTCCAGTACCTCCATACGCATACCATCATGCAGTACGGCATACAGAGAGCTCAGTTACTAGTCACCAACTAGTCTTCTGAGCAGCAGGTAAGTTCACAGCACTTGGAGCAGTAGGCAGAGAGGCAACACCTCCATGACAAGGGAAGCAGGCCAATCACTCTACCCCACAGAAATGCACAGATGTTAGATCTGTGGACAGGCAGTACAAACCCTGAGGAACTCAAAAATACTGGGAGATAAGTTTTTAAATTTTGCAAGGGCTACACTTCCTTCAGAAGCAAACTGTATTCACAATGCAGTTAGATTGGCTACACTATCACTGTCACTACATTGTGTGATCTACTGCTTCATATTTCACAGAACATTTTTATATGTATTCTTTTATTAAAATAATTTAGAAAAATGAACATTCAGATCTTTTTCCAGTTTTACCAATGAGTTCCAAGTGAAGTACATTAATGCAGTAAAGATTCGGTAAAAAGTGTGACATGAACATAATGAAATTGCCTAACTTTTTTAGTTAAGCTAAGAATCATGTGACTTCAGAGTATTTCCCCAGAATCAGAACCAGATCAGAACTAGATGCTCCTGCTTCACCTGTCCCACTCAATGACACAACTGTCCACCCTCTATCCCTGCTAGTAACCAAAATCCAGATATTTTTATGCCTTTGGGTGAAGGACAACATTCACAGAGATTCAGCTTCAATGAGTATGGTATGAGAGACTAATGGAGAACAGCTGCATTCCAAACTTATTTCTTTATGGTGAGCTAATAAAGTATAGATTGTTCACAGGGTGAAATGAAGTGTGAAAATACATCTGAATCTTTGAAACACTGCCACAGATGACAGCAAAATAACTATTCCAATAGGATTTGAGGACATATTGCAATCTGTGCTACTGTGGCCCACTCTATATGAAAATAAAACACAAGTACAAAAACTAAATAACATTTATTTAACATTTATTAACCTTGTATTGTGTACCAAGCTCTGTACAAACCTTGAGAATTGAAAACAAATAGAACACTATATTTCTCCTCAGGAGCTCAGATTTTGTTGTCTGTTGGAGACAGATAATTAAATAAACAATTATAATAGTGTGGGAAGTGCTATAACAAAATCATATGTAAGGAGTCAGAAAAACAGAGGAGTAAGACCCCAGTTCTGCTCATTTTTCAGAAAGCAAGAGATTCCTCTAAAAAGGCTTTCAAATAAAAATTTTTAAAATAATAATTATCAAAGCTAATATCAAGTGACTGTTTACTATGGTCTAGGAACATTGCTAAGCACTTGACATGGATCATTTCATTGAATCCTTACAACTCTCCCTTTGTTTGGGGTCTTATTCTTATACCCATTTCACAACATAAATAGTGTCATTATTAAAAGTCACTATAGACGCTTGAAAGTTGTTAGTATTCCCATGATACAATGGCTGTTTTTCTTTTTTTTTAATTATCAGATTTTACCTTAAATAAGCATTCATTTACTGATATAATATCACCATTATAGTTTATACCGCTAAAAGACAATGACTTATGTCTAGTTCCAAACTCATGTAATTTACGTAGTAGGATCTCAATACGTTTGTATGAAATTTAATGAAGTCGTGTGAGAAGGATCCAGTGCTGTTAAGAGGCTGTTATATAATTTTAGGTCTGAGATGTTGAAGGAAGGAAGAATAGAAACTGAAATAATAAAACATGAGTATAATATCATTAAGGTTCACTATAACATGGTCAGCAGGCACTGAGGAGAAGCAGTAACAATAAAAACAGCTTGTCCAATAAAACCCTGTTTGGTTTTCTCAGTGCTCACATTGTACTGTGTGGCATCACACTTCCATTCATGCTCAGGATATGTCCTTGCATCCATATTGTGCTTCACATATTAAAATGCTTTTTTCATATCTCATTTATGCAAATAGAACCCATCTCAGGACCTATGATTATCTACCTAGAGTGCAGAAACCATATTTGGACTGCCTTTTCCCTACATTTTTAGTTTCAGCCTTGTGTTTACTCATGGTGTCCTTAGATGGATATAATAATAAGCATCACTGAGTTTCAGAATCTGGAACCTCCTAATACTAGTGATACCTGATCCTAAAAGGGGTCGCTGATGATCTTGAACATCTTTCCCAGCTGCCACCACCCTTGAACTATGCAAGGAAGTGGACCATAAGAGGATGCAATTGATAGCATGACCCTCTTCTATGTTTTGTTCTTTCCAGAAGTAGAAGAAAGCAATGGCATGAAAGTCAGGAGATGGTTGCCATATGTCTTACTCTTAAGATTAGTTACAGCCACAAAAGGAAAGCTAATACACACACACACACACACACACACACACACACACACACACACACACATATATATATATATATATATATATATATATATATATATATATATGTAGCATAAATGGCCACTCTCACTTCTAATAGTGTTCAGGTTTTAACTAGGAGGCCAAAGCTTTTAAAACCTATAGACTTCTTATTTCCTACAAACTCTGTGTGTCAGTGTTAGGCGACAGATGTTTTAATTAGCTAGATTGTGGCAATCATTCTACAGTGTACAGGTGCATCAAAACATCACATTGTATATCTTAAATGCACAGAATTTGTAGTTATCATTATACCTGAATAAAGCTTGAAAAAAACTAGTAATAACAACTATTTTCAGTTACTGCCTATTTCATTTCATTAATCTTGTGGAGATATCTAATTTAATCTTCACAACCATCTAATGCCTAATTATTTAATTTCTATTTTGTAGATTAAAAATTAATGCTTAAACTGATTAGTGAGTAGACAAAAATCATATAGTAAGCAAATGGTGAAGCTAGCATTTCTATTTTGTCATCGTATGGAGTCAAGTCTTGCATGAGTGCTCTCACTGGTCACCCCTTGCCCTTTGTAACTCAGACTTCTTACTATAAATGATACAAAGTAATAAATAACAATATAAAATAGATTCAATAAAAAAGAAGAGCAGGCATTCCCTGCATAATTGTATAGTGTTTGTCATCTACAGATCACTTTGATCCAAAGGTATTTCCTTGTTTTTGTTTATTCATTCATTCATTCATTCAGTAATTTGACAAAAATTCACTGAGCATCTACTTTATTCAAGCATTTTTATAGGTGTTACGAACCAAGGAAGAAACAAAGCAGGCCAAAATTCTGCTGTCACAGAGATTAAACAAGGAGAACAGAAAATAAAGTAAATATAACATAGTATATTAGAGAGTGGTAAGAGCTGAAAGGAACAGGAAAGGAACATAGAAAGTGAGGGAAAAGAAACCTATATTTTACAGAAAGTGACCAAGGAAGGCCTTGGACATAGTGACTTTTTTGTGATGCTCTGAGGAGGTGAGGGAATATGCCATGAATGTATCTAAGGAAAGAGCATTCCAGCAGAGGAGCCAATGCAAGAACCCCACGGTAGAAGCATGCCTCATATTTTCAAGGAACAGTGAGGATGTGAGTGAAATAGAATGGTTAAGAAAGAATTATGAGATACAGTCAGATAGGTAATGAGGAGCTAGGCCCTGAAAAGCCTGCTGGGTTACGGCAACAACTACGGATTTTAATCAAAGTGGATATAGAAAGCCCTTAACTAGTTTTGAGCAAAGGAGTGGCATGATTGCAATTTCATTTTGAAAGAATTACTCAAGCTTGAGAATAAGTTGAAGAGAGGCAGAAGACAGAAGAAGAAAAACAAGTTAGGAGGCAGCTGAAATGATTTAGGCAAAAGATTATGGTGGTTTGATCATGTAGTGTCTTTGCAAATAGAAAGAAGTGATTATATTTTAAAAAGCTAAGCCAACAAAATTTGGTCATTTGTTCAAAGAGCATATGAGAAAAAGAGGAGTAGAGGAAAACTCTAGTACATTGATTTTGAGTAACTGGAAGGATGGAATTACCACTTACTGAAATGGAGTGAACTGCAGGAAAAGATGTTTGGAGTGATGTTAGATTCTTATTTTGAACATAAGTTTGAGATTCATAGTAAACATCTAAGTGGGGATTTGTAGGCAGGTGTATACATAGATCTGGAGTACAAGAGAGATAGATGTAAAGCTGGGAATCTTTAGTATATTTATGGCATATTAAATTCAAGAGTCAGATGAGATCATCAAAGACAACCTGTAAACAGAATCATATGAGACCTAAGAACTGAGACCCAGGTACTCTACTGTTCAGAAGACATGAGACAGTGATGAACCTGAACAAGCAAAGGTGACCAAAGTTGACCAACTAGAGAGACAGAGGAAGAGAATAAAAGGATTGGTATTCTAAAACCAAGAGGAAGAAAATGATCGAAAAAAGAGAACATAGTCAAGTATGTCAAGTACAATGAGGTCTGAAAACTGACTATTGGATTTGGCAATGTGAAACATTTGTTAAGAGTGGTAAAAACAGCCTCTGTTGAAGTAGAGAAAAAAGCCTGTCTGGACTTGATTCAAGAGAGAATGAGAGCAGAGACATGAATAAAGCATAGATAAATTTTTTATACAAAACAGAGAGAAAGGGTCAGTAGCCGTAGAATTAGGTTGGAAAGAGAGAGGGACTTTTTTGTTCTCTTAAAGAGGGAGAAATGAAAATATTTTATGTTGATGTGAATAATCCAATAGAAAGAGGATAACTAATAATTCAGGAAAGATAAGGGAGAATTCCTAAAATAGGAAACTGAAATGAGTTTCAGCACACTAGTAGAAAAGTTGTCTTTGTCAGAAAAATAGAAATAAGATTCAATAATAGGACAGAAACTTAGAGGTAGATGTAGTCATTTTAATAACTGCATTTTACTACCCCAAACTAGTAGATTAAAGATGTAAATGTAAGGATGATAGGAGATAAAATCCTATAATAAAGAAGCTGAGTTTGCCAAACTTATTTGAGCACATTACACTCTTTTGTAGCACATTTTTCAGCCTCTCCCAGAATATGCTTGTGCTGTATTTCTAATCAATGTACTATTCAGTAATTGTAACCATAAAATTATTATGAGTCATTTCTACTTCTCGCAACATCAGTCAAGACAATCCGAAGATCCAGTCACTACAGACAACACATACGTGTGTGTGTGTGTGTGTGTGTGTGTGTGTGTGTGTGTATCATATGAATACCAGCTATGACAATCAGGGAGAACTTGTCAATTTCAAAAATCAGAGCTTGGGTACACTGCCTGTGTGGAGAAAGGATAAGAGAGTTTTGGCTGGGTCAGAGTAAGGTGGTGGTTAAAGGCAAGTTTCTTACATGAATGCAAGATCCTAGAAGACCTATATCCTTAATAAAAGTGTAAGCTAGTAATAATCTGTCAGTTAACAAAGAAGATAATAAAAAGCATACCTCCCTCAGCTTTAGTTTAGGTTGAAGCAAAGAATAGACCTCCTGGATAAGCCCAAGCTTATTCCAACCACGGATAAGTTTGGCATTTTAATTTATATTACCTTACATAACTCATACCACTGTGGCACTTAGGAGAACCCACACAAAATCTGGCTTATTATCACGCTCCTTAGTAGAAGATGTGAAGATGATGATTTATCTGAAAATGATTTATTAAGGAAATTCTAACAACTAAGGAAAGTGGGACAAGAAAGAGTAAAAACTGTCTACGCCTTTAATGTCAGGCAAAGACCTAGCTACAGCTGCTCCTGTATTTGTATCTTCTGGAGTGCAAATTGTACTTCTGAGTTCATCCTTCCTTAAGGCAAGTAAATTGAGCTTTTCTAATGTTGCACCAGTGAGTCATAGGCTACAATCCACTCAGGTGGGGACATAAATTTTCAGACAGTTTGACTGTCTGAGCCTGCAAAACAAAATTTCAAAAATGGTCCAAAGAGCATCATCTCAAGGAGAACACAGGTGTGTACCATAGAAGCAAAGCACGCAGAAGATGGGAGATGAATAGCACACAGAAGATGGAAATGAATACACACGATCTGTACAAGGGACCTGGAGATATCTAGGAGGAACATCAACATTTTCTAGTATCCAAACCCTTCTGGAGAGACTCTCCTCAAATCAGTTTGCACAAAAATGTCTTACAAATATTGAAGATGTGGTCAAGTACAAGTTACAAACACATGAGAAAACAACTATTAGTGAAAGCAGACACATCCTAAGAATTTATTAAAGCAGAACTATGAATTAGAGGTATTTCCAACAATTAATGTCATAAAAAAGCATTTATTAGATGAAAAGAAAAAAGACAATAATATGTCTAGAAATGAAAACTATAAGAATTACACCTATGTAAAACTCAATGAGTTAAAGAAGGATTGGACACATATAAAGAAAAATGGTAGATCAGAAATAGATATGAGGAAATTATCAAAAATGAAACACAGAGAGAGAAAGAGATAGGAAAGGGAATCAGGAGCTTCCTAGACAGAGTAACAGAATCAACATATATATTTAGACATTCTCAAAGGAGATGGTAGAGAATGGGAAAGAGATATTATGTTAATAGGTGAGAATTATTCACAATTGATAAAAGACTTAAATCTTCAGATTCAGCCTAAATCCCAAGCTTTATCTGAAAAATAAACAACTGGACATCTTGTACGGAAATAATAGCAGAATGAAAAGACAAGAAAATCATAAACAGAGGAATTGCAAGTCAACTGAGAATAAACCTCTCAAAAATAAAACAGAAGCTAGATGATAACATAATTAAATGGTAAAATAAATTTGGTTTTGCAATCAGTATATATTTTGCTATCACAAATGTGTACAAGCACAAACATTTGTGCACACACACACACACTTGTTCACAGACATGCCCACATACTCGGACCTAAAACTCCTCATGAGCTAAAGGTATTCAGGATATAAATTCTTTATTTTGAGAAAACTTTAGGAAATAAAAACTAAATATAGAAAATAAAAATTAAAAAATAGATATCAATTAATGATACTATCTCATAATATATATTTGGTTCTAGAACAAACATGACCAAAGAAGGATCATCTTTTTTATCATTTGAAATATAAGTTACACAAAATCATATTTATATTTTCTAAAGTAGAAGCCTACCAGAACTGAAACGTGAAGTTCAAAAAACTGCAGGATTGCAAATTTAACTGATTTTTACAAATAAAGAACACATAGGTTAATTATAACTTGAAATCAAAAAAGTCTTTCCTTTTCAAAGCTAAAACTTCAAACTCCTATGAAAAGTTTTATGTTTAATTATTACAGGTAGAAATGTGAAGTATTGAAGTTATTATGCAAGAGGTGAATTTTTAGATTGTCAAGTCATAATTAGCCCCAATTAAATATGTGACTGTTATACAAAGAAAAAACATTTTGCAGTTTTTTGTGGGAAATGGAGAGAATATATTTCAGGTTGATATATATAAAATGTGTACGAGCATATGCATACAAAATAATATATAATATATAAATTATATAAGTATACATTATATATAAATATGAAATTATATGTTATAAATATATTTCTTTAAAACAAGTTTGGGGGAATTAAAAATTAGCAGTAATTACTAGAGGTGAGTGGCTATTAACCCCTTTTCTGTCATCCAATAGCATTTTAATTTCCTTTGTTATCCCAAATAACAGTAAAACTATATAGCAAGTAAATAGCTGGATAATAATTTTTCAATCTGACAGAGAATGCAATAAACTGTTTTTGTTGTTGTTTGTATGTTTTGAGACAGATTCTTGCTCTGTCACATAGGCTGGAGTACAATGGCACAATATCAGTTCCCTCCAGCCTCCACTTCCTGGGCTCAAGCAATTCGCCTGCCACAGTCTCCCAAGTAGCTGAGATTACAGGAGTGTGCCACCACGCTCAGCTAATTTTTATATTTTTACTAGAGACAAGGTTTCACCACGTTGTCCATGATGGTCTGGAACTCCTGACCTCAAGTGATCTGCCTGCCTCAGCCTACCAAAGTGCTGGGATTATAGGCATGAGCCACCGTGCCTGGCCTGTAATAAGCTTTTTAATAGTATGTTGTGAAAAAATGGCATTACAATAATAAGGCTAGAACTTCATTGTCTCTTTATTTTCATGAATATTTTCAGTTGAAAAGAAACACAGTCCAAGGTATTAGTATTGAATTCTTCCAGATTCCCTGTCTCTGCACCCCTTGCTCTAGAGCAGAAATTATTTAATCGTATCCTCTGGCTTATTTTGTTTTCTGGCTTGCAAACTAATCTTAACCTGAGACAGTAAATACTAGACATAATTACAACTTCAGGTGAGTGGGCTCAACTTTCACTCCTGAATCAATCAGAATTTGATCTTCTCCTCACATGTTATAATCCAGTATTTCACCCTTAAACCCCAGTTTTTTCACCTGCTTTTCCTACTGCTAGTCCTAAAGACTTTAACAGACTTATTTCAATCCTAAAGGGAAATCCTGAATTGGTTGATGATATATCTCCTTCACATCAACTTCTATTGGGGGAAATAGGGGAGGGACAGTGGAAGGGGAGCTGGGGAGGGACAGTGGCGGGGGGGGGAGCTAGGGAGGGATAGCAGGGAGAGAAATGCCAGATGTGGATGAAGGGGAGGAAGACAGCAAATCACACTGCCATGTGTGTACCTATGCAACTATCTTGCATGTCCTGCACATGTACCCCAAAACTTAAAATGCAATAAAAAGGAAAAAAAACTCACATGGTCTTTGAGAACAGTCTGCTATATTATACACACCCATTCTTCCTCTACATTACAAGCCTTTCTAGCAGAGAGACAATATTTTATCCATTTCTGTATCCCAAGTACCCAAGAGTGTCTGGCTTATAGTAGGTTCTCCAATAACAATTGTTGAATGAATGAAAGAATGTATACTAAATGTCTACAGTATGAAAAATAAATAAGTAGTAATTTCAGACTACTTTGATGTCAAAGTGATTGCTGTTTGACTCACCCTGTCTTCTTACACTTTGACTTTCAGATACCAAGTCTTGAATTCAGTTCTACCATGGTGTTACTTCATTGGCCTTTCTTGACTGATATCTAAGGAGGTCACGTACTATCAGTGCAACCCAGGATACTATTTAATATGGCTATACAGCTGAAAATACCACTTTTCAAGAGGAGGTGTTTCATGATATTTACATACACCTCAGAAAGGGTTCAGGAAAGAACTAGAGAAGGACTTATTCCATAGTAAGAAATAATGAATTTGATTTATTAGGTTGAATTATGCCCCTGGCTGAGAAAAATAGAGATTTGGAATAATGGATAATTAATAGGGACCAATTAGACAGTGGAAGGTTTTATATATCCATCATCTGCAAGAGAAATGTTCAATTTCCAGTTATAAAGGTAAAATAAGCATTATTCAGCTATTGAAAATGAAAGTATAGTATTGATTGCATTAATTAGCATTTATTCAACATTTAAATGGTGAAATGCACAATTTTAAATACGGGGGTTAACTTAGCAAGTGAGGGAATTGAATTTTCAAATCAGTTAGTAGTTAAATTGTGAATAATTAAGAGTGTCCACCAAATGAGAGTTGAACAACTGACCCATACATAGAATGACTCTTTAAGAAGAGACTGCTACCTGGCTTAATAATTTGATTATCAAGTTAATCAAATTAAATAATTTTGAGTTAAATAAAATTGAGTTAAATAAAATTTTAAAATCAAATTAAATAAAATTGAGTTAAATAATTTGATTATTTAACTCATGAGATCATCTAAAACAGCTCTGAGAGGTAAGGACTAAAACCTGGAAGAACTAACACATTTTGCATCCCATGAGGTCTAGTAAGGTACCTGGGGTGAAGTGCTCAGTGTTCAACTAATCTCTATTTGTGAATGAATGAACAAGTGTATATCTGATATTGGTGCTTTTGTTGCTGGGATATCAAAGGTTAGATATGTAGTAATTACAGAAAATCAGAATTGAGAAATCTTGAACTCCTGACCTCAGGTGATCCACCCGCCTTGGCCTCCAAAGTGCTTAGATAACAGGTGTGAGCCACCATGCCCAGCCTAGAATTGAGGAATCACAGCAATTAATTGGAAAGTTTTCTGTCTGATTCAAATCCCAATGAATAGAGTATTTAAGGAATGACCTATAGTGAAATATCAGGCGCTAATATGGCTTTCTAAATAATCGTGAATTATGAAATAAATAATTTTGGAAATGATTCTTCTTTTAATAATCAAACTTCCAAATAATCTTTACATATGTAAGTGTGTAAGTGCCATATCTGCATGAAGTATACCAGTTAACAAAAGGGTGGAATTGGTTAATATATCTCATATCTGGTTATATCCTTGGAAAGCGGTTCTGGCTAAAATTCAGAATAATAATTTTCTTTTTAACATTGATTAGATTTCTAAATTTACTTAAGTTTACCACTTCTGTTTGTTTAATGATAGAATTTACCATCTTCTCCAAATGTACTTTCTGAGGATACATATGAACTAGAAATCAAGACTACTATTGATTTTATTCATGTACTCAGTTTCTATAATCTTTTACTGTGTGTGCTCTATATGGTAACCCCAGACTTTGCAGAACCTATATGCAAAATCTGACGTTATCAGAGTGAAGGCCCAACTTAAAACAGACTTTCTAATCATGTTCAAGCTGCCACAGATTAAAACAAACAAACTTTAACATTTTTCAGTCTTTGGCTTAGAAATATAAGTAGTTAATAAAAGACCATTATCTGATAAAGAAACTTGACATAAGCAACAGAGAAAGCAGTATTAACACAGAAAACTTAAAACTGCTAAGCTCTTTGATAACAGTTATTAGTATATAGTGTGAAGTGGTCCATCAAAAATAAGGTTTTGTTATCACTAAACCTTGATAAACAAAATTTGAAGAATAGATATGTTTTGAAATTGAAAGAAGCTGCAATTACAGTTCATAACTAGGCACAATTTTTTTCAGATAATATTTCACAAAACAACTGTTTGGGTGAATTAAAGTAAATAATCTTTTGCTAGTAAACCTTACCGTAGAAAGCTAGCTTATATAAATAAGAGGTAAGTCTATTCAATTCTTTTTGTCACTACATTATAAATTACTATTGCATCAACAAAATATGACTGGCTTTGTGTTAATGTAATTTATGTCCTTGGACAGTTTCTCAGTCATAAAGAAAATTTAGTTCTTTTCTTTATCTTCCACCTAATCATATCAGTCTCTTTCTGATGTTCCTCCAAACTCCATTCATGTGACATGAATATGAAGGTAAAATAAACACAGAAAGAAAAGGAAGCCTGAGAAAACCAAGCCAGAAACTTTGGAATAAAAATATAAATAAATAATCTAAAGCCAAGGCATAAGAAGCTTAAGTTCTCCAAATAAATTTATCTAATGAACAAGATTCACCTCTTGAAGACAGGAACAAAAATAGTAAATGAGCTAGGATATATCAAAGTTCAAGCTGTGGAAGAGAAAATGGCATCATTAATCAAAGTACAAATAATCATGATAAAAATGCAAATGCAAATATAGTCATTACATGCTTAATACAAGAGAACAGAAAGAACAAGTCTGATTCTTATATTCCAAAGTGAATTAATTGGTACAGAGCAACAATTTGTTATCCTCAGGTTTATACTATAATTATACATTTTAGCAAATTCCAAGCTTAGGACATCAATAAGACAAAACACAAAATAATACCAACACTGAATTAAAATCCACAGTTGAAAGAAGACCTATTTACTGTGTCCCTACTGTGGGTCAAACATAGGGTTTTATAAACTCAGTGTTAGGTAATCTTCTCAAAAGAACTTATGAAGTAGAAATTGTTTTTCAATTTACAAATAGAGGATATTGGAACTCATGCTATTTAATATTAGTAAGGGTGTGTCAGGAAACTTATAAAACATGATTGATGGTCTTGCCAGTCACTAAGATAGAGATCACTGAAAGAGACTAATTTTGTGGGGTAAGATTATCAAAAGCAAGTGAACTTAATTTAGACCAATCTAATCATTGATCTAAATGAAAAGTTATGCTTCACACAACGATATGTAAATGAACCTTCAGCAGTTCCGTGTATTCATCATCTTTAGGCACAGTCTTGTTAAATTAGGTAGCAACTTTTGACATAGATATTGATGATTCATCACCAGATTTGTGTCTCTCATTTTTATGCGGTCTTCAATGCTTCTCTGATGATGCAGATGGTAAATGTCAAAGATTATGTGCAAGTGGCACATTCAACACGAAATCTCTTGAGAAAGCAAAATTTAGTAGTGATTTTTCATTTAACATGAACTTTCTTTTTGAACTTATTAGTGTCAAAAACTTTATGGCAAAATGAAACAAAATAGTCATTAAAAATAAAATAGTTATGAATTTACGCCATGCAATAAGTAAATAGTAAGGGCACAAACACTATCTTCTATAAATCTGCAGTGAAATATTTCCTGCAGAAACTAATCTATAATTTCCTGTTTCCAATGGACCTCACTGACTAGCTGCCTTTTTTGTTTTTGCAACTCAAGCTGTGAGTCATGACCCAACTAGCTGTTCCATCAAGTGGCCTTTCTGGAAAATGCCTTTGACCGTTTTCTTACTCAGGTTTTATTGTCCTGTTTACATTAGAGACAGATTCTAAGCTCTTACTGAAAACTAGGTTTAAACTCTTAATGCCTGGAACCAGTTGGGGAAAAAAGAGACAGATTGGTTTTGGTCATTTTTCAAATATAAGCACATATCAAGGTAAAAATAGTCTAACTGCATGTGTCCATACACTACTAGGGGAGACTGTGCCAGAAGCTAGAAGGACAAAGTGGAGGTGTACTAACCCAACCTGGCATACTTTATTGTAACTATTAACAATGCTATTTTATTTTATTTTATTTTATTTTATTTAACTACTGATAAAAATGTCATTGCAACTATTAATAATACCTTCATTTTTTTAAGAAAGAAAATATTTGGAATAAATGCTGATCAGATAAATGACAAAGATACTTTGGAATAAACTAGGTATACCACACACAGATACACATATAAGTATGTATACACATGTGTGCATGCACACTAGATACACACAAATGTACTGACATCTGAATATAAATATTATGAAAAAGTACTTCTAAGGTAGTGGCTCTTAACATGTGACCTGTGGAAACCCGAGTCACTATAGCTAGATTTCCACGGATATCCTAAAATTGTATGCAAAACAGGATGTAAAAATATGTATGTACATAGGCATTTTTCTGAGGAAAAGTGTAAAAGTGTGCATGAGATTTTCAAAGAGGTCTAAAACTTCAAAAAGCTTAATAATCACTATTCTGAGAGGTCACAAAATGTTAAAGTACTTATTTTTGTCAACAGTGAAAACAGAAAAAGTATCAGAAAAGGAAAAATTTTAAACAGAAGCCATTTCCCAAGATACGAAATTTGATTACCTTAGCCATGGTATAAAGAAGTTTTCTTTTCAAACACTGAGCCAATGTCTACTCCATTCTATAAAGATATTGTTTATATTAATCTTGAAAGAAGAAACATCTGGATTCAAAACTGGAGGTTCCTGACAAAAGCCAGCATTGAGCCATCATTGCTATGTATACATGTTGTAATATGTTTGTTATTTAAACACTGTTGTACACATTTCTTGCTAGCCTGACTATAAGCTACCTTGAGTAAGATCCATGTCTTTTGGATCTCCTGTACCAATTCTGATAGATTTGTCTTCAATAAGTACTGGTCAATGTGAAATAACATTTTTCTTAGATTGAAGGATTGAATTGGTATCTATTTAATTAGCTTGCATTAAGACAGTCTAAACCTAGCCAAGTTGCCATATCATATGCAATTAAAATAAAACTTGAAATATGTATATAGCTATATACTACAATAAGTAAGATTACTTAAAAACAAGAAAGCTCAAATGACAAAAGGTCCTTTTTGTGAAGTGCAAGTCCTTGACTTATCATGCTGGCTGATGACAGTAACAATGTATGGCTCTGTTTCAACAACAAAGGGTAATGTTTGGAGAAAAAAATTTTCTTGCAGCTCAATGAACTAAAAATCAGAATAAAATTTTCCCAGATAATAGAAAGTTTTTGTAGGACTTTACCTTTTCTATTTTCAACAACCTTAAAGATTTGTTTATGGTTATTATTTTAATCTACATGCTGTTACAAATATCCTCTTTACTGGAAACAAATGTTTTTTTATTTGCCCTAGTCTCTGGTTTATTTAGTACCTTGAGTGATGCAGTGATCAAATACCTGGCAATATTAGCTTGTGGAACAAAAACTATGTATGCAAAGTCACCAAATAAAGAAAGCAAATTTAATTACATTAAGAAAAATTCAACTGAAAAAGTGACCTTCCAACTCTTCGGAGAAAATGATAAAAAAGTAAACAATAAAATACAGGTAAAACTCATAATATCATCAGAGGTAAAATAGAGGTAAGCTACTTAGTATAACCACAAATTTCAAATAATGCAAATAACATAAGACCAAAGGAAGATAACATTAAAAACAAATAACAAAAACTTTCTTTTCTGAAGAAAGCAGTGTAAGATGAGTGGAGCAAATAAAGGGCATCCTAGCAAAGCACCACAAAAACCTCAACTGCAGGAATGAGAGAGAAGACAATGAGAGAGAAGACAAGCACAAACCAGGAGGAGTTTATTAATAGAGGTAGAAGAACAAGCATAAGTAACAATAAACTGAAATTCTAAGGTAATGATTTCTTTTAATTCTTTTTTTTTTTTTTTTTTTGAGATGGAGTTTCACTCTTGTTACCCAGGTTGGAGTGCAATGGCGCGATCTCGGCTCACCGCAACCTCCGCCTCCTTGGTTCGGGCAATTCTCCTGCCTCAGCCTCCTGAGTAGCTGGGATTACAGGCATGCACCACCATGCCCAGCTAATTTTTTGTATTTTTAGTAGAGACGGGGTTTCACCATGTTGACCAGGATGGTCTCGATCTCTTGACCTCGTGATCCACCTGCCTCAGCCTCCCAAAGTGCTGGGATTACAGGCGTGAGCCACCGTGACCGGCGATTTCTTTTAATTCTAATCAAACTTTTCAAAAGCAATGTGGCCTATTCCAGCATTAAAAAAACAGTTCCTGAACTATAGCAAAACTCTATTGATTGAATAGGTAAAAGCTTTCCAGTAAAGCACACAATCATCTTCATTGCAGTGCCTGGGTTGGAAAGACAAAGTGGAAGTCTCCTTCTCAACGTTTCCTGAAAGGCTGCAAGTGAGAAAATATGTCCGTGAAATATGAGAAAAGGAAAATCCTGCCTTTTTTCCCCACTTCATGAATGGAATATGAATATTCTACAACATAAATGGAAGAAAAAAATGACATGCAAAATGATAAAGTGATGAGGCACTAAAATTTTTACCACGAAAACTGAACACTATAGTATCACATTAAAATAAACTATGTACCACTTTCTCTTATGAACATATATTTTGCAATATAAATTTGGAAGCTTCTGTGAAACAGAAGTTACCATAAACATAGGAATAAGTACAGAACAAGAATATTTATTTTCCATATAACCGGGAGAAAATATATGTGTAATATATAAAGAGTTTCTAAAAGTAAACAATAAATAAAACAATTTATTAGTAAAAAATGGTAATGAATATAAAAAGAATGCAAGCAGAAAATATGTGCATAGCCAAAAATATATGAAAAATGCTTAACATCATTAATAACCAGTAAATAGGAAATAAAACAATAAATTATCATATTTGTTCTGTCTAGTATCATCAATGGTACCAAAATATTACTGGTAAGATTACAAAATAGTAAACATTTTTAGCTATAACTATCAATTTAGTACTGTATCTTTTGACCCAATAATTATTTTTGTAAGAGTTTAATTCAGAAAAAAAATTTGCAAGCTGTGTGCAGTTGCTCAGACTCTTAATCCAAGCTATTCTGGAAGCTGAGGCAGGAGGATCTCTTGATCCCAGTAGTTTGAGGCCTCAGTGAGCTACAAATGGGCCACTGATCTCCAGACTGGGTGACAGAGTAACACCCTGTCTCTATTAAAAAACAACAACGAAAACAAAAAGAAAACAGTCACAGATGAGCACAAATTTACTCGTATTTAGATGTTTATTTTGCTGCTGTCTGAAAATTTAAAACAAAACAAACAATCCATGTGGTACTAAATATGAGTAGTTTAATAAATTATGATGTATCCATATATAAGAAATGTGTAAATATATAACTGAAAACTGCTCAGAGAGTAGATTTTAAGTATTCTCACCACTAAAAAAATGGTAAGTAAATGGAGTATGGATATGTTAATTAACTTGACTTAGCCATCCAAAATATAGACATATATGAAGGCATTATGTTGTATACCACAAGTATATATCACTTTTATATGTCAATTAATAACAGACATTTTTTTCTTAATTGAAAAGAGAATTCAAAAAATAACTAAGATCAGAGCAGAACTGAAGAAAATAGAGACACAAAAATCCCTTAAAAAAGTCAATAAACCCAGGAGCTGGTTTCTTGAAAAGATCAACAAAATAGACAGACCACTAGCCAGATTAACAAAAAAGAAAAGGAAGAAGAATCAAATAGATGCAATAAAAAATGATAAAGGAGATATCACCACTAATTCCACAGAAATACAAACTACAAACAGAGATTACTACAAACAACTCTATGCACACAAACCAGTAAACCTGGAAGAAATGAATAAATTCCTGGATACTTGCACCCTCCCAAGCCTAAACTAGGAAGAAGTTGAAACATTTAATAAACCAATAACAAGGGCTGAAGTTGAGGCAGCAATTAATAGCCTACCAACCAAAAGAAGTCTAGGTCCAGATGGGTTCACAGCTGAATTCTACCAGACTGACAAAGAGGAATTGGTACGATTCCTTCAGAAACTATTCCAAGCAATACAAAAAGAAGGAATCTCTCCCAAATCATTTTATGAGACCAACATCATCCTGATATCAAAACCTGGCAGAGACTCAAAGAGACTCAAAAAAAGAAAACTTCAGGCCAATATTCATGATGAACATAGATGCAAAAATCTTCAATAAAATACTGGCAAACCAATCACAACAGCACATCAAAAAACTTATCCATCACAATCAAGTAGGCTTCATTCCGGGGATGCAAGGCTGGTTCAACATACACAAGTCTATAAATGTAATCCACCACATAAACAGAACCAAAGACAAAAAAACACATGATTATATAAATAGATGCAGAGAAGGCCTTCAACAAAATTCAACAGCCTGCTATGCAAAAACTCAATAAACTAGGTATCCAAGGAATGTATCTCAAAACAATATAAGCTATTTACGACAAACCTACAGCAAATATCATACTGAATGAGCAAAAACTAGAAGTATTCCCATTGAAATCTGGCACTAGACAAGGATGCCTTCTCTCACCACTCCTATTAAATATAGTTTTGGAAGTTCTAGCCAGAGCAATTAGGCAAGAAAAAAAATTAAAGGGTATTCAATTAGGAAAAGAGGAAGTCAAATTGTCTCTATTTGCAAACAACATGATTGTATATTTAGAAGACCCTATCATCTCAGCCCAAAATCTCCTTAAACTGATAGGTGACTTCAGTAAAGTCTCAGGATACAAAATCAATGTGCAGAAAACACAGGCATTTGCATACACCAATAACAGACTAACAGAGAGACAAATTATAAGCAAACTCCCATTCACAACTACTACAAAGAGAATAAAATACCTAGGAATGCAACTAACAAAGGATGTAAAGGACCTCTTCAAGGAGAACTACAAAGCACTGCTCAACGAAATAAGAGAGGACACAAACAGATGACACTCCATGCTCATGTTTAGGAAGAATCAATATCATGAAAATGGCCATACTGCCCAAAGTAATTTATAGATTGAATGCTATCCCCATCAAGCTACCAATGACCTTCTTCACAGAACTGGAAAAAAAACACCTTAAACTTCATATGGAACTAAAAGAGAGCCCACATAGCCAAAATAATTCTAAGCAAAAAGAACAAGGCTGGAGGCATCACACTACCTGATTCCAAACTAGACTACAAGGCTACAGTAATCAAAACAGCATGGTACTAGTACCAAAACAGAGATATAGAACATGGAATGGAACAGAGGCCCTTGAGGCAATGTCACACATCTACAACTATCTGATCTTTTACAAACCTGACAAAAACAAGCAATGGGGAAAGGATTCCCTGTTTAATCAATGGTGTTGGGAAAACTGGCTAGCAATGTGCAGAAAGCAGAAACTGGACCCCTTCCTGACACCTTACACTAAAATTAACTCCAGATGGATTAAACACTTAAACATAAGACCTAACACCATAAAAACCCTAGAAGAAAGTCTAGCAAAACCATTCAGTACACAGGAATAGACAAGGACTTCATGACTAAAACACCAAAAGCATTAGCAACAAAAGCCAAATAGACAAATGGGATCTAATTAAACTCCAGAGCTTCTGCCTAGCAAAAGAAACAATCACTAGAGTGAACCAGAAACCAAAAGAATGGGAAAAAACTCTTACAGTATACCCATCTGACAAAGGGCTAATATCCAGAATCTACAAAGAACTAAAACAGATTTACAAGAAAAAAAAAAACCCATCCAAAAGTGGGTGAAGGGTATAAACAGACACTTTTCAAAAGAAGACATATATGAGGTCAACAAACATATGAATAAATGCTCATCATCACTGATTATTAGAGAAATGCAAATCAAAACCACATTGAGATATCATCTCATGCCAGTTAGAATGGTGATAATTAAAAAATCTGGAGACAACATGCCGGATAGGATGTGGAGAAACAGGAACACTTTTACACTGCTGGTGGGAGTGTAAATTAATTCAACCATTGTGGAAGACAGCGTGGCACTTCCTCAAGGACATACAAACAGAAATTCCATTTGACCCAGCAATCCCATTACTGGGTAAATATCCAAAGGATTATAAATCATTCTATTATAAAGACGCATGCACATGTATGTTCATAGTGGCACTGTTTACAATAGCAAAGACCTGGAACCCACCCAAATGCCCATCAATGGTAGACTGGACAAGGAAAATGTGGCACATATATACCATGGAATACTATG
>CM052663.1:38305048-38328716 GCA_028533165.1 Leontopithecus rosalia
AAATAAATAAATAAATAAATAAATAAATAAATACAAAGCAGGAGTTGCAATTCTCACATTTGATAAAATAGATTTTAAAGCAACAAATATATAGTGGTAAAAGGATCAATGCAACAATAAGAGCTAACAATCCTAACACCCAGATGCATAAGACCTATAAACAGACTTAGACTCAACAAGACAGAAAATTAATAAGGATATCCAGGACTTGAACTCAGATCCGGAACAAGTAAACTTAATAAATACGTATAGAGATCTCCACTTTAAATATATAAAATATGCATTCTTGTCAATACCACATCACACCTACTCATAGGTTTAAATGAAATATTGATCAGCCATTATTAATACCCATTTTTAGAATAAAGCAACATTTCCATTCTCTCTCCCTCTTTTTCTTCCTCTTTCTTCCTCTCCTTCACTCCTTTTTCTTTTCTTCTCTCCTTAAAAAAAAAACTGTCTGTGACTTCCTATCACTCTTAGAACAACAACAAAAAAAAGTATAACACACATGCATCCATACATAAAATAACAGAAACACAAATGAACGAATGATGAGAGCAGGCATTGTGATTAATGAACTTGATTAATCAAGTTATTTGTTACTAATAACAAGAAATAAAAAGAAAGGAAGATAAAAGTTATGAGAAAATAATTTATAAAATTAAAATTGCAAAATACAAACATAAAACATTTTAATATTAATTTTACTATTTATGAAAGGACTGGAAATCAAAAGTGTCCTTATGAAAGGACTGAAAATCAAATTCGTCTTTGGATAAAAAATTAAATGTTGATAAGATGCAGAGTTGGTAGGAATGCAAATTGTAGAGATTCTGGAAAGTAATTTGACAAATAACCTTTGATTTAGCAATTACATTTCTAAGAATTTACTAGAAGAAAATATGTAAGACATTTACAAGGAATATATATTCTAGAATATTTATTTCTACTTTCAGAAGTGAGCATATTTTTATGTCTAACATGTCTAAATGTCTAACAATTTTGGATTTGTTTAATTTTGGCATATTTATAAAACAACTAATATTAAGACTTTTTTGAATGTAATTTTAGAGTTTTATCCACATAAATAAGTATACTCAAAAGTCTTAAATCAGTTTTCTATAGTTATCTCCATAGTAGAATTGGAGTGTCACCTATTTTAAAATTTTTACTTACCTATATAAGTTTTAATTTTTTATCTAATCATTTTGTATTACTCATTCAATTAAAAATTCCTAAATTTGTTTTTAACACTATTTTTGCTTTTAAAAATGGAATCTTGAACCAAAAACCAATTAGCAAACAACTGACAATATCACTGTTCTTTTCACTGATTGAGAAAGCTTTATATGATAAATTTAAGGAAAAAAATCAAGACATGACTAAGAATCACCAATTTATCTAAGGGAACTCTTTCCTTGTCACCAGAAAAAAAGAAAAAGAAAACCATTTTCCCCAAGTGTTATGAGAGAGTGAAAAATAAAATAAAAGCAAAGGCCTAGGAGCCTGAATTCTTTTTCAGTGACTATGGAAGTATGTAATGGTGAATCAGTGACCTGGCATCATGAAAACTTAAAATTTTTATTGACTATTATATATTAGTAAGGTCTCACCAGGATTTAAAAGAATTTTCAGTTGCTTTGTGATGTTGGGATAGAGACCTATATTTCTTTTGCTGCACTTTCCCCTTCTGTATAAAGCACTGGTGAAATTTTTCTTCCCTGTTTTCACAGTACATTGCAGACAGTGTCTGCAATACCACTAAACTACCCAATGTATGATCACAAATGAATCTTTCAGAAGAGGCAAGTGCTAAGAACTACAGTTTGAGATCAGACTCAAAATGGTAGAATCATCACATCAGCTCCTAAAACATCATTTAAAAGAATAATATTTCTTAAAGGTTAGCTTGCACACCAAATATGATTCAAGTTGCTTTCAATGTTATTTTATGGTATCAAATTTTCCCAAATTAGAACTGCTTCTCAGATAGCCTCCAATGTTTCCAATCTTCTGATATATTTACTCTCATGAAGCCCCTCCCACATTATAACAAGATTGGTCTGTGTGACCAACAGCATATGGCACAACTGATTTTATGTCACTTCTAAGAATACGTCATGAAAGACATTGTACTTTGCTTTTCTTTTTTTTTTCTCACTGTCTTTCTTGGATCACTCTGGCAGAATATAGTCACCAGATCATGCACAACTCTATGGAGAGGACCAAGTGAAAATATATGAAGCCTTCAGCCAAGAGTCATGAGTGGGTTTTCTTGGAAGCACACTCTATAGCCCATGGTAAGTCATTAGGTGACTGCACCCTTGCCCAACAGCTTGACTGAAATCTCTTAAGAGATGAACCAGAACCACCCAGCAAAACCACCTATTTTCAGAAGCCATGTGAAATAATAAGTGTTTTTATCCTTTATTGTAATTTGTTATGAAACAGCAGATAAAAAATATACATTCCTATATAAGTTTGAAATTGTTTTTAACTAATTACACAACAAAAAAAAATTCCCACATTTTGGTATTAGTGTTTACAGAAGAGATGAATAGAAATGAGTAGACTATATAAAAATTATCTATTTTGTAAAGATGACTTACCTCTCCATAGATTTTTTTTTCTAATGATAGAAAATATAAATGCAACTGGGCTGAATTATTTTTTCTAAAATTTAAAAACTATTATTTCATAAATTTAGTGGGCTCTTATTTATACTTTAATAAGTAGAATGTCACATAGAAATAAAGTGGTAAAAAATATTTCATCTTTAATAAACACATTAAGCAGAAACATCAATAAAATACTACATTGTCTTAAGGTCTGGAACATTTGTCATACTTATTTACTGAACCTGATGATTTTCTAAAAATATATCTTATTCAGTTATAACACAAGGCTCTCTTCTCTTAATTAAGATCCATGATAAGGCAACAATGAGGATGTATATGTGCAGAGATAGAAAGTAAACTATAACAAGTGGAAAAATTGTTAAAGCTAAAAATTTGACCAATTTTGGCATATTCTTTTCCACTAGCCACTTATTTGAGACATTACAGCACATCACCTCTATTGTGAAGTGAGACATAATAAGATGCACATGTGATGTGAATTTATCTCCAAGAATATTTCTGCTGTCAAGCCATGAATTATCCAACAAGTAGGATGCCTACACAATTGGGTGTTCATTTATCAAGTTTACAATTCTTCATATAAACCATATGTATTACTTTCTGTAGCTACTGTGTGAAGGAGCTTTTTTTTCTAATAAAGTTTAAAGAAAAACATCTAAAGTTTGTAAGAAATATTAGAGCTTTAGATATATCTGAGTTTCTTGTAATATGAAATATAAGTTTGATTAATAGCTTATACCTCTACTGTGCACCACAGTCTTGGCTGAATATCTCAGTAGACCATTAATGGAGTGGGACGGAGGTCTGGAGATGAGTGTTTGTGAAATAGACTGCATATTCAGAAAGCACTGCAGGATTTCCATGGGCCATGGAGCAGAAATATAATGATCTTCTCTCATATACATCAGGCATATTTGGAAAATGAAATTGGCATTGCAACACAAACAGTACTTCAAAGTAATTTACCACCACCACAGAGCTTTTAATATAGTCACAATATTGCTCTGTCTTGTGATGGCTCAAAAAGTCTGTTTTGAAAGGGAAATTGATTTATGCATTTTCTTCAGCATGCCAAACATTTGATGAATCTATTATAATCTAAAAGCTAGGCATGTCAGAACATTAGCATTGATGTTTAATAGCATAGCCCAGTCCCAGAAAACTGCTTATATAAAGCTTGTTTAATAAAAACCGTTATTTTTCAAGTTTTTATTCACTTTATGTAGAATTTTACAGATTTACTCTTTTAAATACATGGCATTAAAGAAAGAAAAAAATATTTTCACTTTGACATAGAGAACACAAAAATAGTTTTTTAAGGAACAAGCATGTGAAATTTGCATATGTGTGTGTAAGACTGTCTATATATTACAAAAAGTAGCAAGAACAAAAAATAAAGGTAGGACTTAAAAAGTATAAACACTAATTGTGAACTAAACTAGTCCAAAGCTTTCCAGTCCTCTGTAGAAGTCATCTCAATTCCATGTATGAATATACATGATCCTAACCCAAATAGCATTAATTCAAGCATTGTTCACCTTTAACTGTCATTATTAAGTATCTATGACTTAAATATTTTTTACTGTGATTCAACCATTCACAAAAAAAATAAAATGTTTGTATTGTAGACATAAAGGAAAGTTCAAATATACCAATGATTAAACTCTAAACATATAACCAGGCGTCCTCAACCCCCATATCCAAATAAACGAATCAGGATCCAATATCCAAAGCTCTCTCTTTTGTTTTAGTAAGTTTTGTTTTGCTACTGTTGTGTTTAGTGTGTGTATGTGTGTGAAGGTGGATATAAATTGAGAGCCCCAATTCTACACACATTGTTGCTGCAAAGATTTAAAGAACTAGAAAAATTCCTAGTAATTTTTTGAGTTATTTTATAGAGAACACAGTTTATCTGAGATAGAGAAAATGTCTCATTCTGAAATAAAAATATGGCTGGTTTTTAAAATAATAATATTGAACCCATAGCTGAAATACCAATAAAATCTACTTTGCTGGAGATAAAACATAAGATAGAATTGAATTTGAAATATAGTTCATTGATTTTTAGCATTGTATCTCTTGTCCAAGAATTGTAAAATGAAACTAGATTCTAAAATATGTAAAACTCAGCCATAAAGAAGTGAATCAAGTGTTTCAAGGTTAAAAATAATTACAAGATCAGAGATTCTACAAATACAGATACAGACATAACCCAAATATTCCAGTTATCCCAAATACAGCTGACCAAGCCTGTACATATAATTCACAGGAGACTTTAAACAAGCGACAACAACAAAAAGAAACATCAGCAAATAATAATAGCAAAAAATGGACCTAACCAGATGAGATGGCTGATTTTATTTGATTAGGCCACAGGGTGCCCAGATATTTGATTAAACATTATTCTAGGTATGTCTGTGGTGGTGTTTCTGAAGGAGATTAGCATATGAATCAATGGATTGGGTAAAGCATATGGCCCTTTCCAGTCTGGGTGATCCTTACCTAGTCCATTGCAGGCCTAAATAGAACAAAGAACAAAGGTTGGTGTGAGAATTTGCTCACTCTGCCTGCCTGTTTTCAAACTGGGACATCAGTCTTCTCTTACAATAATCCTGAAACATATATCAACAGATCTCTTAGATCTCAGGTCTTCAGACGTGGAATGAAGCTACACCAACTACTCTTGGCTCTCCTGCCTTATCTTCATCTTGCAGTCAAGAGATTGTGAGTATTCTCAATTTCCACCAACATGTGAGCCAGTAAGCCAATGTTCCAACGGTTCTGTTTCTCTGAAAACCCTCATACATCAGGTATGATTCTTAAATTATTAAAATATCTAAGGTTTAACCACTTTCCTGTTGCAACCACTAATTGACTAGAAGACTGCATCTATTTTTAATTTTTTTATCACACATTATGGAGCACCTATGTATGATGCTAGATTATGGGATTCTAAAAATTATTAATATTGAACCATTTATATGAGGAAGTGGGAAAGACAAATAGGTAAGATTTCTTAAAAAGCAAATGCTGTAGGTGTTGTGATAGAATTAAAAAAAATAAAGACTTGAAATATTACCATATACTGGCAAGTAATTCTGGAATTTAAATTAGTAATTACAATTAAAGTATAACAAAAGCATTAAAAACAGAAATACAAGCAAATAAATCACCATTTATTTGATAAACTATATCAGGTTTCATATTAACTACTTTCCAAATGCTTTTTTCCTCTTTATGAGGAAGAGAAAACCATTTTCCTCATTCAGCAGAAGAGGAAACTGAGGCATAGGTTACTTGAATGAGGTTGCTTAGTTAATAAGTGGAAGAGCCAAGATTTTAACCAGGGAAGGACTGAATCTTAGGTTCACTTGTTACACCATATTGTTTCAGTTGCTTAAGTTTGATTCTACAATAATCACATGATATAGCTGGTATTTAAGAAAGAAAGCTAATATAACTAAAAGGTTATATTTCTAGAAACTCACATACAGTACCAATGTTCAAACAACAAATATGAACTATGTCAACTGCAGGTATAGTCAGTATTTATAAAACTTAAGCAACATGCATACATATGTATTGCTGATGACATGGCATGCACTGAAAACTCCTTGGATGACTATGCTCCATAATATCACTAGTTATTACCCTTCCATAATGCAGCTGTCAGAGTTCTAAAATAAGCAGAGCTTTTAGAGTTTCATTTCTTATTTCTTCATCCAGCTGAGCAGTAAGTGTTATGAATACATGTGGGAAAATAAAGAAGCTTGATAGATTTAGAAACAGGTGTTTCAAATGAAAGCTAAAGAAACACAGCAAACTCTGAACCCTTAGTAAATCATAAAAGCAACCTTTTATATGACTGCTATGGTTTGAAGGTTTCCCTTCCAAAATTCATGTTGAAACATGTTACGCATTGCAGTAGCATTAAGAGCTGGGGCCTTTTGGGAAATGAATATATCATCAAGGCTCTGCCTCATGAATGGATTAGTGCACTATAAAAGGGCTTGAGGGAACTAGCTAAGGCATTTTTACTCTTCCACTTTTCCACAAGGTGAAGACAAAGTATTCATCCTTTTCTGTTTTTCTGTCTTTTATCATATGAGGACAAGCAAGAAGTCCCTTACCAGACACCAAAAGCTGGACCTTAATCTTGGACTTCCCAGTCTCCAGAATTGTACGGTAAATCTCTGTTCTTTATAAATTACCCAGTCAGATATTTTAGCAACAAAAAGAGACTAAGACAAATTAATGGATATTTTTACTAAAATTTTAATTAAAAATTTAATATTAATTTTGTTGTTATAGCAACAAAAAGAGACTAAGACAAATTAACGGTTATTTTTAATGAAATTTTAAGTGTGAGCTCCTGGAGAGAGCACTCAGTTTGAAAAAAAGCCTAGAAATGGAGACAAAAGCAGTCCTGATGTAAACACACCAAACCTAAAGCTAACCACCAGTGACTGCACAAATCTAACCTGAAATAAAACTCAGTTCCAGTGAGCACTTTATTCTACTTTAAAAGAGCAACACTTATGATTAAAACAAGAGGATGTTTTTCAACAGAACACCGAAGTCATTCACAGAGTCTTTGTCATATACCTCAAAAATTACACCAGAACAGTATCACTGGTCTTCTGATTCAAAATTTCAGTAATAAACAAAGTTTGAGCAGCAGCTACAAAATACATTCCTAGTCCTAGGCTATGTATTGCAGAGGGTCAAAGGTAGATTAGTAAGCTTTGTTCCCTCAAAGAGTTTCCAAAGCGTAGAAATAGAAGAGACAAGAGTAAAAACCATTATAAGAGACAAAATAGTAAATCCATAAGAAAATGTAATTTCAAAGGAATATTAAAGAATAAGTTGATTTTATCCTCTAATGATAAGTTTGAGGAGAGTTTGGAGGCATCCAGGCAAAAAAAAAAAAAAAAGGTGAGTCAACAAAAAGGAGTTGGAAGTAGGAATGCAGAGCCTGTTGGGCTGGTGTTATAAGTCATTGAAAGTCTGTTTTCATCAGAGAGATATGATGAGAACTAATACATTATATATATTTATTTGACAGCCGTGCTAGAGCAACAAATTGGAAAGATGAAAACAGTAAGTTGGCCAGGCGCGGTGGCTCAATCCTGTAATCTGAGCACTTTGGGAGGCTGAGGTGAGAGAATCATGAGGTCAAAAGATCGAGACCATCCTGGTCAACATGGTAAAACCCTGTCTCTACTAAAACTACAAACATTAGCTGGGCATGGTAGCACATACCTGCAGTCCCAGCTACTTGAAAGGCTGAGGCAGGAGAATCGCTTGAACCCAGGAGGCAGAGGTTGCAGTGAGCCGACACTGCAGTCACTGCACTCTGGCCTGGCTGCAGAGCTATACTCCACTCAAAACAAAAACAAAACTAAAACCAGTAAGTTGTCATGACGGTCTATACAAGCAATTTGTGGGGACTAACTAAACGTGAGAGGAGAAAATCTTAATTCTGGCAAGTAAATGGATATGATCATTAAATCTGAATGTATAAGTAAAGATACCTGTAATATTTGAAGCTGGGACAATTAAAATAATGTTGGCGTCTTTAACCAAAAATTATGTAGAAGTCAATTAGATGAGTTAGCTTGGTGAGCAAAGATAAATTATTGACAATAGAGATTGAGAACTTGGAAAAGTAGATGTGTTCTATTCAAAGATTCAAATAGGTTTGGGGCTGGGAAAGAGTGCAGGGTTGAGTTGAGAATTTGGTGATACATCACTATAAAGACAATTGAAGTTGTGAAAGTAGACACATTTATAAAAAGAAGAGGTATGATGTTGAATGAAGTACACAGAAGGAAACTGAGTTATATTTATATTTATTTAAAGGACAGAAAGAGGAATTAAAACTAGTAATTAAGCATACAGAGTATCAGATAAGTAGGACTAAATTTAGGATCCTACAGTTTAAATGTAGCAACATTAAGGCATAAAGTCTAATATTTTTACCATGGCTTTACATGTTTCAATTTAATTAATACTCTGAACCGGGCCGGGCGTGGTGGCTCATGCCTGTAATACCAGCACTTTGGGAGGCCGAGGCGGGTGGATCACGAGGTGAAGAGGTTGAGACCATCCTGGTCAACATGGTGAAACCCCGTCTCTACTAAAAATACAAAAAAATTAGCTGGACATGGTGGTGCGTGCCTGTAATCCCAGCTACTCTGGAGGCTGAGGCAGGAGAATTGCCTGAACCCAGGAGGCGGAGGTTGCTGTGGTGAGCCGATATCGCGCCATTGCACTCCGGCCTGGGTAACAAGAGCGAAACTCCGTCTCAAAAAAAAAAAAAAATACTCTGAACCATATTAGGTTCTGTTCGAGCCTTAAGCTTAAGCTTGCTACACCTTGATTTCCTCATCTATAAAATATAAATAATAATAACAAATTTGTGGGGCTTTCAAAAATGTTAAATGAGTTAAGCAAATAAAATTCTTTGAACAATGCCTGACACATAATAAGCATCAGCTAGAGTTTTATCATTACAGTTTACATTATGAATGTTTAAACAGGCAAAGGATCAAAGAACTGGTAAGGGAAGCCAGAGAGTAACAAGAAGGAGGTGATGTTCAACAGTATCAAAAGCCAAAAAAGATTATAATTAAGAAAATACAAGTAAGTTTGTCATTAAGAAGTTCACTTACTATTATCCAGTGAGCTATATCATTGTGGGAGCAAAACAGAGAATTCAAGTGCTTCAAGAGAAAAGTATGCTATCTGTATAAATGTATAATTTCAGCATGCTTTCAGAAAACTAACCATTCATGTTGGTGAAGCTCATCAACTTTCCCATGTTCTAAACAAAAACGTGTATGCAGTTTCTGTGTACCCATACCACAGCATCAGCTACATTATATTGCAATTAATACTAAATACAAATGCATTTATATATCAATGCTTTAAGAATGAAACAATACTGTTATATTCCTTGTACCTAGTACAGTACAGATCAAATAGAAAACAATGAATAAATGCCAAAACAATAAGTTTAAACACAGATAATGCATTCAGACAAAAGCAAGGTTGTCACCATGGAGAAATACGCAATATGAAATTAATAAAATATAAGTAATCTTTGTTCTGAAAGTACTTTTTATTAACTTTACTTATCTTACTTATCTACTTGTTTAAACCAGACTTTTAGTGTCATGGCTGTGTGGAGAACTTTAGCAACAGAAATACATAATTGGAAGAAACCTTCATGGTATAGTAGCAAGTAGGCATTTTCTTTATTTTAAGATGACATCATGGCATGTCTAGTTCCATAGGCGTGGATACAATTATCTACTGGTGTATTCTTAACAGGGGATTGCATGCTGTTAAAACGCCATGACAGAACTGCAAAACATATCTCCTGTCAACCCAGACAAAGGTCCCAACTGCCACAATCTCCCAGACTGAAGCTCAGTGATTCTTTTTTAATTGGCCTGTGAGTCTTTCACTGTTTTTAGATGAAGAGTAATTTGGCTAATTAACAATTTTGTGGGTTCCTGTTCTCTAGCTGGAAATGAAAATAACTCTTTTCTAGTTCATTTGAGGTAAGTTAAAGCAGCTTTGGTACACATGGACGTGGAGATGGGAACAATAACCACTGGAGAATACAAGAGGAAGGAGGAGGAGAAGGGGTCTATGGTTGAAAAACTACCTATTGGGTACTATGTTCCTTACCTGGGTGATGGGTTCAGTTATACTCCAAACTTCAGCATCAGGCAGTATACCTTTGTAACAAACCTCCACATGTATCCTTTGAATCTAAAATTTGGGGAAAAAAAGAAAACTCACATCTGAAAATGGCTTTATACACTTTACCAAATGAATTCAAAGAGTGGACAAATGTTTTTGTGTAGATAGAGGAGACTGAGTTTGTATATAAATGATGATATATGTAAATATAACAAGAACATTTATTGAGCATATAGGGTACTAAGTGCTTTGTTAAAAACTGTAAGGTATAAAAATATATTGCTTAGATCTTATCTTCAAAGAGTTTACTACGGACTTGACAAGGAATTGCTACATATTTAAAATTTTACAGCAATTTAAAACATATTGTCATATATCCATTTATACCTTCATCATAAGTTCTCTATACTTTGTCAGTGATCTCCAGATTAGTCTTTCTTCTTTCAGTTTAGTCCAATTCTTTGTACCGTTTATAGAGGAGCATCCCAAAAATACAGATTATATGCGACTGTTCTAGATTGAAAGCATAATTCACTGGCGCTATAAGAGAATACAATCCACCTTCTTGGGACAGCGTACAAAGCACTCCACAATCTGGCTGTTGGCAACCTTACTATTGCCATTTTCCAATCCTATATTTAATGTCCAAAAACACTTAGTCATAAAACTCAAAGTTCCATAAGAAAATACACTGTTTGTTTTCTTAAATGACATGGTTTATGCTGTTTCCTTTATCTAGTATGTCCTTCTGTCCACATGATAAACTTTTGTTTTTACTTCAAAATGCTATGTAAGTGTCACATCTTTCCCCAAAGAAATATGAGAATAGATTCAGAGTGCTTATTTTCTAAGGGTTTATAATTAGTGGCATGCTAGCAAAAGTTTATCAACCACCTCTCAAGACTTTTTTTAAAAGTCCCACATTGTAGCAGTTGTCAATTTTCATGGTGAAAATATGCCCAAATTGTCCAATTTTAAGCAACTAAACTGGCATTGCTGAATAGGAAATTCAGAAGAGATGTGTCATTGGCTCTCCCAAACCAGTGTGAGCTGGCTGTAAACCACTGCTGGTTATAATCCAATAAAGATGCCTGCAATTTATAGATTACAGAATTCTAAATTAATTAACCTAACACTGACTTGTGTGCTACACTTGTAAAAAAAAAGTGCTAAATAAAGCCCTGACCATTTATATTTTAAAATTTTGATATCTATCCTTTTAATCCTGCATAATCTCTGTGAAATAAGCCCGCAGAATTAATCAGAATATAATTGGATCATTTTTTCAAATTTCTTCCCATCCTTCCTCCATATGATAGATAATAAAAGTCACCTGACTTAAGGAACTGGAAGTTGGTGTTTTGGGGCTGATATTTGATGAAAGGAAGCAAGATAATTCCACTTTAGAGCTTTGCTAAAACTCTTCATCACCTTGTTTATAAATTTGAACATGTATTCCTTGAATCTAAAAGTTAGAAAAAAAAACACTCACGTCTGGAAATGGCTTTTCACACTTTGCCAAAATAAACTCAAAGAATTGACAAATGGTTTTTGTGTAGACAGACAAAACTACCAAAGTTTATTCAAAAATAAATAGATAATCTGAGTAGCCTTGTATCTCTAAAGAAATTGATCATCTAGTTGAAAAACTTTCACATGTACAAAACTCCAAGTAATTCACTTTGAATTCTACTAAACATATAAGGAAGATATGTTACAAATTCAACATAAACCTTCTAGGCAACTGAACAGGAGAAGGTACTTTCCAAGTATTTCTAAAGTATCACCTTTGATATGGTTTTGCTCCGTGTCCCCACCCAAATCTCATGTTGAATTATCATTCCTAATGCTGAGGGAGAGAGCTAGTGGGAGGTGGTTAGATCATGGGATGGATTTTACCTTTTCTCATGAGAATGAGTGAGCACTCAGGAGATATGATGGTTTAAAAGTGTGTGGAAATCCTCCCTGCGCTCGCGTTCGCTCTCTCTCTCTCTCCCTCCCTCCCTCCCTCTTGCCACCATATGAAAACATGCTTGCTTCCCCTTTACCCTACTGTCATGATTGTAGGTTTCCTGAGGCCTCCCCCAGCCATTTCTGCTGTACAGACTGTGGAGCTGTGAGTCAGTTAAATCTCTTTCCTTTATAACTTACTTGCCCAGTCTCAGGTAGTTCTTTATAGCAGTGTGAGAATATACTAATACAACCCTGATTCCAAAACCAGAGCATTACAATCTACATATAAATAATTCTCATGCATATAGATATAAAAGTTATTACCAAGATTATATTGTTACCAACTCTCTTTCACACACACACACACACACACACACACACACACACATAATCACACACCCATACTCATGATCAGGTTGGTTTTATCTCAAGAATTTAAGTATGGTTTAAAATTTTTAACAAGTCAAATGTAATTCACTGTATTAACAAACAAAAAGAGATAAGCCATACAATCATCTGGTTAGCTGAACAGAAGGGAATTGAAAAATGATCAATATCCATTAATGATAAAACGTGCCAACTATCTAGAAAGAGAAACTTACTCAATCTGATAAACACATCTATGAAAAACCTAAACTTAATGTCATATGTAGAGGTGAAACACTAAATGCTTTCTCCTCTAAATTCAAAAATAATGTAGAATGCCACTATCACCACATGTATTCAACATGATACTAAAATTTCTGAACACTGACTAAGAGAAGAAAAAGGAATAAAGGATCCAGATTGGAAAGAAAGAAAGAAAACTATATTATCAGACAAGATGATAATCTATGTAAAAAATCAAATGGAATCTACAAAATAAATACTAGAACTAAAAACTAAGCGTAGCAAGTCTACAGAATGCAAAATGTTAAAAATTGTGTTTTTAAATATTATCAATGATCAATTAACATTTGAAGATTAAAAATATAATACCACTTACAATAGTAGTAAAACCTGAAAAATGCTAAGAAAGAAATCAGACCAAAACTCAGAGGTAGCATTCTGTATGTACATTGAAAAGTAAAAGTCTTCCTGGGAAAAATTAAAAGAAGACCCAAATAAATAAAAACATATTTTATTTGTGGTTCAGAAGACACAATATTATGAAGATGTCAATTCTCCCAATTGGCTGTATAACTTCAAAATAATCTCAATCAAAATTCCAATAGGATTTTTAATACATATTGACAAACTGATTCTAAAATTTATATAGAAAAGCCAAGTAAACAAAATAGTCAAAACCACTTTACAAAAGAAGCATAAGTTTGGAGGCCTAATGCTATCCAATTTCAAATTTTATTATACGGCTATATTAACTAATGCAGTGCAGTATTTGCTTCAAAATAAACCAATATACTAGTGGCACAAAAGATTGGGTCCAGGAAAAGTCCCACCCATATACAGACAATTGGTCTTTGACAAAGGGACAATGGCAAACCAGTAGAGAAAGAACAGTCTTTTCAAGAAAACAAGTAGATACTTATGAATAAACACACAGTCTACTGGTACCCATAAATTAACTAAAGGTGATTTATAGACAAGTGAAAAATGTGAAAGTATAAAACTCCTAGATGATAACTAAAAAGAAAACTTTCATGACCTAGGACTTACAATACCAAAACATGATCCATAAAATTAAAAGTTCATGAATTTAACTTCATCAATATTTAAAATATCTACTTTTTAAAATATATTGTTAGGAAAATGAAAAGCCAGATGAGGAAATATATATGCAAATTACATATATATATATATACATACATATATGTGCATACATATACAATATGTGTGTATATGCATGTGTATAGGTATGTGTATATTCCTTCTATCTGGCTTATTTTCTCATTCTGTATGTGTATGTATGTATATGTGTGTGTGTGTGTGTGTGTGTGTCCACAGAAAAGAGTTGCACTCAGACTATATAATGGACTCCTAAAAGTCAAAATTAAGAAAATAAACAATTCAGTTAAAAAATGGGTAAAAGATTTGAATGGACACTTCACCAAAGAAAACATAGAGATTCCAAATGAACATGTTAAAACATGCTGAAATCATTAGTCATCAAGGATATGCAAACAAAACCACAATGAGATACCACTATAAATCTTTTAGAATGGCTAAATTAGTCTGACTGTATCAAGTGTTGTCAAGTATTTGGAGAAATAAACTTTCATTCACTGCTGATGAAAAATGTAAAATGGTACAACTTTGCAAAACAAACTGGCAGGTTTATAAAAAGAAATTAAACATGCATCTAACACATGATGCAGCAATTCTAGGCCTAGATATTTACCCTCACACACACACACATATCTATATAAAGGAACATATATCTATATAAAGATTTGTATAAGGTTATCTGTAGCAACTCTTTTAATATTCAGAAGATGAAAATAACCAAAATGTGCCTAAACAGGTAAATAGATAATCTAATTGTGGTATGTTCATACAATGAAATAGCATTCAATAAAAAGGAAAGTGCTATTGACACAAGCAAAGACGTAGATAAAAAAAAGTAACTACACAGAATTTCAAAAACCAGGCAAACAAGAGTGCATATTGAATGATACCATTTATACAAAATTATTAAGAATACAAAATAATATATAGTGAGAGAAAGTAGTTCAGTGGTCTCCTATGGATGAATGTAGAGATATTATAATGCAGGAGGTGTAGGAGATAGTGATTATTAAAAAGCTACAAGAAAACTTTTTGGGAGTGATAGTTATTCATCATCTTGATTATAGTGATGGTTTCATGGTGCATACATATGTCAAAACTTAGCCTATTGTATATTTTATGTATATGCCATTTGTCAAATTCATTATACTTCAATAAAGCTATTAAAAAATAGAAAAGGGAGGCCGAGGCGGGTGGATCACGAGGTCAAGAGATCGAGACCATCCTGGTCAACATGGTGAAACCCCGTCTCTACTAAAAATACGAAAAAATTAGCTGGGCGTGGTGGCACATTCCTGTAATTCCAGCTACTCAGGAGGCTGAGGCAGGAGAATTGCCTGAACCCAGGAGGCGGAGGTTGCGGTGAGCCGAGATTGAGCCATTGCACTCCAGCCTGGGTAACAAGAGCATAAAAAGTACATAAGGGTGCTACTAACAGTGGTAATCATTCGAACAGAATGATTTAGAAGGATAGGCAGATTTAAAAGGATGGGAAGTGAACAACAAGTAGAGTTTTGATTGTGCAACAGTGTCCCAGGCATGGGAGAGATATTCAACTGCCCTCTTTCATGGTAAAAAGTATGGATTCCACAGATGACAGTCAATGAGAATAAAAAATCATTCACGAGACAAAGAAGGGGCATGATAGACAATTTTTTGAAGCAAAACTACATTAATTGGTTTTTCATAAAGAAAACTTCCCAACAAGGTGGTAGTGGTCTTATAAGCAAATGAAGTGAGCTATCAGGGAAAGAGAAGGGGACTTTACAGCATAAAGACCTGAGTTTGAATCTTGTATAAACTAGTCAAGTTACCATCTCGTCGGCCTTGATTTTTTTTTAAGTCTGAACAACTATAATATAATAATTATCTCATGAGGCCATTGTGAACATTTTTAAATTGTCAATTTTTTTCTTAACCTGAGCAGAAGGGAAGATAGCACTGATGAGCAACAGCTATAGAATATATTCAAAATGCTGGCAGAGCCTCAACCAATTACAGAATCAATATGCATAGAATTTGAAAATATATTAAGGACCCATTTCCTACAATGATTGGGGTTAGCTTTCTTGAGTGTTCATGATGTGTGAACCCTGAATACCAATGTGTCTACTGAGTTAAGTCTCATGTGAGCTTCACCACCGTTCACAAAACCATCCCCATTCTATCTTAATCTGCACTACGATTTACCACTGGGAAGAGAATCTGCCAGCAATCACCACTGCCTTTTCTTTGGACCCTGTCTTTGTCTTTGGCTGATGTCATGACTCAAACTAAAGGAATCTTTCACTTTTTCTAATGCTGTCTTCAAGTAAGTATCACAAGTGTTTGTAATTATCAACTATCATACTTCTCCCACCAGAATGAACTTAGATTATATATAAGTTTACAAAGTACTTTTCAAAATTGTGATTTAAGCACCCAGTCCACAATTGAGTTCATTTATGTATCAATGCATGCTTTCTTTTTATACATCCTCCTTCATACTGACATGCTTGAAGTTGTAACATTCATAGTAGTTGAGCTGAACCCATGGGTCTAAGAGAAGTTTTGGTGTAAAGAACCTTCAAGAGTCTTTCTTATGTCATGCTCTAGTTTAGAGTCATTTTTCAGATCTAGACACCTGGAACTTTCTTTTGCTGTTCCTCTCCGGTTTCAATGGCTACATCTGCTGCCACATAGTCTATCTCTTAGACATCTTGTTCATGACTGAGTTGGGTATAGGACATAATCTTCCCTACTGTTTCCTTCCTTTACACTTTTAGGCCTTTCCTTTTTCAGGCTTTAACTCTAATAAACAGATTTGTGAAATTTAATTTTCATGGGAAAATGATAAAGATTCATAGTCCCAAGAACCTGTCTCCTGTCCTGAATGATAAGTAGATACCCCACTTTTAATCCTGAAACTGGAAGTCACCAAACCTTTTACTCCTTGTCCTCTTATTCTTCATGACAGATTGATAAATCTTCCTGAAGGGTCCCTCCTTCTGCCACAAGAATAACCATGGAGCAAAACAGAAGTTTCCCTTTGTCCCCAAGTGGTTGAGCTGCATCTCTGAGGACTTCCAGATAAGCAGCCTGATGGACAACTGTATGGCTTTATATCTATCTGAAAATGATCTAGTTTATGCATCTTCTCACAAATAAGATAATAATTTTGTTCATAGTATTTCATCGCAGCCATGATTTTACATTTCCAGCATTATTATTTAATTCAAGATATAATATGCACATTTTTAAGAATAGGAAGATTGTCTCCTTTTTTCATCTGTGTGTCACAGCATTAGTACAGTTATTGGCCTACAAGTTTTAAAAAATATTTGTGAAGAAATGACAAATAAATGGAAAGAATTAATGTCATGTTCAATTATAGATGAACCCAGCAGTGGTTTGATATGTACGTCTGGGTGAAGTATTGCTGAGTACAGAATGTATAAAACATTGTTTGAACTGAGAAATAGAATGATAAATAAATAGCAGAGGATACAAGAAAGTTGGCATCTCAAGAGGGAATAAAAGAGAAACAGAAAGCTGAGGTAAAGGGAGAGAGAGGGAGGAAGAAAGGGGGAAGAGAGAGAGAACACACATATATTCTCTTTAGCAATTTTAGGGTTTTTTTATGTTCCATAATATAAAACTATTAGTTTTACTTATTTTTATAGTAATTGAAACTTATACCAAATATTACTCATTTATTATTAAAGAATCTATCCCAGTAATCATATAATAGACAATGTAAGACAAAGTATTTATTCCCTTATTTTGCTTCATTTTATTCAAAATGGGTTAAGATGAAATAAAGGAGAGGGTAGAGAAGAAAAAAATATATATGTATTATTTTATATTGAAATAGTGAAATCTTGGAAGGAAGTATTTTCAAGAAACAGTCATCAGGAGAGTAAGGTTTAAATCCAACTTTTGACATTAATTACTTCAGCTGCCTTGGGGAAAACACTCAAACTTCACTGCACTCAGATTCTACAACCATAAAAATCACAGAGCACAATGAAGGTAAATTCTACCTTGCTCTAAAACGTACACTCAGCTTCTCATTGTGACCAGTGAAATTGCCAAGAGTGAAATATTAGGGGTGAAAATATCCCAGAATCTTTGGATTCAGCCCAATATGTTTCTGGCTAATTCATTAGCACTGCATTATAAACTCCTGATAATGCAGTTTATTATTTTTGCAGTTTATTGCACTGGCGCATTTTCAATTTGTAGTTTTTATTTGCCTCCATAATAACCCCTTGAAATAATTCTTAATTTAATGGAAAGAGGATTGGTCTAGCATTGGAAAAATAAAGTTTCTAATCCTTCTACCAAAGAGTTCTATAACTCAGGAAAATAATTTCACTATCTAGAACTAAGTTTCATTTTTTAATCACATACTTATCCCTTTAACAAATACTTATTGAGTACCTACTACATACTAGGCAATGTTTCTTCATCAGCAAAACTATATTTGACTACACGGTGCTGTATATTCCAAGGTACTTTCCAGTTCATGAATACAATGTTATTCCCTTCTGTTTCTGATTATATCGTTTCCCTAAACTACAAATTTAATGTTCGCCCTTAAGAAGTCATCAGAATGATGACTGATCATTTCTCCAAATGCATTCTATTTCGTCCTTAATATTTGGAGGCTAGTTTCCATTTCCTCCTCTTTCATTGCTTAGGGTTTACTTCTGCATTCTCATTCAAATTCGCACCAGGCCAAGCTCACCGGGCCCATCATTGCAAGACCAAAAGGAAATGGTACATTCAAAAGTAATTTGAAAATATAAAACACAGCTGAAAATGAGTGATTATTACTGCCTCCAAACTCAAGTGGTAAAAGAAAAGGAACTAACAGAAACTCCACAAATCAAATGTTTCTGTTCAAAACTATCCAGTTTGTCCTTATATAATTCACTGAGTTTAAAGACAGATGCCGAGACAGTGGATGAAGTTCTACACCATAGTTCTTATAAAAATGCACAGTAGTCTTAGGAGTACAGCCTATTTTGAGAAAATATTGATATTCTACTAAATAACTTTAATTCCAAAAATTTTAATTAAATTTAATTTTAATTAAACTTCCTTAAAATTTAATAATGTTGATTATAAAAAATGCCTAAGTTTCAACCTCTCAGAAGAAAGCTGATTATATTTGGTTAAATATGTAAATCAGTTTGTGCTCTCAGTAGTATTCTTTACCTCCTGCCTCACAAGGAAAATAGCGAACATCAGACAACAACTCTGAATTTCCTATTGCACAGCTGCAGACAAATCTGCTCCCGTTCCTGTCCTTCCTTCCTGTGTCCCTACCTTTCTTCCTTCCTTCATTCTTTTTTCCTTCCTTCCTTTGACTTGCAGTGCTCTATGTTCCATGCTTTGTGTGAACTGGACAGACCAGAGCTGTGCATCATACACCCTCCTAATTGTGCACTCATCTGGTTTATCAGTTCTCAGCCCTTCATCTTGTATCTTTAATATTTCTTTCCATGATGGCTCCTTCTAGTAAACATATTTGAGAGTCTTTCCCATTTAAACAATAGCTTCTATTCCCCCAGCCACAGCCCAATTTTTTACCTTCCCATCATAGCCAAGCTTCTTAAAAGAATTGCATATCATCACTTATTCACTCTAAAATAAACAGTGTTTAGGTTTTTGTTCCCACCATACCCACAAATCTACCCTCACTTCAAGAATCCACCTTGATTGCTAAATCAAACAGGCAATATTCATTTGTCTTGCCCAAATTCTCAGAAGCAATTGCCATTTTTGACCACTACCTCCCCGCACCTCCTCCATTCATGGCTATAGAAACAGCATCTTCTCCTGGCTTTTCTTCTTTGGTTTCTGTATCTCCTCCTTAATAGGTTCAATATTTTCTGTTCATGCCTTGAATATCATCTGTTCCACAACTACTTTCAACTTTTCTTTTCAATCTTAACACCTTCCTTGTTCATGGCATCAAATCCATAATGATGACTCATAGTTCTAAATATCTGTGCCTTTGCACCCTCCTGATCTTCAAACCTACAAATATCTATTGAACATTTTAACTTGGATTTCCCATAGTATTCTCAAAATAAACCTGTCATTCACTGCTTCAAACAATCTCAGTACTACACCAGATCTCCTTTCAATATTTCTTACCAATTCTCCTTTACAGTTTCTGTGCAGCACTCACACAAAGGTGGGCTTTCAATGGCAGGACTTGCAGATCCTTGAGCCACTCTATCCAGAGGTGAAAGGATAAGACCTTCCTTGGAGATTACCACTTCAATCACCTGCACAGCTTTTTACCAGTGACTGTGAGCAAGGGTGTAGAGAAGCCTAGTTGCTTTGCCTTGAGGCAGCATATCTCTAAGGCTTCATAGTCCAGAAGTCTCATTTAGGAACTTTACCTGAGACTGAATGCTCACTGAGCTTCTTTTCACCTTCCTTATTTACTTCCCCCACTTCCTTGTCAGTCTCCTATGACAATACTTTCTCAACAAACCACGTTCACTTAAATGTTTTACTCAGAATCTCCTTTGGAGAACTCAAGACACCCTATCACAAAGACTTTTCATTTTTTTCCTAGTTTTGGTTAATGGTATTATGGTTATTCTTTTTTTTTCAAGTTAGAAATTTAGGAGTACCAGCAGGTATCTTAATTTGGCTTATTAAAAATATTTCAACTTGTCCATATTTTACTCTCCACTCCTGCTCATTAGTAATATAGAGCTAATTAAAATTCCCAGAATATATCAAGCACTAATTATAATGTCATACAGCATTCCAACCAAGCCCCAAAATATAACCACACAAGTTAAATTCCTTTCCATGCTTCTGTGAAATGCTACAGCTTTATTAAATAATATTATCTGTCTGAATTCTCAAGTTACAGAGAAAAAGGATATATTTGGGGTGCAAGAAAGATCTGGTTAGAGTGACAGGGTGGTGACTTTGACCTGTCAGAGAGAAATACAAACTATATGTCTTGGGTGAAAGAGAAGGAGTTGGTGTTTATTGTTCAGAAATGAAAGTTACATAGACCAGAAAGACAAAGTTGCCCAACATTCCATGTGTGACTTGGATCATGGTATATATGCCAGTAAGTCACTGAAAACTATAATCTTTGCCTAAATATCAGCATTAGTTTGACATGCTAAAACCAGAGGTACCCCAAGGAATCTCAATATTTATTTCACCAAATTTGGATTATCTTGTCTAAATACCCTGCATTTCATCTTGATGTTTCTCTATTTCATCTCAATTCTTCCCTCTTCCCACACTAGAAGGAGAGAAATGAAATGAGAAAACCAAATAATTGGAAGATAATATATATGTAAAACTATACTCACCTGTACCTTACATTCATTTAAAATTAAACAAACAACTACTATATACCAGACATCATGCTAAATGCTGCAGATGCAGTAGACAACAAAAAGGACAAGGTACCTCCCTTTGTGATATTTATTGTGTAAACAATTAAAGAATAAGATTTCCCTTTTATCTACCTCCAACTGTCCAGTGCCTCAAGTGTATGAGACAACACTAAATAAATTTAAGTTAATGAATAAATAAACTCTAATATCCTTTATCAGCATGATACATTAATACATCTTACGCTTTACTGTAGAATTCATTCCTGATAATTTTTAAAAAAAATTATACATTACACTATTGCGTTATCCAATCCCATGCATTTAACATGACCAAAGAAAAGAATCATTACTATGACAGAAATAAGCTATTATGCTATCAACTACTCTCCCTAATTAGATGCACATACTTCCTTTTTAATTTTCTCAGTGCTTATTCAGAAACAACTGTCACTGTAATTATCATTGACCTTGATATAATCCTCCCTTCAAATAAGGTACACCTGATGCATCAGTTACCCTAAATTACTAAACTCTCAATGTAATTGAAAAGTAAACAATCAAAGAAAATAATCTATTGAATGATATGACCAAATAGATCCTCATGCAAAAGTGTAAGTATGCTTTTCCTTGGCTGCTAAAGATTGCAATTTATTTGGAATTTCCAGCCCAGAATGAATATCCACATTACTGCAATATGAGCACATTACTGGTAGCTCCCAACATATGCTAGACTAGGAACAAATTTATGTGGCTCAAGTGTGGTACATAATTGCTGTGTTGCTAATTTGATCAATTTGATAATTATGTTAACTGGACTAACAAATATTAATATCATTTATCTACATGACCATACTGAATGAAACATACTGAAACTGGTCCACTTAGTTTTTTTCAGTTGCATTAGCCTGTGGTTACAGTGTTAGAAATAAGAGCTCAACCCTAAGAATAAATAGAACATTCAGAAAACATAGCCATGGTCTTCATGTGTCTGTTGACTACTCACAGTACCCTTGGCAAAGAGAGAATTGTATCCATCCTTGATACACTTCAGGTCACAGCATACTCATTTTCATTGTCTTATGGAATTTTAGATGGATTAGATAGATAAGTGCGTCCATTTTCTATATCATTAGAAAGTTTGTGTCTAAGTTACCACTTTTCTGAAATGATTCAGAAAATAAGATAGCCAAGTACCTCAAATTTGCAGATGGGAGGAAACATAAGATTCATCAATTATTTCTATGTGTGAACACCTAGAGACTTATTTGTTTTGAATCCCAATATTTTTTACAAATACATAGAATGAAAGCAAAGTATATAATTTCACCAGTTAAGGTTAACAAGCACTTCCTACTTGACCTTATAGTCCATAATAAAAATAATACCTTTGTTAAGATTTTGAAGGTTGAAAGACGAAGATAGGCTTCTCCTTTAACGTAAATTAAAATTACAATTCTGCATCTATGTTTCTAAAAGAAAATCTAGTACTCATGCAAGAAGCAAACATATACACCTATATACTTTCCTAATACCAAGGAAAAACAACACTTAAAATTGATAATTTATGTAAATTTAAGTATTTAAAAGGAACAAAACTTCAAATGTCCACTTGTTACCATAGAGTGAATTCTGACATCTGATCATAATAAAATGATTGATTAAAATGATAAGTATTTCAAGAGAAGAAAATAAAGTGGCTAAAAGCACTTTAAGTGTCCAGGAATTATCACTGTATAAAATCAAAAAATGCTGCTAATAAAGATATAACCAAGGCTGAGCAATTCACAAAAGATAGAGGTTTAATTGGACTTAGAGTTCCGCGTAGCTGGGAAAGCCTCACAATTATGTCAGAAGGCAAGGAGGAGCAAGTCACAACTTATGTGGATGGCAGCAGGCAAAGAGAGAGCTTGTGCAGAGAAACTCCTATTTTTAAAACAATCAAATCTAGTGAGACCCATTCACTATCACAAGAACAGCACCCGAACTACCCACCCCCATGATTCAATCATCTCCCACCAGGTCCCTTTCAAAACACAAGGGGATTACGGGAGCTACAGGATAAGATTTGAATGGGGGCACAAAGCCAAACCATATCATTTGTTCTATCATTCTAAACTCACAAGAATTTGTTAATGTTCTTATTTGTATTTACTTATTAAGTCAACTAAAACCTATAACCAATTTACATCCTAAACATGCCAGAGAAGAAAAAATATATACTCAATATATTAACTTTGTGATTAGATGCTACTTTAAAGAGCATGCCAT
>CM052663.1:38329216-38363641 GCA_028533165.1 Leontopithecus rosalia
TAGACCTAAACAGAAAACACTCACTATAAAATTTCTGGAAGGAAATCTAGGGAAAAAAATCTTTGTAACTTTGTGTTGGCAATAATTTATAAGATACAATACCAAAAGCCCAGCCAATCAAAAAAATAAATTGGACTTCATCAAAATTAAAATGTTCTGTTCTAAAAAAAAAAACTGTTAATAAACAATGAGCTACAATCTAGGGGAAAGCATTTGCAAAGAATATATCTGACAAAGGACATGCATTTTGAACACATAAGTAACTCTTAAAACATTTAAAAACTTTTTTAAATGGGAAAAATATTTGAACAGACACTTTACCAAAAAAAAAAACAGTCAATTCTCATTAATGACTACAGTTATATTCTGTAAACTGTCAATGAACACTGACTTAGAGAGCACTGACACATTGATACTAGGGGAAATACATACATGATAGATAGACAGACAGATAGATATGTATAGAGAAAGATATAGACATATCTCACGCAGATTATAATCTTAAATCCTAAAAATGACTTATCCTGGTCAAGTTTTTTTTTACAGAGGAGAAAATGAGGTTCAACAGTATAAAATGAATGATCTGTGAAATATCTGTATACAATATCTTCAGCAGCCTGGGAATGAATGCCTGAATCTGGATAATACATCGCAACATCCACCAAACTATATTCACCATCTCTCTCATTTTCTACTACCACCTATTAGGATTCCTCTGAGCCTCAAAAAGGCTTCAGATGTTTTCTTCGCCCATTATGTCCCAAAATGACTGCCTGAGCCTACTCATTAGCAAGTGTCCGAATTGGAATGAACCCCACTGCAACAAACTCCGAGTTCTTCTTGCACTACACGGCACTCGCCCTTACTGTCTTCATCTTTTGGTCACCTCTGTGTAAAAGGCTATTCCTATTCTCTTGGTATTATTCAGAGTTCTCCAGAAACACAGAACTGATAGCATATACATAAATATATAAGAGGGGAAGTGTTATAGGAATTGGCTCACGCAATCGTGAAGACCAAAATGTCCCACAATCTGTCACCTGCAAGCTGGAGAATCAGACATGCCCATGTGTAATTCAGTCTGGGTCCAAAACCTGAGAGCATAGGGGATTGTTGGTGTAAGGACCAACAGTCAAAGACCTGAGAACCTGGATTTCTGTTGTTAAAGGACAGTAGAGGATGGATGTCTCAGTTCCAGAAAAAGTGAATTTGCCCTTTCTCTGCTTTTTGTTCTATCCAGGCCCTTAAAGAATTAGATGATACACTTCATCTAATCGCACGTTGCTGAGAGTGGATCTTCTTTATTCCACTGATTACTGATGCTCAGTAATAAAAGAAATGCGTTTATTGATATGTGCAACATTGTAGGATGAATCTCAAAATAAGCATGCTAAGTGAAAGAAGCCAGACCAAAAAAGATTGCATACTTTTGTAATGTGTAATTCACATTGTATTACACATTGTAATGTGTATGTGTAATTCAATATACATAAAATTTTGGGAAACACAAACTAATGCTGTGACAGAATGCAGATCACTTTGGTGAATGGAGCACCAGGGAGGAACTACAAAGAGGCATGAACAATCTTTCTGGGGTGAATGGATAGGTATAATATGTTGTTGTAATGATAGTTCCGTGGAGGTATACCTATGTCAGAACTTAAATTTTGTAGTTGAAATGTGTGCAATTTATTGTATGTAAATGAAACCTAATAAAGCCATTTAGTCTTTCTGTGATGTCTTACATAAGATTTCTCAAGAAACATGCCGAAAGAGGATTTGAGTGCAGAAATGTATTGAGGAATTTACTGGAGAAAAACACATAGGAAGAAGTGAGAAAGTAGAAAAGTAGGAAGTTTTCGAGTTGTCCCAAATTGATGGGAGAGATCTGATTCTTTGCACCTGGATCTCAACCAGCCATTGGATTTCCGCTGTCTCTAGGAAAAGGGCAGAACTTTCATGAAGCAGTTTCCCTCAGACAATGGCAATCACCTGAGAGTGACACCAATATTTTCAGCAGCCTGGGAATGAATGCCTGAATCTGGATAATACATCATAACATCCACCAACCTATATTCACCATCTCGCTCCTCATTTTCTCCTACTACCTATTAGGATTATTCTGAACCTCAAAAATGCTTCAAATGTTTTCTTTTCCCACTATGTCCCAGTAACCTACCAACTTCTGATTATAGGATCAATTACCTGTCCTATGAGAGTGATTCCTTAACTTCTTGCTAGTCTGCCATAAGAAACTTGGAATAACTGAGTGGCATCTATAGGATAAAACTTAATGGGAATCCACTTGTGACCTCTATTAGAGGGTACCTCTTCTAAGAATCAACTTTAAATCCTGGAGTTGTGAGGCCATAATGCACAAATCTCCCCAAGTGGATCATGAATAGGATAGCCATTCATAATTCAACCCCTTGGTTCATGGGCCAGTGTAATCTACCTACTAGTGACAGAGCATCTTACGATTAATTATTTAAGGGGTATTCTATACTCTACAGGATGATGTTTCATACTTGCAGGGTATTTCTGCAAACAGCTCATTGTTCTGCTTTTAAAAAAACATTCAATTATCCCATCAGGTCGGTCACTGTAACTGCAGAACAAATATTCTGAAAGCCCTTAGTGAAGGGTGCTTTCTGAGACTCCATGAGTCTCGGAAATCGTTGGTGACAAGGGAATCAACTTATCACCAGTTTGCAAGCTGGTTAGTTTAACTCTTTGAAGGATGGTTCTTATGAGGGAAAAAGCTTGCCATTCTATACTATATTTGCCATTTTGTACAAGAGCTGCAGTGACTTGATCAGACTTAGTGAGTGGGAGCCCATGACCTCGGTTCCACACATAGGCTCCATCTCTACCACCATGGTTTCTCTGACCATAAGCCCATTATTCTAGCACCAGGGGTGACTGCATAAAAGTCTGACGAATATCAGCTAGCCTAGTCATATGCCTTATTAGGTTTCTAAGGCCTTTTTTGTGATGGATGGTTTCTACTTATATGGACACTTTGTGCCCATCCCCATAGCCCATCTGCATGCCTCTTCCTCAGACTTCTTTCAATCTTTCTTCTTCCAGGTCTCTATTCTCCAGCCTTATCAAGGTATAATTAACAAATAAAAATTTTAAATGTTTGAGGTGTACAATGTGATGTTTTAATATATATATATTTCAAAATACCACAATCAAGCTAATTAACATATCTATCACTTCATGTAATTACCATTTTATGTCTATGTGTGCGTGCCATAAGAACATTTAAGATCTATTCTCTTAGTGAAATTCAAGTAGAAAATACATTATTATTGGCTACAATCCCACGATTTATGTTAGGTCTCCAGAATTTATTCTTTCTTACTTCATTTAGTATGTTCTTCAGTTTCCTCATCACTGTCTTTCAGCACTATACCTGAGTGAGGCTGTAACTTAGCAGTAGTCCATTTTCAGTTCACATTCATATATCAAGCCAACTTGTATTTCAGTTAAGCTTGGACTTTTTCTTTCCCCATCACCTATTCTTAAGAACCTGAGTATGCAGTGAAAGAGTGGTGTACCTAATACTGGTGAATGACATGAGGGGTTGAGTCACTTTTTCATATAACTTACCTGTGCCCCCTGACCCTCCTCATGCCCCATCACAGAAATACCACTTCCATCTTATGAATTTGTGCCGCACACCTGTTCCTCAGCTTTTAACTTTGTGAACTGATTAATCTGAGATAACACAGCTCATGATGAAAAGTTCTGGCAACTTTGTCATTTGATATCAAAGTGTGCCACATCTACCTATGCCCAGTAGGATGCTTGGCACTGTTTGACTAGTGTAGAACATACCTCTGTAGATGCCACAGTAGTGCACCAGAAGTCTAAAGGTCCTTGTTGTAATTCTCCAAGAGGGGTCTGACATAAACTTCATATGGCATTTTTTCCCACCACAGTTACTACTAATAGCACAAGGTCTGCAGGAGAGTATAGCACAGTGTCAGGGCTGTTTGCACCACAACTTAGACCAACTTCAGACTCCTTTATTCTATTAGCCTCACTCAAAGTCTGCAGCTTTTCTTGCCACTCAGTAAATTGGCCAAAGAATTTCCAAATATAAGATTATGCTGCCTCCAGAGCCCAAAATGACCTACCAGTCATTGTACTTCCTTCTTCATAGTGGGAGGTGTGAGATGCAATCATTTAGGCTTTACATTGGAAGGGATGTCTCAGCATGCTTCAGATCACTGGATCCCTAAAAATTTCACTGAAGTGTCAGGCCCATGAATTTTCATAGGCTTTATCTCACACCTGCTGAAGCACATATGCTCCAATATTCTTGTCACTTCTTTTCATTTGGTCCCAACATGATATTCTGAGGAATGTCCAGACAGCCCAGTTTTTTTTTTTTTTTGGACTGTATTATGACAGAGAACAAAAAAGTTAACATAGCCCTTAAACAAGACCATAAATATATACTGCTGCCTATCCCACAAGAATATAGATTATTTTCTGGACTAAGGAGGAAAATGAATGTATTCTCTGAATCAATGAATCAATAACTCTGACAGACACAATTCAATATATAGATATTTTTGTGAGTGGAAACTTCACATCTATTACCAGATTATCAAACACCTCAACTGTTAAAAATACTGTTCTAGGAAAATAACTCTTATATTGACCATAATCATCATTTTATTAAAACCCCAAAATCTTTCTGACATTATAAAAAGCATTAGCGAAAGCAAATCTATATGATCAACTTTATATGTCATCTTGATTAGGCTAAGGGATGTCCAGCTGGTAAAATATTATTTTTAGATATGTCTATGAGAATGTTTTTGAAAGACATTAGCATTTGAATCAGTAGACTAAGTAAAGAAGAACCATTTTCAGGCTTCACCAATGTGGGTGGGCCAATCCACTGAAGGTCCAAATAGAATGCAAAGGCAGAGGAAGGGTGAATTCACTCTCTCTGCTTGAGCTGAGACTATCCATATTTTCTTCTCTCCCCAGACATAAGTATTCCTGGACTCAGACCAGGACTGATACCACAAACAGGCCCTATTCTCAGGTTTTCAGATACCAACTGAATTACACTGAGTCTTCATGTTTCTCCAAGTTGCAGATGGTAGACAGTGATAGTTCTTGGCCTCTACAACCACCTTTGATAATTTCTATTAAAAATATAATGTATGAGAATTCTGACTAATATAAAATCACAGGCCAAAAAACGTAAATGCATTTATATGCATGCACATTTAACTTTCTCTGCATTCCCTCCTGGTAGTACTTTATCTCACTTCTGCTAATTATCAGTCTTCTTTGTGGGTTAATCTTTCTGTAATAATCATTAAATGTTAGGGGTACATGCCTTATCACAGTAAACTTCTTTAAATCCAGGCCTACACATTCATAACTTTCTGATGACATGCAAATTTACATTTACCCAGCACCTTCATTTCCAAAGAGCTCCAGAAATAGATAACTAACTGCTCATTGAATTTCCACTTAAACGTTCTGTGGTGCATTTAACTGAACATTTCCACCATTGAGCTTATCATTTTATCATTCCATCCCTCTCTCACTCCCCAGTCTCTCCACATCTGAAATCCCTTGTCACAGTAGATGGCAGTACTATTCAAAAGTCATCCAAGTCAGAAGCCTAAAAATTACCCTAGATGCCTATTTCTTACCAACTCTCACATCCAACCAGTGTACATCTTGAATATTCCATCTTTCTGAAATATGTATAAATTACCCACCTCAACATTTCAGTAACAATGCCATAGCTTTGATATTCATTAGTACCACCATCAATCACACAATTTTTCCTGACTTTCCTCTAGTATGCCTTCTAATCTAGCCTACAAACTGCTCCTGCAAGAGCAGATATATCACTCTTTCTTAAATCCTCGTAAATTTTAGTATAAATGTAAACACCTACTCAGATTAAAAAAAAAAGCCATTTGTGATCATATCAGTGATTTTCTTGCTCCCCCCATCATATTTATTTTTGGCTTCAGTATAACTAAACTGTGCAATTTCCTGAATGAGCCTTTTGGGTTAATGTGTTTGTACCTTCACAAAACCTTTTGTAACTTCCAGAAACTCTGACACTGCCCTCCTCTTCACAGAGCTGACTGATATTTGTCTTCCAATACTCAGTCCAAAGGGCACACCTTCTGGAAAGCCTTTTCCAACATACCAACAGGTGTGGTATCCTCCCCTCTTTAGGAACAGTCAATCCTCAACTCTATAATGTTTATTGTACTGTACTATTACCACTACTTTTGGCAGTCTTCAATAGATGGTAAGACAAGTAATTTCTTACACTGTTCTTTATGTCACTAGTACCTAATAATATACCAGTAATTAATTGCCAGTAATTAATTTTTTAAAGAGTGATAATCTGACCTCATTCAAATACCAGGAAAACTCTTCTAGAATGCCTTCTTCCATCAAGAATCACTAGGCTAAAATGCAAAGAGAAATACGATGAAATAGGAGAAATTACAGTGATTCTGGCCATTGAATTTTTCTTGTATTTTTTCTTTCTGGTTTTCTATTCTCTTACATTCCAGAAAATTGTGAAATTTCTATACATAACACCTGCTATATTTTTGTGAAAGCTGACTGAACAGCATGCTTTCTTCTTTTAATAAATTTACTATTATTTTTCTAAGCAGATATCAAGTATTAATTATTGTGGTAGGATCTTCCATGCATTTTCCAATATTTCCAGTATATTCCAATGTCATGTTATATATGTTATATTTTAATTAAAAAATAAAAATATTCGACTCTCCTTTTCCTTCAAATGAATTTTTTTCTTATTTATATATTATAAAATAAAAGGCCAAAATTTAAAGCCTTTGTATTAGTCTGTTTTCACATTGCTGATAAAGACATATTTGTGATTGGGAAGAAAACGCGGTTTAATTGAAACTACAGTTCCACATGGCTGGGGAGGCCTCAGAATCATAGCGGGAGGCAAAAGACACTTCTTACAGGGTGGCAACAAGAGAACATGAGGAAGATGCAAAAGCAGAAACCCCTGATAAAACCATCAGCTATCATGAGACTTATTCACCACCAGGAGGACAGTCTGGGGGAAGCTGCCCCCATGATTCAAATTATCTTCCACAGGGTCCTTCCCATAACCTGCAGGAATTATGGGAGTACAATTTAATATGAGATTTGGGTGAGGGCCCAGAGCCAAACCATATCAACCTGTTTTAGTAATTAATTTTCTTCTATGGATACCTAAGCTATAGAGATATACCATAGGAGACATAATTTTGTATGTGAATTACTCATATATTTTCTTTATATAGCTTCCACTCATGCATTCTAATTTAAGGTCAGAATAAATTCTCTAAAAAAGCCACAAATGGCAAATACATTATTTGCAGTATTAGAAAATAGTTCCTTTTGTCCTACCATGGTTTTGTTCAGAATTCACCAGAGCCAGGAATTTTTCTAGGTCTAGGGAGGCAGCAATGAACAAAACAGACAAAGCCTCTCTTATTCTCATAGATATAGAGATAGTCATAGACATAGGTAGAAACATAAATATAGATGTACACATAGACATAGGGTTAGAGATATAGACATAGACAGATATAAATAGACCTAAATTATATTCATAAATATTTTTTCATATATATATTAAACATATCAAATGGTGATAAAAGCACTGAAGAGGGTATCAGGTCAAGAAGAGAAAAAATTATAATGAACGGGGAGCAACATTATTAAGACTCTCTGATAATATGAAATTGACCAAGCTGGTTGTACAGTCCACCTGGTGTAAAGTAATGCAAAAGGAATAAACAACAGTGTTAACACTGAGAACACAGTTGATATACTGAAGGAAATGCCAGGAGGCCAGTGTGGCTGGAGTGAAGTGAGCAAAAAGGAGTGTGGTCAAATAAGAGGTCAGACTGGTGACGGGGGGTAAAATTATTTAGAACATTACAGGTCATTAGAAAATTAGTATAGTATGCTTTAAATATAAAATATCACTTTGGTTGGTATATACATAAAAGATTGGAAGGGTAACTGCAAGGATGGAAACAGGAGAAGACCTTCTAGAAGGCAAAAGTGATAATCCATGTGAGAAAGCATGGTGACAGTGGAAGTGTTGAGAAAGTCTTGGTGAGCTGACAATCTAGAAGTACAGCATGAAAGAAAGAAAGCAAACAGATTATTAAGGATGAATTCAAGTTTATAACAAAGCAACTTGATGAATGGAATTTCAAATTATAAAAAATGGGGGAATTTTAGGGGCAGACAGGTTTGGAGAAACAGAAATCAGCTGTTTTGTTATTAGGGTGCTAGTTCAATGTACTTGTTAGATATGTAAGATGTTGAACAGTTGGTTGAGTTCATTGAAAGGACCAACCTGAAGATACAGCAGTTGTGGCGGATGTTGTCGATACCCAACCACACCCTCTCAGCACCTACCATTTCACTTGGATTTATCCAACTTCCAACTGTCAGTACCTGTGACTCAGCTTCAGGGATTTATCTGGTAATTGGATTGCCTACAATTGTGGCAGGCAGGAAGTGCCAGGGAATTTAAGAGGGAATAATTAAGGATGTCAAATGCCATTGCTTTGGCAAAATAGCAATGTCTAGGAAAAAACCATGGGATTTGACTGCAGAAGAGGGTGGGGAGACATGCTAAATGACTTGATTTTCCAGAAAGTTAAATAAAAGAAATTTATATTTTCTCTCCGGTATTCACTTTAGTCAGCTTTTGAAAAGTAGATTAATTATTAAAAAGTTGGGCCAGGCACGGTGGCTCAGGCCTGTAATCCCAGCACTTTGGGAGGCTGAGGCAGGCGGATCACAAGGTCAGGATTCAAGACCAGGCTGACCAACATGATAAAATCCCATCTCTACTAAAAATACAAAAATTAGCCAGGTGTGGTGGCAGGGACATGTAATCCTAGGTACTCAGGAGGCTGAAGCAGGAGAATAGCTTGAACCTGGGAGGTGGAGGTTGTGGTGAGCCAAAATCATACCATTGCACTCCAACCTGGGTGACAGACTGAGAGTCTGTTTAAAAAAAAAAAAAAAAGTAACTCAGGTTACTGTGTGAACAGTGGATTATATGAGTTAAAGTGTAGAAGCAAGAAGACCAAAGAGAACCATTATTCTAGTTGACATAAAATAGAATTATGGCTTGATATAACGGATCAAAGTAAAAACATTATGGAAAAAGCAGGAGAGTATATTTTCAAGATAGAGTCAACCTTATTTGTTTTGATATGGAGAACGGGCTGAAGAGAGAAATTGAGATAAACATTTAAATTATTTGCTAGAGCTAATAGACAAATTAAGGGGCCATTTTTTGGTATAGGAAAGAATAAAGGTAGCAGATTAGCATAGGGAGGTAGGCATTAAGAGTTTTGTTGGCTATGGTTATTCTCAGATTCCTATAAGACCTTCATGTGGAAATGTCCCGTAGGGAGCTGGATATAAATATAATGATCAGGAAAAGATTATAAATGGAAATACATATTTGGGAATTATAAGTACATAGAAAGATATTGAAAGATACAGAAATAAATTTGTCTATCTAATGAGAAATTTTCAAACTTGAGAGATTTTATATATATTAAATCTCTTTAAGATTTCCATATAATGTATATGAAAAGGAGACAAGATCACAGAATAAAGGTTAAACAGGCAAGACAAATCAGAGCCTGGGAAAAAAGGCTAGATCATGAAAGACAAGATGAGAAGCAATTATTTCAGGAGGAGCTGGTTAATTAAGTCAAATGCTGATGGGGCGGAGGTCAGATACATAAGTGACCCTAGATTTAGCAGCATGAATGTCCCTATTGACCTGACAAAAAGAGTCTCAGTGCTATGACAGGGCAGAAACAAAAGTGCAGTGGGCTAAGGAGAGACCAGGAGGAGACTAAGTAGGCACAGTGACTACAAAAATTCTTTTAAGAAGTTTTATTCTGAAGGAATGACGGCTGTAGAGAGAGACTGGATATGAAAGCAAGATCATTTAGTTAAGAAAAGGGATGCAAGAGCAAGTAAGTATGCTAGTGGAAATATCTTGAAATGAAACAAAACAAAATGATGCAAAGTATATCAGCTACAAAATGTGCAATTCTTACTTTTATCATTCATACATTTGAATCAATACAATGTGAAGTCTAGGACACTCTTAAAGTGTCCTAAAATGAAGATAATGATAGAAGTTGAACATACAATCCAATACAAATTTAATACAAACAATAATTGTTCAGATTATTTAACTCCTTAGAATCTAATTTTTTTAATAGGGCATGAGCTTAAATTACAAAGAAGAAAAGAGTGAATGAAAGCAGTAAAAGAGAGGAGAGGGACACAGATCAGAAAGGAGGAAACGTAAAAACATGTTCATGGTTTTCTTGCTTTCACAATGTTGTTTGCACACCCTTGCACCACCATCATGCATTTTGGAGATCATGCTTTTATCAATTTAGAAACCTGAGGTCTGGTATTTGAAACCTCGCGTTGCCACAGAATCTCTCTAAGATGCAGTTTCCATATTAGCAGAAAGAAAGAATATTGTATCTTGTAAACCTACTTTCCAAATAGTGTTTTGTGATGATTGCATAAAATAAGATGACATAGTAGAAAAAAGAAAGGTTAAACAGAGCTTTGTTTCTTCTAGTTTGGGTAGCTCACTCCAAAGTATCAAATGAAAAATTGGTTCACTTCTTATGTGATTATTTCAAAGATGTATTGCCCTTTAGCAAATTATATTGATGCTTGATGCAAATTAGCAAGTTAGTTTGAATTCAAAGATTAGAATTTTGGTTTACTCATGTTCTCATGTATAAGTGGGAGCTAAGCGTTGAGTACATGTGGGCAGAAAGATTAAACAATAAACACTTGGGACTACTAAAGGAGGGAGAAAGACAGGGTATCAAGGGCTGACTTGTTCTCCTCTGTGTTCACTACAAGTTGGGTCCTTGTAGTGAACATAATACCCAATAAGTAGTTCAACCTTGTAGTTGAACCTAATCTTAAGTAGTACCCAACTATTTATTGGGTACTATGTTTACTACTAAGGTGACTGGATCATTTTTACCCCAATCCTCAGCATCAGCAATATATCTATGTCACAAATTTGCATATGTACTCCAAATCTAAAATAAATGCTTAAATTATTTTAAAAAGAGAATTTTGATTTAAACACCATATATCAATAATATGACTCTGGGGATATTCATTAGAACTATTCAACAAACATTAAAATGAATCACAAACTCCTTGTTTCTGGAAACACTTTCTACTTCCCAGTATCAGAGCAATCACTGAACTGTACTCAGAGAAGAAATCTCAGTGTGACAGCTCTTTGGTTCACTGCCACTTCCTAAATGCCTTTCCCACTTACATCTGCTTTGGAATTCTAGACTGCCAGCTCAATACTCCTGCCACGAAAGGACGTGCAATGGCTACTGCATCAGGCAGTATGCCATAAATATTAGCCCAAGCTGCAGCAAAACTTCTGTAAATGAAGATTAAAGAAAGCTACTTTGCAATTGGCTGAGCTGAGGAATTCGTGTGCCTTCTAATGTCATAAATCAACTTACACTGTATAGTCATGACTATTTAATTAACAGTTTCATGTTCTGCTAGTGGAGAGAGGGTCACCAAGGACACGACATAAAAGGTGCAAAATATCTACCAACCTCCATATGACACTTAGAATCAAAATATTCTCATATTAGTGAAAATAATTACTTGACATAGCCTCAGACACTTTTCAGAAGCTAAGAATAATAGCAGTGTTTCTCTCTGCATATATTTCTTGTCTTCTTTTCATAATCCACCTGTATTTTTATATACTACAATATAATAAAGACAAGCTCTTCAGGAAGAAATGAGCTGTATTTACATGGTGAAACTGATTTTTATAATTTTATATTTAAATATATAAAACATAGTCAAAGTTTAAACTCAATAATATAATTCTCAGTTCAGGAAATGAACTACAGCCAGAATAATTTAAATGCCAATTAGAAAAAATCATTTAGTACATTTTAATGTGACTAATAAAATCTTTCACTAAAGTTTTCCAAATTATTTGCTGAATAGTGAGAAAAAGTGGTTTTTTTTTGGCTACATTTGGAAAACGCTGATAAATATAGCATATAAATAGGAAAGGAATTGAATTAATATAAGAAATACTAGGAGATAGCTATAAAAATTTATGTGTATGAGCCACACTCTATTAAAACTGGTTAAAAGATACTAAAGTCTTGTTAGTCAAGTTAAATTTTTATTTAAAATATATTTCTGAAATGGAGTTTTTATTTAAATGGTTTTTAAAATATCTCTAAGATTCAAAACTGTGTTTTATGCTTATATTCTTTCTTAACTGTGAAGCCTATCCATCGCTTACAGGCTGGCACTGGAACTAGAGTTTCAAAATTGATATAACCAAGGAGGAAGATAGACCTGACAGAGCTTCTGCTCCTAATGTGTGAATTTCAAAAACGAGCCTGGTTAGTATCAGGACTGGCAGCTACAGACACATCTTAACTACCATTCCGAAGGTAAGGGGAGAGAAAAGAAATGTCAAGCAATTTGATGCTGTAGAACTTTTTTCTTGCAATATTAAATTAAAAAAATATTTTCTACAGGTGAATAGAAGATGTGTAAAATTATAGTTAACAAAAAGCTTTATAGTCACATTGCTTGTGTCAATTATACACCACCAATTATTAGCTGTATAATCTTAACCAAATTAATGCCTCTATTTCTCATTTACAAAATGAGGATAATTGTAGAAACTGCCTTTGTAGAGACAGCTAGTTTTCTCTCAGTGTAAGTTATCTCACTCTCTTAAAGTAACAAACCTAATATTTAGTTGAATGTATGGTCAGTTCTGGGGGAAAAGAATCTCTCAGACTCTTCTCTCTCTAGATGTGGTCAAGTCAGAAAGTTATAGCAAATGAGATGTAAGTGGAAGTGATGCATGAAATTTTCCAGAGCATCCCTAAAGAGCAAAGAGAATACTCTTCTTAATCTCTTCCGTACTTCTACTGGGTGGAATGCAGAACACAGAGTGTCTCTCTGTGCCAGAATGCAGCATCTCACAGGACTTCTACATCTACTTACAAGTAAAGATGCCTTGCCTAGGGCAAATTCCCAAATTTTTCCACAAAAGGAGAAGTCAAACTTGGCAAAATCTCCTCAACACATAGTCACATCCTATGCAGACACACACAGATTTTCTGATTTAATCCTAGGATCCTAATATCTTAAAATTTTTTAAATATATACCTAGTTGAGAAAAGCTTGGGACCTCAAATTTAATTTTATACCACAATATATCTTTCCAACAGACACTGGAATCTGAGGAAGGAGTCATATTGAGCAATAATAATTCCTTGTTTCCTTTTATTTAGTTCCTTTAACACCATTATTTTCTGTTATTACTTTTAAATTAACTTTTACTTTTGCAACAGGGAAAAAAAGCAATATAAATCTTTTCCTAACAGGCTGGAAGACTCTAGTCCCTGTTCTGGCAAGAAAAGAAAGAAAGTCACATGCCCACATATTATACACATCACATTGTTTATACTCCTCAAAGCTTTATTTTCTACTAATTCCAAGTTTTGCCCCAATAGAGCCATATGCAGGGATGTTTGACCTGGCTGGAACACAAGTACCCAAAGTAATCTAAAATAATGTCTCTAAAAATGAAATTTGATTATGATTAATCCTTGTTTTAAACTCTGAAGTAGAATGACAACAGAAACAAACTAGTTTTCACATTCACTTTGTTTGATAGTTTATAGTTTTCATTACTGATTACTGGAGTCTGTTTAACAATTTTTGGGTCAAATAGCACTGCTATGCTTTAGCCATTTTGAATTGCTTTCTCAAATGCAATTTTCTAATGTGTAAAATTAAATGCATTGTGCACTCTTACACTTACTGAAGTAGATTTGTTAAGTAATAGGAAAATTAATTTGCTTTAAAAGCAGTTATATAGATAGTGTGGGAATTTTAAAGCGGCTGCTGTTCTTTATAATATTCACCCTAAAGATATTAATAATCAAATCCTAGCATATAACTTTTGTGTATGTCTATAGTAATCTTCATTGGCCTAGAATATAAATAATAGAGACTAAAATTGGAGACACTGATAAGAGATATTGACTTACTTGTTTTATGGTGTTAAAACTACATAAAAAAAAGACCTTCACCTCCCAATCAGATGCAATAGATCACAATGAGGTCAACTCTTACTGTCATAACTAAAGAAAGCCATATAAATTAAAAATTCATATTTTAAAAGGCTTCAGGGATTTCTAAAAGCAAGGAAGATTATTATATTAACTAAAATCTAAAAAGAGTATAACTTTTCAAAATAAGCTGATGATTACCAGCTATTTATTTCTCCGCAGGGAATTGGGCAATCCTGCATATAGGATGATTGTGCTTCAGTCTAAGCTTTTGGATGTCCCAAGCAGAAAGTTCTCAATAGAGAAAAGTGACACCAAAAGTGTGTTAAGCAGCCACAAAGAACTGGAAAGGAATAAATGAAGCTTAAAAGTTCTAAAATCTAGCATTATTGGGGAAATTATTAAAGCATATTCTGTATTGGGTTATAAAAAGACAAGAATAACCTTATAATTTCTAGAGCTGGCATAAAAGAACAGTGACAGAATGTATAACAGGTTAACTAAATAAAAATGAGACAACATTTAAAAAATATATATATACATATATATTTATCTTGTTAATCTAAAAGAAAGTAAGAAGAAATGGGAAAGGAACATAAAAGAAATGGGCCAAATGCAGAATACTGATAGTGATATAATCCCAAATACAACAATAATTAAGTTAAAAGTAATGGGACTTAACATATAAATTTCAGGGGGAAGCAAACATTTCATCCCTAACACCTTATTTTATGATAAAGCAAACTTATAGTGGAGGGAAAGCTATACTCTTTAAAAAAAAAAAGTTCCTAAATCATTTCAATATACATTGGGAATAATCATCTGAACCACTACTGGCCCAGATGGATTATAGGTACAAATGTGAAAATTAAACAATAAAGTTTCTAGAAAACAATAGAGGGAAATGACATTATGACTTCAGAGTAGGTAAAGATTTCGTCAAGATGATGCAAAAAAAAATACTAAAATAGAATTTAAAATATTAATTAACTATACATAAAGTACACGACTAAGAGAATGAAAAGTCAATCCAAAGATTAGGAAATGATAAAAGATACTTATAATTTATATATTCAACTGATAATTCATATCCAGAATACCTAACAAATATCTATAAATTAATAAATGGGCAACCCAGTAGAAAATTGGACAAAAAACCTGAAAGATATTTTACAAAAGAATATATTCAAATGGCTAGTATACATGTGAAAATGTAGTAATTACAGAAATGAATTTGAAAATCAGAATGACATATCATTATACATTTCCATAAAGAAAATGGAAAAGAAAATATAAGTCTCATAAAATTTGGAATACTGAAATCCTCATGGATTCTGGTATAAATATAAATCAGCAAAACCACTTTATAAAACCTTTTGTCTACTATTGCTGAAGATAAGCTTATGCTATGACCCAATGTAGTGTATAACAGAAATTAGTACACATGTATTTTGGTCATTTCAGTTGCTATAACAAAATGACACAAACTGAGTGGCTTATAAAGAACATAAATTTATTTCTCACAGTTCTGGAATCTGAGAAGCCCAAGATCAAGTCACCAGCAACTTTGGTATCTGGTGACGGCCTGCTTTCTGGTTCACAGATGGTGCACCTTCTCACCGTGCCTTCCCATGGTGGAAATGATCTCTCTGTGGCCTCCCTTATTAGGGTAATAATCTCATCTAGGAGGGCTCCATCCCCATGACTCAATCACCTTCTAAATGCCCATTTCCCAATATCACAATCTTGGGTATTAGGATTTCAACATGCAAATTTTTGGGAGACATGAACATTCAGACCAAAAGAATACATAAACCAAAAGACATGTACAAAAATGTTCATACCAATACTTTTGTAATAGTCTGTACTAGCAACATCCAGATGTTCCTCAATAAATGAATAAATACGTTTTGGGGCTCACTGAATTGGACAGCATACAAAATAGGGAATGAATTATGCACAACTACATTTTACAATGTTGATGAACTCTGCAGTAGCACACTTAGTAAAGTAAGTCAGGCAGGGATAAATATAAACTGCATTCCATTAATATAAAAGACAAAAACAAGTAAAAAGAATATATTCTATTAGAAATTTAGGAGATAACATAAGGTTCACATAGGAAGACTTCTGGGACCTGGGTTTTTTTTGCATTTGTTTCTTTATTTGAATACTGTCTATATGGGTATGTTCACATTGTAAATAAAAGATGCATGTTACCACATTTCAATACAATTTTTTTGTATCAGAAAGAAATTTGTCAGAATGTTCAATGTCTTTAATTGGTGATGTTCTCTGAATACATCTGTATTTTTCTAACTTTATAATGGTAGATTTACTTAAATCGCTTTTTCTTCTCCAAATTTCTTTCCTAAATAAAGAAATGCCTGTAACTGTCAAAAGAACAGTCAACTGATGGCAAGAATCTAGCATGAGATTTAGGGAGAAGAGTAAGTTAGGAAGTAATCAATAAAGGCTTAATGAGATAGGTGAAGAGTCAGGAGCAAAAGAAAGAAAAGGCAAATAAATCTCAGAAAAATGTTAATGGTGAAGGATCCACGGCCCTCTAGTAAGTTTTCAGCTTTGCATTTTATCACCCAGAGTATAGAGTAGACATTATAGCAGCTCCTCTCCTGGTCCCAATTCCTTTCTGCCTGCTGAAATTCCATAGTTCCCAAGTTCCATTCTTAACTATATCACTACTTGATCTTAAATTATTTGTGAAGAATTTTCAATTAATCATTATTTCAGCCTGAAAAGGACAAGTCCTGTAATTTTAAAAACAATAATTAAACTATTTTGAAGTGATTCTTGCCTTTTCTAAGAATGCAAAAGGATAAGAACTTTTTATAACAGCACATTTAACACCATAAAATTCATTTATTTTTGATGTATCAAAGGTCTCAAAGTTCTAAGTTTTCTAATTTGTTATTATAAATCATAGCTTATCATATTATTGATGTTATAAACAAATAAGTACCCAAGACATGTTTCAATCAATTTAGAAGCTTATTTTGTCAAAGTATCATGACATGTGACACAGCACCAGGAGTTCCTGAGAACATGTGCCCAAGATGGCTAGGTTACAGCTTGGTTTTTTACATTCTGGGGGACAGAAGTTACAGGAAAAGACATAAATCAGTACATGTGAGGTTTACCTTGGTTTAGCCCAGAAAGGGAGACATCTTGAGAGGTCTTCTAAGTCATAGGTGGATTTAAAAATTCCCTTATTGGCAATTGGTTGAAAGGTTTAAGCTCTGCCTGAACAGTGGAAATCAGCTTAAGGTAAAAGGGTGGGTCATGGAAGTCAAGAGTCTTCTCATGTAGATGAAGCCTTTATGGAACAGGCTTCAGAGAGAATAGATGTGAATGTCTCATCAAAGGTGTCAGATTTTCCTGAGTCACCCAGTATAGGAAAGAGATTCTTTACAGAATGTTAATTTCCTCCACAAGAGACAGGTTTGCTGGGCTAGTTCTAAATATGCCAAAGAAATATATTTTAGGGTAAAATTTTTTCATTTCCTTTTAGGTCCTGCTACCTGTCATGTGATCTTATACCAGTGTTAGGTTGGAGTTGATATCTTATTGCTACAAAGAATCTGTTCTGTCAGTTTTAGAACCTCCATTTTAATGTTAATACTGATCAGTTATGTGCCTGAATTAAAAGGGAAGAGAGTATAATGAGGCATGTCTAATCACCCCTGTTCTGTCATGACCCAAACTAGTTTTTCAGGTCATGACAGGAACAGGGGAGCAAGGTAATTGGATATTCCTCATTATACACGCCTCCCCTTGGCTAAGAGGTGGGTCTACTTAGTGAGTTGGGGACTTTCAATTTCATTTTTGGTTTACAATGTTAAAAAAGTTATATTAACATGACAGTGTTTAGATCATCTAAATGTATTTTAAATAAATTATTCTGTTTCCAATCCTGTATGTCTCCATTGTAAATTATTCATTTTCTATATACCTTCCCATGCTTTATAGCATAAATATATTTTTTATCTTTTTACAAGATAAAAATTTACATTACTTATGACAATTATAACACTAGCTTCTTACAAATTATTGTAACCTAAGAAAACATGCTACCTTAACATATTTCATCTCTGGGTTTGAGTTAACTGTTTATTGTTATCACTTGTCAAGAGTACACGAAAGTAAGTAATTTAGATAGCATGAAAGTAATTTGTTTAATTTGTTTTAACAAACTAAGTTTCCTAGAAAACTGATATATAAATTTACCATAATCATTTCATTTTTTTCTGTCTTTTGTATATTGAATCTCTGTCTAGAGATAAAAGGCCAAAATTTAAATGTCTTTTAACTTATTTTAGAAAAAAAAAGTTTGCTTTAATTATCTCTGAGCCACCTTCTTTTCTTATTCAAAAGATTTAACAGAGCCATCCCTAATAGAATATGATGCTATAACTACCCAGTGGGTTCACCTTGCCTGCTGCCTTGACAAAGCCAATTTATCAAGACAGGAGAATTGCAATAGAGAAAGAGTAACTCATACAGAGTGGCTGTGCAGGGACAGGAGTTTTATTATCACTCATATCAGTCTCCCTGAAAACTCAGGGATCAGAGATCTTAAGATTAATTTGGTAGGCATGGAATTGAGAGTGCTGATTGCTTGGCTCAGGGACAAAATCAAAGGGAGTTAAAGCTGTCTTCTTATGCTGAGTCACTTTCTAGGTGGGGACCACAGAACTAATTAGCAGGTCCAGGTGGGGCCATCTGGTTTTTAGAAATGCAAAAACCTGAAAAGACATCTCAAAATCCTGATCTTAGATTTACAATAGTGATATTACCCTCATGAGTAATTGGGAATTTGTAAATTTTATGACATCAAGAATAATGGCTGGTAATATTTAGAATTCCAGCCCCTCTCATCCTAACTTGGTGACTGGCAGTCTTTCATTTTCTTCACAAAATAATGTTTAGATTTAAGAAAGCACTATTATTTAAACTATAAACTAAATTTCTTCCCAAGGCTAGTTTGACCTATGCCCAGGAATGAACAAGGACAGTTTAGAGGTTACAAGCAAGACAGGGTCAGTTAGGTCTGATATCTTTCACTGTCATAATTTTCTCAGTTATGATTTTTGCAAAGGCAGTTTCAATACCATAGCCAAATGTAAGAATTAGAAATACATATAAAACAGCCAGGCATGGTGGCTCACGCCTGTAATACCAGCACTTTGGGAGGCCAAGGTGGGTGGATCACGAGGTCAAGAGATCGAGACCATCCTGGTCAACATGGTGAAACCCCATCTCTACTAAAAATACAAAAAATTAGCTGGGCATGGTGGCACGTGCCTATAATCCCAGCTACTCGAGAGGCTGAGGCAGGAGAATTGCCTGAATTCAGGAGGCGGAGGTTGCGGTGAGCCGAGATCGCGCCATTGCACTCCAGCCTGGGTAACAAGAGCGAAACTCTGTCTCTAAAAAAAAAAATAGTGAGTAAGTTTCATGAAATCTGATGGTTTTATAATGGCAGTTGCCCTGCCCATCCTCTCTTGCCTGCCACCATGTAAGACATGCCTTTGTCCCTCCTTTGCTGTCTCCCATGATTCTGAGGCCTCTCCAGCCCTGTGGAACTGTGAGTCCATTTAACTTATTTTTCTTTATAAATTACCCCCAGCCTTGGGTATGTCTATATTAGCAGCATGAGAACAGACCACTACACAGCCCAAGCAGTTTCTTTGATGCAACCATGTTGGTGAGTATATATTCTGAGGTCTTAAAAACAAACTTTTAAACTCTCAGCTATCTTATTTCCGTGTACTATACAAAATGAACATTCTTACTTTATCTCTTCCTACCTTGCTTCATTGCTAAATCTCTCGCTCAACCAGATTCCTACTTACTGAAGGGAGATAGGACAAACATAGGATGTGTGTGTGAGCATGGATGTAATTAAAGTAAAAAAGAATAGTGCCCCACCAAGACCCCCAGTTCAGAACTAACATACCCAACACCAGCTAGTGGGAGTATTCCTACTGATGACTCAACAGCCTCACTGAATTTGCTGTGGGCCAAAGGGGAGCACCTTGTCCAAGACTATGATTCCTCAGAGAAGGTAGCTTTTGTCAATTTTCTACTGGATAATGAGGAAATACATATTTGAGACATCCTTGAAAGACCATACCAGCCTCAGAGCAAACCTATAAAATTGGTTGAAGCCTCAGAGCAGATGAGTGACTGGCCAGCTTCTCTCTCTGCCATGTCCTGTCTTCCTCAATTTCTTAAATACGTATTGCCTGAGAGCACTTCCCAGCACCCTTTTGTATGCAACCATGCATCTCAGAAGCTGTAATTTTGAATGGTCTGAAACTCAAATTCTCTAAGGTCTCCTTTACAATTCCATTAAGAAATTGATTTTAATTTTAATACATAAGGTCTATCTGAAGAATTTCCAAGAACTAAAAGGAAAAGGAAAGAATATATTTACCTTGAATCATTCAAGGAAAGATTTGTAAATATAAGTGGAGATATAAATTATTATTATTATTACTATTGTTGGAGACAGAGTCTCACTCTGTACAATGGTGCAATCCCAGCTCACTGAAACCTGTATTATTACCTGAATGATTACACATTCAACCTGTATTTTGAAGACAAAAATGATTCCATGATTCCATTTTTGTCTTCAAAATACAGGTTGAATGAGTAATCATAGAAATGGGAGACGACATATAAAACTCTTAACCTTCTCTAACTACATATTGGGACCAATTCTTTAACCCATGGGAGCAGATGAACCGGGGGGAAGTCATTGGCCTTGTGTTTCAAATAGGAACTAAATAACACAGCCTGGGCTTGTTATGAGTTCATGCCCATTTCAGAGGCTGACCTGAGGTAAATGATTGGGAAATAGGATTTTCCTTCTATAAGCTGAGTTTTCTCTTGAAATATTCATATTTCAAATTTAAAGTCTATATATTCCTCAGGATGCCTTTAAGAAAAAAGAAAGTGGACATCATTCTAGACAGTGTGGCAATGGGAGGATGTTTGGGAATAGACAAATCTTTCAAGCATCACTCAAATATCACTTGAAAAACTATTTTAAAACTATTTTAACCAAGATTAGTTTCACACAGAGCTATTATACACCATAACTCTCAGTGACATAAGTAAAGACTCATCACCAAAAACAATTTCCTCACAATGATGGAAATTTTTTGTCTTTCTTTTCTAGGTGTACCATGACTAGTGCATATTTCCTTTCCTTCTACCTCTCTAGAAATAACCACTATTCTTATTTTGAGTTTTATCATCCCTTAGTATATTTTTGTAACTTTACTACATATATACTTAGAAAACCAGATGCTCAGCACATTTAAACACTCATACATGCACATATAGAATACCAAATAATACACAGAATCCAGTACTTCCTTTATTGCTCAAAATTATGACAATACATGTAGCTCCAGGTAATGTATTTTAACTACTGTCTCATATTATATTGCTAATGAGAATACAACTTAAATTTTTCAGCATTCACCGGTTTTAGGTTGCATCCAATATTTTGCTACTCTAAACAAAGAACATTCTTATATGTGCCTCCTTGTACACATGTGGAGAAATTTTCTAGAGTAGATTCTAGAAAAGAAATTGGTCAGTTATAGAGGCTCCCCACTTCCAAGTTCATTACACTGTGAAATACTAATTTTCAAATTGTTTATATACTGTGTCCTCTTAGCAGCAATTGCTCTATATTCTCACCAACATTTAGGATTATCAGACTTGTGATGAATGCCAATCAACCAGATTTATAACAATATCTTATTATTGCTTTAATTTGTACTTCCTTGATAATTAGTGAGGTTGAGCATATTTTTATAACTTCTGGCACTGAGTCATCTTCTTATATAGCCCACCTTTTATAGCTTTTGTACACTGTTCTATTGCAGACTTTTTTGTTTCGAGACTTTGTTTTATTCCTTTTATTTTTAATTGACACATAATAATTGTACTAATTTATGAGATACAGAGTAGTATTTTATTTTATTTTACTTATTTATTACATTTTGAGACAGAATCTTACTCTGTCACCCAGACTGGAGTGCAGTGATGCAACCTGTGCCTCCTGAGTTCAAGAGATTCTCCTGCCTCAGCTCCCCCAGAAGTTGGGATAACAGGTGTGTGCCATCATGCCCGGCTAATTTTTGTATTTTCAGTAGAGATTGGGTTTTGCCATGTTAGCCAGGCTAGTCCCTAACCTCAAGTGATCCACTAGCCTTGGCCTCCCAAAATGCTGGGATTACAGCCATAAGCCACTGCACCCAGCCCAAGTGATGTTTTAATACATGTATATACAATGTGTAATGATAAAATTATGGTAGTTAGCATATCCATCATCTTGAATATTTATTATTTTTTGTTATGAACATTCTTCTGGCTTTTTGAAAATATATGCTATATAGTGGCTAACCATAATTACCCTATAGTGCTGCAAAACACTCGAACTTTTTTCTCTTGTCTAGCTGTAATTTTATATTTATTAACCAACCTCTTCCCATTGTCTTCTCTTCCCTACCCTTTGCAGCCTCTAATAACCACTATTCTACTCTCTGTTTCTATGAGCACCTTTTTTTATTTTTCTTCCTTTTTCTTTCTTTTTTCTCTCATTCTCTCTATGCTCCCACATATGAGAGAACATGTAAGATTTCTCTTTTTGCACCTGACTTATTTCACTTAACATATTGTCCTCCAGACTTATCCAAGTTGCTGCAAATAATGATATTTTATGACTTTTTTCTGACTAAATAATATCCCCTCTGTATATATACACAACAATTTCTTTAGTCATTCATCTGTTGATGAACATTAGGTTTCATTCTATGTCTTGGCAGTTGTGATTACAGTTGCAATAAACATGGAGATGCAGCTATCTCCTTGATATACTAATTTCCCTTCCTTTGGATAAATATCCAGCAGTAGGAGTACTGGTTCATGTGGTAGTTCAATTTTTGTTTTTTGAGAAACGTTTATAGTGTTTCACATAATGGTATACTAATGTGCATTTCCACTAACAGTTTATAGGAATACTTTTTTCTCCACATCCTAACCAGCATTTGTTAGTATTTTTCTTTTTTGACAGGAATATTTTTGTCTTTTTAATGATAGCTATTCTAATTCAAGTGAGATAATTTCATTGTACTTTTCATGGGTATTTCCCTGATTACTAGTGATGTTGAGCTTTATTTCAAATATATACTTGGCTGTTTATATGTAGTTTTTGTGTTTTGTTTAGCTATTTTTATATCCAATTGTTTCCTTGTGGTTGGGTTTTCTCAGTTCCTTGAATATTCCAGATGTTAGTCCCTTGTTGGATAATCAGTTTGTAAATATTTTCTTCCATTCTGGATGTTGTCTCTTCACTATATTGATTGTTTCCTTTGGGTCAGGAAGCTTTTTACCTTGATATGGTCCCATTTCTCTAATTTGTTTTTGTTGCCTGTGCTTTTGAAGTCTTCATTACAAAACCTTTGCTTAGACCAACACCCTGAAGCATTTATCCTATGCTTTCTTCTAATAGCTTTATATTTTTGGATTTTACATTTAAGTATTTAGCCAATTTTGAGTTAATTTTGCATATGGTGGGAGGTAATGGTATCATTTTATTCTTCTGCATATGGGTATCCAGTTATAAATCACCATTTATTGAAGAGATAATATTAATGTTAATTTTCCCAGTTAATGTTCTTGGCCCCATTGTCAAAAGTCAGTTGGCTGTAAATACAAGAATTTATTTCCGGGTTTGTCATTCTATTACATTTATCTGTGTGTCTGTTTTTATACAAACACTATGCTCTTCGGTTAGGAGAGCTTTGTAGCATATTTGGAAGTCTGGTAGTGTGATGCCTCTAGTTTTGTTTTTTTGCTCAGGATTGCTTTGGCTATTTGGGATCTTTTGTGGTTCTATATGAATTTTATAATTTTTTTTCTATTTCTATGAAGAATATCAATGCTATTTTAACAGGAATTGCACTGAATTTATTAATTGCTTGGGGAGTATAGTGACTTTAACCACCTTAATTCTTCCAATCCATAAGCATAAGATGTATTTTCATGTTGTGTCCTCTTCAACTTCTTTTATGAGTGTTTTGTAGTTTATCTTGTAGAGTTTTTATCTCCTTAGATCTATTTCTAGGATTTTTTTTTGTTTTTTGTTTTTGACAGCTATTGTGAATCAGATTGCTTTCCTGATTATTTTAGCTGGTTAATACTGATGTACAGAAATGCCACTAATTTTTGTATGTTGATTTTGTATTCTGCAACTTTACTGAATTTATCATTCTATGAGTATTTTAGTGGAGCCTTTAGGTTTTACTATGTATAAGATTATGTAGTTTACAAAGAGGGACAATTTGAGTTCCTCCTTTCCAAATATTATGCCCGCTATTCCTTTCTCTGGTCTAATTGTTCTGGCTAAGATTTCTCAATACTATGTTGAATAAGAGTGATGAAAGTGAGAATCCTTGTCTTGTTTCAGTCATTACAGGAAAGATTTTCAGCTTTTCTCCATTCAGTATGACTTAGCTGTCAGTTTCTCATAACGGATTTCATTGTGTTGAGGTATATTTAATACTTAATTTGTAGAGAGTTTTTATTATAAAATGATGTTGGATTTTATTTAATACTTTTTGTCTCTATTGAGATGATCATATAGTTGTTCATTCTGCTGATGCAAAAACTTATCACATTTATTGATCTTATGTTGAACCATCCTTGCATCTCTGAGATAAATCCTATTTGATTATGGTGCATTATCTTTTTGGTATGTTGTTTTGTTATTATTTTGTAGCATAGATATTTGCATCTATATTCATCATGGATATCATCTTATAGTTTCCTCTTTTTTGTCCTTTTCTTATCTGATTTAGGTATCAGAGTAATGCTAGTCTCATGAAATGAGTTAGGAATAATTCTTCAATTTTTGGAAATTGCTTGAGAATAATTTTTGTTAGTTTTTTTTTAAATATTTGTAAAATTCAGCAGTAAAGCCATCAGTCCTCGGCTTTCCTTTGTTGGGTGGCTTTAATTACGGATTCAATCTCATTTCTTGTCATTGCTTGTTCAAATTTCCTATTTCTTCCTAGTTCAATCTTGGTAGATTTTATGGGCCAGATAATTTATTCATTTTCTCCAGGTTTTCCAATTTGTTGGTGCATAATTCCTCATAATAGTGTCTAATTATCCTTTGTATTTCTATGGTATCATTGTAATGTCTCCTTTATCTGATTTTGTTTATTTCGGTCTTTTCTTCTTAATTCATCTAACTGATAGTTTTTCTGTTGTGCTTATCTTTCCAAATAAAACAACTTTTTGTTTTGTTAAACTTTTCTAATTTTTTTACTTCTACTTATTTAGTTATTTTATCTTTATTATTTCTTTTCTTTCAAATTTCAACTTTTACTTGAGATACAAGGGGTATATGTGCAAGTTTGTTACATGGGTATATTGCATGATACTGAGGTTTAGACTATGGATCCTGTCACCCAGGTAATCCGCATAGTGCCCAATACATAGTTTTTCAAACCGTGTCCCCGTCTTTCTTCCACTCTATCAGTCTTCAGCATCTGTTGTTCTCACACTCACATCCATGTGTGCTCAGTGTTTAGCTCTCATTTGTAAGTGAGAATGTGCAGTATTTGGTTTTCCATTTCTGCATTAATTCTCTTTGGATAACGACCTCCAGTTCTATGCATGTTGCTGTAAGGAGATTGTTCTTTCTTATGGCTGTATTTTATTTCATGGCATTTATGTGCCACATTTTCTTAATCCAATCCATCATTTATGGTCACCTAAGTTGATTTCATGTCTTTGCTATTGCCAATGATATGGCAATAAACATGAGTGCAAATGTCTTTTTGGTAGAATAATATATTTTCCTTTGAGTATCTATGCAATAATGGGATTGCTAGGTCAAATGGTAACTCTGTTATAAGTTAGCTGAGAAATATCCAGACTGATTTCACAGTGTCTAGACTAATTTACATTCTACCAAGATTGTATAAGCATTCTCTTTTCTTCATAGCCTTGTCAGCACCTGTTAATTTTCAAGTTTTTAAACATAGCCATTCTGATTAGCATGAGGTGTTATGTCATTGTGGTTCCGATTTGCATTTCTCTGACAATTAGTGATATGAGTATTTTTCATATTTTTGTTGGTCACTTGTATGTCTTGTTTTGAGAAATGTCCATTCACATCCTTTGAGCATTTTTAATGGGGTTTTTACATGTTTAATAGTTTAAGGTCCCTATATTTTTGATATTAGACTTTTGTCAGGTGCATAGTTTGTGAATATATTTTGCCATTCTGTAGATATTCTGTTTAATCTGTTAATAATTTCATTTGCTGTTCAGAAACTCTATAATTATTTAGGTCCCACTCATAAATTTTTCATTTTTGTTACAATTGTTTTTGCTAACATAATGAAAATTATATGGAAGGGTCAGTGTTAAGAAAGATATTTCCCAGATTTTCTTCTAGGACTTTTTATGGCTTGACATTTAAACTGTAATGTAAAACATTTAAATCTGTAATCCTTTAATCCATCTTGAGTTACTTTCTGCATGTAGCAAAAGACAGGGTTCCAGGTTTATTCTTCTGCTGATGGCTAGCCAGTTATCTCAGCACAATTCATTGAATAAAGAGTCCTTTCCTCATTTTTTATTTTCATTGGCCTTGTCAAATATCAGATGGTTGCTGGTGTATGGCTTTATTTCAGAGATTTCTATTCTGTTCCACTGGTTTCTGTGACTATTTTTGTACCAGTACCATGCTGTTTTGGTTACAGTACCCCTATAGTGTAGCTGACGTTCAATTGTGTGATGCCTTCAGCTTTGTTCTTTTCTCTTAAGATTATTCTGGTAATTGAGGCCCTTTTTTGGTTTCATATGAATTTTAGGATAGTTTATTCTAATTATGTGAAGAATGACATTGGTAGTTCAATAGGAATAATGTTGAATATATAAATGGCTTTGGGCTATTATTTTAACAATAATACTTCTTCCAATTCACGAGCATGAATTTCTTTTTTCATTTCTTTGTGTTATCTCTGATTTTTTTCAGCAAAGTTTTATAGTTATCCTTGCAGATATCTTTCTCCTTTTTGGTTAGCTGTATTCCCAGGTATTTCATTATCTCTATGGGTATTGAAAATGGAATTGTGTTCTTAATTTTGACTTTCACCCTGGACATTATTGGTGTATAAAAATGCTACTAATTATTATACATTGATTTTATATCCTGAAACTTTACTAAAGTCATTTATCAGTTATAGAATTTTGGCAAAGTATTTAGGGTTTTCTAGATATACAATCATATCATCAGTGAAGACAAATAATTTGACTTCTTATTTTCCTATTTAGTTGCCTTTATTTATTTGTCTTGCCGGATTACTCTGGCTGCACTTCTAGTAAGATTTTAAACAGGAGTGGTGAGAGGAGCATCCTTATCTTGTTCACGTTTTCAAAGGGAAATATTTCCAGCATTTGCCCATTCAATATGATGTTGGCTGTGGGTTTGTCATGGATGTCTCACTATTTTAAAGTATTTTTCTTTGATGCCTCATCTGTCGAGAGCTTTTATTGAACGTTTATTGGATTTTATTGGAATTCCTTTTATGTCTATTGAGATAATCAGATGGCTTTTGCTTTTAATTATCTTTATGTGGTGAATCAAGTTATTAATTTACCTATGTTAAACCAGGCTTGCAACCCAGAAATAGTGCCTATTTGATTGTAGCATATTAACTTTTTGATGTGCTGCTGACGTTGGTTTCTAACATTTTATTGAATATTTTTGTATCTATGTTTATTAGGTGCATTGTCCTAAATTTTTTCTTTTTTCATGGTATCTTTGGCAGATTTGGGTAACAAGCTGATGCTGGTTTTATAAATGAATTAGGGAGGAGACCCTTCTTTTTATATTTTGGAACAATTTCACTAGGATTGGTACCAGTTCTTCTTTGTGCAACTAGTAGAATTTGACTATGAATTCACTAACCCAAAGGTTTTTTTGAGGTTGGTAGGTATTTTACTATTGAGTCAATTTTGGAACTCATTATTGGTCTGTTTAGATTTTCTTTTTCCCAGTTCAATATTGGGAGATTTAGTATTTCCATGAATTTATTTATTTTCTCTCGATTTTGTAACTTGTGTGGGGAGAGCTGTTCATAGTTTTCCCACTATAGTTATGTGTCTATTTAAATCCTTTTTTAGGTCAAGAAAAACTTCTTATATGAATCCATGTGCCCCAATATTGCCTATGTATATAGTTAGGATATTTAAGTCTTCCTGTTGGATTTTACTCTTCATTATGCAATGCTCATCTTTGTTATTGGTTTAAACGGTATTCTTTGTCAATGATTTTGTATAAGAATGGTGACTTCTGATCTCTTTTTTCCCATGTGCATGATAGCCCTTTCTCTTTTCCTTTCTTTCAGCCTGTGGGTGTTATTACAAGTGAGGTGTCTCCTGAGTATTCTTTATCCAGATTGCCACTGTATGTATTTTAGCTGGCGTGTTTAGCCCATTTACATTCAGGGTTAGTATTGATATGTGAGATTTTGAATCTGCCATTGTGCTGTTAGCTGGTTGTTATGTAGACCTTATTGGGTAGTTGCTTTATAGTGTCTGTGGGGTATGTGCTTAAGTATGTTTTCATTTTAGCAGGTGTCATTCTTCCAATTCCCCATTTAGCAGGCTATTAAAGCCCTCTTATAAGGCTGATCTAATTGAAACAAATTTCCTCAGTGTTTGATTGTCTGAAGAAGATTTTATTTCTCCTTCACTATACAGCTTTGTTTGGGGGCACATGAAATTACAGATTGAAATTTCTTTTTCTTAAGGATGCTGCAAGTAGGCCCCCACTTTCTTCCGGCTTATAAGATTCCTACTGGGAAGTTTACTGCTAGCCTGATGGGATATCCCTGTAGGTAACCTGACCTTTCTCTTTAACTGACTCTAAGATATTTTATTTTGCATTGACCTTGGTGAAGCTGATGACTATGTGCCATGGGGTGGTCATTATTGTATACTATCTAGCAAGGGTTCTCTGTATTTCTTAAATTTGCATGTCAACTTCCCTATTGATATTAGAGAAATTTTCATGGATTTGCTCACAAATATATTTTGTAAATTGTCTATTCTCTCTCCTCTCCCAGTAATTCCAATGAGTTATTTATTTGTTTTTTTTTACATTATCCCATAGTTATGAGAGGATTTGATCATTTTTTAAATTCTTTTTTCTACCTTATTTTTGTCTGAGTTGATTCAAAGAAGCAGCCTTCAAGCGCTGAGAATCCTTCCTCAGCTGGGTCTATTCTGCTGTTAATACTGCTAATTGCATTATGAAATTCTAATAGTGAATTTTTCAGCTCTAGAAGTTTAATTTGGTTCTTTCTCAAAATGACTGTTTTGTCTTTCAGCTCTTGAATTATTTTACTCGATTTCTTTAAATACTTTGACTTAAATTTCTGCTGAATACTGATGAGCTTCTTTGCCATCCGGATTCTGAATTCTATGTCTGTCATTTCCAAAATTTGAGACTGGTTAAGAAATCATTGCTGGGAGCTAGTAGAGTCATTTGGAGCCAAGGGGACACTGGCTTTTTGAATTGCCAGAGGTCTAGTGTTGATTCTCATCTCAGTGGGTTTGTGTTCCTTTAACTCAGCTGTAAGTTGAGGACAGTCAGTTAGCTTCATTTGTGGAATATATTAAAAGGGCCAAGGCTCTGTATGTACATGGTGTTTAATTTGTGGCTGAATTATTGTCCTTGGTTTCATAGAGGAGGGTTAACAAAATATTTTGGTGTTGTAGTTTGAACTGCTATCCAGTAGATGGAGCATAAGAGTCATGGGCAGTAGACAGGCTCTTAGCCTTGCAGCTCCTTTGTAGTTCCTTGGATTTCTAGCCAAGCTTTTCATGTAGAAAAGAGAGAGGTGACTCCTTCACTAAGTCTGCTCCTAGGCCTTGGCAGAGTCGCCTTTGATAACTGGCACTGAGCTGGTATTTCTTTTGTGAGTTCCTGTGTCTCTAGTGTTTTTGAGATTCATCTTTAAGTTACTTAGTGAAAATCTCTCCTTTTTGGATATAGGCATTTACTGCTTTAAGCTCACCTCTTAATACTGCTTTTGCTGTGTCCCCCAAATTTTTGTATATTTCTATTTTCATATGTTTCTATGTTACGTTTCTCTTTTTAAAATTTCAGTTTTAATTTCTTTCTTTATTCACTGATCATTCAATTGCATGTTGTTTAATTTTCATACACATGCATATTTTTGAATGATCATTTTGTTGTTAATGTTTAGTTTTATTCCATTGTGGCCAGATAACACACTTGATATAATTAGATTTTTTAATATATTTGTAGAGACCTGTTGTGTGGTATAACATGTGGTCTATCCTAAATAATGTTTCACGTGATCATGAGAAGAATGTATATTGGGTAGCTGTTGAATAAAATGTTCTGTAAATGTCTGTAAGATTCATTTGGTCTACAGTGCAATTTAACTTCAGTGTTTCTTGGTGGATTTTCTGTTCAGATCAGTGGTCCTCAACCTTTTTTGGCACCAGGGACTGGTTTCATGGAAGGCAGCTTTTCCAAGGACGAGGAGTCAGGAAGGGATGGTTCTGGGATGAAAGGGCTCCACCACAGATCATCAGGCATTAGCTAATGTATTAGTCCATTTTCACACTGCTGTAAAGAACTGACCAAGACTGGGTAATTTGTTAAGGAAAGAGGTTTAATTTACTCACAGTTCAGGATGGCTGGGGAGGCCTCAGAAAACTTATAATCATGGTGGAAGGTGAAGGGGAAGCAAGGCACCATCTTTACAAGGCGCCAAGAAGGATAATGGACACAGGAAGAGCTATCAGACACTTATTAAACCATTAGATCTCATGAGAACTTACTCACTATCAGGAGAATAGCATGTAGGAAACTGCCCCCATGATTCAATCACCTCCAGCTGGTCTCTCCCTTGGCATGTTGTAATTAACCAGTATTATACTTCAAAATGAAATTTGGGTGGGGACACAAAGCCTAACTATATTAGTTAGATTCTCATAAGGAGAAAACAACCTAGGTCCCTCACTGTGAACTCACTGTGCAGTTCACAGTAGGGTTTGTGTTCCTATGAGAATCTAATGCTACTGCTGATCTGTTAGGAGGTGGAGCTCAGGCCATAGTGCTTGCTGGCCCTGCTGCTCTCCTCCTGCTGTACAGCTGGATTACAAATAGGCTATGGACCATAACTGGTTGGGGTCTGCAGCCTGGGGCTTGGGCAACCCTATTCTAGATGATCTGTCCAATGCTGAAACTTGAGTTCTAGAATCCCCAATTATTTATGGTTTTGAAATTAAATATAGTAAAGCTTGTGTTTATATACACTACAAGTATCTTCTCACAGTCTTTGGCTTAATTTTTAACTTTGTTTTTAATAGAATAAATTTTGCTAAGGCAAATAATTTTACTTTTAAAATAAATTTAGATTTTGAGATGGTGTGGTAGGAGCAACTCAGGATTGAAGCTCTCAATGAAGGCGCAGAGGGTGATTGCAAGCTGCATTTCCAGATGGATCTTTGTTGCCCACAGAACGGGGAAATTCCCAGGTGTAGGAGACACATGGGACGCCAGTGTAGCTGTTCCAGCTAGCGCGGCCATTTCAGCTGGCGCCACAGCGCAGCGGCACTCCACACAAAACACACTGGTCTGGGTGCCCTGTTAAACTGGCAATCTTAGATTTGGGAAGGCAGATTAGCATATCCATCTGATTAAATGGGACCTGGACAGTGAACCAGACCAGGAGATTCCTGGGAAGCAATGTTTGAGCTGGTGCAGTGGGTCACTGCACGGGAAATCACACAGATCCTGGTGCCCTATCAGCAGGCGACTAAAAGACCTGGGAGAGAATCAACCATTCAACTTAAAAAAAAAAGGGCTCTGAGGCAGGGAGCCAGGTGATCAGGCTTGGCGGGTCCCACCCCCAAAGGGACAAACAAAACAGTGATTCGCAACGCTCGGGGTTGAGAGTTTCACTGTGGGCACAGCTAAACCCAGGACAGTGCAGCTCATAGAGGAGGGGCATCTGCCATTACCAAGGCATTCCACCCCTAGTGAGGTACACTCCCATTGCTGATGTAGCCTGCCACTGCCGAGGCAACCCGCCATAACAGAGAGACTCCGCCAATACAGAGGGGGGCCAACATCACCACAGCAGTTTTAACCACACCCATATAAAAAGGACTACAGGGAATTACACTTGGCATAAGGGCGGAGCCCACGGCAACAGGGCGGAGCCCACAGTAGCAGGGTGGAGGCTTGACAGGCAAATAGTGACTAGACTGCCTCCTACCTGGGCAGAACAGTGGAACAGATACTCTTAAAGAAAGCCCTAACTCCCCGAGACACAGCATCTGAGAAAAAAAAAGGGATTTTATGAGTTCTGCTGCAGCAGACTTAAACTTACCTGCCTAACAGCCCTGAAAGAACAAAGGAGCTCACAGCTCAGCACTTGAGCTCCAATAAAGTACAGACTGTCTCCTCAAGCAGCTCCCTGACCCCTGTATATCCAAAGAGTCACCTCAGAAAGGACTGATCAGACTGACATTAGGTGGCATCATTCTGGGACAAAGAAAGCAGAAGAAACTGGTAGCTTCCCTCACTGTTCTGCAGCTGCTACAGGTGTACGCCAGACAAGCAGGGCCTGGAGTGGACCTCAGCAGTCATACAGCAGAGGGGCTAGACTGTTAGAAGGAAAACTAAGTAACAGAAATACTTCATCATCAACATCTGGGCGTCCACTCAGAGACCCAATAGAAAAGTCAGCAACTACTCAGACAACAGGGGGATAAATCCACAAAGATGGGAAGAAACCAGCACAAAAAGGAGGAAAACACCTGAAACCAAAACACCTCGCCTCCTACAAAGAACCAAAACTCCTCACCAGCAAGGGAACAAGGCTGGACAGAGAATGAGTGTGATGAAATGACGGAATCAGATTTCAGAAGATGGGTAATGAGAAACTTCCATGAGCTAAAAGAACATGTTCTAAATCAATGCAAAGAAACTAAGAACCTAGAAAAAAGATTCGAGGAAATGATAACAAGAATGGACAATTTAGATAGAAATATGAATGAATTGAAGGAACTGAAAAACACAACACGAGAATTCACAAAGCATGCACAAGTTTCAGTAGCTGAGTTGACCAAGCAGAAGAAAGAATATCAGAAGTCGAAGATCAACTCAATAAAATAAAACAAGAAACCATGCTAAGAGAAAAAAGTGCAAAAAGGAATGAACAAAGTCTCCAAGAAATGTGGGACTATGTGAAGAGACCTAACCTACGTTTGATAGGTGTACCAGAATGTCATGAAGAGAATTAATCCAAGCTGGAAAATACTCTTCAGGATATTATCCAGGAAAATTTCCCCAAACTAGCAAGGCAGACCAATATTCAAGTCCAGTAAATACAGAGAACACCACAAAGATATTCCACAAGAAGAGCAACCCCAAGGCACGTAATTGTCAGATTCACCAGAGTTGAAATGAAAAAGAAAATGCTAAGGGCAGCCAGAGAGAAAGCTCGATCACCGACTAAGGGAAGCCCATCAGACTCACAGCAGATCTCTTGGCAGAAACTCTGCAAGCCAGAAGAGAGTGGGGGCCAATATTCAACATCCTTAAAGAAAAGAACTTTCAACCCAGAATTTCATATCCAGCCAAACTGAGCTTCATAAGAGAAGGAGAAATAAAATCCTTTGCAAACAAGCAAGTACTCAGAGAGTTTGTCACCACCAGACCTGCCTTACAAGAGCTCCTGAAAGAGGCACTACACATAGAAAGGAACAACCAGTACCAGCCATTCCAAAAACATACCAAATGCTAAAGAGCATCAACAAAATAAAGAATCTGCAACAACTAATGGGCAAAACAGCCAGCTAGCATCAAAATAGCAGTATCAAACTCACACATAACAATACTAACCCTAAATGTAAATGGGCTAAATGCACCAATCAAAAGACACAGACTGGCAAATTGGATAAAAAAGCAAAAGCCATAGGTGTACTGTATCCAGGAAACCCATCTCACATGCAAGGATACGCAAAGGCTCAAAATAAAGGGATGGAGGAAGATTTACCAAGCAAATGGAGAGCAAAAAAAGCAGGATTTGCAATTCGCATCTCTGATAAA
>CM052663.1:38364141-38426184 GCA_028533165.1 Leontopithecus rosalia
ACTGTTTACAATAGCAAAGATCTGGAACCAACCCAAATGCCCATCCATAATAGACTGGACTGGGAAAATGTGGCATATATACACCATGGAATATTATGCAGCCATCAAAAATGATGAGTTTGTGTCCTTTGTAGGGACATGGATGAATCTGGAGAACATCATTCTCAGGAAACTGACACAAGAACAGAAAAGGAAATACCGCATATTCTCACTCATAGGTGGGTGATGAAAAATGAGAACACCTGGACACAGGGAAGGGAGTACTACACACTGGGGTCTATTGGGGGGAATAGGGGAGGGACGGCGGTGGGGGGAGCTGGGGAGGGATGGCCTGGGGAGAAATGCCAAATGTGGGTGAAGGGGAGGAAGGCAGCAAAACACACTGCCTCTGTTGTCTCCAGATTTCTTAATGCTCACACAGCATCTGTTGTCCCAGATTTCTTAATGATCGCCATTCTAACTGGCATGAGGCGGTATCTCAATGTGGTTTTGATTTGCATCTCTCTAATGACCAGTGATGATGAGCATTTTTTATATGTTTGTTGTCCTCATGTATGTCTTCTTTTGTAAAGTATCTGTTTATATCCTTTGCCCATTTTTGAATGGGCTTGTTTTTTTCCTGTGTATACCTATGCAACTATCTTGCATGTTCTGCACATGTATCCCAAAACCTAAAATGCAATAAAAAATAAATAAATAAGTAAATAAGTTTAGATTCTTATTTCACAATATACACTTAACAAATCCAGGTGAAATGTGGAGGAAGAAAGCTTTAGAAGTTTTTAGAGAAAATATGAAAATTATCTTTGTGAAGCTGAAACATGATGAATGCATAAAACCAAAAGGTAATAACTAACAAATCTGCTACTCCAGTAGAAGGACAACAAATTACAGACTGTCAACAATGCTGAATTTCCAATGTTAAGAATAAAATCTGAAAGTAACTCAGTCATGAAAAGAAACAGGAAATACTGATCTAAAAAATTGTCTATAAAACAGATTCTGAAATGATTATTGTTGCAATTTAGCTGATGAAGATACAAATAATTTAATGTAAATATGTTCAATTAAAGGAACATATGAGACTAGTGAGTGAATAGTGAATCTCAAAGAACGAAATGGCAACTCCAGAATGAACTAAGTGGAAAATTGTAAATGTGAAAATTCTAAACCCAGCAATCCCATTATTAGGAAAACCAAGTGTTCTACCAAGAAGATACATGTAGATGTATGTTAATCACAGCACCATTCACAATAACAAAGTCACAGAATCAACCTATGTGTCCATCAGCAGTGAATTAGATAAAGACAATGTGGTACATACACACCACGGAATACTACACAGCCATAAAAAAGAATCAAATAATGTCCTTTGGAGCAACATGAATACAGAGGCTATTATTCTAAGTGAATTCGGGCAGGAATAGAAAACAAACATACTGCATGTTTTCATTTATAAGTTTGAGCTAAACATTGGATACTTATGGACATAGATATGTAAACAATAGACACTGGGGATTACTAGAGATGAGAGAGAGGGAGGAGGGCAGAGGCTGAAAAACTACCTATTGGATATTATGGTCACTACCTCATTCATGCCCCAAACCTCAGCATCTCACACTATTATCTTAGCAACAAACCTGAACATAGACCCATGATTCTAAAATAAAAGTTGAAATTATAAAAAACTATAAGGCACTCATATAATGGAATACTCTTCAACAATAAAAAGAAACAAGCTGCTGATACACACACAAAAACACACACACAGCAGTTTCACTGTTATAGTAAGGAAGAAATTATACTATCTAAATTCTTCAAGTTTCTTGTATATTTAATGAAAGATTTCTATAGAAATAAAAATAAAACTTTCAGTACCTGATGTGAATACTTCATTGGATAAGCTTAATAGCAGATTACACAATAATGAGAAAAAGATGACACATTTGTTTAATCGTAGGTCAATAGAAGCAAACCTAACTGAATCAGTAGCTTTAAGAAAGTCTCATCCAGGCAGAATGGGCAAACTCAAGAAAAAGATGCTGTGTGAGGAATTCCTTGAAATGCTGGAATGAAATGGCTCTAATACCTTCCTGTGTTCAGTCATTGGCAAGGAGCAGTCAAAGTGAAGTTGACCTTGACCAGAACATAGTGGTAGCTCCAAAATAGTAGCAATTGAAACAATTAGGGCTCATTTAATTTGTAGCTATCTAATTTGCATTCATAAACTCTTCAAAGTATTTTTCTATAATCAATGATGATTTAATTTTTTGAATTATGTTCTATTATTCTTAATTCAATAGTAGTTCAACATATTTAACTGCTCTCACAAATTTTCTCCATTTTTTAAAGATGCTGCCACTTTTAACTTCAAATATTTATAGGCATATTATTTGATTTTCCAATTACATTTCATAAAAAAATAGATAAGCAGTGATCCTACCAAATTTCCACCTTTCTTTATATTTCATGTTTAGTAAATCATTATGTAATTTCTATAGCTGATTCTGAGCCCATCCTGTATTTTAGCCCCATCTTTCCTTATTTTAGCTTACACAGGAAATACAAAATGGATTGCTGCTTTTCTTTTTTTACCAGATTCCATTACTCTGTTGCAAAAAACTAGCATTTTGCACCCTTACTGATACATTACCTAATAGTTTTTCAGCCTTTATTCTTCTTTCAAGCTGTTTAGCCAGGATGAGAACAGCCAAATGATTAAAATTCAAATATAGTAATATTTGTTAGGGAAAATGAAAATAATATATTTAAATCTTACTTATGAACACTTCCTTAGTTTAGAATTTGTGAGAATTGTATAAAGCACTGAATATAAAGTATCAAGTTGAAGGTTACACTTGCATCATATGAGAAGACTTGAGTAAAAGATTTCTAAAAGCATTTCATAATGACAATGTTTATCAATTTAAAAAACAAATTCTACATATTTTTAATATAACTACAATCCAGCTGAAGTTAAACTGATGCTTTGATATCTTAATTACAAACTTCTAACTATTGTATTTAGTAAAGGAATTCCATGACCTTCGAAATCATAATTGAAGTCAACTTCTGAAATATTAAAACACACAGAAGTCTTGTGTATAAGGACCTGTAAGAACTTTTGAATCCCTTTAGTAAAATCAAGATGAACAGAATTAATTCACCAAAGAAAGCTGATATCTTATCAATTATATAGGAATATATTTAATATAATAATGGAATAAACATCTTAGAGCATTCATGAAGAACACAAGTTGGATAATGGGAATTTTGCTTTTCAAGTTTCTATTTTGTTCTTTCAGAGTTATCATTTGTTCACTCACTGATCTCAACCATGAATAATAATGAGACCCACTGTAATGTGGGAACACAGTATTCAGAGAGGTATTCTCCATTGAGAAGGCAGCATTCTTTACATAGGCTCTGTCATAACCTGACTAATTCTATTATCAGCACACTTGCTCTTCATGTGGTTGCACATACTGTTTCCTAAGTTCTAAAATATTATAGGTCCAGGGAGGTCTTCATAAGAGAAAGCATTACTATGTTCAGCATAAAGGTTTGCTCCTAATTGGAAATATTATGTAGTTCTGGAATATGATTTAGTCAAATTTTGGATTTTCAAATTTCAGAGTCATGCCTTGAAAAAGAATTGCCATAATCAAATACTGCCTTTGGATCTAATTGGAACAACTAAACACCTTCTTTTATTACATATTTTTATTTCTTCCATCTCAGTTCTATTTATACAGTAAGCTTCAAAGGATATCATTGCATTTATTTTTGAAATATATACCACTGTGTAAGTGTGTATGTCTGTTAGAAATAATTTTCACTCTAAAATTACCTTCCATCAAATGGCTGCCACTAGATGTAGTTTTACTGAAAATGGTAGTATGCCACAGCTTCCTTTTTTTAATTAAGTTCTTCTGCTATATAAACTGCCTTAAACAAATTTAAAAAGCAAAAACATCTTATTTGTTGAAATTCCTGTACTAAAGATAAATGGCAAACTAAAAGAACCAGAAACAATGGAAAATGGAGAAGAAAGTAGAGAAGAAAAAAATGAAAAGAAAGAGTATATTCATAAACTTTGCTATATCTGGACAAAGAGAGAGAGACAAGCTAGTAAGTCAGAATTTTGTAATTAATTATGTATAAGAGCAATGGTCTGTTACAGAAACAGACAGAATACATATTTACATCTTTCAACAAAGATGTTTTCCAAGAACTAACCCATTTAACTAGAAGGGCAGTATGTCTCCAGGCTCAACAATACATTGAGCGTTTCTTACTTCTAAGTTGCTTAAATATTTTAAGTGCTCAAAAGCCTGGCCAGTTGGTTGATAGCACAAAAGTACATTTTTGATTGTTAACATTGGCATTCTTTATCCATGTTTATGGCTCATGGAATGTTCAGTAATTGAGACTCAGGTCAATTGATTTAATTACCAACTTGAAAGGTAAATCGATCAGCCATATACAGTACCAAGATTAACTCAAATATAACCCAAAAAGCACAGCATCTCTAACAACAAATATAATTAGCCGTCACTCCTAATTATGACTCAGAAACTTTGATATATTGAAATCCTGAAGTATCTTCTTTCACCTGTACAACTGATTTGCTCACTTGGTACATAAGATTCTCTATACACAGGAGCAATTTATTTCTATTTTAAGAAAATATTTTTGAAGGAAGCAGTAAAGAAACCCATAGCTAATACTGTCTTCAGTCAATTGCTTGTACTCAGTTACACTATAAAATCATTATAAATTAGTGATCCAAGAATTTTGCTATATTGGGCATGAAAGAGCAAGAGTTCCCAGAACTTAACCCTGTCTGTCCTCCAGAGTCCAGGATAAGATGCAGAAGATATCCAGATGATTGCAAATACTATGACTGACTGTGTCTTTGTTACTTAGCTGTGTCAAAGTAACATGTAATAAAGTGCCATAGTAACAGTTTTTCAATTTATGTGTGAATCAAGTAAAATTAAACAATTTATTTGGGTATTAATATTTGGTATTCCTTTTTAAAAAAGTAAACTCCTCAGTTGGGTAGTGTTTATTCACTAGATAATTTCCTAAATAGATATAGTCTTGGTTTCATTTGGAAAATATAGATTATTTTTTCTCATCCTACTATCCTTCATTTATTATAGTCCTCTTATTAATATCACAGTCACTTTTGGAGGCTAATTTACTGTATTAGTCTCTGACCCTGACTTTGCCTTTGTTTCACTCTTCTATGCTGATATAAATGCTCTAATTCAGTTATATCACCTGATATCTGATATATTATTGTTCTTCTGGGGTATATTTTTTAGTGTTTAGTAAAATACTCACTTAGCTAAGGAAAAGGGTAAAGCTCTCTTAATTACTTTAAGATAGGCAGCTTTAGAGCCTGTTTCTCTGGAATTGAAACCAAATAAACCGATAACATTTCCATCTACCCAGAAGAGAGCCTTTCTGCACAGATTTGGAAATCCTAAAGTTAGTTTATTAAGTGCATTAGGTCAGAGGCCCTCTCATTAGTTTAGTATTTGTGTCATTATAGTCATTTCGTTCATTTTGGTATCCTCCCTGTTTTGGGAGTAACAGGTACTGCATGCAAAATGGGTGCTTCTAACTTTGACTTTTTTAGCACTAGACTTTTCCAAGAGTTAGCTTTCACTTTCCTAGCAGCACCTAGTAAACAATTCTGGTATGTCTTGGCAATTCCTAAATGTTCTTCTTCAGGAATGCCATAAATAATTAGATATAGAACTATTCAAAGAAGTGTCTTATCTGTGGGGTTCACCACTTGTGAGGGCATGGGTACTCTTGCCATTGGATTTCATCATGCATGTCTCGCCTCCTTTCAGACCAGGGAAGAGAGTGCTGTCTGTCATGCAATCATTTCCCTTGTCTACTTACTAGAGAGTTGCCTTCATGCATGCCTATCCTCTACCTCTCATCTGGATATGGTTTTGTCCAAAGATGTCCCATCCAATAAAGAGATTCTCCAAACACTGGCAAATAAAGAGATAATCAATAATTTACCTATGTTGACAATGGTCTAGTGGCCTTTTAAGAGCCACAGTTTACAGAAATTATAAAACTGAAACTAATGCAAATACATTCCATACCCAGGAATTAGAAGAATCAGTATCATGAAAATGACCATACTGCCCAAGGCAATCTATACATTCAGTGCAATTACTATCAAAATACCAAAATCATTTTTCATATAATTAGGAACAAAAAATCTTAACATTCATCTGTCATACCTGACTCCTCAACCCTAGAAGCATCCTCCTTAGGGAGTACCCAGACACACAATTTAATCACAAATCCCTTATTCACATTTTGCCTGAACCAGTTGTCAAAACTTATTTCCCCCAACTCCCATAGGTACCAGTCACTAACTTATTAAGTTACTCTAAAGTTTTCAATTTTTTTTTTTTTAGACGGAGTCTCGCTCTTGTTACCCAGGCTGGAGTGCAATGGCACGATCTTGGCTCATGGTGACCTCCACCTCCTGGGTTCAGGCAATTCTCCTGCCTCAGCCTCCTGAGTAGCTGAGGGATTACAGGCACGCACCACCATGCCCAGCTAATTTTTTGGATTTTTAGTAGAGACGGGGTTTCACCATGTTGACCAGGATGGTCTCGATCTCTTGACCTCATGATCCACCCGCCTCAGCCTCCCAAAGTGCTGGGATTACAGGCTTGAGCCACCACGCCCAGCCTACAATCTGTCTTTACTCATTTGTGATTTTCCTTCTGAGCTCTGAATTTGGGTTTATTGAAAAAATTCTGGTTATCCAGCCACATTTTCTTTTATCCAAGCTGTACTACTTCAGGCTGCCAAAGGAACCATGCCTCCAAATTGAAGAGCCCCCAGTGACCTGACTACCCAATACTGCTCTAAAGGGAAATGCCCTTAGAAGCAAGCTTTAGCCCAGATGCATACTGTATATTCAGTTAAATAAACAGTGTTGAATGACTACAAAATACACAAAATCAGCTATTCAAGCATTTTCATATGAGAAACAATATTGCAGTATTTTCAGGTGTTTAATGATGATGCTTTACAAATCAAAAATTTTAGCCACAAAAAGCAATAAGCACAAAGGAAGGAGAATTGTCTCATTTTAAATGCATGATGAGTTTTTTTTTAATTCTGAAAACAAACATGGTGAAATCTCATTTATACAGTAAATTGAATAGAGGATTTCTTGGGAAATTAGTGACTGATCCAAGGAATTGCCCAAGTTCCAATCATCTAGACTTCTTTTTGTAGCATTTGGAAATGCAATTAGGTAATGTGAACTTCCTGAATATAAAGCACAAACAATTGGCACAAAATCAACTTGATATATTTAAACTGTAGATTTTTAAAAAAAAAAAAAAAACATTTATTGAACTAAGAGAACATAATGTTTCAGGTAAATTATTATGGTCAGCTTTTCTGTCAACATTATGTTGGGAAATAATTATCCATAAATATTTCACATTTTTGCATGATTTGGATATTATGAGAAAGGTGTTTACAGTCAATTTAAGAATGTTTTTAATATAAGAGGACACTGCAAGAGAGTAAAGTTTAGAGATGTCTCCCTCCCTTGAGATGTTCAGAGGAGGTGTCTCTCTCTGGAATGGATGCTCAGTTACCCAGTAGCTGTATATACAATTGGAAGTTCTTACTTCTGGGCTTCCTTTCCTTTAATATACCTTACTGCATGTGCAGGTATGATTTGAACTTCAGCACACCACCCTGAGGGGACTAGGACTCAAGGAATTGGTACAGTAACATTACTCCAGATGATGCATTTTCTGTGAGTAATAAGCTGTCTTTGTCTCTGAGTCAGATATCTTTTGATTACATAATTTTATATGCATATAATAGATAATGTATATATTGTATACATAATTTATATTTATATTATATATGTATATATTGTAAATATTATATACATATATATGTATATATTGTAAATATGTATATATATAATATGTATATTATATATAAATATGTGTGTGTGTGTGTGTGTGTAACTCAGGAACTACACATATAACTAAGTAACTATAAGTATACACTACCTATAATGAAGTTTGGGAGGTCGGAAATGTTGACTCACGTCTGTAATCCCAGCACTTTGGGAGGCTGAGGTGGGTGGATGATTTGAGGTCAGGAGTTCCAGACCAGCCTGGGCAACATGGTAAAACCTCATTTTTACTAAAATTACAAAAATCAGCTGGGTGATAGTGGTGCAAGCCTGTAATTCCAGCTATTTGGGAGGTTGAGGCAGGAGAATCACTTGAGCCTGGGAGGTGGAGGTTGCAGTAAGCCGAGATCACGCCACTGCACTCCAGTCTGGGCAACAAAGTGAGAACCTGTCGAAAGAGAAAGAAAAGAAAAAAGAAAAGAGAAGAAAGGAAAGGAAAAGGAAACGGGAAAGGGAAAGGGAAGGAAGAAGGAAGAAGGAAGGAAGGGAGGAAAGTAAGTTTGAGAAAAGCAGCTTTCGTTTTCTAATTTCTATAATACTCAGGCATGGGGAGGGAGGGGACAGTAGTAACTAACTGTGTGTGTGTAGTTACTTTTTACTTTATTTAAAGTAAAAAGTTTTACCTTGCAAGCAAGATGAAATCTCAGTCCATTCACAGTTTCTGACAACTTTACTAAGATATAAATTATATCAAAAAATATAATTTTAAATGTTGTATTTATGAGCACTGACACATACACATGTGTAACCAACACCACAATCATGATATGGAATATTTCTATCACCCCCAAAAAAGCTCTCTTTTGCTCATTTCCAGTCAATCTCCTCTAGACCCTCAGATAGAAGCAACCACTCATATATTGTCTGTAACTATGAGTTGTATTTATATTTTCTAACGTTTCATATAAATGGAATTATGCAACTCATTCATCATATTTTCGAGATCCAACCAAGTCATTTCTTTGTTATAGTAATGAATTCTATACCAGTTTATGCACTTTGCTATTGAAAGACTCCTAGGAGGTTTACCAGTTTTGAGATACTATAATAAAGCTACTCAGGTCATTAATTTGGACGTCTTCATGTATAAACAAATGTTATCTCTCTTGGGTAAATACTCAAAAGTAGAGTGACTAGATTGCATAGTAAGTGTATTATTAACTTTATACAATATGTGAAACTATTTTCCAAACTGATTGTACCATTTAATATTTGATAACACACATGTATGTGAGTTTCACTTATTTGATATCCTCTCTAAAATTTGTATTGTCAGCTTTTTAATGTAGGCATTCTAATAGGTGCAATCGGAATGCTTCACATGCTAGTTATTGTCAATCCGCAGTTGGCATCCACTTCTATATTCTTCTGTTTCCCCAACCCTTGAATGTTACAGAAATTGAAAATCTAAAGCTGCTTTTCCTAAACTTTGTTATACCTCGGCTTCTCAATGCAGTTTAGATTATTTCAATAAGATAAATGCCTGTAAAATTTGAAGTGTCAAGGAAGTAGAGACTATTCTTTTCTGAGATGGTACAGCTAGTCAAATAGGTGTAGGCAGCAGCTGGATTCCATGTTCTTCTCCATCTGACCAGATTCATGGGTATGGAGAAGTTGTAATATCAAATGGGGTGACTGTCAGGACAATAACAAGTTTCTGATCTCTGGGTTACAGCTATAGCAGCATTTGCCCTTTAAATCAGAAGCAGAGTGCTCACCTCGGCAGCACATACACTAAAATTGAAATCAGAATCGGAGTGCTGACCCCTTGACTTTTACTTTAAGAATTCTGAGATTTTGAAATCAATTAAGCCCCTTTAAAAATACTTTTCTACTTAGCATCCCTAGAGTACTTTCTGTTACCTGAATCTTGATTGATTCAGTAGACATTAAGGAAACAAGGAAAATCAAAGAACATAAAATATGTAGACAGGATTTATAAACATGGATTGGCCTAGTGTTTAGAATTTCTCTACTCCTCAGTGGGAACTGCTTAATGTGATTATTATTTTATTACTGTAACAATATGTTAACACAGATCAGTTGCCAATATATTAATAATGTTAACATTTTTTGAGAACTTACTATGTACCAGACACTGTGATAATTAATTTCATAGTTATTATAAACCTAAGTCAGTCACAGCATAGTCCTTATTATGTTACCTTAAATCTAATTTAATCATTTCCTACTTTATACTAGAAAATACTTTAAACATAGTTCTATCTAAAACAAAATTATACAGTCCCACTTCTATGTTGTTTCTCTGAAAAAATTTGCCACTAATTATTACCTTCTACCTAATTGGGAAAATTCATATGCACTCTTCCAAATGCTTGACTCTTACCTGCAAATTTACCCACTTCTAACTTCCTTCTCCTGAGCATTATAATGGAAATAATCACTTTCTCCTTGTACAAAATTTATACAAATTTATCATGAAATATGAGGTGTTTGATTACCTGTATCATATTTACCTCTTCAATCTCAACTTCTGTCATCCTCATTTCACACTATCTGTAATCTCAAAATACCCATTAAAAAAAAAAAACTCTCTACATCACTAAGGGTTCAATGAGAGAAGCAAAACTATGACAAATAATACGGAATAAGGTACTTACTATAGGGAATTCAACTCTTAGTAAGTATGGAAGGTGGTCAAGAAGTCTATGCAGGTTACTGTCTACATAACTGAAGAGGTATGGATGATCTTGGCCATCAGACAGAAAGGAAAGCTGAATATAAAGGAGAGCAATAAGAAACCAGAACCATGAGTATGAGCTGGAACCTTCATCAATCTCTGGGTTCTACTATCAGCTTCTAATGCCAGTAGAAGCTGTCTCCCTGCTCATACACCAGGCCTAGAATCTGGAGAACCTTTGAGTGAAAACCCAGGAGGAGAAAGAGGAATTGCAGGTTGCAGGTTTACCCATACCAACAAGATAAGCCAACACTGCCACAGTGCTGGACACCCTTCATTAACCTTCAAAAAATAAAATGCTATCACCTCTCTTTCACTTCTTCCTGCCAAATCACATGTATATGTATCTTGCAGCCATCCATAATCCAGAACAATCCTGGGGAAGGGATCTTGGAAAGATAATTAAGGTTCAGCTAAGTGAACTCAATATAAATCTGTATGTGTTATTTGGTACTCATTTTAAAAATATATATTTCTTCAAGATTTTCTTCCATGACTCCCAAGACTAGAATTAATGATCCACACACACAGTCTCAAGACATCATGTGCTTCAACTTATCCAATATTTAACTCAGAATTTGGCTATCTGCCTCTGTAATACAAATACACAATATCCATGAAAACACAAAGTCTGCTAGCATCAAATCGGTGCTGAATATATGTGTACTAAATAAATGTGTGACAGTTGAATTATTTCATTCCTGTCTCATTAAGAGTGGAAAAATCATCATTTATTAGAAGGAATTTTTTAAACAACTACACACATAAATGATTGTGAACGCAATGATATAAACACAGGGATATAAAATCCACTTGGTATAAACTAACGAAAGTAAAGGTCTTTATAAGGTAAAAATAAAAATATGTAATTATATAAGAAATAAATCACTTAGAGAGTGTATTATATTAACTTTTTATAAGCAGCATAGAAACTTTCCCATATTTGTAAAGAAAAGTGAGTGCTTAATTGGAAAAAATAATATCAGTATGTTGAGTATAACATAGAATTAATTATGATATTATTTAAAAGGCTCTTAATAATTTTATAAGGAAAAATATGAGAATATACAATGTCTAAGTCATTTTTAAAATTTCAACTAAGACATTGTCTCTTGATTAATAATTGATCCAAGAACAAATTGATCAGTAAATTTGCCACAGACAAGATAAAGATGAATGAGGGAAGGAAGCCAAGTTAATCAATAAAAATATATACATGCAAAGAGCTATTGGGTCGAAAGCAAGACACTGCTACCATCCTGAAGGAGCAGTCTATGAGAGAAAGGGTAGTGAGCTGTATATGAAAGACACAGAGGAAAAGAAAGAGTGAACTGGCTTACAAAAAGACTCTCAATGATAGGATCCACGTTAAGTGACACACAGGTAAACTGCAATCACATAAGAAGTGTGATGACTAAAATGAATAAGTCAGGAAAATTACGATTTAGGTTTGGTGAAATGGACTATCAAAAGCTTCACAGAAAGCATTCCTAAACATTTTTCTGTAAAATGTGAGAGGTTTCTCATCTTACCAGAAGTCATGTGATAGAACATATGTAAGATGGGATCCAGTAGAGGGAAATGTTCCTTTATGTCTTGGCTGAGGGGCTGCTAAGGAGATTTTGGCAAACAAAATTGTCACTAAGATTTTCCTGGCCAAACTTTCCCCCATTTTTATATCCCATAATATAATAAATGTTTTAGAGATATAAAGATAATACCAGAAAGATACTCCCTACTGTCTTTCAACATTAAATGCCAACGAGTATTGGATTCCTCATGTTTTTCTGGGTGTCATGGCCATTATTAGCTGGTATTTCAAATACCTTGAGCCAAACAGAGAAGGGAAAAATATGGAAAATACAGTTCTCAGTCACCCATATGGCTAATCAATCAATTAACCACACTGTACGTTTTAGCCATTCAATTTGTATAGCGTTCCTATTGTTGTTTATAAGTATGGTCTATTTTTTTCCTCAATTTCCCTATTGGTTTAAATTCATTATAACTAATTTAAAAGAAAAAATGTCTAAAAAGATTCACTTAGAGTAAAAAGCAATGAATATTTATTATAAATATTCCTTTTAAGGTAAATTACTAAAATGTAATTCTATAGCAATCCTCTTTGTTCCTCAAGCATACAACAGTTTCGGGTTTTTTTTTCTTCATTGTTTCTAATATTTACCACTCAAAATGGAAAAATAAAACTTTTGAGTTTGGAAATGAGTAGACACATTTTTTATTGCAAAGGGAGTTATTTAAATATTATTAAAAATTAAATAGTTTCTCCACATTATTCCATTTTGAACAGTTTCGCAACTTATGAAACAAATTTTATTGAATTATTTTGGTTTCACAATTTTAAAAATTAACTATTTTGTAGTTTATATGTACATAGATGTTTTCCTTTCCAGAAAGAGAAAAATAGAAACCAATATGGTGGTTTATTTGTGAATCTCGACCTAGCCCAAAGGTTTTTGGATGTTTCTTATACATTAGATTTTCTTCTTCCTCTATGCATTTCTACCAAATAAATAAGCATTGGATTCAATGAGGTGTTTTTACTTTAAAAGAAATTCCCTTTTTTTTTTCCATGAAACTAGGCCTCTGTGGCCTTGTGACCTGCAGGTATTAGGAGATCCACAGCTAAGACACCAGAACACCTGGAAGCCTAGAAAAGCAATCGGGAGCTTCTTTTCCAGTTCTTCTGTTTAGGATACATTTGAAGTTTGCACAGATGTAATTTGGGCCTACAAATCTCCTCAAAGCCTAATGCCCACCTCCCACCTCCAAGGAAATAGAGCTCAGGACCTGCTACCCTCCCCGACCCACTGTAAGCTTAAACATTTGATGATGGACATCCTTCCCTGAATTTGTATTATGATTCAGATTTTGAATGAATCACTGTAGAGACTTAACAGAGCTGCAGCTGGATCACGCAGCAGAGATGAGACCTGAAGACCAGAGGAAACAAAGCAAACCTCTGGATCATCCTGGAATTTCCAATTCCTGTTGCTCCCTCTGAGATTTTTCTAGTCCCACTTACTTGAAGCATGTCTTTCAGAACCCTGCACCACCCAGGTTGGGGATCTGTTAACACAAATGCCAGCTATCTACAAAACACTCACTAGATTATATTTAATGATATGGGAAAGACAGCCTGCACACTCAGATCCTTACATTGTCCAGATCTCGTCCTCTCCATACCTGTGTTGCCCTGTGGTTAGATTTCTCAAAGAGATGCAAGAGAGAGAAAGGCAAACCATCTTCACTGAGGTTTCTCTGCACTCCTCCCGCAGATGGACAATGAGCTTTGTGTGAGGCTTTTATCCTTGGCTATGCTGTGGTAGCCTTTATCCTAGAGCAGAGGCCTGAGGCCTCTGAGGATGGTGAGCTGATTTAAATCCTTAAGGAGTCGATGAAGCTCCCCACCTTCTCCAGACATTCACAAACCCAAAATAGAACTGCTGAAAAAAGGACTGACAATTGGCTAAACGATCCAGGCCGAGACACAGGAGAGGCTCACCAAAAGAAAGGCCGACATTCAAGAAACTGCAGCGCACGAGTCCAAACACACATGCACACACATAGACGCACAGAGAGAGCAGGAAAGAAGAGAGAAGAGAGACACTCGCGCACACAGAGAGCAGCAACACAGTAAGACCGACACCGAAGCAGACCCTAAAGCTGCGGGTTTCTGCTCACCACTACGACCCTCAAGTGAGAGAGCAGCCCACGGGCACACAGGCAGAGGTATCCTCGAGATGACCAGGGCACGACATTTGGGGAGACTCACCTGTATCCTGTCTGCGCAGGCCTGAGGCTGGCATTCCGCCTTGCTTCCCAGGTGCGCTCCCTCCACCTGGTCGACCCTCCACAAATCCTGGCCTTCAGGGACTATCCTGTGAACGTCGTGGTGAGGAGTGGCCTGAGCCCGGACCCTGACACACTGCCACAGGGTACTTCTAATTTGCAAAAATCTCAGGAACCCATTCCCGGGCGACGGTGGCCGTCACTATGAACTGAGAAGCGGATCGTGCCTCGAGCATGTAAACTGGCGAGGCCGACTTGCACCTCACTCTGGGAAGCCAGACTATGACTCCTTTAAAAAATGGCGGCGGTGGGCCGGGCGCAGTGGCTCACGCCTGTAATCCCAGCGCTTTGGGAGGCTGCGGCAGGCGGATCAGGAGGTCAAGCGAGACCATCCGGGCCAACATGGTGAAACCCCGTCTCTACTAAAAATACAAAAATTAGCCAGGTGTGGTGGCACGTGCCTGTGGTCCCAGCTACTCAGAGGCTGAGGCGGAAAAATTGCTTGAACCCAGGAGGCAGTGCAGTGAGCCGAGATTGACTGCACTCCAGCCTGGGGACAGAGCGAGACTCTGTCTCAAAGAAAAAAAAACCAGCAGCTGTGAAAGCAGTGTATTTGCAGAGGCCTGGGAAAGGGGTGTGCGGGAGACCCAGGGTAAAACCCATGCAACTCCTGTCCTCCGGACCTCCTTAAGAAGTCTTCTGCTGAAGCTCCCGGTGGAAGAGGACATTGAGGGTACCCAGCAGGTTCTCGGGACTCTTTCAGATCTGATTTTGGATTCCACCACATAAGCAGGAATGAGATTACACTGCAGAGAGGCAGAAAGGGCCTCACTGGGAAACAAAAATACCCAATGGGCCTCAAGGCCTGGTGTCAGCTGAAAATTCCCTAAGCCGTGAGACCACTGCCTCCCTCCTCCCTGGGCGAAGTAGTGCCCTGCCAGGGTCTCCAAAGCCCAGGGACTGCTACATCCCGGCACTACTTTTGCGTGACATCAGTAAATAGAGACAGAGGCGAGTCCGAGGTAAAGCTCATGTGATACAACATGGCACTGGCTTCCCCCAAAAGCAGATGCAGTGAGCATGACTCTCAAAGGCCGTATGGTGGCATGACGACATTGACAGTGAGGTCCAGATAGGTGCACCGAGTGCAATGGAAACCTTTCCCATAAACCCAAGGAAAAGCAAAACACCCCTGAAAACCTGTGTGAGAGAACCTGTGCTACAGACCAAGCCACATTTAGGGATGCCTGCCAGAAAAGCTGAGAGGTTTCACCAAGCACAGCTCACCCCACCCCAAAGTCCCTTTGACTTGCCCCCTGGCATTTGCGGCAGCCAAAAGAGTCAGTGCTTGAAGGCACTTTCCCCAGGAGCAGAGAAACCGGATGTCCCTCGAGAATAAGAGAGAAAGTACACCAAGAGAGCCTCCCTGTCCCACAGTGATGGAAGCCCAGAGCTCCACCATCTTCGCACCTCGCCAGTCATCCAAAACAGGTTTGGAGGGGGAAACAAACATGAAATGGATCCCCACGAAGTTTTCCCCTGCTAGACTGGGGAGTGTTCTTTGTTGAAGACACTGAGCCAGACCAAGAAGCCTCTAGGCTTCTCAGAAATAGGACAGACAGATAAAGAGGAAGGACAGAGCCTGGGCCAGAGTCCAGACCAAATACAGCACAGTGCCACCTGCAGGGGAATCCGGGGAAGAGTGCCAAACGGTTGACTTGGCTAGAAAGGCCAGTTGGAGTGAAAGACGTTTGCAAAAAAAAAAAAAAAAAAAGTATAAACAAACATGTTAAGTTAGCCACCATGCAAAGTCAATGAGTCCTCTTTGTCAGAGTACGTGGCCTCCATTAGCTTTTTGATACCTGTAAAGAAAATATGTCTAATAAAAGAAAAAAAAATGCAGGAAGACAAAAAGCATACTTCCTACATAAAAATTATATTTTCAGAGCTGTTCCCAATACACCTCTTTTCTCCCTACAGAAGATTCCTAACTTTGTTCAACTTCATGTTTATAAGCAAAATGAGTTGTTAGGTTCAGAGATGTATAGTGTGGGCCAGGGGATTATACAAAGCATTAAGTTTGAAATATGTCAGTGTTATTTAGATTTTGCTGGAAAAAAAATTTTCTCATATATTTTTACTTTTATTTCTGAAGTTTTCAATCTATTAAAAGATAAATTGATTTTAAATATTACATATTAAAAGTTTATACAAAAGAAACTTGCTCTTTTGATGATACCTCTTCTCCTATCATATGTGAATTTTTCTATGTTTTTGAGGGCTAACTACAGATTCAGCAATGTGCTTTTATGCTACTTTGGAATCACCCGGTCATTTACTTAGAAATGAATTAATATCAACATTGGTTTTCATCTTTGAAAAATGGACTGTGATTTTTTTAATAAAAAATAAATCAGTATTATTTATTATACTTGACAAGCTACTCAGCTAGGCAACATTTAGTGATGTCCCCAGATAAAGAAGATTTAGGTAACATTCTTAAAATATATGAGTCTTCAGTAAATTCTTGGGACTTGGCACTGCTTGTAATTGTTAATTTTACTTCCAACTATGAAAAATGACAAAAAGTGATTAAGTTTATTAAAGGGCTATCAGCCAATTGAAATCCAGTAATAGATGAATAATGTTAATTAACTAAAGCTGCTTTTTTTTAGTACATTAGACACCATTAAATGGATTTCAAAACCAAAACAATTGGTTTAATGTACTCTTAAAATCAACAAAGTAGTTTATAATACAATACAAATTAATTTTGCTGAAAGTTTCTCTCCTTACCATTCAAATTTAATGAAATAAAGCATTTAAGTATTTGTTCTATTCTTTCATAAGAGACAATATTACTTTTAAAACCTGATGGATAAATAATTTTCTAGCATTATTTTTATTTGTCAATCAAAAGCTCACATTCCTATAAGAAGTAATTTGTTTAAACAGAAAAAAAAAACTGTAGACATGAACACATCTGCTTGAAATAATCACAGAAGATTATCCAGTAAGATCTATGCTCTGCATCCTCAAATATTCTAGGTGTCCTCTGATGGATCTCATTCACAAGTGAGAACAACCAAATATCTAGACATCATCAGAAAAGACAGATGATAGATGGAAATATTCAAAATTAAATATGAAAGATGGCATTTCTTTTCTGTTGCTGTCATGACACTTGGTATGCTAAGAGCTTTAATGCTATACATTGGGTGGAGGCATAACCTACTTGCCACGGGATTGAGGAAAGTGTCAAGGATAAAGTGGCATTCTAAAGAAAAAGGCGAAGAAAGGTAGGAGATTGAGAATAAGACAAGTCAGGTTAAGAGGACCAAACATATAGCAGGAAATAATGGGCCAAATGCTGAGGCTGACTTATCTGTTGCTGTATTATTTTGACTCACAAATTGTTCATCCTGCACTCTGCAGTTTTAGTGGTATATTTCTCATGAGTGTAGAGTATGCTTTATCAGTTATTGAATGTCTATGACCTACTGGTGTTATTAAGTAACACCTTTACAATGTAGTCTCATAACCTTGAAAATTTTATTTACTTTCAGTGAAGATTATAAGAAAAAAGCTTTCCTATTACTCTATGTATTGAAGGCCACAGAACATAAGATACATTGCCATTTCCACTAAATCAAAACAATTTTAAAAGAGTTTCCAACCTGTAGAAAATTTTAGAGTAACAGACTTGAAATTTAAAAGAATCTATAGTTACTTTACAAGGCCAAAGTTTTAATGCACAAAAATAAGAATAATGCTAGGGGGAGGGTGAAAATCAGTCCAGAAGGAAAATAGCCATATCATATACATGTGGTAATTAGATTTCATTGGTGAAATGCTTTGAATTTGAAAAGTCCTGTGTATTTTATTATGCTATGTAAGTGATCACTGCAACTAGAGACCAAATTAACTGCTGAAAGTTTCTCTCATTACCACTCAAATTAAATCTGCAACAGTAGATGGGAAAAGTGCTAAGCATACCCATATGCTTTGTTCTGTCTGCATGTCAGCCAATAAGCCAGAAGCATTTTGTAAACCCACTTGGAAGGCCACATGGACATGAAGTCTGTTCATCAGAAACCTCTTTTCCGGAAACTTTTATAGAAAACTAGAAGGTCCCTCTTCTAGACCAAATCTCCTTACTATTTGAAGTGAGGATCATTGTAAGTGCAACTTAGAATTCCCTAAGTGCCTGCCTAATAAAATACCTTGCACACACATACACACAGTTTTTGCTGGATGGATGAATGAACAAATGAATTTTCTAGCCTAAATTATGTTTTATGTGACTTAAATCATAGTGATGAGAAAAGATTATATCAGTCAGTAAAAGCAGTATTTTTTCCTTTTCTCCTGCCCTAATAGCAATAAAAGGTAGCCCAGATCAGTTTCCCCAGAATAGACTTCAGACTAACTACCTGTCAGACCGCATGTCTCAGTTTCAAGTTTTTCAAACACTCAGAATTATGCAGGTCCGCATCCTAAGAATGATGCACAAGACAAAAAGACATTGTAACACAAAATGAAGGTTTCAAATGGGTGGCAATTCAGACTGAGGAGATGCATTTTTGTTTTCAGAATTATTATGCCAGAGTGAATAGTCCGTAATATTCACAATTTTCTTATAAAATAATTCTGTCAATAGTGCTACATTTAAAAAGTCAAATCTAATTGGAGAGAAGATATACAAAGAGTCATGGAATATTAAATATAATATTTTATTATATCAAGCAAAGAGAGGTAGTACAAGATCTTAAAAGCCTTAATAAAGGAATTCTCATGATTGTATGGTACATACGAATTCCTTGCAATTGTCCCTTTTCTATACTCAGGTATTATTTCATCAGCATTCAAGAACCAAATTTATACATGCCCAGTTGTTTTGTGTTTCTCAGTCCTGATATGATTGCATTTCTTTCATATTTTCTCTATATCAACCCTTGGAGATTGATATAGATTTGTCCTTTTATCTCCTAATCTGTTAACTCTGAGGTGAAATAATTTCATTGCTTAATTAGCTGGATCTGACCATAATGTTCCCATGTCATTACCTAAATAATTTTGCTTTTTCTCTTTACCTTATACTGTAATTCCTTAAAAAACATATTACTTTACTGACTTAAATTTGATATAATTTTCCATTTTATTTCTTACATTTGCTTGTTATTAATTTGCATTCTCTTCACTTAGTTCTTCAAAATTTTATTTCTTCTCTGCACCTGAATTAGATGTGGATGTGGATTTGTGCAGAAAATGAAGTATTTGTCCATGGCACCTCCATCAAAAAGATTTCATTGCTACTCATATTTACAAAGGCATGCAAAATTAATTATAAAAGCAATTGAGATTATGTTTCTCTACTATAGCTGCATAACTCCAGCAAGGCAAGACCTTGTTCAATAATAAACTATAACCATTGTTCAACAACCCCATTCCAAGGAACTCAAGGGGAAACATTACTATATTCTGGTAAAGAATCATATAGACCAGATTTTAGTCTCAAGCTAACTAAAATCATACTACATTTTTCACTTATTTAAAAAATATTTGAGGCAATAATTCGATAACTTTCACTATCTGTATCAAATTTTTAAAAGGCCTTCAGAAAGAAAAAGTAGACTTTTATAAAAGAAGGAAAAAGGGCATATAGATGACTCTCTGATATAACCAAGATAGCTATGCACATACATTGACACTTTAGAGAGTTAAAAAAGTCCAAATTCATCTTTATCCAACGTTTAGTGATACTACTTTATGAGTGGTTAACTGAAACTCTCCTGGAGTCCACCTCTTTAACATGAATTGAGGTTACCTATCTCATTTATAATTCTAATACCAAAATCTGAAAAGGTTGACAATAAATTATAACTTATTTGAGTCAAATACCTATGCAATCTGAATTTATTTAACTTTATTTATACTGACATAAAATTATTGATAACATTTACTTATCCTACTTAGTGTGAATGCTCACAAATTTCCCTGCAGATACACTTCATTAATGTGTTTGACTATCCAATACTATCAGTCCTTGTTGTTGGGACTACATAATAATATATTATCTAAAATTCAAAAGTATTTGAATTTCAAAACAGTTGGCTACAAGGTATTTTTGACATAACATTAATATTGTAATATATTTAGCATAGATTTCAAATCACTTTTACTTGCATGAGTCTCTATGGTCTTGAAAATATTGAAAATCTCATATATTTTCAGATTGAAAAATTGAGACTAAATGCAGTTCAGGGCCTTTCTACAGTTATGAAGTTAGTAATAGTGGGCCTTGGAACCATGTCTGAATGGAAGTCCAGTCATTTGAATGAACTTCCCGATTACCTACTATTGAGTATCTACTGTGCACTGGGTTTTTCTCAGTTTTCCCATGTCTGATTCATTATCTGAAAGTGTTTATTTAGTACTTGAGGAACAAAACTGTTCTTGGAGTTTGAGAAAATTTTTCTAACTTTGGTAAACATTAATGATTTTAAAATGTGGATTTAAATATCTTAGGTAAAGCTGATCTGGTTGTGATGTGATTTTCTCATGCAGATGAGGATGTTAGCTCTTATACATTCCTGACCACTCAAGCACTTTGAAACCTATCAACCACTTTGCTTTGTTTTTCTAAATTTATTTTAATCCACTTTCTATATGTAAATTAGGTTAAGATAGCTAGCTCACTAATAACGATAAAAATTTGATTCTTCCATTTTTTTATTATACTTTATATTTCACCAACTGGCTTCTCTTACAAAGAAAGCAAAGAAAGAGATAGGTAGGAAGATTTTTCTTATCTTTAGCTTTTGAGAATCCCCAATTACCCTATTAACTACCCATCCATGGTGTCTCTTTCTAACCTCCCCTCTAGTCAATAGTTCAAGTTTGGAACACAATTAACTTTGTCTGAACATAATTGACTTTGTTTGAACATAACTGACTTTATTTGAAAAAAGTACTTAGCTTGGATATTTTTGTGTCATTCAAATAATTCTACACAGTAACTCATTTATGTTACTATATCTTTCTTATTTCACAGTTATTTTCTATTTATCTATATCTATAAAGATATATATAAAATATGTTTTAGTAATCACAATAAATTTAAGTGGATTAAACTTGTTAGAGTTTCTATATCTCTAGAGATATATATATTCATGCCTGGCGGCCCAAGTATTTGAGTTTATGTTCCCTTAGTAAAGTGTAGTTGCCATTATAAACGACTTAAAAGTGAATGAAAAGCTTCATGATAATAGTATTTTGAGGGGTGTTAGAGCCACAAAAAGTTTATGAATGATAGGAAGGCCTTGAAAATGTGTACTTGCATAAAGTCAGTGCAATACTCATTAAGATAGCAGTGGAGATGAAAAGAGCATGGAAATGACAACAGAGGCAAGCCAATGAGCCTCCTGGAATGAGTGGCCAAAGTCTCATGGAGCAACCTCCCCACACACACGGCAAATTCCTCTAACTGGGACCTCTATAATCCTCTCGTTAGTTTTGTTTTTTGTTGTTGTTGTTTTCTCACTCTTTAGCTAGTCTTTTCAGGAACTTCCCTGGTTCTTTTCTTTATTCTGTCAAATGTAGACACTATAGATGACTACAGTTCCTCTTCCATTCTCTCTTTTCTTACCCTAAGCCCTACCCTCCTTTGGGAAGATTTTACCTCTCTATAGGTAAAACTATGCTAAGAAGTAGAAAAAATTATAATGAAAATGTATCTGTGTATCTCAAAACTTAAGATACACAGCTAAACTGGGACTTACAGAATTATAGTCTTAAGTGTTCACAAATGATATGGCTTGGCGGTGTTCCCACCCAAATCTCACCTCGAATTGTAATTTGAATTGTAATCCCCACATGGTTACAATACAGTTGCCCCATGATCCAGTAACCTCCCACCAGATCTCACCCTGCTTGGAGGTTACTGGATCATGGGGCAGTTTCCTTCATGCTGTTCTCATGACAGTGAGTTCTCATTAGATCTTGTTGTTTGATAATTGTCTGGTGCTTCTCCTTTCTTTCTTTCTTCCTTTCTTCTCCACTCTTTCTTTTCTTTCTTTTTCACTCTCTCTCTCTCTCTTTCTCTCTCTCTCTCCTGCCCGCCGTGTGAAGAAGGTACTCGCTTCCCCTTTGCCTTTCACCATGACTGTAAGTTTCCTGAGGCCTCAGCCATGTGGAACTATGAGTCAATTAAATCTCTTTCCTTTATAAATTACCCAGTTCCAGGTAATATCTTTATAACAGTGTTAAAATGGACTAATATAGGAAATCACAAAGATCAAAATTTAAATAGTTAATCGTGAAAATAGAGGAATAAATTCCCCAAAAAAGAAAGGGAAGGAAATATGACAATAAAATATTTTACTAGGAACATTAATTGAAAATCCCTATATCATGCTGATTAATTAGAATTATCAGCCTATAACAAATATACCTCTAGAAATATAGCAACTCTAGCAAGTTTAATCTATTTAAATTTATTGTGATTACTGAAACATATTAATTCTACCAAGGATTTAGTTTTGTTCTATTTTTCTTGCTCTTTTCTTATGAACTTCCTTGGAATTTGTATTTTTTTCACTTTTTTTTTGTGCTCATTTATAACTTTTGTTCTCTATTTCTATATTTTTAAGTTTATTCAAAAAATTTAATATATACATTTAACTTTTAAAAAGTTTGAATTCAGTCAATGGATGTGTTTATTCCCCTTCTGAACAAGGATTTTAAATACCTTAATTTCTTTTCTTTTTTTTTTTTTTCAAGACAGAGTCTTGCTCTGTGGCCCAGGCTGGAGTATAGCGGCACAATCTCAGCTCACTGCAACATCCACCTCCCAGGTTCAAGCGATTCTCCTGCCTCAGCCTCCTGAGTAGCTGGGATTATAGGCACATGCCACCACAACCCAGCTAATTTTTATATATTTAGTAGAGACAGGGTTTTGACATGTTGGTCAGGCGGGTCTCAAACTCTTAACTTAAAATTATTCGCTCACCTCAGCCTCCCAAAGTGCTGGGATTACAGGCTTGAGCCACCACATCTGACCTAAATAATTTCTTACACTTTCTCCTTACATTGTTATTTTGCCAGTACTTTTTGACCCAACAAATTAGGCATTCTTCTACATCTTTTTGCATGGGCTACATACATTTGAATTTACCTGTAGGCTTACCATCCTGGAATCAATGTCTTGTATGCTGCCTAATGCCTGGTCACATGTCCACCCTGGAAATTTAGTCTCACACAAATCTCATACACTAAGATATGAGGAGAGAGATGTTTGCCCAAAAAGAAAAAAAAATATCGATGTTGACAGCAGAGAAAGGGAGAATGAATTCTAGGCAGGCATGAGCAGCAGCTGTCCAGTACAGATGGCCTGGCAGAGGTCAACAGAAGCCCCTCACTGACATTCTCTCTACTGTGCCTGGATTTAACCAGAGCTAGCCAATCACTTCTCATATTAAGAACCCAGGGTATTAAATTTCACGAGTTTCATAAGATGTGAAAATGGGACCATTTTGAAATGACTAAGTGGAAGTTACTAGCTCAAATGGGACTATTATGACCACAGCTGGAACAATTTCATAAAAATCAAAACTAATCGTAAAGCACAGAAATGTTCTGGAAGAGATTTAACAGGTCAACTATCTATATTGGTATAGGCTGACTTAATCAGCAACTGCCACCAGGGAGAGAAATAACAACAAGACTGTTCTTAAATAAAATAACAGAGAATTACAATTGTCTTGAAAACCACCCAACCTGGTAGCCTTGAAGCATCTTTAATGAATGTCTCAAGCAACAGTCCAGCAGGCTATGGAAAAAGAGCTGTTTACCTCCAAAGGCTATAAGCCTATTTCTCAGTAGGTCTGTTTGACGGCTTTGCTTGCAAAGTTTGCCTGAAGAAAAAAGGTAATGTGATTCTGAACACGCAGAAAAACATATTCATTAGAGGGGTATAAAATTGTTTGAATTTTTTAAATGAAAATTTTCAGAAACTTTAAGATGTTTAGTCATTGCCCAGGACTTGTTTCTTACTGCACTGCAGAGGAGCTATTAGGGAAATGATTTAAGCCCGTTGGGGTAATGAAGGCTTTTGTGTCTATTAGTGTGCTTCTAATTGCATATTTAAAGACCGAGCTACTAGAAATGATGGTGTTACATACCCAATGACCAAGAAAAGAGCAATAGAGACAGCACGGTCTGTTGGATTAAGAACCCACAGGGCTCTACCACCCACCCCTGCTACCAATAGAAAGTTGCTCAGCTATGCTGTGCCAGAATTCTTCCATCTGTAGGAAGGTGTAAATTACTGGTAACATAATGACAATAGTAATGTCATACACTAGCTGTAGATACATTATATAGATATATACATATTTATTATTTATAGAGCCCTTATGTTACTCTATCAAATATGAAAATCTAGCCATTGTTCAATATTCGTATTAAATGGCATTTCCTTCCTTATTACTCCACTAATTATTGCTTGCTCCTGTAAACCAAAAATGAAATTCTAAGCCCCACAACAGACTGAATGGAATTTCTTCTTGGCCAAGGGGATCCCAGAAAAAAAAACTGAAAAATAGTTCAGGCAAAGACATGAAGGGACGTTAGGTATGCCCCATTATACCCATTATACCCTCTCCCCTTTGGAATTTAGGCTCTACTGGCCAGCATTAACATTAAAATAGAGATCTTAAGACTGACAAAACAAACTCTTTATAGCAATAATATACCCAACTCCAACCTGACCCAAATATGGCATCACATGACAGATATCACATCCTGAAGGATATCCAAGTATTATACCCCAAAATATATTTCTTTGATGTATTTTGAGATGGCCCTGCAAAGCCATCTCTTGGGGAAATTTGCATTCTTTAGAGGATCTCCTTCCCTTTCCAAGTCTTTTTCTGATCTAGGAGAGATTTAGCTGAGAGATTTTAGCTAAGAGAGATTTCAAGTTCAATAAATAATATTTACCATCTATTCTCTCTGAAGCTTGCTACCTGGAGGCTTCATATACATAACGAGAACCTTAGTTTCCACAACTTCCCTTTTATTTTAACTAAAGAATTTCTTACTGCTAATTTCAATTCTTTACAAAAGCTTAAGATTTTCAGTCAATTGCCTATCAGAAAATCTCTGAATACATCTATGACCTGTGAGCTCCCACTTCAAGATATCTCAGCTTTCCAGACCAAATCAAAGTATACCTTACATGTATTGATTTATGTTGTTGCCTGTAACTTCTGTCTCTTTAAAATGTATATAACCAAGTTGTAACCCAGTCACTTTGGGCTCATGTTCTTAAGATATCTTGAGACTATGCCTTGAGCCATAGTCACTCATATTTGGCTAATCTTTAAATATTTTATAGCTGGCCTTTTTCTATCAGTGCTTCCTTGCTAGATCCCCTTTTCTAGTCCTATTACTAGTTACCATATAGCACTGAATGTATCTGCCTGTTTCTCTCATTATCACTTCTTCTCAATGGTAAAAGTAGTATCTTATTCATCTGCTATGAATAGACTCTCTTACTAAGCACCAGGTGGGTATGGCACCTTAAATAGGAAGCAAAAGAGTTTGGCCAAATATAACCCAACATTTCAAAAAAAATGTGAAGTAAATAAAAGATCTAGGTTTATTTCTGAGATTATTAAGTATTTTGTTGATTTTGAAAAATAACCTTTAATATGGGTAGGCTGTGTCCACATCCAAATCTCACCTTGGACTTCACCACATATGGTAGAAGGGGCATGGTGGGAGGTAATAGAATCATGGGGGTGGTTTTTCCATGATATTTTCATGATAATAAGTTCTCATGAGAGCTGATAAGGGCTTCTCCCTTCACTTGGCTCTCATACTTCTCCTTCGTGCCACCTTGTGAAGAAGTACATGTTTGTTTCCCCTTCTGCCATGAGTGTAAGTTTCCTGAGGCCTCCCCAGACATGTAGAACTGTGAGGCGATTAAACTTCTTTCCTTCATAAATTACCCAGTCTCAGGCAGTCCTTTATAGCAGCATGAGAACAAACTGATGTGATAAATTGATACTGGGAGTGGGGTGATGGTATAAGGATACCCAAAAATGTGCAAGAAACTTGAAACTGGGTAACAGGCAGAAGGTGGAAGAGTTTAGAGGGCTCAGAAGAAGACAGGAAGATATGGGAAAGAGTGCAACTTTCTAGAGACTTGCTGAATGGCTTTGACCAAAATGGTGACAGTGATATGGACAATAAACTCCAGGCTGATATGGTCTCAGATAGAGATGAGAAACTTGTTGAGAACTAGAAGAAAGGTGACTCTTGCTGTTTTAACAAAGAGACTGGCAGCATTTTGCCCCTGCCCTAGAGGCCAGTGGAACTTTGAACATGAGAAAGGTGATTAAATAGGGTACCTGGTGGAAGAAATTTCTAAGCAGCAAAGTATTCAACATGTCACTGGGGTGCTGTTAATAGCATTCAGTTTTATGTATTTGCAAAGATTTAGTTTGGAATTGGAACTTATGTTAAAAAGGGAAGCAGATCATAAAAGTTCAGAAAATTTGCAGACTGACAATGCACTAGAAAAGAAAAACTCATTTTCTGAGAAGAAATTCAAGCCTCTTGCAGAAATTTGTAAAATTAAAAAGAAAACAAATGTTAATCACCAAGACAATGGGGAAAATGTCTCCAGGGAATGCCAAAGACCTTCATGGCAGCCTCTCCCATCACAGGACTGGAGATCTAGGAGGAAAAAATGATTTCATGGGTCAGGCCCAAGGCCTCCCTGCTGTGTGCAGGGTAGGAACTTGGTGCCCTCTGTCTCAACAGCTCCAGCCATGGCTAAAAGGGGCCATGGTACTGTTTGGGCAGTTGCTTCAGTAGAGGCAAGCCCCAATTCATGGAAGATTCTATGTAATGTTGATCCTGCAGGTATATAGAAGTCAAGAATTGAGGTTTGGAAACCTCTCCCTAGATTTCAGAGGATATATGGAAACACCTGGATGTTCAGGCAGAAGTTTGCTACAGAGAGGGGCCCTCATGGGAACCTCTGCTGGGGCTGTGTGGGAGAGAAACATGGGGTTGGAGCCCCTCACATAGAATCCTCAATGGGGTACTGCCTAGTGGAGCTGTGAGAAGAGGGCCTTCATTCTCCAGATCCTGAAATTGCACCATGAACCTGGAAGAGCTGCAGACACACAATGCCAGCCCATGAAAGCAGCCAGGAAGGGGGCTGTACACTGAATACCTAAAGGAGCAGAGCTGCCTGAGGCCATGGGAATCAACGTCTTGCATCATCAGCATGACCTGGATGTGAGACACGGAGTCAAAGGAGATTATTTTGGACCTTTAAGGTTTGACTGCCCCATTGGATTTTGGATTTGCATGGGACCTATAGGTCCCAAGAAATTGGCCTATAGTTTTGGCCAATTTCTTTCATTTGGAATGGGTGTATTTACCTAATGCCTGTCCTCACATTATATCTAGGAAGTAACTAACTGTTTTGATTTTAAGGCTCAGAGACAGAAGGGACTCACCTTGTTTCACTTGAGACTTTGGACTTGGGCTTTTCGGTTAATGCTGAAATGAGCTAAGACTTTGGGGGACTGTTGGAAAGGCACTGTTGTGTTTTGAAATTTGAGGACATGAGATTTGGAAGGAGCCAGAAGCTAAATGATATGTTTTGGGTATGAACCCACCAAAATCTCATCTCTAATTGTAGTTCTCATAATCCTTATGTGTGGTGGAAGGGAGCTGGTGGGAGGTAATTGAATCACAGGGTAAGTTTCCCCCATTCTATTCTCCTGATAGTAAGTTCTGACAAGATTTTATAGTTTTATGTGGGTCTTCCCCTTTTGCTTGACTATTACACTTCTGATTCCTGCCACTGTGTGAAGAAGAACATATTTGCTTCCCTTCCATCATGATTGTAAGTTTCCTGAAGCCTCCTAAGCAATGGAGAACTGTAAAACAGTTTTCTGAGGCCTCCCCAGCAATGTAGAACTGTAAGACAATTAAACTTCTTTTATTTATAAATTACCCAGTCTCAGTCAGTTTTTTATAGCAGTGTGAGAATGAACTAATTCACCTATATACTTCGTTCAGCCTCAATTTTCTCATCTATCAAAAGGGGGTAGGACTGGTATCTGCTAGTTTTTCTTAGCACTTTTATTCTACATATACATAAGTCAATAATTTAGAATTGAAGTTCTAGGCCTAGAAAGTTTTTTTAATTTACTAGAGAATTATCATATGTTTCCATGGAAAGACTATCATAAAGATCCAACTCTTCCCAAATTAATCTGTAATTTTAATGTGATCTCAATCTGAATAGTATTTTATAAACTATACAAAATTTATTTTAAAATTACAAAATTATGTCAATTTTAAGATTTATGTGGCAATTGATATTACATATATAGACACGCACGCGCGCACGCACACACACACACAAAGAGACCATGAGAATAGCATCTTGAAAAATGAAAACAGTTTTTTGGGAGTGGCACAAAATTTCCCTGATAGGTATAAAAATATTTTATAAAGTTTTAACATTTTAAGCAGTGCTATATTGCCACATATATACACAGATTGCTGGAATTGAATAATGAACCAAAAATTGATTGATGCCTGTATGGGAATCAATAACAGAACAGGATTGACTAATCAACAGTCAAATAATTAGCTGGTTAATATATGTTAGAAAATTTGACCATCTCTATGAGGAAATAAAATTATATGGCCATAATAAAACATACCCAAAAATTTATTTAAGATAAATTAATGCCCTCAAAGATGGTAGAAAATGCTTTGAATGATATTATACGTTGCTAACGCTTATAGAATATTTGCTCTATCTTAGACACTGTGAGTACTGTTCAGATATTAATTCTATTAATAATCCTATTACTCTATGAGTAAGGTAAGTCCAATTATTATTTTATTTACAGGAAAGGTAATTATGGTACAGAAATGTAAATAAACTTACTGAAGTGTCACAGTTAACAAGAGACGGAATTAGAATCCAAAATCACGTATTCTTGCCTGAATATCTAAGCTCTAAAAGACTCTTTTGGCCATGAGACAGAAAGCTTTCTTTAAAAAGCAGAACAAACTAAAAACCCAGAAAGCCTAAATAATAAAGAAAATGGAGGTATAAGTTTGACTGAAAGCTTGTATTTTCTTATAGAGTCAACTTCATGTTTTAAAACAAACCACAGATTGGGAAAAAATGCTTGCTACATAGATTATCGGTAAATATTTGTTCTAATCATACATATAAATAAGAAATAAGCAAAAAAACTCTTTCAAAAAGTAGGCACATTATGCCAAACTGTGGTTTTAGAAAATCTAATTTGAATGTCTAACAAATATATAGTCAATCTCATTGGTAAACAGGCAAATCAAAATTAAAACGAAAAGATCATAGTTTTGCCCACAGAACTGAAAAATATTGGGAAGTCAGTACGATGTCAAATGCAGTCAGGTCCTTTCTGTGAGAATAGAAATTGATAAACAAATTTGGAGGGCAATTTAGCAATGTGTAGAAAAGTTGAAGATGTGACTACTCTAAAAAAAAAATGACAGGGACATCCCTGGCATGTAAAATAATAAGACATACACATGGATATTTACTGCCACATAATAATAGAGTAAAACTGGAAACAAACTAAGCATCTATCAAGTAAGAATAGATGCTTAGATAAATAAAAGGTGATATGTACAAATACATGTATGTGTTAAAGAAAAGAGCTAATTCAACACAGATAAATCTTTAAAAATTTAAAAAATTCAGTGATGAAATTTATAGTACAATTCAGGCAAAATTATAAATCACATAAAACAATATTATAAATTATCTCTTCATAGCATTTATAAACTCCACTTTTAAAAGACTAGAACTATGTGTTATAATATAGTTATATCAAAGAAAAAAAGAAGTGGATATGTAGGATGGTTAACCTTATCTATGACATTATAATATTTTTAAAATACTGTGTTTATATATTACTTATATTACTTATATGATTTTGAAAACTTATGTGACTTATTTTTTGCCAATATATTTTTTAAATTATTTCATGGATAGTAGTATGAAAATCTATAAAAATTTCAAAGACTTTCAAAGTTATTTTGTCAAACGGATGGATGCAAATTATTTGAATTTTAAAAGAATCAAATAGGAAGCAGAAGAAGATGAAAATTTTAAGCAAATTTTAAAAAATCTATTGCAAGGAATTGTTATTAAATTACATTTTAAGTTGCAGAAATGTTATTACAGATATAAAAGCAATCTGTGGCAACTGGAGGAGAAATGCATATCCACTAACACTCTGATAAACAGTTGGGGTTTCTGCTTTTTCATTTCTTATTATTTGAAATAAGTGTAAAGGAACTGAAAAGATGGTTTAATTAAAAGAAGTAGAAAAACAGTGTTTGGGAGATAGCCTAATAATACTGCTATTATTTCCATGTGTGATCAGATCTATGTCTCACTGTCTGTCTGCATGAGAACAGTACATTGTAAAGTAAAGTTCCCTTTCTCTGTTTTATTCCTGAAATAGACATAAGAGTAGAAGAATAAATTTCCTTTTCTACTCAAATTTTTGAACATTTTAATTGTAGAATTTATATATTTGCTCTAACAAGAAGACTGTGTAATTAACTCATCAACAGAACCTGCTATTTACAATTTTAAAACCCAAGGTCTAATGCATAATTTTGCAGGGATCAATTTGTAATTCACTCATTCAGGAAAAATAAAGGAATGAAATTTATTAAACAATAAAAGTTGCCCATATAACCCCTTAGCTAGTTGCAATGGGTCATTAAGCTTTGCCTTGACTGAGGCCCATATCAGCTCAGTGTTTCTTGGTTTGAACCTCACTGTAGTCTTTTCCTTTAGATAGGCCAGAGAGCTTGCCTTTTAGAGCAGGAGTTTTAAACATATTTATTTTAAGATGAAGCCTCACTCCATTGCCCAAGCTGGAGTGCAGTGGCACGATCTTGCCTCATTGCAAACTTCACCTACTGGGTTCAAGGGTTCAAGCAATTCTCCTACCTCAGCCTCCCAAGTAGCTGGGACTAAAGGCACGTGCCACCATGTCAGGCTAATTTTTCTTGTATTTTTTAGTAAAGAGTGGGTTTTACCATTTTGGACAGGCTGGTCTTGAACTCCTGACCTCATGATCTGCCCGCCTCAGCCTCCCAGAGTGCTGGGATTACAGGCATGAGCCACCATGCCTGGCTGAGTTTTGCACACTTTTATGGAGTCCAATGGGTGTTTCTATAGCCAGAAATGCAATTCTAGTTCAAGCACCATATTCACTTCAAAATCCCTGGTAATCAGCATTTACATAAGCTTAGTTTCTCTTCAACTGAGTTATGCTAACATGGCACATACTTTATAATTTAGAAGTATCACAGTAAGTTAATATATCCCATTAATTATTGTATCCTACTAGTTGCTGCAGACTACCTGATTATATATGTGCATACATGTATTCATTATGTATTTTCTTTGCTCATCAAATAATTGAAATAGCATATTTACTCTGTACTCAGCACTTCACACACACACACACACACACACACACTCTTACATTCTTATGTGGTTTCAGGTAAATCACAGGCAAAAGAAAGCCAATCCTGACATATGCTGAGTATAGCTGATTTAGTTAAGAATAACTCCTAATTTTCTAGGGAATTGGGGCACAAATAAATTAAATAATATTTTAGATGCATAGATTCTATATCTGAAATGTTCAAATTACTCTTCCCCAATCTAAATCCAAATGGCAATTTATGACTTTTTATCTCATTCTTCATTAAGAATTCCTAAAATGGGATGATGGATTGATAAAACAGTGGACTCTCTAACTTTATTCTGCATTTAATGGGGATAGAGGGAGAAGGCTCACATCTATCTAACTACATAAATGTGGCACAAATGCACATTTGTATTTGTATCATTTATGTGTAGCCATGTAATCTATCCTAAAAATATTTTAATTCAAAACCATATTTTGATTATCCTTAAGATTTTTATCTTGGTAGTCTTTGCCTATCAATAACTATCTTGAATATAAATTGATAAAAGTTTCCAATCAAAAGACGTAGAGTGGATGAATGAATTGAAAAACAAAACCTAACTATATACTTCCTAGAAGAGACTCACTTCACCTTTAAGAATACACACAAACCAAAAATAAAAGAATAGTAAAAGATATTTCACACAAATAGAATTCAAAAGAGAGTAGAAATGGCTATACTTATACCAGACAAAATAGACTTCAAGTCTAAAACAGTCACACAAACAAGGGTCATTATGTAATAACATTCACCATGATCAAGTGACATTTATCTTAAGGATATCAGGATGGCTCAACTTTTGCAAACCTATAAATCTGATATGCCACATTCACCAAATGAAGGAAAAAAATTATATTATTGACTCAATAGATGGAGAAAGCATTTGACAAAATTTAATACACTATCATGACAAAAAGTTTAATGAATTAGGTATAGAAAGAATGTACCTCAAAGGTCATATACGACAGTCCCACAGCTAACATCATACTTAATGGGAAAGTTGAAAGTTTTTTCTCTAAGATCAGAAACAAGATCAAAAAAGATTTATACTTTTGCCACTTCTGTTTAACATAGTACTGAATTTCCTAGTCAGAGAAATTAGACGAGAAAAATAAATAAAGGCAACCAAATTGGAAAGAGAGCAGCCAAGGAGACAATAAACAGAGTGATTAGACAACTAATAAAATGAGGGAAAATATTTGAAAACTATACTTCTGATAAGGGTTTATTCTTTATGTAAGCAACACAAACTCAGTAGCAAGAGAACATATAATCTGAAAAAAAAATGAGCAAAGGACCTGAATAGACACTTCTCAAATGAAGACATACAAAATAACAGGTTTCTGAAAGCATGCTCAACATCACTAATCATCAAAGAAATGCAAGCTAAAACCACAATAAGCTATCACCTCACACCTGTTTAATTGTCTACTATCAAAAATACTAAATGTATAAAGCGTTGGCAAGGATGTACAGAAAAGGCAATCCTTACACAGTTAGCAGAAATGGAAATTAGTACAGCTATTATGAAAATCAGCATGAAGGTTTCTCAAAAATTAAAAATGGTACTGCCATATGAGTCACAACCCCATAATGGAGTATAAACTCAAAGGAAATAAAATCAGTACATCAGAGAGAGACTGATATGCCCAGGTACATGCAGCATTATTCACAACAGCTATCCCAAGCCAACCTAGGTTGCATCAACCTAAGTGTCCATCAACAGATGAATGTGTAAAAAATAAATTACATATATAATATATATGTAATAACAAAGTTCTATATTTCTAAGTTTCAGCAGCCTCATAATTTAGCTGAGTCAAATACTGGGTCTTATGCAGTACTTGGAACACAATTTTAGGAAGTCATAAAGTAAAAAAGATCAGAAAAAAATTAAAGTTACTTTTTGAGAAACAACTAAATATTAGTTGTCAAGGGTTTTCTTTTCTTTTTTCTTCTTTTTTGATAGTGAGGTTATGGCGTTACTTATAAAATCATAATGGATTTACATTTCCACTTTCATATTCAGAATTTATTAGAGGTTTTGACTTGAAGACTTGACATAACCCTCACAAGGGCAGAATTTTTTCTTTTATAAACATATGCCTTAAAGCCATACCCATAAAGACTTTGGAGTCCAAACTAAAATCCTCATTTTGATAAGAACACGTATAAAAACTGTTTTATTGATATCTTTGGGACTGTCTTCATAGTTCATGGCAAGAGAAAAAAAATAGTAGGAACTTTCTGTATGTGTACTTTTTATAAAACCGTCAGTAAAGCTTTAAACATATTTCCAGAAAGTTTTATAAGGTAGTTAATGCTGATGATAATTTTTTAAACCTTATGTTTAGTTTAACAAATTATTTTTCCTCCAAAAGAAGTCTTTCATTTTTCTTCAGTTTTGCAGGCAATTATAGTATCTTAATATAAGTTTGCAGTAATCACTTAAGGGACATTCTAGGTGAGAGTGACTTCATTCCTAGTAAATACAACATTTGTTTTGAAAACTTCTAAACATTTGTATTTTATACCCTACTTGTTTGATCATCTAAACTCTTCCTTTCAGTGAAAAAACATTTCTTAATTGTGTGTTAAAGTTTCTCATATCCTAAGCAAAACCAGACCTCAGATTACCTGTAAACATTTTTGCAAAGATCTGGGGTTTCCATCAGTGCTTTTATTTAAGAAATCTGACCCTGATGGAATCCCACTGCACTAGTGTATTATTTAACTAGAATGTACTCAAACCATACATGATAACAGGAATTTTCCATAAAGCCCCCTTCAGTGACAGAGCCTTGTCAAATGATTCAGAAGTGCAAATTCTATTCATTTATCAGGTGGCACTAAAAGGCCTTGATTAATAGGTCCTTATAATTAGCAAGAGATTTGGCCAAAGATCTTCTATGACCTGATTTTGTGACTAACAACATAGCATACAATTTCTTTTTATCTGTTAAACATAGCATACAATTATCTGTTAATGTAAGTAATAACACTTTTCACCATTATTAATATGATGAGGATTTCATTAGGTCATGTTTCGATACACAGCAACAAAACAGAACTGAGATTTCTGGGCACCAGCAAGACGTACACTTAGGCAGTGTGTGATGGGCATGTGTGTAACAGCCCTATAGCATGTGCTTCTTCATCTTGTTCTTCAACCAAATTTAAATGGTTTGCCTGCTTACAGATTGTAAAATTCAGAATGTTAAATCTTTGAATGACAAGATTATCTTACATTTCCCTTTTGCAAATATCTTGCAGCTTGTAATGTTTTACTATATTATTCATAACAATTCTGACCTCCTCTTAGCTGATGTGACGGTTTTGATTACTGTGACATTATTGTATTTCTGTCAATATTCAATAGCAGTGATTTATATGGTAAATTACACAGCTCTCTTGAAATAATAAACCTACAATAATCATAGACTTGAAAAATTATCGATTTCCCCTCCTCCACCATGAACAGCAACAATAAAAATAAAATACTCTTAATTTCTTTTCTATCATAGCTCAAATCCATACCAAATTGTAATCTTGGATTCTGTCTTTCTTCATCTAACTTCAAACATTGTTAGCCCTGCAATTTTATTTCCAAATGTGTTTTGAATCACTCTGCTTCTTTCCATTTTCACTAGAGACTGGGACATAGAAATGCATCTTCTGCACACTCTTCCCCTGGATAAATGCAACAGACTCTCAGTCAGTCTCTTTGCTTCCACCAGTGTCTCCGTGTGTATTGCTCATACACACACGAAAGGACATCATGGCCATAACTGGCGTGGTTTTTTTTTATTAGGACACTTTTCCTAACATGGAAGTAAGGTGTCTTATTCCAGTAAAATCTGTATAGTATAGTTTTCTCATAGATGGAGGTAAAGTGCCTCATGAAATGGACACCATTTTCTAATTTACACTAAAGTATTGTATGGGTTAGTGGCATCTCTGTTTCTTCTCTTGTCCCCCTTGTAATCCATGCTCCACACAGCAACCCAAAGTAAAACTGATACAGGGTTTTGTTAATCTTCTGCTTAAAATATTTCATTGAATTCTAATTACATCCTGAATTAATTCCTAATTCCCTTTGCTTCTCAGACCTTACAAAACCTGACCATGGCCCATTTGAACAAGCTCATCTCCCAACTGTCTTCTACTGGTTTATCATAGTCCAGCCAGACTGGCCACTCTTCATTTCAAACTACAACATGAGCCCTTTTCAAGGTTTATACACTTATTTCCTCTGACTAGAAAATTATTTTCTCTTATCCTCATCTGACTGGTTCTCTTTCATTCTTTCCATCTTAGTTCAAACATTACCTCTTCAGAGAAGCTGTAAAATATTTAAATAAGTATTACTTTTTCTTCCTAGTTTATCTTATCACCTTACTCATTTACTTCATAGAATTTGTTTGAAGCCACAAACATTGTGTTTATTTAGTTGTCATTTAATCTTTGGCAACTTTGCTGCCAAAATAATAATCCATATAACTAGGGGTGTCCCTGCGGTTATTTTCAATGTCAAAAATAGTGCTTGGCACATAGTAGGGTAAGCACTCACTGCCTTTTAAAATATATATTGTCATTCCATTTGACTTTTTGTGACTGCTGTGAACAAAACTGTGTGCACACAAAATCCATACATGGAAGCTCTAACGCTTAATGTGACTATATTTGGAGTAGAATCTTTAGGAGGTAATTAAGATTAAATGAGGTCATAAGAGTGAGATCCTAACTCAATAGAGCTCTTTCTCTTATACAAAGAGAAAGAGATCTCTCTCTCTCCTTCTCTTACTCTCTCTCTCTCCCTACCCCCTGCCCCCATCTCTCTCTCAAAGTAAAGCATGTGAGGACAAAGCAGACATCTGCAAGCCAAGAGGAGAACCCTCACCAGAAACAGAACCCTGCTACAACCCTCATCCTGGAATTTTCAGCCATCACAGAGGCAGAAAACAAATCTGAGTTGCTTAAGCCACATTGTCCACACTATGTTATTGTAGGAGCATGAACAGACTAAGATACTGACCAACTCTGAGTGAAGGTTTGTACATCATGTGTGTATAAAAACACAGTTATTGCCTGATTATCTTTTTTCCATTCGATTACAAATGTCTAGTTAGGCCCTAACAATACACAAAACAGCAAAGTATGGTTTATGATCATTTTTTCTAAATACTACATTTTTGAGAATTATAGCAATAATACAGGAAAATTATGTAAAAGAAATAGGATAAACTCCAGGACTATAAGAAGTAGTAAAATTTAAATAATTCTTCTTTCTCCATTCTCTACTTGTTTAAATGCTTTAAATGCTTTCCATTCTAAAGATCCAATTTAAGTGTCTCCTTCTTCCTCCTTCCAAGCATAATTAATTACTCCCTTTATACTGTCAAAGTCCATTGCACATACTTTTATGTGATATTGATTCAATTCTGCTTTGTTGTTAAGGCTATTTGTTAAATCTGGGTCTCTCCCACTAAATTGTAAAATATTCTGTAGTGAGGGCTATGTGCCTTGGTTTCTGCTGCTCACGGTATCTAATACACCACTAGTACAAAAGTGGTGATCAATGAATTTTTGTTGAATAAATAAACAAAGGAATAAATCATTAAAAAAGGTAGAAATAGAAAAGAAACCTTGATACAAAAGTTAAGGCAACTCTGCCAATTTTTGTAGATGATATTCCTGAAAAATATCACAATTTGCACACCTCTGGCAAATTTGAGATCTCAGATAATAAGTGTATGTGTTTATATGTATATTTGTGGTGTCAGTATGTAGGTATATATGTAGAAATATTGGTGTATACACACAATACACTCACATACACACACATATATCACATGTGTTTATATATATGAAATCAGAGCAAATTTAATTTTAAAAAGATATAGCTTTCAAAACACGCAATTTTAATTTTTATTAAAATTTGTTCTGCTATATACTCATGCAGGACACTTCCCCAGGTGGTTGGGATAACCTAATTCTCCCCATTTTTTCACTTACAATTCTCCAAAGTAACTTTAAAATGAACTGAGATAAAGGGGAGCTGGCTAGAATATCTTAGGTTCTGTTCCAGTCCCTCCTAGAATCAGAATGTCCTTTAATGCTTTAGCCCAATGAGTCACATGCCCTAGGATATAAAAGTCAGGATGTGCTGCTTTCCCAGGTCTCTAACTGCAGCGCAAATGGGACACAAACAGTTAAGACTATGACTACCAGGAAAGCTTTCTGGGACTTGGGGGACTGGCTTGTCCTGAATCCAGGTCTTCTATTGTCCCTTATTGCCCATTTGTAAGTAATAAATCTCTTTCATATACCTTGTGGTTTGGTGGGGGGGTGCTCATTCTTATTCTACTCAGATAACAAGTACACTTGGTAACAAGTGTACAGTAAACCTGTTTCACAAACTATTTGCCCGAAGACCTTCTTCATGTCAATTGTTCAGTAAACCATTAATCTGATTAGCTAGATTATCTCACAAGTTTCCATTTTACAAACTGAATCTTAACTTAAAATATTTTAAACCAGGGCTTAGTGGTTGCAACTCATTTTAGAATTCTCACCTCCAGAACTAAAAGATAATACATTTGTGGGTTATGGCATTAAGTTTATGATAATTTGTTACAACATTAAAGGAAACTAATACAATCAATTAAATATATGGATATTCTGCTAAGACTCAGAAAATAATATAAAATGGCCATGCTGCATTCCTTCTGAAGGCTCCAGAAATAATTCTTTTATTTTATTTTGTTTGTGTGTGTGTATGTGTGTGTGTGTTATTTGTTTGTTTGTTGTCTTTTCCAGCTTCTAGAAGCTACCCACATTTCTTGGCTCATGGCCCCCTTCCAGCAATTCTATAACTCCAACATCTGTTCACATCTTTGTCTCCCACTCTGATGTATTTGTCTTCCTCTTTAGGTCCCTTTTTTTTTCTTTTGAGACAGAGACAGTCTTGCTCTGTCGCCAGGCTCCAGGCTAGAGTGCAGTGGCGCAATCTCAGCTCACTGCAATCTCTGCCTCCTGGGTTTCAGCAATTCTCCTGCCTCAGCCACCCGAGTAGCTGGGACTACAGGCGCACGCCACCACCCCCAGCTCATTTTTGTATTTTTTAGTTGAGGCGGGGTTTCACCATGTTGGCCGGGATGGCCTCGATTTCTTGACCTCGTGATCCACCCGCCTCGGCCTCCCAAAGTGCTGGGATTACAGGTGTGAACCACCACGTCCAGCCTAGGTCCTTTGTAATTATATTGGGCCCACCAATATAATATCCAATATAATATCAGAAAATGAAGAATAATATCCCTATCTCAAGATCCTTAATTTATTCACATCTGTAAATATCATTTAAGGAAACATGTTCACAGATTTTGAGGACTGAAAGAAGAACATCTTTCAGGAGTTGCCATTCAATCAACCAAATAGGGAACTGTACAAGAGTAGCAGACAGAGCTTGTGACCATGATTTTCTTGACATGGTAGTCTATCAGAAAATAATTAAAACACATATTTTGCATGATATATAGAAGAATAGTGTATTAAGCAATTTTTGCACTGCTATAAAGAAGTACCTAAGGATGATAAATTTATTAAGAAAGAGTTTTAACTAGCTCACAGTTCTTCAGAGAGCACAAGAAGGCTGGTGCTGGCATCTGCCTCTGGTGAGGGCCTCACAAAGTTTACAGTGGTGGCAGAAGGCAAAGGGGACGCTTATATATCACATGGTGAGAGCAGGAAGAAGAGAGAAGAGGGAGGTGCCACACTTTAAAACAGCTAGGTCTCACTACAACTCATTTACTATTGCAAAGACAGAACCAAGCTATTCATGAGTGATCTCACCCATGATCTAAACACCTTCCACCAGGCCCCACCTCCAATACTGGAGACCACATTTCAGTATGAAATTTGGAGACAAACATCCAAACCTCATTAGGTAGGTTAAACATTTTTGTCATATTCTCTATAAGAGCCTGAACCGAAGGTATACAAAACATCAAAAATTTAGGAATTTTAGTATGCAAATGTCAAATTACATTAATGTAAAATAACTATTGGTTAGGATACCTTAGTCCATTTGTGCTGCTCTAACAAAATATCCACTACTGGATAATTTATAAAGAACACAAATTTATTTTCTCACAACTCTCTCATTTGCAAGAGCTAGAAACCAGCTGAACTCATGGAGACAGAGTGGAATGATGGTTACTAAAAGCTAGGAAGGGTAGCGGGAAAGGGAGGATAAGGAAAGATTGGTTAATTAGTACAAAAACAGATAGAAGGAATAGGATCTAGTGTTTGATAGCACAATAGGGCAATTATAGGTAACAATGATTTATTATATATTTCAAAAAACCACAAGAATGGAATTGAAAGGTTTCTAACACAAATAAATGATAAACACTTGAGGTGATGGATATTCTATTTACCTTGATTTGATTGTTGCACAGTATATGTTTGTATTAAAATATCACATATACCTCTAAAATATATACAACTATTAATATCCATTAAAACCAAAAACAAAGAGAGATGGAGTAGCTATTTGATGTCTGGATAAAGTAAATATATAACAACAAAGAAAATTACTGAGAAGAAAGAGAGTCATTACATATTTACTACAGCTTAATTCAGTGTGAAGAAATAAAAATCTTAAATGTGTACACACCTAGTAAGAAATCTTACAAACACATTAAAAAAATCTAATAAAAACTGAAAAGAGAAATAGACACATATCCAAATACTTCAATTCTCCTCTTCCAATCTCTGCTAGAACAAATAGATGAAAAATAAGCAGAAATATGGAAAATATAAAAACCCTATTAACTAAATTGACCAAACTAAAATTTATGAAATAGACCCAATGATGGTCAAATATACATTATTTTCAAGTATAACTGGAATATTCACAAACATAGACAATATTCTTAGCCACAAAACAAAACAATAGTAATGTAAAAGGAAATATATTATTAGACCATAACAAAGTTAAATTAGAAGCCCGCAAATAAATAACTTGAAAATCTTCAAATATTTGGCAATTAAACAATATACGTTTAAATAATTCATGGCAAAGAAAAGATGACGCAAAGGGAACTAGAAAATATTTTGAACTTAATGGAAATAAAAATAACATATCAAAACTGTTGTGAAGTTAAAGCAGTGCTTGGGGGAAGTTTACAGCATTAAAATGCTTTTTGGGGGAAAAAGGGAAAATTGTCTGTGGTAGTTTAAAACAGATGTACACCACATAACACTTTTGTCAACCACAGACCTCATATATGATGGTGGTCCCATAAGATTATAATAAAGCTGAAAAATTCCTATCACCTTATTGATAATGCTGCCATATTGTCATAGCACCATGCATTATTCGTGAGTTTGGAATAATGCTAATGTAAATAAACCTACTACACTGCTAATATAAAAATATAGCACATATCTTTATAGAACATATAATCATCACCTGTTATATACTGTGCAGTAATTATTTATTTACTGTACTATATATAATAGATGATTAATGTGCTATGAAGTACGGTATTATTCACTATAGATAGATGATTATAATACATAATTGTGATACTGGCTTACATATTTACTACACTATGCTTGTTATTGTTATTTTAGTGTGTACTCCTACTTATCTTATTTGAAGAAAAGTTAACTGTAAAGCAGCCTCAGGCAAGTCCTTCAGGAAATATTACAGGAAAAGGCATTGTTACCATGGGAGATGACATGTCCATGTGTGTTATTGCCCCTGAAGACCTAGTTCTAGTGATACATTCATTCAGGTAAGGACAATGATATTAATGATCTTAACACTGTGTTGGCCTCAGCTAATGTGTGTGCCTTAATTGTTAACAAAAGGTTTAAAAAGGGGAAAAAAAGGAAAAATTTTAAAAATATTAAAAGGCTTGTAATATAAAGATATAATAAAGAAGATATTTTTGTATAGCCATACGTTTGGGTTTTAAGCTGTATTATTACAAAAAAAACTAAAAGTTTTTTTAAGAAGTTCATAAAGTACAAAAAATTACAGTAAGCTATGTTACTGTTGAAGAAAGAAAAATATTTTTTGCAAATTTAGTGTAGTCTCAGTATACACTGTTCATACAATCTACAGTAGTGTACAGCATTGCCCTAGGCCATCACACTCACTGGCCTCTCACTCACTGACTCACCCAGAGCAACTTCCAGTCCTGTAAGATCCACTCATTGTAAGTACTGTATACAGACATACCACTTTGTATCTTTTCTATTGTATTTTTACAGTATTTTTTCTATATTTAGATATGTTTAGAGACACAAGTTCTTACCATTGTATTGCAGTTGCCTACAGTATTCAGTACACCAACTTGCTACATAGGTTTTGTTTAGTTTTTTTGTTTTGTTTTATTTTTGAGAGGAAGTTTCACTCTTGTTGCCCAGGCTGGAGGGCAATGGCGTGATCTCAGCTCACTGCAGCTCCGCCTCCCAGGTTCAAGGGATTCTCCTGCCTTAGCCTCAGTTGTGATTACAGGCACAGGCCATCACACCCAACTCATTTTTGTATTTTTAGTAGAGACAGGTCTTCACCATGCTGGTCAGGCTGGTCTTAAACTACTGACCGCAGGTGATCCACCCACCTCAGCCTCCCAAAGTGCTGGCATTGTAAGTGTGAGGCACTGTGCCCTGCTACTACATGGGTTTTTAGCCTAGGAACAGAATATGCTATATAGCCTGGGTATGTATGTAGTAGGCTATACCATGTAGGATTGTGTACGTTCACTCCATGATGTTCACACAATGACAAAAATGCCTGACAAAGCATATGTCAGAACACATCCCTGTTGTTAAGTAATGCATGAATGTATATTGTTAAAATATTTGATTCCCTTCACTTGAAAAGGTGCTGTTCCTCCCCTTCAGGAGGGGGTGCTAAATACTACCTCACGTCAAGGTATCTTACAAAGCTACTGCAATTAAGACAGCATGGAATCAGTGTCACACAGGTAATTAGCTCAATGGCACAGACTAGAAGGTCAGAATTAGACCCACACACATTTATGGATGACTCAATTTTGACAAAAACACAAAGGCAATTTAGTGGAGAAAGAATAGGCTTTTTAAAAGTTGTGTTGGCACAATTGGACTTGGATTTATAGCAATAGATAAATAAATAATAAACTTGACCCATACCTCAGACTTTATACAAAAATTAACTCAAAATAAATCATACACTTCAATGTAAAATGTAGAACTACAAAACCTCTGGAAGAAAATATGAGAGAATATTTTTGTGATATTGAATTAGACAAAACTTTATTAGCTATAACACCAAAAAGCACAATCCATAAAAGAAAAAATGACGAACTGGACTTCCTCGAACTTAAAAACTGTTTTTCTTTGAAAGAGAATAAAAGAGAAGGCACGTGTCTAACAAAAGAATCGTGTCCAGGACATGTAAAGAACTCTTAAACCCAACAATAAGGAGACAAACAACACAATTTTTTGAAAGGGTAAATTTTTGAACAATTATTTCACCAAAGCCATATACGGATGGGAAGTAAGCCTATGAAAAGATGTTCAACAACACTATTAGGAAAATGCAAATTAAAACGACATGTGATACCACTAAAGACCCATTTAAATGGCTAAAATGATAAAATAATAATAAAATAAAACTGACAATACCAATCACCAATGAGAATTCTCTTACATTGCTCGGGGGAAAATGCAAAATGGAACAACAATTCCACTCCTAGGGACATAGATAATATAAATACATTTTAGTTTATAGAAAAAGCTGTGTATAACTGTTTAAAGCTCTATTCAGCTCTATTCAGAGTGGCCCCAAACTAAAAGGAACTCATTATATTCTTTAACGAACGCATGCATACACAAATTATGGCACATTCATATAATATAGGGAAAAATGATTGAAGAAAAATGATAAAATATGGCTGGATCTCAAATGCATTGTACTAAGTGAAAAAAGTCAGATTGAAAAGGCTACATACTGTATGATTTCATTTAGATGACATTCTGAAAAGGCCAAACTACAAGTAGAGAAAACAGATCAGTGGTTGCTAGAGGTTGTGAGGCAGGAAGAGAGACTGTCTATTTAGGTGGACCATAGGGAAACTCTTGGATGGTAAAACTGTTCCGTACAAAGCTGTAGTGGTAAACATCTAACAGTATAAAATTTTTCAAAACCATATAAGAATCTATTTTTAAATCTGTTTTCTTCTTTTTAACAAAATTATTTTTTGCAGAAACATTTACCATTGGAGAATGAATAACCTTTTAGCAAATACACACACACACACACACACACACACACACACACACACACAGCTATAGATACATACAATCAATCTTCATTATTCATGAGTTCCATTTTGATGAATTTGCCTGCTAATCAAAATTTATTTATAACCTCAAAATCAAGACTTACAGCACTTTTATAGTCATTCTTGGACACATTCATGTGCAGGGTGGTGAAAAATTAAGAGTCTCTTCAGCTGGGACATTCATGTTCCCAGCTGAAGTCAAACAAGAAAACATTTTGCCTTCTTGTTTCAGCTCTCATACTATAAATGAATATCCTTTGGATGGATAAACTTAGTGCCATGTTTTTCAGATTTCTGTGTGTTTTTTATTGGGTGATTTTGCTGTTTCAAGTGACCCCAGAGCATAGTACTGTAGTTCTGTCTAGTGTTCCCACGTGTAAGAAGGCTATGATGTGCCTTCTGACAAAAATATGTGTGTGTTAGTTAGGCATTGTTGAGGTATGAGTTATAGTGCTTTTGGCCAGAAGTTCAATGTTAGTGCACCAACATATATTAAATAAGGTGTCTTTATTCAGAAGCATACACAAAACAAGGTTATGTATTAATCAGTGGACAAAAATGATGTGATCAGAAATTTAGAAGATTTCCCTTAGAAGAAGTGCACTGTTCAGTATTCAAATGTTCAAATTCAGTATTCAAATGACTTTATAGAACAAAACCACCATTACTGATAAGAATCAAGTACAATAGATAGATAGATGATCAATTGATAACTATAAACATAATTATATGTTTTAAACAGTATATTTCATTCTAAATATATTTAAAGTAGAACAACCAATTTTTAAACTCTGACAATGTTTTTATAACTTTTGCTGAAATCATTTTTGCAGTCACAGCTCTTTTGGAGTTTATTCCTAGTTCAAAGATACTACATAAGTTTGGCATTGCACATTTGTCTTTAAGGTATTCAAATTATTCAGTGATAAAGGACCCTTGAATGGTACAGCTTAACTCCATGTTAATGGTAATATGACTGCAATGAACATTATTTTTCAACTTACATTTTATTAGAACCCTGAATTGAATGTCTCCCTCTCTCAGCTAACAGAATAAATTATATTAAAAAAGGACATTTATTTATTTCCTTCTATGTAATTCCTGCTTTTAACTTGCAAGCCAAACAAACATGCAAGCTAGCAAATGCCATTTAACTTTTCTATCCATATGTTAAGACCATGGCCACCATCATTTGTTTTATGATCCTAAAAGAATTGTGACTCTTTCTAAATATAGAGACATTTTCCTTATAAGTGAAAGCTCTAGAATTTAACTGTTCTAGAGGTGTTACTTGAAATGCACTCACAATTATCTTAAAAGCTGATGTTGCACCTATCAACAGTAAACACAGGCTTCTTTAGTTAAAAGGTCAAACATGTATGATGGAAACTTAAATAACATTTGAGACTAATGAGGTTTTTAAAAACACATTTAATTTGTCCTAAAAAAAAAATCAGTTACAATAAAATTGAGACAATGCTTGAGGAGGTGGCAAAGATGAGACGGGAGAGAGAGCCAAAGTGAGATGTCACATTTGTACTTTTCATTTGCTTTTTCTTTCTTTTTGTCTATTGAATATTATGTTTTTGATCCTTTTCAGGTCTATAACCTATCCAGTTTAGTGGTTCTAACTTTACCTTTTATGGGAATATTTGTTAGGACTGACCCTAAGCCAAAATACATATTGTCTTCTTTACCCCTTCTTGATATCCTTTGATATTTACAGTATCTCCTGTATCAGAATCACTTCTCTTGCCTGCAAAAGAGAGGCTTAAAGCTTTTTCAAGCTTGAAGGGGGAGAAATCAGGCTACATGGGCCTTTATTTTCCTTTAGTGTTAATAATAGTACCTTTTCATACCTTAAATAAGCATTTATTATGTTTTTAAACTCAATTATAATTTTTCTAAAGCCTACTGATTGGGAAGAACATTGAGCTTCCTGGAGATACTGAAAAAAACTGAGAAAGAAATCTCAGAAGAGAGGGATTTCTTTGGAAATAGCACTGGAGTGTCATATAGTTCTTGCTTATAAATTGGAAAAGATTTATGAAATTCCATGGAGATAGAATTGTTTCTGGCTAAGGACCTTATATAAGGGATTTGCACATTTTCTACTTTTTTATTGCAAGTAATGGAATACATATCCCGTGAAGAATGAACATATGGGATAAAAACAGTTTTATATGCATGTCTGGGTGGCACTGGAACTCTTTCAAAATATTAATATGAACTGGTGGAAAATGTCAAATATTAAATCCATTGTAAGAATGGATCTCTGGGTTATTTAACATGCATTTGGGGAAATGACAGAAAAGATCTGGCTTAGGCCTTAGACTGTAGAAAAAATAATCCTGTCCAATTTTAGATTTCCTGTTAGGAAATGTTAAGGCACATAATTTCAAAGGTCTTTATAAAATAATTCACTCTAGAAGTCACCTCTCAGTTACATTATCATATGCAGATACTGAAAGAACGTACATAAAAGTTTTAAGAGAGAAAAGTAAACTAAGAAGCTCTCTCCACTTTGAATAAAGATATATTAATACAATTATTTCAACTAGTATTTACTGATTGTCACTGATAGAGGCACTGACTTGTCTAGGGCAAGACACATTAAAAATACTTAAATGATAGACAGAAACATGGTGTATAGTTCATTCTCACATTGCTATTAAAAAGTACCAGAGACTGGTTAATTTATAAAGAAAGGAGGATTAATTGGCTCATGATTCTGCAGGCTGTACAGGAAGCATGGCAGCATCTGCTCAGCCTCTTGAGAGGGCTCAAGAAACTTACAATCATGGCAGAAGACAAAGGGGAAGGCAGCACCTCATATGCCCAGGATAGGAGGAAGGCAGAGAGAGAGAGACAAGGTATCACACACTTTTAAATGACCAAATCTCATGAGAACTCACTCACTATCACAACCAAGGAGGATGGTGCTAAACCATTCATGAGAAATCACCCACATGATCCAATCACTTCCCACCAGTCCCCCACCATCTCATGTTACAATTGAACATGAGATTTGGGTAGGGACACAGATCCAGACCATGTCACTTGGATACACAGATTTGACTAAACTATGATATGTTATTAAATGACTTCAGATAGATAGATAGGTAGATAGGTAGGTAGACAGATTATATATATATATATATATATATATATATATATATATATATACACACACACATGTATATACATACACACACACACACACACATACACATATTATAGCTCCAATTAAACCTCAGAACTGCAATAATTTGGCCTATTTAATTTCACAAATATGCTTTTTCTTATCATTAAAACACTGAAGTGTTGCTATAATATGTGTCAGTGTTTATGGCATCAGAACATGTTTTATTTCAGAATTTGCTATAATGTTACTCTGTTTTCCCTACCAAAACAGTATCTACAGCATTATGCCAAAAAACCCTGTAAATTAGATTCAGCGGCAAAAGGCATGATTTCTCATAAAAACAGTATTCACTAGGGTCTAACCATTTGACTTGTGGGCTCCTTTATTCTTTATATGATGTTGACAAATTACCTAATTTTCTTTGGTCTCAGTCTCCCTATCTATGAAGTGTAACAACAATATTTGCCCTGCCAATTAAAAATAAAATTGAACTGACAAAAACATATTTATAATTCAATAACAGGGCAAGGGAGAAAATATCATTAACTTTTACATAAACATGTAAAAAAGTTCTTTTATAAATTTTATTAGCACATAAGATTTCTTTCTTTCTGTGCTTTAAATAAAATAATGTAAATAAATTTTACTGGAGTAAGATGTCTCAAAATTACACATTAAATATGCCCAAGTAAACTCTAATACCACCTTTAAAATTGACAAGAAAAGATAATATGTGACAGAAATGCCTTTTAAATTTCTGTTCTCAATTTGTCTTTATCAGAGATATTTTCATTAGTACCAAGAGGCCACTATGATTAATCCTATGCCTACCCCATCTCAACAGTCTTCTTAAAAAAACAGAAATTCAAATCTTATCTTTCAAGGAAATAGTTTTATTTTTATGCCAAATTTCAGAGCTTATTAAAAATATACTAAGTAAATGCTAAGCCACAAAGCATTTTCACAGAAAGCATCAATTCAAATGCAAGGGAAATAAAAAGCCACATGAAAAGCCACAACATTTAATGGCACATTTTTAAAAATGAAAAAGTACTCAATTATCTGCTCAATAATCCTATTAGAGCCATCACTTTGAAAATTTATAACAAACTAATCAGTTCAAAGTAGCTGATTTTTTCAAAAAGTATTACCAATATAAAACCTTATTTCTTCAGTTTTTATCTAGTGTTATATCAAAGGCCAATCCTAAACCTTACAATAGATTACTGACAGACTGTTAATCAAGTCAGCTAGTCACTACAGTAATTGTGAGTCGTTAAAATAAAATGCAATTTCTGATTCTTTCTCTCATCTTCTTTCCAAGAAATATCGTTACTGCAGAAAAAATAGTAAACAATGGATTATCATACCAATTGCCCCTAAATGAATACTATGTGAATTAGGAAAATAAAAACCTATCAATTCCCCCTTTCAGTATTTTTCTGAAATTGACTTTGCTACATGTGTTTCCTGCTATAAATGAAAACATTGATTTGTTCTATTGACTATGGATCAGGTTGTTTTACTCACGATGTTTTTGGGGCCTGACCAAGGAACATGATAGGGTTGTAAATTCTAGGAAGCTAAAAAGGATTTGGGTTTGCTGAAATAACTAAGCAAATAGGCAGAGAGGAACATTATGCACTAGCCAGGTTGGTCTCTCCAGTCACGATGCTCAAAACAGGAAATCAGAATGCACAGAACACGTGCAGAGAGCAAAATTGGTTATGCTTTTATCTGGTTCCTATTAACTCAATTTAAATGACTCAAAGAGTAAATTTACACTGGTCAGGTTAGGACCCAAAATGGCCTAACTTTTAGATCTGCTTTCCTGGTATGGATTCAGAAGCAGAAAAAGGGCAATAAGGAAAATTAGAACTATGAAATATTTATTAATGTAGTCTGCCTATTCTTCCACCAATTTTTCTCCACTGCTGTTCTTCTTCCTTTTTTTTGTGATGGAGTTTGCTCTTGTTGTTCAGGCTGAAGTGCAATGGCATGATCTCGGCTCACTGCAATCTCTACCTCCTGGGTTCAAGCGATTCTCCTGCCTCAGCCTCCCAAGTAGTTGGGATTACAGACATGCACCACCATGCCCAGCTAATTTTGTAGTTTTAGTAGTGATAGGGTTTCTCAAAGTTGGTCAGGCTGGTCTCCAGCTCCCGATCTCAGGTGATCCACCTGCCTTGGCCTCCCAAAGTCTTCCCTCTTTCTTTTATATAACTCTCCTGTTCAGAACCCTGAAGGAGCCTGGTTAATAAAGTCCAAATGCTTGATGTTAAGGCTCTCTACAAGTTCACTTTTATCTACTGTTCTAATCTTGCTTCTCATTAACTCATGTTTTCACCTAAAACTTTAGACAAATCAGAGTACTCACTTCCTCAAACACATTTTTCCCTATTTCTATACCTTTATTCACACTCTATTTCTTTTACCTGGGAAGTATCCCTCATCAATCCCATCTGTACTCAAAAAGGCTATGTCTAGTGCAATCTCCTTTCAAGAAACCTCCCCAAATCCTCTATCTCGGGCCAATCCTAAACCCTTACAATAGATTACTGAAAGACTGTTAATCAAAAGTCAACTAGTCACTACGGCCATTGTGAGCCATTACAATAAAATGCAATTTCTGATTCTCTTTCTAAATCACTTATTTCTCCTCCTTGCATCCACAGTACATTATTCCTGTAAGATGCATGGCATCTTATACTTCATTAGTGTTTATTTTATGTCTTACCACCTGAGCCATATAATGACTCAGAGCGAAAATTAAATGTACATACTTCTATTTATCACAGTAATTACAAAAGTGCTGTCATTCCATAGTAGGTTCTCATGTCTGTTGCATTATTTAAATGTGTGCAAAGTTATCCCCTCTTAAAAATGCAGCTTACTGACAACTAAATGATAGAAAACACTAGGACTATACATATATGATGAATTTGGGGATGAAGAGAAAAATACAGCTGCTTATTGAAACCAACTACAATTTCCAGAAAATTATTAGTTCTTTTCTCATTGGTTTCTTAGGAGACTGAGCCAGAAAACTTTTCTATGTGATACATTTGTTAAACAGTGTGTCTGAAAAAGCCTGTCTGACATTGATAAACTGCTTGAAATTTTGCATTAAAGAGAGGAGGAAATAGCAGAATACATTACTATTGCTTTTAAAAAATGTTGCTCATCATCGATTGTATGAAGATATTTTTTATGGTAGCTAAGGAGATAAAGGCCTGTGCACCCATAGTAAATGAATGGTGAGAGAGATGGAAGGAGAGAGAAGAGAGAGAGAGAGAAGTTGACAGAATGACTTACTTTTATTTCCTTCAAGCATAAGCAATCACCTCTCATTTTTCATTGGCTAGAAAATATGTCAACAAAATTTTCCTTTATTTGTCCTCTTTTTCTTTCAGTATCTGCCTCACTTTTAAGAATAGACATAAGTCAAATCTCATTCTTTCTCCATATAAACTATCACTGTCACAATTCAGAATATAGGAATTTAGAATACATATATTTGGATCTTCTCTCCTAAATAATGTACCTGACTGATGGTACAAAGCAAATAATTTAATTTCCAAACTTTTATAGCAACACAAAAAGAAACATATTTCAGAATATCATTGAGTACTTCAGTAATCATTAGGGTATATAATAAAATAACATAGAACTTGACTCACCAATATCTCCCTTAAGAGAGAGCTATAGAATTTTTCTGACTTTTTTTGGTTTTTATTTTTAATTGTAAATTGATACATTATGGTTGTATATATTTATGGGTTCAAGAGGATGTTATAATTTATAAATACAACGTAAAATGATTAAATCCAGCTAATTATCATAATCATCACCTTAAATATTTTTTGTGGTGAGAACATTTGAAATGTATTCAGTGAGTTTGAAATGTACAATTTTTATTTATCTTTACTATGCTGTGCACTATATCTCAAAGAAAAAAAAAACTCCTTTCTCCTGTCTAACTAAAGCTGCACCCTTTGACTATCATGTCAAAGTGACATTACATTTATGTTTTTACTTTTGGCACCAGGGAACATTGGCTTCTACATCTTCAAATGTTTCTGTTTAAAATGACTAATTATTTACATTTACTTTCTCAAATATTATAAATCAATAGAAGTGATAATAATAAAGAGCTCCATCTATCCCCACCCCAATCATGCTCCTAAACGCTATCACCTTTTAGTGCTTCTGGGTTAAGTTCCTCTGTAGGTTACCTAATACTGCTAAACAAGTGCTTATACAGCGGCTTCTTAATTTACCACCTTTAGTTCCTGCTATGATTGATGAAGAATTATTTCACACAACTCTCACCACCTCTTCTCAATTTTTCTAGTTATAACATTATTTTTTAGTACCTGTGCCTTCATAATATATACTATAATTCAATTTCAATTTCTTATTTCATCAACTATGAGCTATCCTTTGACACCTCACTCTGTAATATGCTGTATGAGGGCAAAATAGTCAAGCTTTCACATTGTAAGGGTAAGGTGATCATGCTGGCTTTGTTTAATAATTAGAAGGAAGGAGACTGTCTCCCATTCCTCTCCTCCTTCAGGAGTCTACTGGAAAACATAAGTCTGATAAGGAGTCAGATCTTCCAATGTTACAAGGCAAGGTGTAGGCCCTCTGCTATTTGGAACTGTAAACAAACACATACCTTCAAGTTTAAGAGAAGTTTCTCAAATTATACACAAAAACAATCACAAAGCAAGTTCTCTAGTCTCTCAAGGAGACAGAAGTTTTAATAGTTATTTCTTCTAATTTTACACATAAATTTGTGTGAAATTCTGTCTAGACTTTGTAGATATTTCCACACTGTCTTTACATGCATATAAATCTCTAATGTTTACTTCTTAATAAAAGTGTTCTCTGTTTCTCCTATGTTGGCACGGGAGGCTGTGGTCAGGAGGGCAGGGCAGTGTTTTTGCTTACAAAACTATTTCCCAGTAGTAGTAGAACTGGTGCCCTGCCTTCTTCCTCTCAGACCTTGTTATTATAAGTTTAATTTTCTACATTATCACGGCTAATAAAATTCACTTTCTGTTCAGTGTTCAAAATACATTGCATACCTTACCTGTAGGTTGCCATACATTACCTGCAGGTTGATTAAAGTTGAAAGTCAATACATCGGTGCTTAAATTATTATGAATATGAAGATATTCTTCATTATCAAGTAATATAATGATGATACAATTTTTCCCCTTCGTTCTAATGGTACCCCTGTGCCACTCAAAAAAAGTATGTTCCTGGCCTCAAAATAAAAAGGAAATCCTTCCAGCTCAAATCATGCTTTATATTAATTTACCTCATATTTGAATTCTGTTTTTCTTATATAATTTTGAGGCTTCTTTCTTTTTGAGAGGATTAACATATATTCTCTTCATAATATTCCTAGGACTACAGTTTCCTACTTGTTCTTTCTAGTTTGCAAAATGCATGTTATTCTTGAAGACATTATTCTTAGAGTCCACCTAATTATTCTTAGAGTACCATCCTAATTTATACCATCCTAATTTATACCAACTTTTTAGAAAGAGGTCCATGATGCAGCTGTTATATTGTAATTTATTTTATTCCATGCCTGAATTAATCCTATCACTTCTTGTATTCTCTATCTTTTCGTTTCTTATTTTTCAGCATTATTTTCCTGGGATAATCTCTTAAATAACTCTGTCATAAAGTATGCTTAGGTTAAGTTTTTCTGTTATTGCATATGGAGAAATGAAACTGACTGAAAATTTGACTGAGTCTATAGTTGTAGACTCAAAGGTATTTTCCTCCTGAACTTTAAACGTCTTCCTCACCTATATTCTCTGACATTTTAACGGTGACTAATGAGAAGTCTGCCATAGTTTAATCCTTGCTCTTTTGTTGGTGATTTTGTCATTGTTGGCTTTGATTTTTGGTGACTCTTTTATCTATAATTCTTTTCTTCAGGTAGTCAAGCCTGTGACACCTTTGGGATCTTCTTCATCAATTAACGGCCTCATAAGCTTCCATTTAGCTAGAATTTGTTAATAGCTTTGATTCGTGGGGGGAAAAAAAGGCCAAGACTTTGCCTTCAGAAATCTTTATAGGCTGAGCCAAAATAGAGAAGCTGCCAAAGAGAAAATGGTGTGTCAGACACCAGAGGAAGGGAGACCTCTGCAGTGTCACGGAAAGAATGACCTTTTACCGTTTCCTGACTTTGACTTCATCTTGGAGTAGTGAAAACCTAATCTCACAATTATTTATTTCTACGACTCTCTCCATTCCAAGTCAGAAATGCACTCTCATGTCTGCTCCTATACCACATTTTCACTGAGCGCTTTTGAACTTCATTTTTGGGCTTCTGCCTACCAATTTCCCAGGCTCTGACCACAGCTCTTTGTTTCCAGTTCCTATGTCCCTTTCTCCACTCATAGTTGCACTTTAATTTCATCATGACCCCCCATCTTTTCAGAGTTGTCTTTGCTTTCTTGCCTACTCATCACTTCAACTGCCTTATTTCAATGCTGTTAACTTATTACCTTCAATGCTGTTGGGTTTTCCACTTCAACGTCCTCCAATGACTCACATTTCTACGTAATTACTGAGAGCTATTGGAGAAAACTACTGCTTTGTATACTGTTTCTACTGTAAAATAATGGTCCCCAGCCTGAGGGGGGTCTCGAAGCTGTCTGATAATTCAAATAGATATATTATTTTCCCTTTGATTTATTATTATTTTCCCCTTGATAGTGGCAATTGCATTTTTGCCATTGTTTATCACGTTTCCCATTATCAACTGGTTTGCTTCTCCCATCTTAAGGAGAATGAAAGTGATAGAAAACATATGCCCTCATCCATCCTTTTACATATAATGCTCTGCTTCCCTTCATCTTGGATGGTGCCAGGCAAAGGAAGTGATGGGTATTACATATAGAGTAAGAACCGTATTTACTTATTTTATAGACTTGTACTAAGTGTGAGCATAGTCCACAATTAAAGCCTAAAAATGAGAAATCATAGAGGCCACATTTTCTTATAACAAAACCATAAAATATTAAGTAAATTAAGGCTATTATGTGAGCATGTCTACAGCATTTGCTAGTTTCATGCACTAGCATTTCCTAGTTTCATACATATATTATACATAATATGTTTTACATAAATATTATATATAGAGAGAGAGATTTTAATTTTTGTTCCAATCTTTTGGGGTAAAATAAGAAATATGAAGCATAACAAGTTTAAGTAATTTGTCCAAGTTCACACAGCTGTCAAATGTAGACTCAGGATATAAACCTGGGCAGTATGGCTCAAATTTCCTCACACTTAATCATCATGATATATTGTATTTTCATTCAAGAAAACTCCACATACCAAGACCTTTTTTAAAAAAAAAAAATTTCTGTATATGTCTATAGTTTTACAAAGAAAATATTCAGGAAAAAAATAGTTTTTCAAGAAGTAAAATTAATACAAAGATGTAATTAATGATGTTTGTAGAAGAAAATTCACAAATTTGAATAATCCAATTAATATTTTTAAAGGAAGAACTAATGCCCTTAATCTTTAGAACAACTCAAAATCTAAATTATGAGTCATCTAGAATTATTTTTGCTCTATGCAATTATAGAAATTTTTTTGAAGAGAAATCCTTTAGGATCTTTTTTTTTGGGACTATAATTCTTCCACAAGCAAAGGCCACTATAAAACCCTATTAATTAACCCAGAGAACTGCCCTATATTTCTTAGCTGCAAGAATATTTGTACCTAATCTTGCTACTTTGCCACTTGAAAAATGTAGGCAACTGAGGAACTTTCTGGATGAAATAATATAATCTTTTAAATAATTATAACCATTATAACACACAGTCACTCTGAATGTTAGTTCTACTTAGGTTACGTGATATAGCAAAAAATACAGGATGTCCAGTTAAATTTGAATTTTCAATAAAAAGCAAAAAGTTTTTAGAGTAAGTATGTTGCATGCTATCATTAGGACATACTTATACTAGGAGTTTTTTTATCTGTCCATGCTAGGATTCAAAATATGAAATTTCAATTAATATTTTGATTCTAATGTACCAAACAAGGCACAGACATGCCATCATGCCCTTTTATTTTTTTGTCTATAACTATCCTAAAACTTTAGTTATTACTATGTAATTATGATGAAATGCAGTTATTGTAAGGAATCATTGCAAATACCCCTTATATAATTTAAGCTTAATGAATAGCTAATTAAAAGTTCAAAGATACAGAAATTGCTTTCTCAGAAAAGCTATACTACAACATAAATAGTATAGAGCTGTAAAGTATGTAAAATATCTGAAATAGAGAAAAATTATTTTCATAAGGGTATGAGACATTTTGGTTGTGAATTTTCTATATCTATTGCTATAAAATTATTAGGGATTATATAACTATAATTATATAAATAATTATTAAATATAGGCTGGTCATGGTGGCTTATAATCACTTGTAATCCCAGAGCTTTGGGAGACTGGGGTGGGTGGATCATCTGAGGTCAGTTCGATACCAGCCTGGACAAGATGGTGAAACCCCATATCTACTGAAAATACAAAAATTAGTTTCATGTGGTGCATACATGTAGTCCCAGCTACTCAGGTGGCTGAGGCAGGAGATTCACTTGATCCCAGGAGATGGAGGCTGCAGTGAGCTCAGATCACACTCCAGCACTCCAGCCTGGGTGACAGAGTAAGACTCTGTCTCAAAAAATAAATAAAAATAATGGAAAAGTATGGACAATTTATAATATTCGTTTTTTTGTTTGGATGTGTTATTTTTTAAGATAGAGTCTCACCCTGTCGCCCAGGCCAGAGTGCAGTGGTATAATCATAGCTCACTGAAGCCTCAAATTCTTTGGATCAAGCAATCCTCCTGCCTCAGTCTCCCAAGTAGCTGTGAGGTGCATGCCATCAAACCTGGCTAATTTTTTAAATTTTAAGTTTAGATGAGGGTTTCCTTTGTTGCCCAGGCAGGCCTGAGCTCAAGTGATCCTCTTTCCTTGGCCTCCCAAAGTGCTGGGATTATAAGCATGAGCCAGTGCACTTGGCCTACTGTTTCAAAATTATAAAAAATTTTAAACATATAAAAATTTCTTTTTACAATAATTCTATAGCTTCCTGTGATTTGAAAAATGTACAGGTTAATGTCTTATATAATCACCTAATGCTGGGACTTTTTCCATTAGAGACTTAAATTTTTATATATGAGTTTTAAAATGAAAAAAGAAAGATCACCTTTAATAGTCTCAAAAAATAAATAGTTAAATGGTTCCAAAGGCTCCAAGGCTCTTCTTAGATTTTAACATATAAAAATACAACTTTCTACTCAAACCCTGTCCAAAGTATCCAAGAATAACTAATGCTCCAAAATAGTGACTTAAAACCAAGTCTGTTATGGCAAATATATAGAAACCCATGTGACAAAGAAAAAAGTACTCTAAATTTCTTCAGGTGAGCTGAAAACTAAATTTAACATACTATTCTTACTAGCAAGTCTCAAAGAGGGGCTAGGATTGGGATGTGCACCTGTGTAGCCTTAAAAACTCTCCTAGTTTTACTGGGTATCTCCTCTCAGTTCCCTAAACACCAGGAAGTGGTGAATTACCCACCTATACACCACTTTGTCGATAGTTATTATTCTAAAATTGCAGTGGTTTAGTTAACTTTGGTTAAGCCTTATTTCATCTTTAAATATTAGATGTGAGAAATTAAAGAGCAAAATACTCTCATATAATTTCTAATGATCACATATCTATTAAGCCATATTGAGTTAGGTCACTCATTCTCCAAATATAAAAACAGATAGCATTTATTCGTTTGTAAGTAGTCCAAGACTTTGGGAGCACTGTGGGCATTAGGAAAGAGAAATTAGAACTTCCATTATAGAAATAGAAATGCATGATACACAGTCATTCCTGATGGACTCTGGAAGCCCAAAATATAAATCATCCTGTAGAAAGTTACAACAGAGTTCCTGAGAGGGAATTCAACATAAGACATGAAGAAATATAAATGACTACACAAAGTCATTTACTAACTAAAATGTAAGGCCTGTGGGATGCTGAAGAGGAGTCATTCCAGGGATCCAAGAAAAACTAATGCCCAAAGGTACTGACTTAAAACCAAGTCTGTTATGACTAACAGGATCATTCCAGGTACAGCACTGCCAGGAGCAGAAAGCCATCTTAACCCAGCACCCGACCATGAGTACATTCCCAAGGCTGAATGTGTGATGTGAAAGGATTTTGAAATGCTTTGGAACTTGAGTAATTCTGCCAGTAGAACCCTCCATAAGTTTGAGAAGGAAAAAAAGAAGGAGGCTTTCATTTCTTAATTAATTGGACAATTTTTGGCCATGCGAACTCTACTGATAACAGGAATTCAGAGTAGTGTCTAGAGTAGCTAACGCTGCCAGCTAATGTCTACATCAGTTGTCAATCATGTCAACAAATCTCAAGTATAAAGAAAACTAGGGCATCGTAGGAGCAGAGGGCAACCGAGGGCAACAAGAGCAGGATGGCTGGGACCTCTACCTTAGGGTTATAGAGCCATCAAAATGACATCTGGGAAAGATCAGTGTCTCAGATTGCTCCATGGATATAAATGTACACATGCGCACACACACACACACACACACACACACACACACACTTCCCTCAGAATTTCTAGAAATTATTACAAAGAACTAAAGACTTAAAGCTCCACGTAAATGAGTAGTAGAAGGAATAGGACTTCTATTTATGCCCTTGAATTGATGGGGCCTGCAACATTCAACATACTGCTTTCGTGTCAGTAAAGTACAACCAACATATACTCTATTTCAATAAATGGCACTCTCATCCACTCAATTATTCAAAACAGAAATCATGGATGTATCCTTTTTTGCTCTTTATTCCTTACCCCTCACATCCTAAATTGTGTCAGTTTCACTTAAGTATCTCAGAATCTGCTCCCTGTGCCACATCCCTACTGTCAACACCCACGTTGAAGTTACCATCCTCTCTAGCATTGACTGTTAGGAAAACCAGCTGTTTTGCTTCCCTTCATCTCCTCTTGCTCTCAATCTTCTATTTTCTTTATTGCTGTGGTAGTAATATTTTTTAAATGCAATTCTGTTCATGACTCTCTCTTACTTACAGTCTTTTTTATCATTTCTCATTATTCTTATCATAAAGACCAAAATGTTTAACCTGGCATTGTGATTTAGGCTCTCTCTGCCTTCCTCACCAATCTTGGGAAACACTTACCACACAGACAAGGATAAATCCCCATATTCCATACTCTCTAAGCAACGTGTTTCTTTTCTTATGATCATAACAAACCAATAAGTAAGCATTTATGTTATAAAACATACAATCATTTGTCATTATTTGTCTAATGTCTGTCTTCCCTGCTAAACTATAAGTTGCTCATAAACGCAGTCTCTAGCTGTATTTCCCTCTAACCTCATCCCCAGTGTATGGTAAGGCCTATATTTAGAAGATAAATATTTGCTATACAAATAAAAGAAAAAAGTATAAATATTTCTGAATCCCCCATAAGTATCTATTACAATGAGGCATTGCTCCCACCCAATGTATTTGTACTTTCCTGCTGGGAAAAAAAAGGTTGCATTAAATATATTTTTTAAATGTTTAAGTAGATTTTACATCCTTTCTAGGAAAATTCATTTGAATATTCACACCTTCTTCTCCTGCCAACATGTTTCAAAGTCACACACTGAGAAAATTCTGAGAACAGCTGGCTGGAACATTTCTTGAATTTTAAAAAACTTATATAGGAAATAAGTCATAAAAGTCAGGTATGCATATTGTCTTCCTAAAGAAGAAAACCTCAGTAATTCACCCTTTCAGTTGAATTTGCTTGAAAGAAACCAGCACATTACAAATTCTAGAAAATCTCCTTAAGTAAAGGTTACTAGTGTTAGGAGGCCTCAGTTCTTTTTCCTTTGTTGATTAAGCAAGCCAAGGCTACCGAAAAGCCATTCAAGTTGGCGGAAGCTGACAACCATTCCAAAACATGGAGTTCGTATACAAGGGAGGAAGAGAGTGAAGAGCCACTGTGTTATGTTCAGATACTCTTAGTTTCTTTGGTCTTATGGCTAATCACAGCAATTTAAACGATGAGAATGGGTAAGAAACAAGGCACCATTTAAACAGATAATTCATGCTTAACGGTAAAATCCAATCACTACCTCTAACTACAAAGAAGGGGAAATCATGAAATAAATTGCAAGTATATTAGCAATAATACAAAAAGAATATTAACTGTTGAACAAGTGACTTAATGGCACTATTTGAATGGATATAAACAAAAAAAAAACACCTTAAAAAGAGAAGGGAAGTCATTTCTGACACCTTAGATTGTCTAACACACACACATACAGACACACTGCCTTATATAACTAGGTATAAAAGAAATCAACTAAAACTTCTAAAATTAAGATAGCCTGTACATTAGTTTTTAAGGGCTGCCATGGCAAAACACCACAGACTGGATGCTTTAAACAACAGAAGTTTATTTCCTTACGGTTCTGGAAGCTGAGAAGTCCCAAATCAAGGTGCTGGCAGGGTTGGTTTCTTCCAAGGGCCTCTCTTCTTGGCTGGTAGATGGCCATCTGCTTCTACTGCTTTCACAAGGTCATCTTTCTGTGTCCTTGTTCTAATCCCCTCCTCCAATAAGAGCACCAGTCATTTACTGTAGGGTCCACCCTCTGCTCACATTTTACCTTGATTACCTTTCTAAAGGCCCTATCTCCAAATACAGTGACATTCTGAAGTACTGGTGGTTACAACTTAACCATATGAATTTTGAAGAGACATAATTCAATCCATAACAGTATACTGTTAAAAAAATGATCTATTTTTCTTCTACTTCCTATTTTTTGAGACAGAATTCACGTGCCATAAAATTCACTTTCTTAAAGCGTAAGATTATATTTATAGGATTCTTTGGGATAAAAGCCTACCTATATTTGCTTCCAAGAGGAAGCTTGTGTTTTCTTTTCTTTTTCATTCAATTATCTTGAACTTTAACACTTTTTCCCCCAGCTATCATTAGTGATACTTTAAATATGGTAGCAGTTTGGTTTTTAAAAAAAGATAGATTGTTTGGTGAAAGTCTGGGCTCTAGATGCCTCATGAATTAGATGTTATTTACCTCTCTTTTAAGTGAGCCCCAACATTCTCCCAGGCTAAACCTCAGAGGTAGGAAGCTGGCGCCTAAGCACTGACGTTTCATTAACCAGCCATGCAGCAGCAAGGAGAATCAGCTCCTTGAGGGCTAAGATGATTTCCACTTTTGTAGCTCAAAGTCACTTAATAAGGATGCACACAACTTGGCGTTCCTTTTCTTTAAGATAATGTACAGAATTTATTTAGCACAAAAGGGAATATGAGCTCAAACTCACAGAGTTTCTTCTTAAGCAGGAGCTTGTGAAAACCCAACAGCTTTCAGAATATGATGTGAAGAATTTAGTCATGATATTGGTGAAAGTGAGAAGGCACTGTGTATTTATAGTACTTGAATCCAATTTTTACATGCTTATCAAATTTTAAATTGGTAAATCTTCCTATTTTCTTTTTTTTTCTGTTTTTCTTGTTTTTTGTTTTTTGTTTTTTTGTTTTCTTTCTGAGACAGGGTTTTACTTCGTTGCCCAGGCTGGAGTGCAGTGGTGCAATATTGGCTCACTGCAGCCTCCGCCTCCCAGGTTCAAAGGATTCTCGTGCCTCAGCCTCCCTGATTGCTGAGATTACAGGCACATGCCACCATGTCCAGCTAATCTTTTTGCATTTTCAGTAAGGAGGGTGTTTCACCATGTTGGTCAAACTGCTCTTGAACTCCTGGCCTCAAGTGATCCTCCCTCCTCAGCCTCCCAAAGTGCTGGAGTTATAGGCGTGATCCACTGAGCCCATCCTATAGGCATGAGCCACTGAGCCCATCCTATCCTTCTATTTTCAACCTTTAATTTCTTACCACTTTAACTCAGTGGCTTATTTAAACCACGGAATTCAAGTATATATGAGCTTATTTCCAAATTCAAACACCAATTGTTTAAATAATAGTGTGTCATGGCAAGAAACTTATTATTCCACCACCAGTTTTCTGTAACAGAAAAATGGCAACCACAAAACTCTCCTTCAGAAGAAAATACACTGAGGCATGCATTGACATTGTGTAAAAGTGGAGCTGAGCACAAATGTCCTTAAGGTATACTCTCTTTTTCTTTTTTTATTACGTTTTACGTTTTGGGGTACATGTGCAGAACATGTAAGATAGTTGCATATGTACTCACGTGGCAGTGTGTTTTGCTGCCTTCTGTCCCTTCACCCACATTTGGCATTTCTCCCCATGCTATCCCTCCCCTGCTCCCCCTCTGCTGTCCCTCCCCTATTGCCCCCAATAGACCCCAGTGTGTAGTACTCCCTTCCCTG
>CM052663.1:38426684-38454558 GCA_028533165.1 Leontopithecus rosalia
CCGTGCAGAAGCTGTGGAGTTTGATTAGGTCCCATTTGTCTATTTTGGCTTTTGTTGCCAATGCTTTTGGTGTTTTGGTCATGAAGTCCTTGCCTACTGCTATGTCCTGAATGGTTTTGCCTAGATTTTCTTCTAGGGTTTTTATGGTATACTCTCTTACTGGCTGGTCATTGTCTTGCCAATTAGAATACCTCTTTGTTAAAATACAGCTTTTTTTCTACTTTCTCCTTATATGATTGGTTGGGATGTTTTCTACTCTCCTGAATGTTCAACCTTGCTTTTTCTGTAATAAAATAAGTGACGTGTACAATCTCAACAAAAAATCAGATAAACTAACACACATATACACGTATAGATGATAATACAGAAAGTGTGTGTACAATGTTAACATTTAAAGTGTATTGAAAGATACTTCCTTTATAAGGGTCTTACTCTTCAAATTATTCCCTTGAGGCTATCTCTCACACACAGAAAAAGGTCAAGAACTGTCTCACCCACATGTATATATACACACATATAGATAAGTATACATATATATATATACACACACACACATATATACACATGTATATTCACACTAATTTTATGTGTGTATATATGTATACATACACATAGATATGCATACAGATATATATATACATACAGATATATATACACATCTGTATGTGTGTCACAAATATATATGTGCGTATATGTGATATATATATCTCACTCAGATGTATTATGTATACATGTGATATATGGATACATCTCACCCAGATGTATATGTATATACATACATATATACATACACATATATATATACATACACATATATACACATACAGCTATATACACATAAAGATATGTATATGTGTATAAATATACATATAGATATATATACACATCTGTATGTCACATATATATGTATGTGTGTGTGTGTGTGTGTGTGTGTGTGTGTGTGTATATGTAGAGAGAGAGAGAGAATTATATATTATTGAGGATACTCAGCCTACACAATGAGTACAATCCTCTAAAGGAAAATAAAGTTATGAGCACCTATTTGTAATAAAATGTTGTCCAGTCTCTAAAAGATGTACTTTATGGTCAGGCTTTATGAACCGCACAATTTCCAAATCTGATAATATTTTGCAGAATAAATTTTCTACCAAGAAAGTTGCTTTTAAAAGAAAATTAGTAAGCCACTTCCTAATTTTGGATAGTAAAATATATTACAACGGAATAAAATTGCCTTTTTCTTAGTCTAGAAACAAGCTATTACATAGCAGCATGCCAATTTGTATTTCTTTGTGTTTTTCCACAGGCTATTGCTACCCATGTGAGAGTAAAGAGGGTAACTTAAATCAGTGCTGCTTTCCTTGATGGTTCCATTGATCCAAAAGCCCATTGAAGTCAATAGGATTTTGTCTTTAGCAGAAATGCTGCACTTAGATTATCTCCATAGGAAAGTATAGGAAAAAAAAAAACTAATCCAAATAGCTGAGTTACTTTCAAACCACCCAGCCTGCTTTATTTTTAAACATATTAGCAGTTTCACTAATCTTTAAAGTGGATTTTGTACATTGAGAGTAATACTTATAATAATATAATGCATCAAAGAAGAGATGACTAGTTTGTATGATTGATATTTTAGTTTCCTCCCTTTTTAAAAAATGATTTCCTTTGGTTTCATGTCAGCTGGGTTCCTTTAAAACACTAATACAATCTCTCCCCAGTGTTCCTGGCTAGAAGATCACAATGAACCAGACCTGAAGTCTTTCTGCCTTGAATGCCAAGGCAGATCTTATTACTCCAGAGCCCTGCCTTCATTTTCAGGTCAGAAGCAAATGCTTCTCTGTGTGGGACACCAGTAAGAGCAGCAGGCATTTCCTCTAATCTGACTATTCATTCTTGCAGAGTGGGAGTGCAGGAGAAGAGAGGAAGTATCATTCAGAGACCACTTTTTCCTAAGGTTTGGGATCTTAGTCTTTAAAATATTCCCCAAAGCTCTATCATCTCACACACACAACAAAAAGGTCAAGAATCTCATCCATAAGATGTCTCTGTCCTGTACATCTGAATGGCATAATTAGCCATATTTTATTATTTTCCTCCTTTTGAAAAGTTCTCATTTTCTCTTTCTCTAATTGTCCTAATATGAAAAGTATACTTCAAGATTGTCATAAGGATTAAACAGTGAATTTTGGAAGTGTTTAGCACACAGTATTTCTCAAAAGAAAAAATTTCTTTAATGGCTTTGCCATTTTGTCTCTGCAGGGGGTGTTCAGTTGTAAAAATGTATATATTTTTAAAAACTATAACAGCTCCAGAAATAACTATTTTGACAGCAATATTTGCTTTTAGAGAGCTTTTAAAATAGAGTGATTGTCTATTATTATAACAATAAATAATAGGAATGTCATTACAATTTTACTAATAATAACCAATATTTCTTAACCTATGCAGATTGTTGAGAATATCTGAATTTAGTAGAATAAAACTAAAAAAGAGGCTGCTATAAGTCAAAAGAGAACAGAATGTAGCAGAAAGAACATTGGGAACAGGGTTTGGAGCAATATTATCAATATAATTGGTGATGTCAAAAGTGAAAGAAATTTTCAAAAGCTTAGAACAACATCACTACTATTGCTCATGTGTTGGTTTATATATTCAATTTTTCTAAGCTTTTGAAAAAACAAGGGGTCTTTTTTATCCATATACACTTTTTTCCTTCCCCCCCCCCCCATTTCCTTGTTTTAGTTACCCACCAGGTGTCGTATAAGGCACTGGAGAAACACAGCTGAATTGTGAGGATTCTTAGAGCTGTCCACAGTATAATAAAGGTTTATCTATTTAGACATGTAAACCTACTTTCCTGGTGAGGACATACAGAGTGTGTCCTACTTTTTTCCTTGGTTCTAATTTCTAATTTTACCTTCTTTCTAAAGCCTGGTTTTAAAAACAAATCTGATTGAATTGTGTCTAAATCAGAGAATGGGCCCAGGATGACTTATTCAATCACCCAGAGATTATTATCGGAGTGCTCAACGATTAAAATTGACTGAGGCTGTCAGGACAACTATAACAGCTTCAAAAACAAACCCTGAGGATTCCTTTTCAGATACTGAGAAACAATAATTAAGTTGTCAATGAAATTATCTCCATTCTCAGCAACCATCTCACACCCCAATGGGGCTGCTACAGAGGCAACTTGTGAGTGCCCCATTCTATTTTTACATGCTATTGCTTCTTTCATTAGAGCAAGTTTCTATGGCTACATACCCTGCAGTAGATGGTGAGGAGTTATCGAATATACAATGGGAGAAGAGATAGTGAATAGACAATATTATCAGAGAAGAGTCTTAAGAATCCTTCTCCCACCATAAACCGCAGGACAAGGCAACATTTCCTCCAGATGGACACCACTTTGAACAGCAAATATGAAGTCCCTGGAGTGTTTATAAAATAAAAAATAAAAATAAAAGCTTTGAGAGCACATGATCCTAACTCCACTTTAGCCTTGATGTCTCAATTTAGATATAGGTCTCTCCAGGAATACTTTGCTGTAACGTACCCTTGCAAGACTAAATGGGGACCACGCCACTGTGCTCCTATTGCACTCTGTGACTTGCAGCAGTCATAACACTACTATACTTCATTGAAGTATCTTATTTTCTTTTTTGTCTGCTTTATAAGAAAATAGTCCCCCCAGAAAATAGCTTCATAGGTCTGCTGACAAAACAGTGCTCAACCCATAAAAACCACCACATAAATGTCAAGTTCTGCATCATCATCATCATCATCATCATCATCATCATGATTTTGGATGAGTCTAAACTACCTAAATAAGGGGAGGAAAGGAGTTTTTATCAACATCACCTAGAATAAGAATGAGCTTTCAGTAACTTTTTGTTGAATTAACAAATAGGTGGATAAATAAATTTACTAATTATCACTGGTGGGTTAATAAATTCTATCCAAATAAATTTTGAAGTTGTTTTTATTTAGATTTTTCTAAAAGAAAGACTAATGACAGCTATCTATAAGACTGAAAACGAAAATATGGTCTTGTGAGGACCAGATCATCAAATTTCCTAAGGACTATCTCTTCTCCCATTGCATATTCAATACCTTGGCCTACTGAAAGGCTCAGGTGAAAGTGAAAGTGGTAGTCATCAAAGCATTTAAATTATGCCACCATATTATCTAATTCTGAGAAAGCGTCTTTCAGAAAGTAGAATTTTCCAAGACCCTTCAAATCAAAGGGTAGGTGGTTTTGTGAATATCTTGAAATATAAATCTTCTGAAGAACAATTCAACAAGATTTATCAGAAGGTTTAAAAATTAAGTAATGCCTTCTCTATAAATATCCTAAATAATTAAGAATATGAACAAATGTTTGACTTTAAAGATACTCGTAGCATGATTTATATATTTAAAGACGTAATTGTCCACAATAAATTGTTAGTTACATAAATTACTCTACATTTTAATAATAAAACACTAAACAGCTACTCATGCCATGTTCATTATAATGAAAGATGTTCATAATATAATAGGCCACAGGACAGTATGTAAAGTATAATACCATTTTTGTTTTATTGAGAGGGTAGAAATAACAAGAATAGCAAAAGAGAAAAACCTAGCAAAATGATAGTATGCAAGCTAAAAACCTGATAATCTTTCTCAAATACTAACGTCCCTTTGTCTATCAGCAATTCATCATCTGGTCCCGTCCTTTTCACTGTTTAAATGTCATTTAAACTCACAGTTCTTTTCATCACTATTGTCATCATCTTTATTTAGAAACATTTTTATGTTTTTGTTAAAAAAAAAAAAACTACATAATTGATGTCCCTGCCCCCGTGTTGCCTTACTCCATGCTTCACAGAGAAAATAGAGACAGAATGATCTTTTTAAAATGCCAATCTGAATGTGTTATCATGCTTTCAGGACAAAACCTAAACTCCTGGGCGTCACGTGTTGAATCATTAAAGCTCTGATCTCTACCTACCTGCCTCTGCAGCTAATTTCCCATGGCCCCACTTCCCTCCGCAACTTGACTTAAGCCAAACTGAACCATTTGCACATTTACTAAGTTTACCATGTTCACTTCTCTGCATTTTTGCACATGCCACTTTATCCACCAAAAGCAAACTTGTCTCGTCTAGTTACTATTCATCTTTTGCAGGGATAAAATCATTGCTGTTTAAAATCAAAATGGACTATGGACTCTTCTGCTAACACAGACATTCATTTCAGTGATAAACAATAGCTCCACACTCAGAAATGGGTGAGGACAGGGGAAGGCTGAAATTTCAAGTTCTCTGTCAGCTTTTCCATGAAATTATACAAGAACCAGAGTGAGTCTAGCAAGTGGCTCATGGTTAGCTAAGTACATTTATGAGCATTTTGGTAAGCCAAGGCCGGCCTTATTGTAGAAGGGGATTGAGAGCTAAATTGTTTTGTATACTATTAAAAGTTGATTTGCATGAAGAAACAATAAGGATGAACATAAAGTAATGAAGCAGGGAAGTCTTGAGAGATACATGGAGATAGCAACTTTGCAGAAGGCCAGGGCCTTGAGGAGCCTGACCAGTGAGTGATAAATTGCTGTAGAAGAGTGGCCACAGTAGAGATGTCAGTAACCCACACAGATCCCCTGTGACAAGCAAGTGCTGGTACATCCTTTTTCCCCAGTTTTTGTGAGCCAATGGTCACCAGCACACAGCGCACCCTTTGGAAAACTGCCTGTTAAAACAGGAACAGCCTAGTTCAGAAACGCCTGAGAGGTTACACCCTTCCCCCAAGTGGTAGCCAATAGCCAGTGACTGACTAATAAAGATGTACAAAAAGCCTGCCCCCTCGTCCCTGTCAAGAATAAAACTGTGGGTTCTATTTTTATTCCGGAGCTCACTGTGGCATCAGTTGAACCCATACTTTTGCCCAGCCTTTTCTTTGTCTTATCCTATTTTCTTCATTACCTTGAAGATTTCACTGGAGCCACTTCCACAGTAAATCCTTGCCCAAGAATCCCTGTCTTAGGTTTTGCTTCTAAGGAACTCAGCCCAGGATAGCAACCTAGGACTTTGCAACACCAAGTATGTGTCACACTAAACTACAAAGTATTTTTATTGCAGAGATGAAAACTCTCCCATTACCTCATTTTCTGAAGATTGTGCTGCACATATATGTCCATCAAAACACACTCTGCAAAAACACCTTCTATAAGTGTTAAGGGGAAATCGAAGATCAGTGGCTGAACTTCCCATGGGGTTTAACACAAACAGAAGAAATCAGCTACAAGGAGATAGATCAATCACTGGAGTTAGCAACTCAGAACCAATGAAAAGTGTCAGGATATATATCTCTGGGAATTCATGGAAATAATAGAAGATAAGAATTCCCACACACAACTGGCATTGTAGCAGATGAAGTTGATGTTATACATTCTCCCTTAGGCTCACCTCAGTTTTCCTGCACATGATTCCCAGCACACTGATAACATATACCTGTTTTCTTCTCCCTGAAGAACTTCTCCAGTGCCACAGTAGCATATGCCTCTGCACATAGATGAAGCCAAGAAGTGCAAGGGCAATAAGATACCAGGGGCAACACCAAAACAATAAGGGAAGGGAGTCATGGATAATGCCATGCCTTCCCTAGAGTGATGGAGTTTCAAAGGATAAACAATGGGACTGAGTCTGAGGTGCCTGTAGTAATTTACTCATTAATGTGACTTTGCTGGCTTTGCTCCCATTTGTCTCATTTTCCCTTCTCCCTCACTTATGCTTCCTGGCATTAACTCCCAGATAAATTATTAATACTTGTTCTTAAATCATGTGTCAGAGTCTCCTTTTGAAGCAATTCAAACTTAGATAGGAATCAGACCAATTTGGTTTAAGTGTGCATTTCTTTGAAGATTTCATTCGAATGCCACATTTTTTGTAAGCTTCTCTGACCTACTCTCACCCCGACCTGTGCTACCAAACTCCATGCATAAATCTTATGTTAGAATAACATGTGTCAGAGAGAAAGTGTGTGTGTGTGTGTGTGTTTGTATGTGTGCGCATGTGTGTGTGTTACCTCAAGGACTGAGAGTTCCCTGAATTTAGAAGCAGTGTTTTATCTCTGTTAATATCCCAGCGCCAAGAGAAGTGTCATTAGCTTTGATGAATACACCAGTTTAAATTATTTCTGTTGATAAGGACTTAAGCCAAAAAGCAGGAGAGAGGAGGACTTATTGTATCAAATAACTAGGCAGTGAGGAGATAGATATTCAGGTTTATCTTCATTCAGGGCTCAAATGATGATACAACATTTATTTTCATTATCTCTTTTTCACTGGGACCTACTCCCTTGCAGTTGGCTGCATTTTCCATGTGATTCAAAATGACTGAACCAGCAATTGTCACTAATCCTCTAAGGTTCATATCCACTAAGAAAAACAAAGTCTTTATTTCAGCATACCTAGAAAAATCATCATTGTAACTTAACTCTAAGAGGATCACATGACCATCCCTGAGCCAATCATTGCTTCCATTAGATTGCAATGTGCTGATTAGCTGAGGTCCAGGTTATTTGCTTGATGTTTGACCCAGAGAAAGAGGCCAACCTAAAGCGAAAGGCTGAAAGTTAAGGAGGGGTATTTCCTGGAGGAAATCAAAGGATTATCATCAGGATAGAGGAAGTTATAAGTTAGAAGGCATATAATAGATGTTTCACTACAATAAATAAACAATGATGACTGGTAATCTACTTTAATATCATAGAATTTCACTGTGATTTTTGCAAGTAACTACCATGTTTGCATTTAGATTTATATTGTTTCACATAAAATATGTATAAACAAGTAGACTAAGGGAATCTAATTTTAACCTGGAAACCTCTCCCTTCTTGATTGATTAGAGCATCCTTTGTTTTCTTGAGGTTCAGTGTTTTGTCCACTTCAGTGGATAGGAACATTTGTTGTAATAAAAACTTGCTTAACACTTGGAACTATGGCAACATATTTAAATTTATATCTAGGAAGAAACTAGGTACAACCTCCAGGGAATAGATCTGCTCCATTAACTAGAGCTCTCATTGACTTCAAATATGGAGAGAGTTGATGTTCTGAGAATGAGTGCTAACAGGTGCTGAAAGAACTGTGCATAGATTAATGTTTATAGCAAATACAAGAGATTATTAGTAAGAATGTATCCAGGGAAATCCAAGACTCCCTTTGTGATGGACATTTCACGAGGCTACAATTAAAGCATTAAAGAAACCAGTATTGGACTTAAAGTAAGAAATGAAACCTTACTTAATTTATACTCCCCCTTTTTTCAATTTTCTGCATTAAATGAAATATTATCATTGAATTAAATAGCACTCAACTACAATCCAACTTTATGAGATTCTTCTGAGTATAAAAGGGAAATAATCATTGTCAAAAAATGGGGAAAGAGAGGAGAGGGAGATATTTGTTAAAAGATACAAAATTACAGCTAGATAGAAGGAATAAGTTCTACTGTTCTATAGTACTGTAAGATGACCATAGTTCTAGTCAAATAGCTAGAAGGAGGATATTGAATGTTCCCAACATAAAGAAATGATACATGTTGGAAATGATGGATATACTAATTATCCTGATCTGATCATTACATACTATATGCATTGAAACATCACTATGCATCTCATAAACTGGTACAATTATTAAACATTAATTTTTAAAATTCATATAAAAATAGGCATCTGGATTACAAAGCAAGAATTCAAACTATCTCTACTTGCCCAAAACAAAACAAAACCAATGGAGATGAAGATGATATACATTTGATTTTTTAAAACAGAAAAGATTTCCAAAATATGAAAAATAAAGAATTTCCTTTAAATGGCAAGATTCCTAGTACATTTTAAGCAATGTATTATATTTTCATAAATATAGCCCTTTACAAAATATATCCTAAAATACCCAAAAGTGAGGGTAATGAAAGAAAACTTAGACTATTTTATGAGTTTCAGTCATGACTCCTTTTCCTTTACCCCATAAGAGCTGATAAGCTCTCCCACACATTCCTGGAGTGCAAAGCTGGGTCTGGCACTTTTTTATTCCATATGCTTCTAAAAATCAGCAAGGATGGAGCTTTATCATCTCTTGCATAAATTAGGGGTGTGATTTGCCAATATGACTGGGCGATAGTCCAGCTGTCTTGAAAAATTAAGAAAAGGAAGAGAATAATGTATTTTTTAAATCTCTGTCAACCTGGAAAAGGAAGACACAAGTTGAAGCTAAATGGAATATGTCAAGCCCAAAGAACTGCAATATATGTGACTTTGTGGGAAGAGGAACAAAGGAGCCCTTTGGCTAAATTCTGGCAAATTCTGAGATTCATAACAATTAAATAGTCTGATTTTTCATGGGTACTGCCAAGTTTCAAACCCAAGTTACTTGATTATTGAGTAAAGTAGGTGTAGAAGGTGAAAGGAGGAGCCTAAAAGACACACTATCAATCTCTTCTTGGCTTTTGGATTCCCAAACACCATGTCCAGGTAGATGCAAATAAGACTTAGGTAAATTCTCAGTGATAGACTGGATAAAGAAAATGTGGCACATATACACCATGGAATACTATGCAGCCACAAAAAAGGATGAGTTCATCTCCTTTCCAAAGACATGATAGAAGCTGGAAACCATCATTCTCAGCAAACTAACATAGGAACAGAAAATCAAACACTGCATGTTCTCACTCATAAGTGGGTGTTGAACACATGGACATGTGTGTTGGGGGAAATCACACACTGGAGCCTGTCAGGGGGTAGGGGGATAGAGGAGAGATAAGGAGATTAGCATTAGGAGAAATACCGAAGATAGATGATGGGTTGCTGGGTGCAGCAAATCGCAATGGCATGTGTATACCTATGTAACAAACCTGAATGCTCTGCACATGTGTCCCAGAACTTAAATAATAATAATAATGTAAACTCTCAAATTTGAAAGTTCTCATTATGAAAAAAAGAGCTGGATATGGAGAAGAAAAGAACCCTGGACCAGAAGAATCCAAAGTTACAGGGACAGAAGCAAAAATGTCACTATTGGATTGTTAAGTATAGTAAGAAGATAAGTTATTTCCATTTTCAGTCCTTCATTTATGGACCTTGGAATTCTCGCTTTTGGAGAAAGAGTACTATACATTGTTCACTGATTCAGAGCATATGCCATAACCTGGAGGACATCATCCCCAACCTTCAAAGCACTGTCACCCAGCCAGTGCCATAACTTAATATTTCAAAACCCACTTAACCTATCAGGTTAGCCGCTTTGGGTTGATGGTATATTAATCAGTTACCATGCTGGTAATAAAGACATACTCAAGACTGAATAATTTATAAACAAAAAAGGCTTTAATGAACTCACAGCTCCCCATGGCTAGGGAGTACTCAACCATCACAGCAGAAGGCAAAGGAGGAGAAAGGCACATACATGGTGGCAGGAAAGAGAGCTTGTGCAGGGGAACTCCCATTTATTAAAACCATCAGATCTTCTGAGACTACCATAAGAACAGTGGGGGTGAAACCACCCACATGATTCAATTATGTCCACCAGGGTCCCTCACACAATACATGAGAATATGGGAGCTACAATTCAAGATGAGATTTGGGTGGAGACACAGTCAAAACATATCAGATGGGGATATAACATCAATAAATTCCTTTAGTATGAGCCAATGCCACATCTTATTTGCTGTGAACTTAGTTTCCATGTCAAAAACAATGCTATGTGAACTATGACAGTGAATATGGCTTCTGTAAGTTCAAGGATGATAGTTTTAGAAGCAGCATTTTGGGCAGGAGAAACAAAATCATAGCCAGAAGATCTATTCCAGAAAGAAAAAAAGAAAGCATTATCTCTTCCATTATAGAAGTTACCCAGTATAATCAATCTGCTAAGAGGTCACTGACTGGTCCCCCTGGAGAATAATGGCGTACTAGAACCAAATGTTGACCTGTTCTATTGGCAGGTGGGACACTCAAATAGTTCTAACCAGATTGTCATTCATAAGCAAAAGCTCAGTTTGCTGAACTAATGAACACTTCATTCATGTGCTTATTGGGCACAAACAAGGTGACTGGTGACCGACATCCACCAAACAAGTTATCTTGACCATCCAGTTACTAAGATCCCCTCTGTTAAGAAGGCTTTTTGCTGAGTACTTACATAAGATGTAGATATCTTCACATTATATACTTGGAAATGTTTTTCCATATACCACTTCTGCAGATCTCCTTGACACCAACTCATGTTCCCTATAAAACAAATCATTTGTCATTTCAGATAGTGTCCAGTATACCAGAAAGAAGCATCTGAAAATTATAAAAAAAATTCCTTTCTCAGTAGGCTGGCCAGTAAGTGTGGGTTGAAAGATAAAAGAATATGTAAGAGGAGTTGGCACCCTCAGAATCTGTGTCATTGCAAATGCAACTTGTTTATGCCTTCAGGAAGTACTCAAGCTTAATCTTGTATATATCATTTCCTTTTAGTGGTGAAACGAAGCTCTATTTGTCCAAATGTAGGGCTTAATGGGTGAGACAACATTGAATTTATGACAGGCAGATCAGGTTAAATGATAATTTGGTCACCCAAAATGATAGCTCATGCTTCTAGCAAGCCAGAAGCATCTCAAAAAGAGACTTGCTAACTGAAAGAGATGGCATGATATTCTTCAAAATCCTAAATGTTTTTACCATAGTTTACCTATAGGGTCCTGACAAAGATTCCATAAAACATCTGTCTGTCACAGACATTTTAAGTATCATTAGACCTTACAGACCATAGCTGTGTGACATTACTCAGCAGTGAATCTTCCTCTGGGAGTCACTCAAAATTACAGCCTTTAAACCTACAACTATATGTTATCTTTATAATCTGAAGGGTCCTATGGAAGACTAAGTCTCTCTCCATATGGTGGGAGGAGCCAGATAGAAAAACTTGGCTTTGACACTGGAAGGACATATCTTGACATGCCCCAGATCATCGTAACCTTAAACAATTTTCCTGAGGTATAGGTGTTTTAATACTTTGGAATTTATTTATTCCCTCTGGTATACATGTGTACTATCAACATATCAAGGGTAGTTACCACTTTCTGCTCACCAGACACAGTCATCATACATCATCTACATAGTGGAACAACTGAATGTTCTATGAAATTAAGAGATAACCAAGAACCCTTGACTAGATTATGACAGAGAGCAGGAAAGTTGCTACATCCCCGAAGTAGAATAGGGAAGATGTTTTGCTGGCCATGACAAATGAAAGCTAACTGTGTTTGGTAGTCTCTAACAAGAGGCAAGGAAACAAACAAACAAACAAACAAAAAACATTCACTAAATCAGTAACTGTATGACAGGAAATTTTTTTATCTGCTCTAGTCATGAAGCCACATCTGAGACAGCCACCACAATTAAACTTAACACATGATTAAGACATTCTCCAACATCTGTCTTCTTCTGCACAGGCCAAATAGGAGAGTTAGATGGGAATATGCTAGAAATCATCATTTCTACGTTCTCAAGGTTTTGATGTGGCATTAATCTTGAAACTTTGGGGAATGAGATGCTGTGTTTGGCACACTATATTTATAGGTAGAGGCTCTTCTAGAGGCTTTTCCCTTGACCTTTCTTACCAATAAAAACCCTCAATCCATGGGTCAAAAAGTCAACATGGGTATTGTGCCAATTGTTTAGTGTGCCTATTCCAGTTAAACATCCCGGAACTAGGAAATAACCCCAGGGTTGTTTTGGGGACCCGGTGGTCTCCCAGAGAGACAACCTCAACCTAAAATATCATTAATATCCTGACCTCCGAAGTCCCTCCTTTGATTGGTGGATCACAGTGGTATCTTGTGTCTCTAGAAATTATTGGCAGCTCAGAGCCACCATCATATAATTCCTTAATAATATGGTACCTTCCCTTTGTTCAAATGCCCCTTGTAAACAGCAACAGATCTTTTTGGAGAAGGCTAGAGAAAAATATACTGGATAAGTTTTTGGCAGCACATGATCCTTCCCTAAAGGAACCTGGTTCCCTTTCATCCAAGGTGCCCTGAAAGTGTAAACTGGCTCACAAATGGAAATCAATTATCAGTTTGATGATACAAGGTAAACTTCTGTTCATCAGACTCTCCTGTCTATATGTACAAATAAAGTAAGAAATTAGCTTTATAGAAAGCTGCCCATGAATTTCAGTCCTTGAACCACCATGATCAAGTAGCTAATGACAAAAAATTTTCCATAGGTGAAATCATTCTTCCTACTGCTTCAAATCTGCTACCCATTACTATGCCTGTTGTTTCTGTCAGTTCAGTGCTGCCACTTGGCCCAGGCCATCTTGGGATTCCATCATCCCTATTTATTTCAGGGATTCTATTTTAATGGCAAGACAACTTATTGTCTTTCGTGGCCTACAGAAAGCTACTACAAAGCTTTTCAAGGCTGACAATATTCCCTTTGCCAAGGTATTTAAGCAGTTCTTACAACCTAAATCTATCCCCACATTCATATATCTCCAAGCCTTTTGATACTACCTTCTATAGTATACCAAGGGAGTTCGTATAGCTCAACTTCAGTCAACTAACAAAGCCAAAAGCAAGAACTATTTACCTGCCACTTAGAGCACATTGAATACTGAATTTTTGCTTAATTGAATCAATTTCAATACCTTCAACCTAACTTAAAATTATATCCACTCATTTTGACCAACATCCTTTTAATTCATTTCCATACATATTTCCCAGGTTTCCACTAAAAAATATAAGTTATATAATTCTTCTGATGTGTGCTGTACTCTATTCTGGTCATAATTATTATCTGATATAAAAGCATAAAAAATTGAGTCTTCTATCAGGTTGGTGCAAAATTGATACATTTGCACCAACCTAATATATCTAAAAACAAGAGAAGTAGTAGGAAATATCCAGAGGACGTCAGCATTCCTCATCACATCAAGGTCTCAGGCCCAGACCATTAAGTTCTTGAGAAAGGGGGAGAGTGAGTTCCTAAAATTTGGGAGGAAAAACTCTTTCTACGGCAAATCAGCCTCCATAAAATGTAAAAGTTCAGGTTCCTCTACATTATCAGAATCAGCTCTTATTTCTCTATCCAAATGTTCATGGCCCTAGTCCTTCCCAGTCAATGCCTTAATTCAAATATGAAACCCCCTAAAATATTGTATTGAATTATAATTCAGTCACTCACCAGCCTTTGGGGGTGGTTTTAAGAAATTTTCTAGGAAATGCTATTTCTCTTACAGCAGAAATAGAACTTTTCTATTCTATTACATAAACCTTGATCTTAGAATTAAAAACTCTGAGCTCATTTTCTTTCTCTACATTTTCCAATGAAACCCAATCAAAATCATTATATTCATTTTTACTAAGGTGTTCTATAACAACAACTACTTGGTCATTCAAAATCTTGCCTTCTGTAGGCATTTGATTATAGATGAAACCACGAATAACAATTTAAGAAACGTTTTTTGACACTACATGCCATGGCTTATGCTGTCATGTATTGGAAGCAAGTACATCCATGTGTATTTTTCAAGTTTTTATAAACTAATTTTTATGGGTACATAGTAGGTGTATATACTTGTGGGGTACATTAAATGTTTTGATACAGGCATGCAATATGTAATAATCACATAACAAAAAACAGAGTATCCTACCCCTCAAGCATTTATCCTTTGTGTTACAAATTATACTCCTTTAGTTATTTTAAAGGTACAATTAAATTATTTTGACTATAGTTACTCTACTGTGATATCAAATACTAGGTCTTATTTATTCTTTCAAATTATATTTATTTATACCCATTAATGATCCCCACCTCCCTCCCCCAAACCAGTCCCCAACTTCCCTTCCCAGCCTCTGGTAACCACCCTTCTACTCTATATAACCACAAGTTCAATCGTTTTGAATTTTAGATCCCACAAATAAGTGAGAACATGTGATATTTGCCTTTCTGTGTGCCTGGCTTGTTTCACTTAACATAATGATCTCCAGTTTCTTCCATGTTGATGCAAATAACTTGAAAACATTTTTTTTCATGAATGAATAGAACTCCATGGTGTGTAAGTACCATATTTTCTTTATCCATTCATCTCAATAAAGAAAACCTGATACTTATATACAATGGACACAGGTTGCTTCCAAATCTTGGCTGTTGTGAACAGTGGAATTGCTAGCTTGTATGGTCGTTCTATTTTTAGTTTTTTGAGGAACCTCCAAACTGTTCTCTGTAGTGGTTGTACTAATATCAATTCCCACCAACAGTGCATGAAGGCCTTCCCTCCACATCCTTGTCAGCATTTGTTATTGCCTGACTTTTGAATAAAAGCCAATTTAACTGCAGTGAGATGATACCTCTTTGTAGTTTTGATTTGTATTTCTCTGATGATCAGTGAAAATGTACTCAACAAGCACATTTTCATATGCCTGTTTGTCATTCATATGTCTTCTTTTGAAAGATGTCTATTTCAATGATTTCCCATTTTTAAATCAGATTATTAGATTTTATCCTATAGAGTTATTTGATCTCCTTATATATTCTGGTTATTAATCTTTTATCAGATGGGTAATTTACAAATATTTTCTCTCATTCTGTGGGTTGTATTTTCACTTTGTTGATTGTTTCCTTTGCTGTGCAGAAGCTTTTTAACTGATGTTACCCCATTTGTCCATATTAGTTTTGGATTTCTGTTCTTATATTACTCAGGAAATTCTTTGCCCAAGCTAATGTGCTGGATGGTTTTCCCAATGCCTTCTTGTGGTAGTTTCACAGTTTCAGGTCTTAGATTTAAGTCTCTAATCATTTTGGTTTGATTGTTGTATATCAGGGTGGGGAGGGTGCTGGTTTCATTCTTTTGCCTATGGATAGTTTTCCCAGCACCATTTATTTAAAAAACTTTCTTTTTCTCAGTATATGTTCTAGGCACCTTTGTACAAAATGAGTTCACTGTAAGTGTGTGGATTTGTTTCTTGGTTCTCTATTCTGTTCCATTGGTCTATGTGTTTTTATGCTGTACCATGCTGTTTTAATTACTGTAACTCTGTAGGATAATTTGAAATCAGGATATTGTATTCCTTCAGTTTTGTTTGTTTGTTTGGTTTTTGTTTTTTGTTTTTGCTTAGGTTGGCTTTAGCTATTCTGGATTTTTGGTGGCTCCATATAAATTTTAGGATTCTTTTTTCTATTTCTGTGAAGACTGTCATTGGTATTTTGACAGGAGTTTGATTGAATCTGTAGATTGTTTTAGGTAGTATAAACGTCTTAATAATATTGATTTTTCCAATCCATGAACATAGAATATCTTTCCATATTTTGGTGTCTTCTTCAATGTCTTTCATCAATATTTTATAGTTTTAACTATAGAAATCTTTCACTTCTTAGGTTAATTCCTAGGTATTTAATTTTATTTGTGACTATTGTAAATGAAATTACATTTTTTATTTCTATTTCAGATTGTTCACTATCAGCCTATCAGCCATAAGGTCCTGGGCTTTTCTCTACTGGAAAAATTACTGTTACACTGGCCAACTCAGTACTTGTTATTGGTCTGTACAGATTTTGGATTTCTTCTTGGTTTAATCTACATGGGTTATATGAGTCTAGGAATTTTTCCATTTATTCTATATTTTCCAATTTATTGGCATATTGTGGCTCCCAGTAGCCACTAAGTGAACCTTTGAATTACTACAATATCAGTTATAATGCCTCCATTTTCATTTATGATTTTATTTATTTGGATCTTCTTTTTATTAACCTGGCTAAAGTTTTGCCAATTTTGTTTAACTTTTTAAAAACCACCTTTTTATTTCACTGATCTTTTATATTGTTTTTCTTCTTTCAATTTTATTTATTTTTGCTCCAATCTTAATTATTTCTTTTCTTCTAGTTTTGTATTTGGTTCTTCTTGCTTTTCTAGTTCTCTAAGACACATTATTAATTTGAAGTTTTTCCTCTTTTTTATGTGGGCACTATAAACTTCTCTCTTAGAACTGCTTTTGCTGTATCACATAGGATTAGGGATGTTATGTTTCCATTATCATTCATTTCAAGAAATTTTTTAATTTTCATAATTTCTTCATTGATCCACTGGCACTGACATTTTGTCCTTACTGGAGTCCTCTCATTCTTTTCTTAACATGACTACTAAGTGAAGGACAATCTCATTCACTCTAGGGTTGGTGTGAGCAAAGCAGCATGGCAGTTGATCTTCTGGCTAAAAAATAATAACCAGATACAATATTGATTTGCTTTTCTACTAGTCTGTCATTTATTCAAATAAATTCTACATAACATGTACTTACTGTAATAGACACTAAACTTGTGTAATTTTATGTGTTTTCATAGTTTCCAAAGTTTCTTTTGTTATTGATATCTAGTTTTATTCCATTATGGTCAGAGAAGATGTTTCATATTTTTTCAATTATTTTGAATGTTTTGGGACTTGTTTTGTGACCTAACATATGGTCTGTTCTTGAGAATGATTCATGTGCTGAGAAAAGAATGTGTATTCTGCAGCCGTTAGATTGAATGTTCTATAAATATCTATTAGGTCCATTTGGTCTATAGTGCAGATTAAGTAAAATGTTGGGGGTTTTTTTGTGAATTTTCTGTCTGGAAAATCTGTTCAATGCTAAAAGTAGGGTACTGAAGTCTCTAGATATTATGGTCTCAGACTTCTTTTTCAGCTCTAATAATATTTCTGTTAAATATGTAAGTGCTTCAATGTTGGGTGTATATTTCTTAAAATTGTTATCCCCTATTGCTGAATTAAACATTTGATATTCATATACTGACCTTCTTTGTCTCTTTTTATAGCTGTTGCCTTGAAATCTATTTTGTCTTATATGTGTATGATTACTCTTGCTCCAGAGAGAAGTATCTTTCTGAAGCCCTAGAGTGTGTGGGCAAACTGGAGTTTTTCAAGGAATCCAGAAAACCAGGTATATCCAACTTCCAGAATAGAATCACAAAGAAAAGGTAGTGGAAAATAAGATGGAAGGCTCCTGATTCTACATTTATTTTTAAGTCTAGAATCTCTGGTTTAGAGACAACATTTGTGAAGAAGATCTAGATGTGAATAAGAGTAAGGATGCATCTGTAACTGTCTCTCACTATTGGTAACCATGAAGATCTTTAGCTTATAATGGCTTCGACTTCACTTCCACCTTCCAAATCTCACAGAATTTTCTCTTTGGCCAACTCTAACTTGGAACCATATGGGCAAGAGAATTCTGGAAACCATAGTTTCAGCTTAGCCAATGTGACTATTATAAAAAATAAAAAAAAAACACCAAGCATATTTTCCATATTTAAATCCTATTAGATTTAAACCACGTGCCACTGGTATTAAATCATGGGCTTCTTGGTTTTTAAATCATCTACCAACTCCGACTGAATAAGAATGGTACTGATTATAATTTTTTGCTGTTGTGAGCCACAGAAATTGACTGACTAACTTATATATAAAAACACCTTACCAGAATATTATTATTAGAAAGCTCAAAGAATAGATAGAAATTTAAAAAATTAACCAGAAAAGTAGCAGGTCACCCTCTATTGCCCCTAATCATTAGGGCTTTTGCTCTAAAAGGAATGTAGTTGTTTTGGAGTTTTTCTTTGGGGGAGGAAGATAGGGGTGGGGTTTTGTTTTTTGGATTTTTGTTGTTGTTTTTCTTACTTCAATCCTGAATAACTTTGCTTGAGATTTTAATTCTTTGAAAAGAAGGTTTTTTCCTGGTCAAGCTTAAGTCACATTCTCATTGTTTGGTCCCATGAGGCAGTGTGATGTGGCAGGAGTAACCTGCTATAATCTCTAGAAAACACTTCACCCTCCATAAAAAGAATGGTTTACTTTGATTTGCAGTTTTATTCAGCTTGCTCAAAATGGTGTTGAGGTAATTCCCTGTAAGAAAATTAAAGTGATTCTAGAAAGAATGTATTGTTATGAATCAATTAAAATCTTCTAATGAATATCCATTTATTAATAAGAGTTTTGAGGCTATACCCAAGCCCAGTAAGAAATAGCATATGTTCTAACAGCATTGCCTGCCATGGGTGCAGAAAAGTATAGTATTAACAGACCTGCTGTACATTTTTGCCAGTTCTTGATTTTGATACAGCCTCTACAATTCCACTGTATTAACAGCTGAAAGAATGTTATGGTTACTTAATAGGGAATACCAAATGCTTTCTTGGTCTGACTTTGAAATTTTGCCGCAATCTAAATTCAGGCTTATTTACTCTCATTGTTCTGATTTAACATGGTCATTCTATGTGTGGTGCATCAGCCCATTTTGGAGAAAGCAATCCTTCAAAGTCAGGCAGAACTGTATTTGAATCCCATCTTCACTATCTCATAGAGTGTAAACATGATCAATTTACTTAAATATTTGTCATCAGCTATCCATCTCAAAAAGTAATTGAGAGTTAAAAGGCAACTAACAAAAACCATTATCTCAGGTCCAACTTGCTTAGGACACAGAGAACATTTGCTATATACTAGTTCCTTCTGTCTTTCCTTTTATAGCTCCTTTTCCTCAATATCTGCTTCTTTGACTTAATCAAATCTTGTACCATAAAGTTCAAATATTATCCTCTCCTTGAAATGGTTAAACCAAGTTTTCAATTACTATACAATCTCTTACTTGCAGTACTCATTTAGGTATTGAATAATCAATCTGTATTCTTAATAATAATTAATAACGTAATGATTACCATGTTGGAACACTATTAATATGAACATCTAAAATCTGCGTATCATTCAACGTTTGAATACTAACTACTATTTGCCCATTTTTAGCTTGGAAATTGGTAACACAAAGATTAATAAGACCCTGTTGGCAGCTTCAAGACATTCATAGCCTATTGGGGAAGATAATCATATGTGTTGAATAACATGGTATGATAGAATCATATGTGCACAAGAAATTAAGAGCGTAAATAGGATTCTTGATACAGACTATGATAAAAATGGTAGAAAGAGAAGTTCTTTAGGAAAGATTAAAATAGAACCTTACTTTCAAGGATGCATTGTATTTAGCCAGGATAACAACAGTTAATGTAAGGAATACTGAAGAAAAGTGAAAAGAAGAGAAAGAAAAAGAATGACTGCTGTGGGAAAAAAATGTAAATAATTTACTATGACTGGAGGATAGAGTGAGAAAGGAAACTACAGGAAATGAGGTTAGAGAAGCCAAGCAAGACAAAATTAGAAAAGCCCTTCCATATCATTCAAAGGGTTAAGATTTTATCATAAACTCAATGAGAAAAATTGAAGATATTCAGCCACACAGATATAGCTTTGTTGCTATAATAAGTAGCAACAATGACAATAAGAAGAATAATCATGATAATGAAAGCAGCCATATATTGAGTACTATTTATTTGTAGTGCACTGTGCTAAATAGATTACTGTATTGATTCATTTTCATGCTGCTGATAAAGACATACTTGAGACTGGGCCATTTACAAAAGAAAGAGGTTTAATGGATGTACAGTTCCACATGGCTTGGGAGGCCTCACAATCATGGCAGAAGGCAAGGAGGAGCAAGTCACATCTTACATGGATGGTGGCAGGCAAATAGAAAGCTTGTGCAGGGAAACTCTCATTTTGAAACCATCAGATCTCAAGAGACTCACTATCATGAGAACAGCACAGGAAAGACCTACCCCCATAATTTAATTGCCCCCCACTCATTCCTCCCATGACGTGGGAATTATGGGAGTTACAATTCAAAATGAGATTTAGGTTGGACACAGCCAAACCATATCAATTACTTATTTGATTCTCAAGATAATGCTCTGATATAAGTATTATTATCCCAATTTACCAGTGACAAAATTGAGGTTTAAAGAGGTTAAACAAGTTGTTCAAAATTATTGTAAGTATTATTACTAGCATAAATCTAGATATGTCTAATTCAAGAACCCATGATCTTAACCAAAATGCTCAGATTTATGTTTTCAAAAAATCACTTTAGCAGCAGTATAAAAAATTGATTGAAGGGGGTCCAAGCCTAGAGGTAAAGACTCTATTTAGAAGGCTACTACACAGTCTTCAAATAAGAGTCCATTCCCAGGCAGAAAGAAAGAGCTAAGAAATTTAAAAGAGACTTAATGGAAAAGAGTTAATAATTGGCTGCATGTGGATTGTCAGCAAGAGACACCAAAGATAATAACCAAGCAACCTGGTTGATGGTTTTGTCGTCAGTATAAGATGCTTCTGATGGCGGAAATGGGATATAACAAAATCAGTTTGAGGGAGTGTTAAGATTGTGGCACTTGAAGAAAAGTCATGTGGAACTTGGTATGTAGAGAAAGATTTGGCAGGTCTCAGAATTAGATTGTAGATACAGCCATGATGCTAGAAAAAGTAACTCAGCCAGGGAGAATCTACTGTGTAAATGGAACAGTGAGATGAGGTTGTAAAGCTGGAAACATCAATATTTGAGTAAATTTTGGGTACTAGATGAGAGTTTAACAAAAAAACTAAGAGGAAACTTCCATAGGACTATAAATACAGCTAGAATCATTTTAAGCAAAGAGTTGTAACTGATTTATAGAACTGTAAATAGTGACAGAAACCTCACAGAAGAACTATTTAGTTCTGCAATAAAGAATTATGGAGGTTGTTTTATTAATTTTTATAAGTTATGGTCATCTATTTTTTAAAAATAAATCTTTTAAAACTTTTATTTTAGGTTGAGGAGAACATGTACAGGTTTGTTCTATAGATAAATTGCAAGTCATGGGAGTTTGATGTACATATTATTTCCTCATCCAGGTAATAAGCAATAGTACCCAACAGGTAGTTTTTCTATCATCACCCTCTACTCTCAAGTAGGCAATGGTGACTACTATTCCCTTCTTTGTGTCCATGTGTACTCAATGTTTACATTAATATAGACATGCATGTGTCCCTATGATTTATATTCCTTTGTATACAGTAATAGCTGACAATGGGATTGTTGGGTTGAATGGTAATTCTGTTTTTGAGTACGTTCAGAAATTGCCACACTGCTTTCCACAATGTCTGAATAGGTAAGTGAGGTAATGAGGTAATGAATATGTTAGCTTGATTTACTCATTCCACTTTGTTTACACATCAAAAAAATCACATAGTACTTCATAAATGTATACAATTATAATTTGTCAATCAAAAAGCATACTAATAATTTTTTAAAAGAAGCTCTAGTGTTTGATCTTTTCAGAAGGGGAAAGTTCACATGGACTCAATGATGTCATAGTTTTTCTGCAATAACAATTTAAATTTTCCAAGAATGATAAATTACTTTTTTTGTAAATTTCCATAGGAAGCAAAAACAGTGAGACTAGATTTAAAGACTCAAATGGTATCATGCTATCACCAGCAGAGTACATAGAGAAAGAAAAATAAAGCCTTGTTTTTACTTTAAAAACTAAGTACAGAGGGACATATTAGCAGACAGACATACATTTCAAAATATTTGAGCGCATCTCTAAGTCAAAACTGCTTGAGGTCACTGGGCATGGTTTTGAAATCTGGCTGTGTCAGAATCACCTATGGAGCTTGTTAAAATTAGAGGTGCCTAGGCATACCCCAGACTTCCTGTATAATCTTAGGCATACCCTAGACTTCCTGTATGGGCCCTTAAATCAATATTTGCAGCAGGCTTTCCAGAGTGGCTCTGGTGCACCAGGAGATTCAGCATCCAGAGATCTAGAGCAAGGCCTGAAACTGAGGGATTGTGTTAAGGAAAACTACCAATGTTTCAAAGGCAGGAAATTCCTAGCACGATACCACCATGCATGCCCACATCCAGGAATGTAAAGTTCACGGTCTAACTTTCCTGGCGTGGGCTAGATAGAAATTCCACGTGAGCTTCTTTTGTTCAGAAAGCCCGCCAAATGCCCTGGGAGGAGAGGCTCTGTTGTGGGCCCAAGCAATCTGGGATCAGAGTCAAAGATCAATCACTCCAGAGGAAGTTTGAAAGAACGCTTCTCATTGGACAAGAACATGAATGGGGTGAGAGTAACTGCAGGGTTAAACTCCCTCTGCTCCCTTACGTATATGGATTTCCCTCTCTGGGATCTCCTCCTATGGCAATATGGGAGCTGTCTCTCCGTCTCTCCTCCCTATTCAGGGTTGGATTCCCTTCCCATGGCAGCATGGGAGCGCTCTCGCTCGCTCGCTCGCTCTCTCTCTCTCTCTCTCTCTCCCCCTCCCTCCCTCCCTCCCCCCACCACCCACGCCCCGCCTCAAATAAATCACTTTCTGCTAAACTCTTTCTGTCTCTGATATTTACACAAGTGATAAACTCACCAGGCTGCCAGGGCCCTTTCCCCATTCCTGGGGCAAGTGAGCCCAAGAACCTAGACACACCCAGTTACATCTTTGGCGAGCACAGGGAGGTAGCTCAGCCCCTGTGCCATGACCTGGTTACATCTTTGGCAAGCACGAGGAGGAAGCTGAGCCCCTGTTGTCCTGCCACTGGGTTACGAAACTATATAAACATTTGGAAGCTGCAGTCAGGGCTTTAAGAACGTTAACATCCCCAGAGATGGACACATCTACATGAAAAATAAGTTCGAGCCATCCTCGACTCTAACTGGAAATAGGTTTCTTTTTCCCTAATTCTTTTTTTTAACAATGGGTTTTCATTTTCTCATACATAACTGATCAACATTATTTTTAATTTTGCGCTTTTGGTGGCAAATGAAGACTAATTCAGTCTACTTCAAGGAGATGGGAGTTTATTTTCGGAACATATGTGGATCAGACCAGAAAATAGGTAACACTAAAAAACTAAATCTAAAGCAGCTCTGGGGACCACTCACACAGTACTGCTGTCTCAGGCATCTCTGCTTCTTTCAGTTGGGGAGAAAGGCCAGAGATGAAGGACTATAGGGGTATAAACTTGACTACCTAGAAACCATGGTTGGAAATGGGCAGTTTTCATTAGAAGGGAAAGGGGTGGTGGAGTGAAGAGGTTATACTTGAATACTGAATCCTGTTTATTTTTTTCTCTAAATCTTCCTCAGACTCACTTTACTCCACATGCATGTTTCCTGCTGGTGCATGGGAACATTTTTCTTTAAAAGGCCTTTAACAATTCCTCATTCAAGAGACTATTTAAGCAATTCAAACTTATTTGAGTGCCAGAAGCATATACCAGGGTAGGTTGTAAATTATTTGAATGCAGGTTCCTCCACCACTTTCTAAAAACACCTGCAGAGCATAGAAGAGCTCTGAACACAACTTAGACATGCTCAAACGATATTAGAAGTGATAAAGGAGGTCTATAGGGATTAACTGACCCACTAGTTAGTGGTGAAACATGAACACAAACGAGGTCTTTCACCTCTCTAATATCCTCGTATTTCAAATTATCTATGGGAATTAAACTGATTTGGGTAAATCATCAAACTTATAGGGCTTTGATCAAATCATATGATACTTGTAGATTAGAGGATAAACACATTTTAGTAAGAGTATTTGATTCAAATACCCTGAAGTATATTTAAAAGTAAACAGGTTTTTTGGCATGTTAAATGATTTTAAAATAACAAGCCCAATGAATTTTAGACTATTTACAGCTTACTATACAGATTAACTTACTGTCTTGCTCTTTAAACACTTTCTTTTAAATGATACTGCTTGAATCTCTTTATGCCACCCTTCCCTCTAATATTCTCAGAAAACCAAAAAAAAAAAAAAATTACCAAATTCAGCCTAAACTCATTTCTTTAAGAAATTATTATTCTGAGTTTATAAGTGAGAAGTTACAATGACGAATACGGTTTGAGGCCTGAAGGTACTCACTGTCTATTGGGGAAACAAACACAAAAACAGGTAATTACACCATAATGCGGACAGTTCAGTGCCAGATACCTATGGGTATCACACAAGCACTGCAGAAGGAACACTTGCCAAAAGCTTCAAAGGTCAGTGAAAGCTTCCAGAAGTGTAAGATGTGAAGCTAAATCACATGACTGCCCCATGCCCAGTACCTAACGTGCCTTCACAGCTTCATGTCTCAATGGCCATCAGCAACTCCTAGTAAATATGTCTTGGCTCCAAAAACCTCTCACCTTCAAGCACTCCAATCGAAACCACCATCATTTCTCACATAGACTACTACAATAGCCTGTTGGCAATTTTCCCCACTTCCATTCTTTATTTCCATATATTTAGTTTGCATATGGCATCCAGAGTAACATAATGTTACAGATCTGTTTAATTATTTCATGACTTCCCATCTCATATTTAGTTCCAACCAAACATCTTTCTGCAGCGGAAAAGCTCTTGCTTGATCTGGTTCCCCGTCTCCCTCTCCAGTGTCAACTCATCTGCATTCCCCTCTCACTACTCTCCAATACCACTGACTTTCCTTTCTCAAACACAAGTTCTAAATCCCTTCAGGGCTTTTGCACATGCTTTATTCTCTGTTTGGAACTATACTCTTCTTTCCTTGGTTGGCTACTTTTCATCTTTCAGGTCTGAAGTTAAATATTTCTTCTTTAAACATTTCTGATGATCTGAAATAAACCTCCCTTGCTATTTATTTTCACTCTCTGTCTCTTATTGATAGCTTTGTAGCACCTGTTACCAGTTGAATATTATGATGCTTGTTTACTGTTTTCTGTCTGCCTTCTCAATAGGTTATAATTTGCTCCATAAGGGCTCAGACAAAGTCAGTTTTGTTCATCAATGTATACTGGGCACCTAGTAGAATGCAGCCTCAGAACCAGGCATTATTAAATATTCACTGCAAAAGTGAATAAATACATACACTAGGTGATTTAGCAAAAACTACTCACTTTTTTTCTCCATTGACTTCACTGGTATTCTTATTTCTCAAGAAGGTCCTCTACCCAGCCACTAACTCTGCTTATAGCTGGAGTAATTTCAAAATTTCTTTTCCTTCATGAATTCTTCTCTAATTTCTTAAAAATGATTCCTCAATCCTTCCTTTAAATGCGCATACAGATTTTTGCTTCTCTTAGGGCTGGCGTTTGCATTATATGTTTTAGCATACTTGTCCTGTGTCCCTTAGCCAGGAACCATGCCTGGCCACCTTATTTCTACCACAGAGCCAAGTAATGTTCTAAGAGTGATTATTCTGTAAAGGTGATGAGTGAAACAATTAATAAAATCATTTTTGAACAAGTTAAAGAAAGAGGTTTGGGGGTAGTACAAGTTAAAGATGAGACCTGAATATAGCTTTGAAATCTTTTAGGGTATGTCCTAAATGAACCGTGTCACCTCTTACTTTTTGTATTCACTCTTAACGTTATCTTTATCACACTATGCCCTTTCTCAGTGAAGCTGTCAAAACCCAACGGAGCTAGTCACCAAGATGTTGATGTTGCTCTGACACCTTGTCAACAATGACACTCCTTGTTTCTGCCATTTAAAAAAAAAAAGTCAGTGTTATATGGAAGGTAGAACTATATCAAGAATAATATGAAGAACTTATTCTTAAGAATAGTTTTTGAAATATTTGAGAACATCCCAACACAGATAATATTGTTTAAATTTCTCTGACCACTTTCATGTAATTTTCTTATCCCATAATCACCAAACTCAAAATTCGATAACTAGAGATGCTAAGAGATATTAGTTTTAACATTAGCAGAAACCTCAAAAAAGGACTTTAATTAAAGAGTCCTGTATCAATGTGCTATGTACACGTTTGCAACATAATTCACTTCCCATATATAGCTTAAAATCCAATTTATACAAGTTATGTTTCATGAAATAAAAATGCCAGCCAAAGTTATTTATAGCACAATAAAAGTTGTTAAAAGTCCAAAGCATAATAGTGACCTTTACATTATCCTGTAGTACTACCCAGAAAAGGAAATTTATTTCATAGTCTATTGAATATAGAAACCATTTTCAGATACATCTAGTTTAAGTGGTAAAATTTCAGAAAATTACACATACAGCATGATAGCTTTTTTCCTACTCTAAGAAAACCACCTAAGTGCCTGCAAATTCTATAAAATCACTGCTTTCAGAATTAATGGTTTCCTAAATTACTGTACGTTGTCAACTTTTACCACCATTTTTTATTATTTTATGTTTAATACATATTTATGGGGGACCACTAAATGTAACTTAACTGTAAGAGTTGTCACACTGGCCCTAAACAAACTTCATACAATAGCATCTATCCTTACTCTACTGAGAAGAGAGAAAAAAAAGAAGTAGGAGAGAAAAAAATTCCCTCATGACATCAACATTATAGGCAACCTCAAGGAAAACATGACCCACCACTTACAGTTTCTAGCCTCTTATGGGTTTGTCATCTCTAAATGCTATATTCTCTAAATGCTATATTCTCTAAATGTATTAACTATGCTATGCTATATTCTTTTCCTCATAATTCTTTAGAATTGTGATTTGTGAATTTGAAAGGTGTTCTATACTGAGTTTGAACAAATCTCCCTGTTAATCCTTTATTATTTTTGTGATTGTATACACTTTGAACTTTCTTATACATCAGCATTTGATCTTTTAGACTGGAGTTCAATATTTCTATTTCATCATTTTAAAGAGTTTAAGAATCTCAGCCTCATCGATCATTTAAATTGACCTTCCCGTGAACTTTCTAGGTCTTTTAGTTATGGTCCTTTTTAACTCTGTCAAAGTCAGAGGATTCCTTCTATTTGGGATCTACACTGTTAACATGCTGACATTTAAAGATTTATGCAACGGAGGGGGAGGAAGATGGCGCTGTAGAAACAACTCACCACTGCAGCTCTCAGTCAAGACGCAGAGGGTAAGCAAACACCGCATTTTCAGACGGATCCTTATAGCCCACAGAGCGGGGGAAAAAGCCCAGGTGTAAAAGGCACGCAG
>CM052663.1:38455058-38470299 GCA_028533165.1 Leontopithecus rosalia
CTGCGCTTGAGTCCTGCGTGCCTTTTACACCTGGGCTTTTTCCCCCGCTCTGTGGGTTATAAGGATCCGTCTGAAAATGCGGTGTTTGCTTACCCTCTGCGTCTTGACTGAGAGCTGCAGTGGTGAGTTGCTTCTACAGCGCCATCTTACTCCCCAAATTAGACTATTTTCATAGTTCATTATGAATTTTTCTCTAAGTTATATCTATTTTTACTTGACCCTTCAGAATTTTCAAAGAATTACTCCTGAAACTTTGTAAGTTTAATGGTAATACTATTATTTGCATAGATTCAGCAAGTATTTGTCTTCTATTTTAACAGAACATAAATGAAATAATCAATTTTGCATTGAGGTGTCACATTTGAGAGTAAATATCATTAATTTCATTTGAGCCAGAATTGTACTTCACATGCAGGACCTTTGTTTATAAAACCCTCCCAAGAAACTTATCAGAGTTGTAAGGCTCATAGGGTCTCAGCCTTACAGATGGTAAGGGAAATCACTTCTTTGCAGGCCAGAAACTTTAGCTGATTATGGGGACCTTGAAAAGAGAATATACTCACATTTATAGATAATGCAGACAAAACTGATGCATAAGAATTTCTGAGTTTTTTTTTTTCTAGACTTGGCAGAGAGAGCACATGAGAGAGAAAGATTTCTAGAGTGATGGAGATTATTGTAAATAGCATCCTAGATTCCTTACGAAATCTTCAGATAGAAGATAATTTTCTGCACTTAGTAATTGCATGTCAACGTATGGCTCTAGATTTGCTGAACATATCACAGGGAGGTTTATGCATATTAACAAATAATACATCACCTAGGTCCATAAAGCAATCTGGAAAACCATCTTGCACTTTTGTTATCTACATTAATCTTTGAAGATCATTTTTTAATCACAGAGGAGGAATGTAAAGAAAAAAGAGCTAAATTTGCAAATAGGCAAAAGGATAATTACATATATTTTAAATGTTCTACTGGAAAATTTTCTAGTAGGCCCACCTAAAGGTTATCTAGTTCCTCAGGATTAGGTATGGTAGTTTAACTAACTTCTGTTCATTAGGATATTTATACCTCTGTAAGGCTAGTTGTTAACTTATAGAAAAAATAATGATTCAATTCATCATTGTCTAATAGATGATAATTCAAATAATTGCTTTCAGTAGAAATGGAAATGTTTACTGAAAAGATTACAATGTAAAGTGTACAGTGTATTGCCCTAGAGGGTATTAACCAGTTTTGTATGTAATTTAGCAGTTTTATCCTAGGCATCTTTCTTTTAATGGCTCAGAATTCATATCTCTCCTTTGAACTAGATTTGCCATCTTGTTCAGTCCCTCACTGATATATTGAATAAATCTTTCATAAATATTTAAAAACCAACAAAGTTTTAAAATAATACATGATTATTAAGTATATTTACCACAGTATGCAGTATATCTAAAAAACAAAAATCAAAAACTCACTCATCCTGCCTAACTGAAGCTTTGTACTCTTTGACCAACAGATCTCGATTCCCACAGTTTCCCCAGTCTCTGGTAACAAGCCACCATTCTATTCTCTAGCCATAAATCATAACATCATTTTGTACCCCATAAATACATCCAATTACACTTGAGCAATTTACAATTAGAAATAAAGAACACTGAAAGAAACCAACAAAATGGAAAATGAATACTGTACTGGATTTTACCACAACTGGTTCAAGACATATGAAGCTATGAAATGACCACAAATATGAGTTCCCTTTTACAGAAACTTCCATCTTAACTGAACCAAACTGAAGACTCTTTTCTGATGCATGTACAATGGAGTGACTTTAACCAACAGTGGACATATTTATGGACTCTTAGCATTCATCCAGAATGCAAACCTTGATTTTTTAATTAACTTTAATCCCATGGATCCCTATCAATTTCTAGCATATACCCACTCTTGTGATATCTTCTTCTAAATGATCTACTTAAAATTTTTCTTTACGGCTGCGTGTATATCCAATTTCTTTGCCTAAAAAGTAAGTAAACTTAGAATTTCTTTCATTTATTTATTTATTTGAGACAGAGTCTCACTTTGTTAGCCTGGCTGGAAGGCGGTGGCACGATCTTGACTAACTGCAACCCCCATCTCCTAAGTTCAAGCTATTCTTCTACCTCAGCCTTCAGAATAGCTGGGACTACAGGTGCGCACCACTATGCCTGGCTAATTTTTTAAAAATTTTTAGTAGAGACAAGGTTTCACCATGCTGGTCAGCTGGTCTTGGACTCTTGATCTCAAATGATCCACCTGCCTTGGCCTCCCAAAGTGCTGAGATTATAGGCATGAGTCACCGTGCCTGGCCCAGAATTTATTTTCTTAAATGGACAAGTTTTATTATCTCTGCTTTATAATCTCATGGGGCATGGTTCCAAGATATATACATTTATACCTGCTGTTTAATTTTCATGTCATGTGGTATAACAGCAATAAAATAAGTTTTTTAACAAGAGAGACCTATGTTTGGATGCCAGAATTCCTCAGGCAAGCTATTTACCACTTTAATTTTTATCATTTCTCCTCCAACATTGGACAAATGTTTCTACCTCTAAGACTCTCCAGAGAATTATGTAAAATAATTTATATCAGATGTCTGTTGATGAATAAGTAGTTCTTTTCTCCCTTAAAATATAAGAGCATGTAGCTTGAAGCCTCCTTCCATCCTTCAACCAAAAGAAGTCTTTTCTCATTACACTGTTGAGATTGTTTTATGTCACTATTATTTATGTTTTTAATTGGCAAATAAAAATTGAATGTATTTATGGTAAAAACATGTTTTGAAATGTATACACTAGCTGAATCAAGCTAGTTAGCATGTATATTACCTAACATACTTATCATTTTTGTAATGAGTGTACTTAAAAAATATACTGTCTTAAAAAGCCACAACCAGTTATTTCTCAGAGCAAATCTGCATGTGCCCAAGCTAACCTATCTCAACCTGAGAATTAAATGTTGTATTATTTTTCTTGTGTGTGTGTGTGTGTGTGTGTGTGTGTGTGTGTGTAAAATTGCACTTTAGGTTCTTGGGTACATGTGCAGAAAATGCAAAATTGTTGCATAGGTACCTACATGGCAATATAGTATGCTGCCTCCATCCCCCCTTTACCTAAATATGGCATTTCTCCCCATGTTATCCCTCCCTAACCTCCCTATCCCCCATTGTTCCCCCCCATTCCCCCACTGACAGACCCTAGTGTGTGATGCTCCCCTCCCTATCTCCATGTGTTCTAATTGTTCGACACCCGCCTATAAGTGAGAACATGTGGTGTTTGATTTTCTGTTCTTGTGTCAGTTTACTGAGATTGATGATTTCCAGATTCACCCATGTCGCTACAAAGGACACTAATTCATCATTTTTTTATGGTTGCATAGTATTCTATGGTGTATATGTGCCACATTTTCCTTGTCCAGTCTATCATTGATGGACATTTGGGTTGGTTCCTGGTCTTTGCTATTGTAAACACTGTGGCAGTGAACATACTTGTGCATGTGTCTTTATAATAGAACGATTTATAATCCTTTGGATATATACCCAGTAAGGGGATTGCTAGGTGAAATGGAATTTTTATTTCTAGGTCCTTGAGGAATCACCACGCTGTCTTCCACAACGGCTGAACTAATTTACACTCCCACCAACAGTATAAAAGTGTTCCTATTTTTCCACATCCTCTCCAGTGTCTGTTGTCTCCAGATTTTTTAATGATTGCCATTCTAACTGGCGTGAAGTGGTATCTAAGTGTGGTTTTGATTTGCATTTCTCTAATGACCAGTGATGATGAGTGTTTTTTCATGTTTGTTGGCCTCATAAATGTCTTCTTTTGAAAAGTGTTTGTTCATAGACTTCGGCCATTTTGAATAGGTTGGTTTGTCTGTTTCTTATAAATCTGTTTTAGTTCTTTGTAGATTCTGGATATTAGCCCTTTGTCAGATCGGTAGATTGCAAACATTTTTTTTCCCATTCTGTTGGTTGCTGGTTCACTCTAATGATTGTTTGTTTTGCTATACAGAAGCTCTGGAGTTTAATTAGATACCATTTGTCTATTTGGCTTTGGTTGACAATGATTTTGGTGTTTTAGTCATGAAGTTCTTGCCTATGTCCTGAATGGTTTTGCCTAGGTTTTCTTCTAGGGTTTTTATGGTGTTAGGTCTTATGTTTAAGTCTAATCCATCTGGAGTTAATTTTAGTGTAAGGTGTCAGGAAAGGGTCCATTTTCTGCTTTCTGCACATGGCTAGCCAGTTTTTCTAACACCATTTATTAAGTAGGGAATCCTTTTCCCATTGCTTGTTTTTGTCAGGTTTGTCAAAGATGAGATGGTTGTATATGTGCGTCATTGCCTCTGAGGCCTCTGGTCTGTTCCATTGGTCTATATCTCTGTTTTGGTACCGGTACCATGTTGTTTTGATTACTGTAACCTTGTAGTATCGTTTGAAGTCAGGTAGCACAATTCCTCCAGCTTTGTTCTTTTTGCTTAGAATTGTCTTGGCTATGTGGACTCTCTTTTGGTTCCATATGAAGTTTAAGGTGTTTTTTTTCCCGTTCTTTGAAGAGGGTCATAGGTAGCTTAATGAGGATAGCATTGAATATAAAAATTACTTTGGGCAGCATGGCCATTTTTACAATATTGATTCTTCATAACCATGAGCATGGAATGTTTTTCCATCTGTGTCCTCTCTTATTTTCTTGAGCAGTGGTTTGTAGTTCTCCTTGAAGAGGCTCTTTACATCCTTTGTTAGTTACATTCCTAGGTATTTTATTCTCTTTGTAGCAGTTGTGAATGGCAATTCATTCTTGATTTGGCTCTCTTTAAGTCTGTTATTGGCATACAGGAATGTTTGTGATTTCTGCATATTGATTTTGTGTCCTGAGACTTTGCTGAAGTTGCTTATCAGTTTCAGGAGATTTTGGGCTGAGATGATGGGATCTTGTAAATGTCGAATCATGTCGTCTGCAAATAGAGACAGTTTGACTTCCTCCTTTCCTAATTGAATGCAGTTTATTTCTTTCTCTTGCCTGATTACTCTGGTTAGAATATTCAGTACCATATTGAATAGGAGTGGTGAGAGAGGGCATCCTTGTCTGGTGCCAGATTTCAAAGGGAATGCTTCTGTTTTTGCCCATTCAGTATATCGGCTGTGGGTTTGTCATAAATAGCTTTTATTATTTTGAGATATGTTCCATCTATACCTAGTTTATTGGGAGTTTTTAGCATAAAGGTTGCTGAATTTTGTTGAAGGCCTTCTCTGCATCTATTGAGACAGACGTGGTTTTTGTCTTTGGTTCTGTTTGTGTGGTGAATTATGTTTATTGACTTGCGTATGTTGAACCAGCCTTGCATCCCTGGATGAAGCCTACTTGATTGTGATGGATAAGCTTTTTAATGTGCTGTTGCAATCGGTTTTCCAGTGTTTTATTGCAAATGTTAGCATCTATGTTCATCATGGCTATTGGTCTGAAGTTTTCTTTTTTTGTTGAGTCTCTGCTGGGTTTTGACATCAGGATGATGTTGGTCTCATGAAATGATTTGGGAAGGATTTCCTCTTTTTAGATTGTTTGGAATAGTTTCAGAAGGAGTGTCACCAGCCTCTCTTTGTATGTAAGTAGAATTCGGCCCTAAACTCATCTGGACCTGAGCTTTTTTTGGTTTGTAGGCTTTTAATTGCTACCTCAACTTCAGCCCTTGTTACTCGTCTATTCAGGGTTTTGACTTCTTCATGGTTTAGGCCTGGAAGGGTGCAAGTGTCCAGGAATTTATTCATTTCTTCCATGTTTACTGGTTTGTGTGCGTAGAGTTGTTTTTAATAATCTCTTATTATAGTTTGTATTTCTGTGGAGTCAGTGGTGATATCCCCTTTATCGTTTTTTATTGCATCTATTTGATTCTTCTCTCTTTTCTTTTTTATTAATCTGGCCAGGGGACTGTCTATTTATTTTATTGATCTTTTCAAAGAACCAGCTCCTGGATTTATTGATTTTTTTGAATTTTTTTGTTTCTATATCTCCTTCAGTTATCCTCTGATCTTGATTATTTCTTGTCTCCTGCTGGTTTTTGAGTATTTTTGATTTTGCTCCTCTAGGTATTTCAATTTTTATGATAGGGTATCAATTTTCTATCTTTCCTTGCTTCTCATGTGGGCATTAATTGGTATAAATTACCCTTCAGACACTGCTTTAAATGTGTCCCAGAGATTCTGGTACATTGTGTCTTCATTCTGGTTGGTTTTGAAAAGCATCTTTATTTCTGCCTTCATTTCATTGTTTATCCAGTCAACATTCAAGAGCCAGTTGTTCAGTTTCCATGAAGTTGTGCCATTCTTACTTAGTTTCTTAATACTGAGTTGTAATTTGGTTTCACTGTGGTCTGAGGGGCTGTTTGTTATGATTTCCATTCTTTTGCCTTTGCTGAGGAGTGATTTAATTCCAATTATGTGGTAAATTTTAGAGTAGGTGTGATGTGGTGCTGAGAAGAATGTATATTCTGTGGATTTGGGGTGGAGAGTTCCGTAGATGTCTATTATGTCAGCTTGATCCAGATTTGAGTTCAAGTCCTGGGTATCCTTGTTTTCTGTCTCATTAATCTGTCTAATATTGTCAGTGGAGTGTTAAAGTCTCCCAGTATTATTGAGTGGGAGTCTAAGTCTCTTTGTAGGTTGTTAAGAACTTGCTTTGTGGTCGGGCACGGTGGCTCAAGCCTATAATCCCAGCACTTTAGGAGGCCAAGGCGGGTGGATCACGAGGTCAAGAGATCGAGACCATCCTGGTCAACATGGTGAAACCCTGTCTCCACTAAAGATACAAAAAATTAGCTGGGCATGGTGGCACGTGCCTGTAATCCCAGCTACTCAGGAGACTGAGGCAGGAGAATTGCCTGAACCCAGGAGGCGGAGGTTGCAGTGAGCCGAGATTGTGTCATTGCACTCCAGCCTGGGTAACAAGAGCGAAACTCCGTCTCAAACAAACAAACAAACAAACAAACTTGCTTTGTATCTGGATGCTCCTGTATTGGGTGTGTGTATATTTAGGATCCTTTGCTCTTCTTGTTGCATTGATACTTTTACCATTGTGTAATGCCCTTCTTTGTCTCTTTTGGTCTTTGTTGGTTTAAAGTCTATTTTATCAGACTAGAATTGTAACTCCTGATTTTCTTGCTCTCTATTTGCTTGGTAAGTCTTCATCCATCCCTTTGTTTTGAGCCTCTGTGTGTCCTGGCATGTGAGATGGGTTTCCTGAATATAGCATCCCAATGGGTTTTGACTTTTTATCCAATTTGCCAGTCAGTGTCTTTTCATGGGAGCATTTAGCCCATTTACATTTAAGGTTAATATTGTTATGCGTGAATTTGATCCTGCCATTTTGAAGCTAGCTGTTTGTTTTGCCCATTAGTTGATGCAGTTTCTTCATTGCATCAATGCTTTTTACTATTTGGTACATTTTTGGAGTGGGTGGTACTGGTTGTTCCTTTCTATGTTTAGTGATTCTTTAAGGAGCTCTTGTAAGGCAGGCCTGGTGGTGATGAAATCTCTGAGTAATTGCTTATTTGTAAAGGATTTTATTTCTCCTTTGCTTATGAAGCTTAGTTTGGCTGGATATGAAATTCTAGGTTGAAAGTTCTTTTCTTTAAGGATGTTGAATATTGGCCCCCACTCTCTTCTGGCTTGTAGGGTTTCTGCGGAGAAATCTGCTGTGAGTCTTATGGGCTTCCCTTTGTGGGTAATCCGATCTTTCTCTCTGGCTGCCCTTAGCATTTTTCCCTTCATTTCCACCCTGGAGAATCTGACAATTATGAGCCTTGGGGTTCCTCTTCTTGAGGAATATCTTTGTGGTATTCTCTGTATTTCCTGGACTTGAATATTGGCCTGCCTTGCTAGGTAGTAAAAGTTCTGGATAATATCCTGAAGAGTGTTTTCCAGCTTGGATTCATTCTCTCTGTCACATTCAGGTACACCTATCAAATGTAGATTAGGTCTTTTCACATAATCCCATATTTCTTGGAGGCTTTGTTCATTTCTTTTCACTCTTTTTTCTCTAATCTTGCCTTCTCATTTTATTTCATTGAATTGATCTTCAGTCTCTGACATCCTTTCTTCTTTTCGGTCAATTTTGGTATTGAAACTTGTGTATGCTTCATGAAGTTATCATGCGGTGTTTTTAAGCTCCATCTGATCATTTATATTCTTCTCTTAGCTGTTTATTCTCATTAGCATTTAGTCAAACCTTTTTTCAAGTTTCTTAGTTTCTTTTCATTGGGTTACAACCTGTTCTTTTAGCTCAGAGAAGTTTGTTATTACCCACCTTCTGAAGCCTGTTTCTGTCAATTCATCAGACTCATTCTCCAACCAGCTTTGTTCCTGTGCTGATGAGGTGTTGTGATCCCTTGGAGGAGGAGAGGCATTCTGGTTTTGGGTGTTTTCATCCTTTTTGCACTGGTTCTTGCCATCTTTGTGGATTTACCTACCTGTGGTCTTCGATGTTGGTGAATTTTGGGTGGGGTGTCTGAGTGGACATCCTTTTTGTTGATGATGAAGTTATTTCTTTCTGTTTTTTAGTTTTCCTTCTAACTGTCAGGACCATCTGCTGTAGAACTGCTGGAGGTCCACTACAGACTCTGCTTCCCTGGGTATCACCTGTGGCTGCTGCAGAACAGTAAGAATTTCTGCCAATTTCTTCTTTTGTTACCTTAGTCCCAGAAGGATATCTGCCAGATGTCAGCTTGAGCTCTCCTTTATGAGGTGCCTCTCTGGATATACTGGGGTCAAGGAGCTGCTTGAGGAGACATTCTGACCCTTATATGAGCTCAGGTCTGAGCTGTGAGCTCTGTTGTTTCATTCAGAGCCACTGGGTAGGTATGTTTAAGTCTGCTGCAGCAGAACTCATAACCGCCTTTTGTCCCAGGTGCTCTGTCCTGGGAAGGTGGGGCTTTATTTATAAGTTCCTGATGTGCTGCTGCCTTTTTTCAGAGATGCCTCACCCAGCTAGGAGGTAGCTTAATTCCAGTCTGCTTGCAGAGGCATTGCTGAGCTTCTGTGGGCTCTGCCCAGCTGCTGTGTGAACTTCCTTGCCATTTTGTTTATAGAGGTGTAGTTAGAACTACCCCAATAATGGCTGTCTGCCTCAGTAGTGGTGGACTGCCTTGGTAATGGTGGACTGCCTCAGTAATGGCTGACACCCTTCCTCCAACAGAGGTGGACCTTCCAGGGTCCAGCTGAGCTTGCTGTGAAACTTTCAATCCAGAGCATTTCAGATTACTGGTCTTTGTGGGGGTGGGACCCACTCAGCCAGATCACCTGGCTCTCTGTTTCAGGCCCCTTTTTTTCAGTTGAATTGGCAGCTCCATCTCCCAGGTGTTCTAGGTGCCAGTTGAAACAGCTGCACAGATTTGTAAGAGTTTTCATGGGGACCCACTGTCCTGGTTGAAACAGTGGTGCTGTAAACTAGTGGTGATCTTCAGCCTGGGAATTTCCTGGTCCGTGGGCAGTTATAACTCATTTGGAAATATGGTGATCACTCACCCTCTGCGTTATTTTCGCTGGGAACTGCACTCCAGAGCTGTTCCTATTTAGCCATCTTGGATCTGCCCCTCAAATGTTGTGTTATTTTAAGAGGAGTAACCCTTACTCAGTTGATGGGACTAATATGGCCAATTTGAAAGGACAGCAAATTCTAGTATTTGAATGAACTACATTACTTGGGAAAATTGAACTAAGTTAATACAGAGAAATGTCAATGTAGGGGATAACTGTCTGACAGGGGTATCCGTGGAAACAGCTTTTTTCCTTTTGTCTCATGGGACCATATGAGGACTGCTAAGGAAGGTTAGAATGGTGGTAGGTTATACAGTAGGAACTCCTCCAGGAGAGAAATTGGGTGTTATTGATCTATCACAGTTCTTAGTATTATTTTTAATTATAGTAAATTATTGTTGAATGATGAAATGGGGTATTTCATCATTCTAACTTTGTGAATCTAAGTATAAAAAAAGTAGTTTGATATATTTGGTCAATTCAAACATGTGATTGGATGGTTTTCACTACTGTCAGAAGGTTTGCATCATTTGATGGCTTTTCCTGGTGTCAACACTTCTTTACATAAGGTGATCAACACATCCTGGTCTAAACAAAGAAAATACCTTACTGCCCTTGCCCACCCCCCTACAAAATGAAACCCTAACCATGTTATATGGTCTCCAAGGAAAAATATGCAAAGTCAGTGGTTTTTAACATCAGTTTTTTTTTTTTAGCAATCCAGTTCTGGGCAAGAGTTCAAAGGAAGTGTCTGTTACAATGTTAGACACTTTCCAACAGAGTGGAAAAAATTCCAACCACAATCTTAAATTTGACCAACTGCCATATCAAGTGATGGAATATTATGGTTTTTAATCTAAAATTTCTTGTTTGAAAGATTTTTAGCTACCATTTAGATACTGGTGGGAATGATATATCTGAATTCCTCAATGGGTGAAAATTTGCTTTGAAAAATACAGTCTTCTATGGAATAGAGAAGCCTACATTTGAGAGGTAAATTTAGTTCAGAAGTTTCTAAGTAAGATAAGAAGCTAGTCAACAATCTTTATCATTCTTTCCAGAAAAGAAGTATAGATACTAAATACTTGGCATTGAAATACATTTTAAGATATTAAAGCCATTTTAGTTTGAAATCTTGTTTCAGTGTAACCAAAAATTTATGATGCAGCAGTAGTATTATAAGATTAGCTTTTTAATTAAACTTGGTTTATCTACATAGCTTACAGTCCTTAGACTTTTTCTTCGTAATTAATCTTATATCTACCTTGTACAAGAAGTAGTTCTTGGAAAAGTTGAAAATTAGAGGAAGTATTCACTTAACAAAGAAGAAATAACATTGATCCATGGATGACAAACCCTTGATTGTCCAAGACAGTATTGATTTCCTATGATTATACTTTTAAACTAAATATGACGAGTTCCATATGAATTAAAACATAAGTTGAATTTTTTTAACCTTTTGTAAGAGTTAAGATAAATTAAGGTAAGAGATAAAATAAGATAAAAAATTTAAGAACTAAAAATCATTTGTAAAGCATGTGTTCTCAACTTGTTTTGGAAACTTGAAACCATATTTTTGTAGGAAAAGTAGGTAGACAAGGAGAGGAAAATTTTTCAAACAGAATGAGTCATTATCAACTAATTTTTTTACACTTCCTCACAGGACAGTCTTTGTCATTGATATGCTCTGCTTACAAAATTTGGACTATGATCTGAGGTTACACATTCTGTAGTTCTGTATTTAATCCTTGCATGCATTTGTTTCCTTTTCAAGATTGATTCTGAAGTTTAGAATTCAGTTGTTTTTCTGAGAAGTGTGATCTGAGATTGATTTCTTGCAAAATGAAAAGTAAAAGACGTACCATTATGGGGAAATGAATGAAAGAAACTTATATGTGAATCCTAATTGTAATAGTTGATGCCAGCCTATCTTTATGACAAAGATTTGTGATGAACTTTGACTAGCATCAGGAGTGAAAATGTTTGGTTCTCCATTTAAATTCTAAAGAGCAAAATGCACCTGTAAACTTCTGAATAGCTGTAGTACCAAATTTGGTGACTGCTGATTGAATTCAGATGTGGTTGCAGCTGGAAATCATTGTGGCCTCTTAGTTACTAGATGACTGAGGATATTAGACTGTGAAAATCTGGATATGTATAGAAAATATAATGTTTTTAAATTTATTTTTCTACACTCCTCTTTTTTCATACTTATTTCACTTCTCTCCTTCCTTTTGAATTCTAAGAAAAATATATGCTTGTGGTAGAAACTCTATTTCAGGAGATTATTTAGTAAAATATCAAAGTCAGTTTCCTCCATGCTACTTTTCCCAATTTTACTGTTAAGTGGCTTTAACACACTGTACATAATGCCATGTATATCACAGGTGTTTAAAATATTTTATTTTTTTACTGATTTAGTTTTTTTTTGTATTTTGACTTTGTTGCCATATAAAATTTTTATTTGTTTGTAGTAACACAGTCTTTCTTTGTGGCTTCTGGGTTAGGACATATTTAGGACAGCTTTCTCTATCTGAAGCTTATAAAATACTGTGCTCATGTATTTTCTATTATTTGTATTTTATTTAAAAATGTGTATCTTTAATCCAGCTAGAATTTTATTTTGTGTTTGTTTTCTTCTCTTTTTTTTTGTTTTGGTTCTGAAAGTTCTGTGGAAAGGACATTGTGATCTTTTTCTTAAATAATTGACTAGCCAGTTGTCCTCTCTCTTTTGTTTTACATTTTAAATATCACAACATTTTCTCCCTTAAGTTCAAACAAGGGAGAACAAAGCTTTATATGGTCACTATCAACTCTTTCATTTTTTGATCTCATAACAAAAGTTTGCAGTATCTCAGTGGTATTAATAAACACAGCTCCAGGGAAAATTGTCATAAAAGAAGGAATTTATTGCATATTCAGTCTGCTTTTTATTTGAAGTAGAATGCTCTTCTGATTTATTTAAAAGTGCAATAGGGTAGTTGAGGAGAGCTTTTGATGGAGAATTTCTTGACAAGTGAATTTTTATAAAGCCATTAAATGGCGAATTCCTGGTTATTGGAAAGTTTTGTTTTGTCCAGTTGGAAGATGAAGTGAGGCAGACAATTTTACAATTCAAAAATTTTAAAGAAACCATCACATTGAAGCTATATAAGGAATATAGATTTTATTAAAATTTTAACTGTACCTGGAATTCTATATTCTTCGCCATATATTAGGTGATGGTAAAAAAGCAATTTTGTCTTGGCTCTGAGCATGGTTTCATGGAGAAGCCAATCACCCTTATCTGTCTGCAAACTCAAAGAAAGAACTGATTGCTATAGTCACATGAAAAGCAAAAATTCGTTAATAATAATCAAAGATTCTTGCTTTTCTGTCTCTTTTCTATCCCCCTACCATGGACGCATACTCCCTGACCTGTAAACTTCTAATGAAAGTGGTATGGTCTAAAAGATTGTTGTAGGGACCAGGAAACAGAAAATCTGTGTCCCTGATGAATTTTGTGAAGGAAAATAAATGTCAAAAATTAATAACTGCCCATTGCAAGTAGTGAATTCAGTCAAAATGAAGAACTAATAGATTGGAAGCTAAGGGGCATGATCCTGCCAGAGATGTGGAATAGTTTAATGAACTAAAGGCACACACTCTGAAGTCTAACTACCTGGGCTCCAATTCTAGCTCTGTGGCTTGATGTGGTGTTTATTATTTATTGGCAACAAGGTTTTATTTAGCCTCTGTGGCTTGCAATTTCCTCTTCTGTAAAAACAGGATTATGAGGCTAAATTAATAGAGGTAAAACATTTAGTTCAATGAATGCTAATGAATACTCTTTAAAGTTTTTGTTCTTTAAGAGGGATGTGTCTTTCAGAATCCATACACTCAACATTCATAATTGTAAAATACTAAAAATAAAATTGTGCTTCAGGTAATTTAGAGACTATCAGAAAAGTTATATCCTGACACAGCCTTCGTGTGTCTTCTTTTCAATATTCTATCTAGATTCAACTTTCTTGAAAGTACATTGCAATGATTAATAAAGCCTAACAAGTCCACCTTTAGAGTCTAACTTTTCTTCAAAATGTGTTTTTTTCAAAAATATATTAGGAATACATCATTTTGAAGAGAATATAATATTTTTAAAAACTATAATTCTACTACCCAGTAAAAACCTCATATAAGATTTAATATTTACTTCTACACTTTTCTTCTTAAGATTCATAGCTATTTTTCCATATCATTATATATTTATAAAAATGATTTCTAACAGCTGTATAATATTCTTTTAATCATGGTGTTTTAATCTTTTAATCATAGTGTTTCTAACCATTCAGATAGATCTGTATAACTATGTCTATTTTACAGTATTTCTTGCTACAAATAAAGCTGGTAAGAAATCCTTTTTTTAATATCTTTGTTTGCCAAGGACAGATTTCTAAAACACACTCTCCTCTGAGGATATATGTTACCTAGGACCTTGGTACATATTGCCAAATTGTTTCCCAGAAAGTTTGTGCCAATTTCTATTTCTACCAGCTGTATTGCTGCTACATTTAAGATAACATTTTTAAAAATTGTTGCCATTTTGATTGGCTATCTATTTATGTCTTAATTTTCATCTCTTTAATAAGTCTTATTTTTTTACAAGTATTCTTAAGAATCCATGTGTATTTTTAAATTAAACTTATATTTCATTAATTTTTAAAATGTTATTTCATTAATTTTTAAAATGTTTGTGAGTTAGCCATCAAGATTAAAGTTAATTATCATTTGCATTTATTCAGCTACTTGAAATTAATGTCTTATTTTATAGATTAAAACTTTTCTCTAATGCAACCATGCTATTTGGGTTAAATGAAAATGTTTATTTGGGGCTAATTTTAAACCTAGTTTAAAACCTAATTTAAAATTTTAAACCTAGTTTACAATTACTAATTTTAATTATAATTTTAAATATAGTTTAAAATTACTGTTAAAAATTACATCTGTTATTCCAAGCTTTTTCCTCTTATTCAGGTGTCCACCTTCGAGGTTCTATATTTGCTGGATGCTTGTACCTGACTACACATTATCTCCTAAGAAATCCTAACTAGACCTACCTTTGTATTTATTTCCTTAAACTCAGTCATTTCTTTACATACTTACTGTGTTAGTCCATTTGTGTTGCTAAAAAGGAATACATGAGACTGGGTAATTTATAAAGGCAAGAGGTTTATTTTAGCCCATGATTCTGCAGACTGTACAGGAAGCATGGCACTGGCATCTGCTCTGGAAGTTTTCAATTGTGGTGGCAGATGGGGGCAGGGGTAGCAACATGTCACATGGCAAGAGGCAGTAAGAGAGAGAGGAGGAGATGTCAGGCTCCTTTAAACACCAAGCTCTTGCCTGAACTACTAGGGTGAGAAGTCATTACCAGGGGGAGGGCACCAAGCCATTCATCAGGGTTTCATCTCCATTACCCAAATACCACCCACCAGTCTCCACCTCCAACATTGGGAATCATATTTCAAAATGAGATTTGGAGGGGACAAACATCCAAACAATATCATTTATTCTCTTAAATTCTACCTGGCTGACACACCAGTATCTCCAGGCAAAAGGATGTAATATCCTCTAGTTAGATCACAATGGATTAACAGTCTTTCTCTCCTAGATTGTTTTTTGTTGTTGGTTTTTTTTTTTTTTTTT
>CM052663.1:38470799-38539766 GCA_028533165.1 Leontopithecus rosalia
CCAAATATGGGTGAGGGGGCAGAAGGCAGCAAAACACACTGCCACGTGTGTACCTATGCAACTATCTTGCATGTTCTGCACATGTACCCCAAAACCTAAAATGCAATAAAAATTAAAAAAAAAAAAAAAGAAAATAGTCTAATTTGAGGGCTAGGGACAAATTGAGGTGAAACGTACTTCCTCATACCTCTAGTAGGAAATAGAATATTAAAAGTAATAGCAAAATTTTCCAAAATAATCACAATTAAATGTATCTCATTATTTTATTCCATTCTATGTAATTATGTCTTGCCTCACTGCATCTTGGTTCTGCAATATACTCTATACATTTGTGTGCTTCTGGATAAAAAAGGGGTCCCAGTAGTTGTTTTCATGTCAGTTCTGAAGCAAGAGCATTATAGTTTACTTATCCAGATATCAATAGTGAATAGAATGTTGAATAAACTTTGCTGAGAGCCTAATTCTTTATTTAAACCAAATTTTTAGTTTAGAGCTTAGAAAAATGTCTTCAGGTAAAGATCAGAGGGAAGACATTACCTGCTGATGATAAAACTGAATGCTTGTAGTTTTACTTAGCCAACAATATCAAAAGTCTTTCCAAGTACTCAATAGTGTCCTATGTGTGTGTGTATGCACAACATTTTTTAAGGCTCATATAATATATATGAAAATACTATATGTTGGGCCACAAAACAAGTACCAATAAATTTAAAAGAACTACATCAAATATATTTTCTGATAGCGACAGAATTCATTTAGAAATAAGATCCATAAGAAAAACCCAAAATATTTTAAAATCATATCACACACTTGTAAGTAACTTAAGAAATCATAAAGAAAAATTAAAATATTTTAACTAAATAAAGCAAACACATAGCATATCAAAATATCATATACAATTAAGTATAAGCTTAAATGAATATCATATACAATTAAGTGTAAGCTTAAATGAATAATTATAAGTTCAATGTCTTACACAATAAAAGAAGAAAGGTCTAAAGTCAATAATGTAGGCTGCTTCTTTAAGGAGCTAGAAAAGTATATTGTTCCTGTGGCAAGCTAAGTAAAGGAATAGTGAAAATAAGAGTAGATACCAATGAATTAAAAGTCACACCAAAAAAAGAAAATAATTCATTTTTTTTTAAATTAATAAAATGGACAAACCTTCATTAGACTAATCAAAAAAATGTAAAAAGGTGATACAAAGTACTAATATAACAGATGACAAAGGATATGCCAGAAGATATTTGATAGCAGTAGAAGAGTGCAGAATGAGAACTCCCTATCTCAAATGGTTGGGACCAGAAGTGTTTCTAATATCAGATTTTATGTTTCATATACTTATATTCATAGCCTGAAGGTTATGAATATTGTGAAATTTTATATAATATTTTTAACAATTTTGTACATGAAACAAAATTTTGACTACATTTTGACTATAATTTATCACATGAGGTTAGATGTGGAATTTTTCCACTTGTAGTGTCATGTCAGTGCTCAAAAAGTTTTGGATTTTGGAGATTTTGGATAAGGGATGTTCAACCCGAATTAAGATAACATCATGAACAACTTATAGCAAATACCTTCAACAAAATTGATAAGAAAGAGAAAACACTATCCCTGAAATATATGAAAAACACATTATTCTGATTTTTACAAAAATTAGATAAAGATGTTACAAAGAAAGAAAACTGTAGATCAATATACCTCAAGAGCATGGATGCACAAATCCTTAACAAAATATCAGCATATCAAATCCAGCAGTATATAGAAAAGATAATATAAAAGATAAAGATATATGTGTGTGTATATATATATATATACACACACATATATATACATATAAAGATATGTAGAAGATAAAGCATCATGAGTAATTGAAATTTATTCTAAAACTGCAAGATTTTTAAAAGCTTAAAATAGATTATAATTTACAATATGGAGTAAAAAGCAGAAAAAAAAGATGATCATCTCATATTATGCAGATGTACACATAGTATAAAAATTTTATAATATTCAAGAATCATTCATAAATTTAAAAGTCTTAGGAAACTATAATTAGAAAGAAGTACTTTCAATCTAATAAAGACTGAAAAATTTACAGCTAACATCAAACTTACTGATGAAAGACAAATAGCTTTCCCCCTAAGATCAGTAACAAGGCAACATCATCTACTCTAATTCTATTCTTCTCTCCGAAGATCCTAGCCAGCCCAAAAAGAAGGGTGTGGGAGGGGAGAGCAAGTTAGAGAGAAAGAGAGACAGAGACAGAGAGAGAGTGAAAGGAAGGAAGGAAACAGGAGGGAGGTTACATTGAAAAAGAAAAAAATTTACTTCCGTTAACATAATCATGTTCATAAAAATCCTGGCTGGGCGTGGAGACTCACACCTGTAATCCTAGCATTTTGGGAGGCCAAGGCGGGTGGATTACTTGAGGTCAGGAATTTGAGAACAGTTTGGCCAACGTGGTGAAACCCTGCCTCCACTAAAAATACAAAAAAAGTTTAGCCAGGCTTGGTGCCAGCTGCCTCTAATCCCAGCTACTCAGGAGGGTGAGGCAGGAGAATCACCTGAACCTGGGAGACAGAGGTTGCAGTGAGCCGAGATTATGCCAATGCCTGGGAGACAGAGTGAGAATCTATCTCAAAAAAATGAAAATAAAAATAAGTGAAATAAATTCTACAATCCTATCAAAATGTTAGAACTAATAACTGAATATACTTAAATCACAGATACAAGGTCCATATTCAAAGGATTGTACTTCTTCAATAATATTTGTTTTAATAAACATATATAAAATAGAATTGTCAAATTGCCACTTATGGTACTATCAAAATCATGAAACATTTAAGAGATACATTTAGTGTTTTAGTCTGTTCAGTTTGTTATAACAAAACCTCTGTAAATTAAGTGGCTTATAAGCAACAAACATTTATTTCCTTACAATTCTGAAGGCTAGCAAGTCCAAGAACAAGATAGCAGCAGATTTGGTGTCTGCTCAAGGCCCATTCATCGAAGTGGGCTCCTTCTAGCTGGGGTCTTTGGAGTCTTTTTCACAAGGACACTAATCCCATTCATGAGAGCTCCAAATTTATGACTTAATCACCTCCTCAAACACCCTCCCCCTTAATACTATCAAATGGGGAATTAGGTTCCAACATATAAATTTGGGAGTGGGGGCCACGAACATTTGGACCATAACATATGGAGCCTACAAAACATTGTATTATCACAGAATACTGGAAACTGGGGAATTTGTAAGGAAAATAAATGTATTTCTTACAATTATGGAGACTGAGATGTCCCTGGTCAGGGGTTCAAATCTGAATAGAGCCTTCTTGCTGCTGGGAATTCTGGAGAGTCCAGAGGAGGTGCAGGACATCACCTGACAAGAAAGCTAAGCATGCTAACATGCTTGCTGAGGGCTCTCTTCCTCTTTATAAAGCCACAGTTCCCTCCTGTAACTCATTAACCCATTAACCTATGAATGAATTCATCTGTTTATAAGGGCAGAGCCCTCGTGATCCAATCACCTCTTAAATGCCCTACCTTTAAATATTGCTATAATGGGGATTAAGTTTTAAGTTCTCAATACATGAAATTTTGGAACACATTCAAACCATAGAACTTAATTTTTCTTTTTTTTTTGGAGACAGAGTCTCATTCTGCAGCCCAGGCTAGAGTGCAGTGGACACAACTCAGTTCATTGTAACCTCCCCTCCCAGATTCAAATGATTCTCCTGCCTCAGCCTCCCTAGTAGCTGGGATTACAGGTGCATACCACCAAACCTGGCTAGTTTCTGTATATTTAGTAGAAACGAGGTTTCACCATGTTAGCCAGGCTAGTCTCAATCTCCTGACCTTGTGATCCACCCGCCTTGGCCTCCAAAAATAACAGGCATGAGCCACCGTGCCTGGCCCATACCAGCTAATTTTAAAACTTACAATAGTAATTAAAACAGTGTTGTATTGGTATAAAGATGAACATACATAGCAATAAAATGATAGAAAGTTGATAAAAGACACATATACATGTATTATATGTATGTATATGTATCTATTACATATATTAAGGTGTTATATATTTACTATGGCATCATATATATTTATATATTTAATATATGTTAAATAATTTAATATATATGTAAAATTAACTTTTTGACAAATGTACTGAGGAAATTAAATAGCAAAGTATTTTAAACAAGAGGTATTAAAACAATAGAATATCCATATGTGGAGAAAAGAGAAAACTTATTTCTACCTTTACTTCTACCTCATAGTATATTAAAAAAAACCACTCAAAATGGCTCATAAAAGTTTTATAGTTCTTTTATATAAAACTGTAAAACTTTTAGCAGAAATCATAGGAGAATGTTCATGACTTGGCATAAGCAAAGATTTCTCAGGAAACAAAAATCCCATAAACCTTAAAAAAATTGATAAATTTTAGCAAAATTAAACTTCAGCAAAACACAAACCTTAAAAAAAAGATAAACTTCAGCAAAATTAGCGACTTCATTGCTTTAAATGTAACATTACATAAATAAAAAGGCCACTAGTGAACGGGAAAAATTATTTATAATATGTACATCTAAAAAAGAACTGTATCTAGAATACATTAAGAAATCTTACAATTCAATAAAAAGATGAACAATCCAATACAAAAGTCTAGTTTTCTGTTGTTGTATCTCTGACAGATTTTAGTATTAAGTGATACTGACCTCACAGAGTAACTTAGGGAGGAGCACTTCCTTCTCATTTAAAAAAAAATTATTTTAGTAGGTATATCTGGTAGAATTCTGCTGTGCATCTATGTGGTCCAGGGCTTTTCTTGTTTGTCTATTTTTTGCTTGTTTGGTTGGTTGGTTTGGTTTAGATTGATTGTTAGGGTTTTTACGACCGATGCCATTTAACAACACGATATTGATCAATTCAGTGCTTCAATGTCTTTCTGTTTCAATATTGGGAGATTGTGTGTTTCCAGGAATGTATCCATTTCCTCTAGATTTTCTAATTTGTGTGCATAGAGCTGTCAAACAGTATTTTCTAGGTATCTTTTCTATGTCTTCTGGATCCATTGTTAGGTTATTTTTATCATTTCTGATTGTACTTATTTGGACTTTTTAATTTTTTTTTTTTTTGCTAATCTAGCTACCAGTCTATTCATCTTGTTAATTTCTTCAAATAACCAAGTATCAATTTCATCAATATATTTTGTGGATTTTTGCATGTCAATTTCATTGAGTTCTTCTCAAAATTTAGTTATTTCTTTTCTTCTGCTGGCTTTGGTGTTGGTTAGTTTTTTGTTTTCCAGGTCCTTGAGGTGCAAAATGGGACTATTAATTTGAGATCTAATTTCTTGATGAAGATATTTAGTGCTACAAACTTCTCTCTTAGTACTGCTTTAGTTGCATCCCAGGGATTTTGTTGTGTCCTTAATTTTATTAGTTTCACATGTTTTTAAATATCTGCCTTAATTTTGATGTTCACTCAGGAGTATTCAGGAGCAAGTACTTTAATTTTACAAATTTATATGGTTTTGAAAAAATCTTTGTGGTATTGAGAGTGTTCTTGATATGATTTTGATTTTTTTGAATTTATGGAGACTTGCTTCATGAGCAAACATGTGGTTGATCTTAGAATATGTTCCATCTGCCTATGAGAAAAATGTATATGCTGTGATTGTTAGGTGGGATGTTGTGTAGATGTCTATTAGGTCCAATTAATCAACTGTTAAGTTTCAGTCCAGAGTTTCTTTGTTAGTCTTCTGCCTCAATGATGATTCTAATGCTCATTTGGGCACTGAATTCTCCCACTATTATTGTGTAGCTGTCTACATCTTTTCATATGCCAAGAGGACCGAGTTTTGTGAATCTAAAAAATTGACAAGCGGGACCTAGTTAAACTAAAGAGCTCCAGCACAGCAAATGAAACTATCAATAGAGTAAAGAAACAACCTACAAAATTGGAGAAAATATTCACAAACTATGTATCTGAGAAAGGTCTAATATCTAGATTCCATAAGGAGTTTAAACAAATCAACACACACACACAAAAATCCTATTTAAAAAAATGGGCAAAGGACATAAAAAGATACTTTTCAAAGAAGACAACATACAAGTGCCCAACAAACATGAAAAAATAATTATCATCACTAATTATCAGTCATTCAAATCAAAGCCAAGATTAGATACCATCTCACACCAGTCCAAATGACTGTTATTAAAAAGTCAAAAACAACAGATGTTGGTAAGCCTGTGAATGATGGGAATGCTTACACACTGTTGGATGGAATGTAAATTAGTTCAGCCACTATGGAAAGCCATTTAGAGATTTCTCAAAAAACTCAGAACTACCATTTGACTCAGCAATCTCAATACTAAATATATACCTAAAGGAAAACAGATTATACCAAAAAGACACATGTACTCACATGTTTATTCCCATGCTATTTACAATAGCAAAGACATGGAGTCAACCTAGGTGCCCATCAATGGCAGATTGGATAAAGAAAATGTGGTACCTAAACACCATAGACTACTACACTGCCATAAAAACCTTTGGTCAAGCATTGAATTTAAGTGGTCAAGTGTCAAGCTTAAGTCCATAGTTACTTTGTTAGTTTTCTGACAAATTGTATCCTTTACAGCAAAGTGGATGAAGCTGGAGGCCATAATCCTAAGGGAATTAACACAGAAACAGAAAACTAAATACTACATGTTCTCACTTATAAATGGGAGCTAAACATTAAGTAGTCATAAACATAAACATAGTAACAGTAGACACTGTGGATAACTAGAGGGTGGGAAAAGAGAGGAGGGAACGGATTGAAAAACTAACTATTGGGTACTATAATCACTACATGGATGCAATATACTCATGTAACAAATCTGCACATGTACGCCCTGAATCTAAAATAAAAGTTGAATTAAAACAATGAAAAATAAAAACAGAAGTATGGAAATAATATGAACGGCCAATAAACATAAAAATATATAAATTTTTTTTTGAGACAGAATCTCCCTCTTTCGCCAGGCACCAGGCTGGAGTGCAATGGCTGATCTTAGCTCACTGCAACCTCGGCCTCCCGGCTTCAAGCAATTCTCCTGCCTCAGCCTCCTGAGTAGCTGGGACTACAGGTGTGCACCACCACACCCAGCTAATTTTTGTATTTTAGTAGAGACAGGGTTTCACTATGTTGGCCAGAATGGGCTCAATCTCTTGACCTCATGATCCGCCCGCCTCAGGCTCCCACATAAAAAAGATTCTTAACAGAATTAGCCATCAGAGAACTGCTGATATATCTACAAGAACATATCAACTAGCTTGTATACATATTAAATAGTCAATTCCAAGTGTTGCCAAGTTCAGGAGCAACTGGAATCTCACATATTGCTGGTTGGAATATAAGATATTATAACCACTCTGGAAAACAGTTTGGCAACTCCTAGTTAAACCTATACTTACCATAATACCCAGCAATTCCACTTTTTAAGTATTTACCTAAAGGAAATAGCCTATGTGCCTATGTCCATAAAAGGATTTGTACAGAATGTCTATGCCAAGTAACTACTGACATACACAATAATGTGAATGGATTATACAAACATTATTCTGAACCACCCCCACAAAAAGACAGAAATAAAAGAATATAAACTGTACAATTGTATACTACATGTATCTCTATTTATGTGAAGTACTAAAACTTGTAAAAACTGCTATACACTAATAGAAATCAGATTAGTAGTTATTTGTTGTGAGAGTTTAGGGTAGCACAATTGAATACAAACTTTTGGAGGTACAGCAAACTTTTGGAGATGGAAAAATTCTATATCTTGTTTAGCGTAGTGGTTACCAGGGCATATACATTTTTAAATGTGTGAATTTCAATGGTGAAAAGTGTCCTTCAATAAAGTTTATTAAATAAAATCTATTAAAAGGTACCAGTTATGATGTGATATCCTAATTTTCTTTTTTATTTTTAGAGATGAATTCTCACTCTGTCATCCAAGCTGGAATGCAGTGGTGTGATCATGACTCACTGCAGCCTCAAACTCCTGGGCCCAACAGATTCTTTCACTTCAGCCTCCAGAGTAACTAACACTACAGGCATGCATCATCATTCCCAGCTAAGTTTTAACATTTTTTATAAAGACAGAGTCTTGCTATGTTGATGAGGATGGGCTTGAACTCCTGACCACAAGTGATCATCCTACCTTGGCCTCCCAAAGTGCTGAGATTACAGGTAAGAGCCACTAAGCCTGGCTAATGTCCTAAATTCTACTTTCTTATATGCAAAGATAAGGGTAGAAAACCAGTATAAACACTAATCTAAAACCAGAAATATGGGAGGGATTTCTTCAGAAACAATGAGAAACAAAGGCAGAACTGATCAGGGGGCTTACTCCTATAATCTAGTAATTACTATTACTACAGAAATAGTAATCTCTATTAAAGTAGAGCTCTCGGGTAAATTAACAAATACATATATACCTGGTTATAAACTCATTCAGGGTAAACAATATCAAAACAAAACATAATAACAACCAACCTAAAAAACGCTATGAAATAAGAATACTTAAAGGACTTAAAGAGATAAAGAAGCAAAATATCTAATAAAAGAGGATCCCGTGTTTAAGAAATGGCATATTTGTAAAAGGAACCAGTATAAATTCTAGAAATAAAAATTTATAGCCAATGTAAACAAAACTTGGTGGATGAATTCAGTTACAGGTTATACATTTCTAAAAAAGAAAATTAGTGAAGTAGAAGAGTATAGAAATCATCAACTATGCAGTACAGAAAGACAATACTTGGCCGGTCATGGTGGCTCATATCTGTAATTCTGGCACTTTGGGAGGCCCCGGCAGGTGGATCACCTGAGGTCAGGAGTTCAAGACCAGCCTGACCAACATGGCAAAACCCCATCTCTACTAAAAATACAACAATTAGCAAGGCACAGCGGCATGTGCCTGTAGTCCCAGCTATTCAGGAGGCAGAGGCAGGAGAAACACTTGAACCCGGGAAGCAGAGGTTGCAGTAAGCCAAGACCACGCCACTGCACTTCAGCCTGGATGACAGAGCAAGACTCCATCTCAAAAAACAAACAAACCAAAAAAAAAAAAGCAACATCAAAAGAAAGACAATAACTTAGAAAATGTGATAGCATTATTAAAATGAGAAAGTAAAATATTCACCCAAAAGGAGTTCTGTGAGGAACAAATACAGAGAATAGAGTGGTGAATTAATTGTACTAATTACCACAATTCTCCCTGTATCTAGATTCCACATGTGACTTTGATACTCCTTTCATAAAGGTGTTGACTATATTTTCCTCCGCCTTGTTTCTGAGTTGACATGTGGTTTAATTTAGCCAATAGGTTTAGCAGACATTATATAAGCAAAGACTGTGCAAGCTGTTACATAAGCTTTGCGATGGACAGATGAACAAGCCAGGCCAGCTTACTGGGAGGTGAGGAATGTATGACACAGAGCCAAGTTACCCGTTATCCCAAGGTCATCCTAGATTAGCTGGCAGAGTGCTGACTCCCAGACATGTGAGTAAACCTAGCGGAGATACAGAAAGACACCAAGACAACCCACAGCTGATCACGAATGCACAAGTGGCCGTGCCCAAATCAGTCAAGCTCAGTCCACATCAACTGAACCCCACATCTCATGATCTAAATAAAAATGCTAATTGTGGTATGCCACACATTTTTTGTCATTGTTCATTATGCAACATTACTGTGACAATGAAGAGTTGATGTAAGAAGTTATACTCAAAGAATGGTGAGAATTTTCCTGAATTAAAGAGTACACAGCATGTGAAAAATGTGACATCATGGTAAATTCAGAAACTGGAAATGTTCGGTAGCTTTGATTACTAGTAGGATGCCTGAAGATATCTCAAAAGGTATAAATAAATTTTTTAAAACGGAATTAATATTACTTTATTATAATCTAAAATATAGTAACACAAGCCATGCAGTCTTTTTTTCAGGTAGGAGAATCATACCATAAAATCAAATTGTCCTAGGATTTATACTCCAAAAAATTATGCAGGCATATTTTACCTTTTAACCATGTGCTAGTTTCCTAGGGCTGTTGTGATGAAGTATCATGCTAGATGCCTTTTATAAAGGCAACAACAATTTATTGTCCATAAGTCTAGAGGCTGGTTATCCAAAACCAAGTTGTCAGCAAAATCATGCTCCCTTTGAAATCTGTAAGGGAGAATCCTTTCTTCCCTCTTGTCAGCTTTTGGTGGCTTACCAGAAATCCTCGGCATTCCTTGACTTGAAACTACAGCACTCCAATCTCTGCCTCCATCATCACAACCCGCCCCCACCAAGTCTCTTTTCTTCTAAGAACACCAGTCATATTGGATTAGAGACCATATGATTTGCATATGACTTCATCTTAACTTGATTATATTTGCAAAGACACCATTTCTAAAAAAGGTTACATTCATAAGTACCAGGGATTAGATTTCAGCATAACTTGTTGTGGGACACCATTCTCCCCATAAAAAAAAATTATCAAATTCATGAAATAGATTCATAGTTCATCATAGCTCTTTTCTTGCATGTGCTATTTTAATGTGCAGAAGAATTATTTAAATATTCTGTGTCAAATGTATGTACTTGAGACTGGTATATGCAAATTATTAACACATTCTGGTTCTAAAATCAAAATTAATATACCATTATTCCTATTAATCAAGTACAAAATCATCTTTTGACCAAGTTTTCTAAAGTATTGAAAATATATGACATGTAGCATTTTGAAGAATATGACTACATTATTGGGTTAAGTTTGTGAATAGAGTATAACCCTTTATATAATTGCAGTATGAAAAAGCATACTATTCTTTAAGGTGCATTTCAAAATAAAAAGTCCTTAAACTAAAAATCAATTTTTATCTTTACCAAATTCTAATTGATTTGTTTTCCTATTATCAAGAATGGTATGGAAATATTTTATAGACTGTATAACAGATTTTCCAGCATGCAGTCAGTCCACAATATATGTTAAATATTGCCTTTCCTTTCTTGTGATCAAAAAAATTAAAAATGATTTTTTTTTTACCACACAGAGTGTTAAATTGAATAATAGTGGAAGTGATATATTCCCTTTTAGTCTTGATCCATTATGTAAACTTTTATAGCTACTCATAGTCAAAATACTTGGTGTTTTAAGTTGTTTTCTCTTTTTTAGAAAAGCAAATATATGGAAAGCTCAAAGTTCACATTCTTACTAAGGACAAAATGTTTGTAGTTATTTAGAAACAAAACTTAAAATTTTTGGACTAGAAATGCACACAAGAATTCCATAACTTCTGAGAGCGCACATAGCCAAGAAAATTCTAAGCAAAAAGAACAAAACCAGAGGCATCATGCTATCTGATTACAAAATACACTACAAAGCTATAGTAATCAAAACAGCATGGTACTGGTACCAAAACAGAGACATAGACCAATGGAACAGAACAGAGGTTTTGGAGGCAATGACACACATCTACAACCATCTGATCTTTGACAAACCTGACAAAAACAGGCAATGTGGAAAGGATTACCTGTTTAATAAATGGTGTTGGGAAAACTGGCTAGCCATGTGCAGAAAGCAGAAACTGGACCCCTTCCTGACACTTTACACTAAAATTAACTCCTGATTGATTAAAGACTTAAACATAAGACCTAACACCATAGAAACCCTAGAAGAAAACCTAGGCAAAACCATTCAGTACATAGGCATAGGCAAGGACTTCAGGACTAAAACACCAAAAGCATTGGCAACAAAAGCCAAAACAGACAAATGGGATCTAATTAAATTCCAGAGCTTCTGTATAGCAAAAGGAACAATCATTAGAGTGAATTGGCAACCAACAGAATGGGAAAAAAAATTTGCAATCTACCTGTCCGACAAAGGGCTAATATCCAGAATCTACAAAGAACTAAAACAGATTTACCAGAAAAAAAAAACCCATCTAAAAGTGGGAGGATACAAACAGACACTTTTCAAAAGAAGACATGTATGAGGCCAACAAACATAAGAAAAAATACTCATCACCACTGACTATTACAGAAATGCAAATCAAAACCACATTGAGATACCACCTCACACCAGTTAGAATGGCGATCATTGAAAAATCTGGAGACAACAGATGCTGGAGAGGATGTGGAGAAATAGGAACACTTTTACACTATTGGTGGGAGTGTAAACTAGTTCAACCATTGTGGAAGACAGTGTGGTGCTTCCTCAAGGACCTAGAAATAGAAATTCCATTTGATGCAGCAATCCCATTACTGGGTATATACCCAAAGGACTTTAAATCATTCTATTATAAAGAAACTTGCACACATATGTTCATGTCGGCACTCTTTACAATAGCAAAGACCTGGAACCAACCCAAATGCCCATCAATGATAGACTGGACAAGGAAAATGTGGCACATATACACTATGGAACACTACGTAGCCATAAGAAAATGATGAGTTCGTGTCCTTTGTAGGGACATGGATGAATCTGGAAACCATCATTCTCAGCAAATTGACACAAGAACAGAAAATCAGATACCACATGTTCTGACTCATAGGCAAGTGATGAACAATGAGAACACATGGACACAGGGAGGGGAGCATCACACACTTGAGTCTGTTCGGGGGAGCCAAGGGAGGGACAGCCCAGGGGTGGGGAGGTCAGGGAGGGATAATATGGGGAGAAATGCCATATGTAGGTTACAGGGTGATGGAGGCAGCAAACAACATTGATATCTGTGTACCTATGCAACAATCCTACATGATCTGCACATGTACCCCAGAACCTAAAGTACAATTAAAAAAAAAGAATTCCGTAACTTCTTTGGGAGACCAAGGCTGGCAGATAGCCTGAATTCAGGAGTTTGAGACCAACTTGACCAACATGGTGAAACCCTGTCTCTACTAAAAATACAAAAAAAATTAGCCAGGTATTGTGGCAGCCACCTGTAATCCCAGCTACTCAGGAGACTGAGGCAGGAGAATCACTTGAACCTGGGAGGTAGAGGTTGCCATGAGCTGAGATCACACCATTGCACTCCAGCCTGGGTGACAAGAGCAAGACTCCATCAAAAAAAAAAAAAAAAAAAAAAAAAGAATTCCATAACTTCAAAGTTTGCACACAGTATAAGGTAGACATTTGCTATGGCAGTGCCAATAGCTATTCATTTGACAAGCAACCAGCATCAACTATTTTAAAGATACTTCCTGAAATGTTTCATAATACTAAAGCTCCATTGCAATGTAATACTATTAAAACACAGAGTTTGGAGGAAAATAAACTGAAGCATTTCTCCAAAGCCAATTTTCATTAGACAGCTATTCCAGAAACACATTATATAATATCACTAAGAGCTCTATTCTTAGGGGGAGAATGCAAATGAAAAACAAAAACAGATCTAAGGAAACTGGCAGATCTTGCTGCCACTCAGATTTTGCTGGCTAAAAATGATTAATTAAAGATAGAATTGTATTTGTAAACAGTGTTTTAAAGAGCAATCCCATAGGGATCTACAAGACATTGCCATTTCTTTAAAATTAGCAGTCCCTTACCAATGTTCTCCAAATGAATGACAAGTAATTAGCAGAATTTTAAATAAATCGATCTTTATACAGCATATAATCAGATTATTCATTAAATTATTACCGCTTTCCAAGTAGAAAATAAAAATGCAAATCAAACTTAATGCATTGTGGGTCAAGGCAGGCCAAAGAGTGCTTATTGCTAGTAATTTCTGGTGCATTAAAGAGTATTGCTGAATTTGCCACTATTGAAAGTTAGTCAGCACTCTGTTTTTGAGCAGCATTGGTTTCCTAATAAGTACCATTCAGATAAGAGTTTACATTATGTTAAATAGCTTTATGTTTGCCTATTTCCAAAATATCTATGTAGTTGTAATTCACCTGACTCTTTATTTATAGACATTATTGAGGGGACAGAATATCTTTGAGAATGCCAAACAGGAGGAAGATATTGATCTACAAAATAAATATTTTCCTAGAGGCTGGATTCCACATTATATTTTAATGGGGTGTATCTAATGTTTAGCACCCAGTCTTTTTGTCAATGAATATTAATTGAAAACATTTGCTAAGCCAGTGACTAAGCTAGGTGCTGCAAGCAGGATATTCAGTAACAACCAGACACATTTCCTACTTTAGTGAGCCTAAAGTCATGTGGTTGCATTTATCAAATAATTTCAAAAAATATCAACTGTAACTCTGAGAAGTGCTGAGAGAGAGGGGTACAGGGAGCTAAAATCATGTCTCATCATGGGAACTGGCATTTTTGGAGAAGACAAGAGACATTTACCCGAGGAAGTGGCAAATACTCAAGATCTAAAGGATATTAAGTAGCCAAGGAAGGAAAGAAGAACTTCTAGGTACATGGAACAGCTTACGAGAAGGTCAGGAGAAAGCAAAACCAGGTGTGAACAGATGACACAAAACCTAGAAGATCTTCCTGGGGAGGTCATATATGTAGGTCAGATGAATGGTAATTAGTTAGTCAATAATAATAGAGGAAGTTCAGTTTGAAGAGCTAAACAGTTTTATTTCACAGAGGACTCACAGACAGGGTCCAGATCTGCCTTCTTCTTGCACCAATTTCTTCATCCATAAACTATAAGTATTCTAAACATTTCATAGAGAGGATGTAAAAATGAATTATATGTAGCTTAGAAATAATAAAATATTGAGAAATAAGTAAATAAAAGCACAGGCCTACCAAAAAACAAAGTAAAACATAATTTTTGAATCATAAAAAATATCTAAACAAATGGAAATACCAATCATATTCTAGGTTATGGGAATTTGTTATGATCCTTTCAAATTCGGCAAATCCTCCAACAATTGAGAGATACATAGTCACAACCATGGCAGGGGAATAAGCCAGTGGGTGAGCTGTATTGGAAAAGGACTAAACAAGTGGATCAGTGGAACACAGTAGAAAGTTTAGCAGTAGATACTAGTGTTTATAGAAACATTGTAAATAAGTCGATAGACATGCTTAAAAATTCCATGTATATTACATGTTTAAATTTATTTATTCAACTATTCTCTTAACTTATATTTATTGAAGATCTACTATGGCTTTTCTAGAAACTGGGATACATTGATGAAAAAGCTAGACCAGGTTTCCATCTCATCAAACTTCATCCTGTTATGGGAGACAGATGATAATCTCAGGAAAAAAGGCAACACATGATATAAAATCAGGTACAGAGATGCTACATTAGTATGTGCAGGAAAAGTCTTTGTGAGGAGGTAACATTTGAGCTGAGACCCAAATGAAGTGATGGGGATAGTCTTGTGAATGTCTGGAGGAAGAGTATTTCAACCAGAAGAAAAAGCAAGGGCAAAGGTCTGAGGAGATGCATCCCGGCATCTGCTCACAAGAGGTGGACAGTGACCAGAGTGAAGTTGGAGCAGGAGTTGGGCAAGAGGTTGAAGAGGCAGTCAGGGTCCTTCTCACAAGGCCCTCGGAAGTCATGGCAAGGTTTTGTATTTTATGCTAAATGAAAGAGGATATCACTAGAGGGTTTTGATTTATGTTAGGTATGATTTATGTTTACTAAAGATAATTCTGGTTGTTCTATGGAAGACAGACTGCAGAGATAAGAGCAGAAAGGGGAACCATCATTGTGAGTAATAGAGGCATGGTGATAACCTAGACACCAAGTAAAGTAATTGTTTCCACAGTAAGGGAGTGATCAATTTTGTTGAATACTTCTGATAGGTAATGTGGATAAAAGTCTAATTGCAGTGGAAGCAAGAAAGAAGGTAAATGTGACATAATTAAACAACAAATATTTTTAGAAGAAACATGGGGAAACATTTCCAGAAGCTATAATAAAAGATTGACATATTTTACAAAATAAAAATAAAATATTTTCTAAAGAAAGCACCAAACATACAGCCAAACAAAAATAAATCGCAAAATATTTTAATATATATTAGTACCTAAATGTAAAAATGAAATCACAAATTCATACCGTTTGCTCATTTTCTTCTTGTTGGTGGTTGTCTATTCTTTTACACAAATCAAATGATATAAACCGGAAATTTTCACATGAAACAATTGAAATATTTATTAAACTTATGAAAAGATTCTCAACCTTACCACCAGTGAAAGAGCAATAGAAATAAAATGGCAGGCTTTAGATGGGAAATCGTTACAATATTTCTGAAAAAACAGTCTAACGTTATCCAATAAATTTTAAATATAGTTATCTTTTGTCACAGTTATTACAGATTTAGGAATTTTTCCCTTAGGAAAAGCATACACAAACACAAAGACACACCCCAACAAAGTTTACTGTAGCATCATTTAGAAAATTTAAATGTGACTATTCATCAGTGGAAAATAACTGAGTAAACAGTAATTCTCTCTCTCTCTCTCTCTCTCTCTCTCTCTCTCACACACACACACACACACACTACCTCGAAACTTTTAAAAATGTGTCAGATCTATACCAATTAATTTGAAAAGATTTCTACAATGTAAGGAGTGGGAAAAGCAAAGTGCAAAGAAATTTATACATAGGCCAGGCGCAGTGGCCCAAGCCTGTAATCCCAGCACTTTGGGAGGCCGAGGCGGGTGGATCACGAAGTCAAGATATCGAGACCATCCTGGTCAACATGGTGAAACCCCGTCTCTACTAAAAAAAAAGAAATTTATACAATCTGACTTTTACATAGTATACATAAAGATCTGTCACCAAAATATTTAACAATTCTTCCCTATGTATGAGATTCCTAGTAATTTTCACTTATTTTAGTATTTACGAGGAAAATTACTAAAACACATTCCAAGTACAATTTTTCACAGAAATTATTAATACTATTAGTATTAACCTTAGTTTTTATATTTATCCAGTCATGTATTTAGATCAAACAAGTATTGAGTATCAAATATGTACCATTGCCAGTCACAATTTATATTTAATCCTTTATTACTGAAAACATTCCTTTATAGATGTTATTTAATTGAATTTTCAAAATAGCTGACAAGCAGAGGATATATTCTCATTTCAGATATAAGGAAAATTAGCCTGGGGTGAAGGAGCATTAAGTAAGCTAAGCATTTGTAGGATAGGCAGCCCAGATCATTTGATTCCTAAGTTAGCGTTTTTACATTAATTTTACATGCCAAATTAAATAGCATGTATTACAAAGTAAAACAAAAGTGAGTCATTATTAAATACTTTTAGTTTTCCACTGAGTGGATGGCAATGCAAATAAACAATTCCTCTTCTAGTAGGTGATCAATCATTGGTAAAACAACACAGGTATAATAACCTCTATAGAGTGCTTCGGTTAGAAACTAGTAGTCTGTGTTAGAATTGAAGCCTAGCCCTCATATTGCCATATGAAGTTGTTTCTGTAGAACACTTTTGGCCAATCCTTGCCCTTTCAGTTGTCTCTGAGGGAGAAGGAATAATTTATCTGATTGGTCTTACAGATCTTATTTTGTATCACAAGAGGCAATGTAATGTCACTTGCCCATCAACCTAAGCGACCCCTCTTTACCATACAATTTTTCCCATCAACCTAAGCGACCCCTCTTTACCATACAATTTTTCCTCTCATCTTCCCTTAACTATTCTCTTTCCCCTATAGAAGCTCAAAACTCTTTTTACAGGCCAGGCGCAGTGGCTCATGCCTGTAATCTTAGCACTTTGGGAGGCTGAGGCGGGCGGATCACGTCAGGAGATTGAGACCTTCCTGGCCAACAGGGTGAATCCCATCTCTATTAAATACATAAAGATTAGCGAAGATTAGTGGTATGTGCCTGTAGTCCCAGCTACTCAGGAGGCTGAGGCAGGAGAATTGCTTGAACCTAGGAGGTGAAGGCTGCATTAAGCCAAGATTGCGCTACTGCACTCCAGCCTGGGTAACAGAGCAAGACTCTGTCTCAAAAAGAAAAAAAAAATCTTGGCCAGGCGTGGTGGCTCACTCCTGCAATCCCAGCACTTTGGGAGGCTGATGCAGGCAGATCACAAGGTCATTAGATCGAGACCATCCTGGCTAACATGGTGAAACCCTATTTCTACAAAAATACAAAAAATTAGCTGGGCGTGGTGGCACACACCTGTAGTCCCAGCTACTCAGGAGGCTGAGGCAGGAGAATCACTTGAACATGGCAGGCAGAGGGTGCAATGAGCCAAGATAGCACCACCGCACTCCAGCCTGGGCAACAGAGCCAGACTCCATCTCAAAAAAAATAAAAGCAAAAACGAACAGCCAAAAAAAAACCTCTTTTTACTTTGTCTGACCTAAGGCAAAAAGAATATAAGCTCGCAAATTCTGGACACCTACTTCAGTGTCATTTCTTTGTGAATTCACATGCACATGTACATAATTAAATTTGTAGAGTTTTACATTTAATGTCTTTTACCATTATCTATTTAATATGTCTTTTACCAGTTTAATTCATAGGCCTCAGACATGGAATGTAGGAGGGTAGAGGGAAAATCTTTTTCTTCCCTGCAGGGGTCAGGGCAACATAAACATTAAGGTCATGGTGCTTTCTGGCCTGTAAGTATTTAAGTTCTTTATCTCTGAACCAGTAATCTTATGTTTGCCACCAGTATCCACAGAACTGTGACAAAATGATCAACCTGTTACCTTGAAAGAAGGGTGAAATATCAGACCCCTAATAGTTTGACTTTTAGACATTTTTCTTTTTCTCTCCCATTTATTTTTTAGTGATTGTTTCCTGAGTCATAAATTTGCCCACTCCACTCCACCCCCAGCCAGGTTACCTAATTTCTGGGCTTCTTGTTTCTCATCTGTATGATGACAATAATAATCTTGAAACTGACTTTGCAAACATTGTAACAATGAGAAAATTATCACAATAAAAAAGATCTGACATAACCAACTCTATCTTGTCTTTAACCTCCAAGCTGCTCTTGGTCATTCTTGTTTGTGCACCAAACTCACTTTGGGAGGAATTTAGTTTGTTGTTTAACTGTGAAACTAGATAACCCTCCCCACCACAAACCCCCTCTTTGCTTGAAGACCAGACCACCTTTGGGAAAAACAACAAAGTAGCCACAAGATTAGAAACCATGTCTCAAGAGTCATGCAGCCAGAGGGCCAAATTTCTTACCACCCGGATTGCTCCTACAGATAACATCACTATTGTAAAGCCTAAGGCTGGTATTTGAGGATTTTCAGCCCCTGCACTCTGATGGATCAGCTGACCACACAGAACAGTAAACTGGCTCATCTGGTCTGTGGCCCCGACTCTAGAAGCAGCTCAACGCAAGAGGACAGCTCCAACTTCCTATCATTCCATCCTCGACCCAACCAATAAACATCCCTCATTCCATAGACCCCCTGCTGCCCAATCTATCTTTAAAAGAATCTAGCATCTGAATTTTCAGGAAGGTTAATTTGAGTAATAATAAAACTAACTATGGTCTCTAATTTAGCTGACTCTATGTATATTAAACTGTTTCTTGCAATTTTCCTGTTTTGATAAATTGGCATCATGTTGGCAGCAGGCAAGAAGAACCCACTGTGTAGTCACGAGTTTGGGGGCTAATCACTGTGATAGCTCTTAAAGTACCTACCCATGGTTCATCATCTCCTTACCAGTGACAGATCCAGAGGCCAGCTCAGGCAGCCACATAGTTTTCTTGGACTAAGTGCTCCCCTGGTACCAACTCTAAGAGCAGAGTGCTATCCACCCATAGTGCATGGGTCTAATTGTAATGGAGAAGTATTTCCTCAAAGACATCTTGTAACCTGATTTGGTGAGCATTCCAGGTGCTACCAACACCCTCTTTCTTCCTTGGGTCTATTGATATCTCTAGAGGCACTGCACCATATAGGGACTATCTGGCTCTGTAGCCCTATTATGGGGATTATTCAGCTCTCCCTAAATTGTAGCAAGAGTCTTATTTTTGGAAGATTTCTCCCCAGTGGAACAGACAATAAGGGACCTCTTTGGAAGCATACTCTTCTAGTTGTCATCTGGTCTGGAATCCTGATTTCGAAAGCCTTCTGTTCATCTTTACTTCATTGTGTACAATTGTATATGTAGAGAAGATCTCCGACAGAATTGCTGCCAGAAGTCCATCAGGCTCTCCTAATTTATCTGGCCAAATTTGGTGAGCTCTGAAGGAACCATTAGCTAGAGCTCAACAGGTCTAACTCAGGATAACCCTCTGCTCTTCCGTCTTGCCCAGAGGCCACCCGCTGAAACTCCTAGTCAGCAGTCATCCCTCCCTACCTTAAGTGGATCAAATATAACAGGTCAACGAGAGTAAGTTTGAGCTTTGCAAATTGATACATAGGCAAAGAGTGGGGTGATTAGTGTATGTTTTATCATGTGTATTTTGCTCCAACCAAAATGGGAAAAGTTAATTCAGTTCCCCGACATAGCCCATTGGGTGGCATCTTATAAAATTGAAAGGCTTTTGCCTATAGCTCCATAAAATGGAAAAGAATGATTTTCTTTTGTAATGTGGCTTGGCCCCTTGATTTTGGCTATGTTCCCACCCAAATCTCAACTTAAATTGTGTCTCCCAGAATTCCCATGCATTATGGGAGAAACCCAAGGGAAGGTAATTAAATTATGGAGGCCAGTCTTTCCCATGCTGTTTTCATGACAGTGAATAGATTTATTCACGAGATCCAATGGGTTTATCAGAGGTTTCTGCTTTTGCTTATTCCTCATTTTCTCTTGCCATCACCATGTAAGAAGTACCTTTTGCCTCCCACCATGATTCTAAAACCTCCCCAGCCATGTGTAACTGTAAGTCCAATTAAACCTATTTTTCTACCCAGTCTCAGATATGTCTTTATCAGCAGCGTGAAAATGGACTAATACACCCATAGAGCTTTGGCGCCGCATACGGGGTCCTCAAAAGCCACTTGACTCTTCTGGAAGCTTCAGAGAAAGGGCACACAGAAACCTGACATGCCAGCAAATAAGACTTTCTTACCCTCCAAGCTTCTGGCCTCTCTCTATATTCAAACCAGTTGAGTCAATGGTAAAAGTCACTGTTTGCCCTTCTACATTTTGATTAATAGGAAAAAGTCATCTGTTTGTCATCTGTTTGTCTTTCTATGTCATTCTGTCATGGAGAGGGGTACCACAAGATAGAACAGGCCTAGAACCCTTATAAACCTGCTGTTTGAGCCAGCCCTACAGACTGGTCAGTTACAAACTTTGCTGAGGTCCCTGAAACAAAAACCAAATGAGGTTTCTCTCTCATGTCTTAAAAACTTGACTTCGTGACCATGTTGGAGTACTCTCTCTTGGTCTACACAATCCAGAGAGTGAGAATTTGGGGTTCATGTGCTCAGAAATCACCACCACAGACTGCTTCTGGTAAAACACAATTGTCCCAAGCTGTAGCTCAGTAGCTAATGCTTTGCCTTTTCACAATGGTTGGCTGGGCTCAATTCCCAGCTTAAGAAGTGAGTCACTTCTGATTTAATACCTGTGGGACCTTTTCCATTTATTAATTATTTTTCCTTTCATGAAAGCTTCTTGATTTCCTGTCTTGAATTTTCTTTTTTCTGAGTGACCATTGGGGTGATCCTGTATCTTGTAAAAAACCACTTACTATCTCTTTGAAAACTCCGCATACATCCATGGTTAAGTCATAGCCTTAGTTGAGGTTTATTGATTTCACCTGGGAGGTTACCTTTAGTAAAAATTCAAAAGCCAGAAATATTGGCTGTTTGTGTCAGCTAAAATCTGGTAATTTAAAAAAATATATTTTTCCTTTAAGACCTCTAATAAAAAATTGACTTTATTAAAGCTGATATTTAGGCTATATGTGTACAGATACTGTTTTGAAGGCTTTGCTCTCGTCTGTAAAAGACATTTTAATCAATGGAATTCTGTCTAATTCTCCACTTACCCTTGTCTATTCCCACTTCCTCTTGTATCTAAACTTTTTTACTTTTGCGGGGACCAGGTATTACTTTGCATTATGAGAAAATTTTAATCTTGACCGTATAATAGTTAAATAAGAGATATTTTTAAGTAGTTGATGGCAGTTGCTTACTGTGAATAATTATTACTACAGAGTAATACTCCTTTGTGTGTTTAAATAAAGACAATGTGCTCTTAGACACCTAAAATATATGGAATAGATGGCTAATTATGGAATGGGCTGACTGGCTTGGGTTGCCCACCAGCCTCAGGTGGACATCTTTGCCATGAACTGCACAGTAAAACTATTACACTGTCTGGTTCCATAGTGTTCCCATCTTAAGGGGGTTCCAGGATTCAGTGAAAAAATGGGATATTTGATTTGGGGGGAGCTGTTATCCCTTCCTGCTGTGCCCATGAATTTGGCCATAAAAACTGCATACTTTCTTTCCCCTCTTTCTTAAAAGGCTCTACCCTAAAGCCAGTGGTCCAATTTACTTACATCTTTAAAGAACTTTCCATATATGAGTGTCTTATTTTTCTGCCTATCTTAACTCAACTTTCACTTACACAATTGTTTCTCAGTTTGAGTAAATTATGAATTCTCTATCTTGTTTCATCAAGAATTGCTCCTTTAGAAATGCAAATTTTGAGTTGTCTAGCTGACAATAGTTTAGAGCAGGGAACAAGTAATCAAGAGACTAGTGGTCTAAATGAGGAAGAGAAACTTGAAGACCAGCAAATAAAAATCTTCTGGCTGTATCTACATTTTCTGTGTTATGTACGTTGTGTTTCACTACCAAATTACATAAAGGAACTCTTATTAGTTGATCTAAAGATAAATAAGTGCTTAAATCAAATATTTTGTCAGAAAAACAGAAACTTTAATGCCTTTCAGTTCATGTGACTTTAATAGTCTTCAGTAAATAAAAATTATTCTAAGATTATTAATAAAATAACAGTCTTTAAAATTTAGACAGTAGGTCTGAATTAGGCAAAGCAGACACTGCATTTGCTAGATGCTTTAAGGTCATAAACTGCTGATATGACATGTGATTATTGTTCAACTTGCCTGCTTTACAGCCATTAGATTATAGGTAAGGCCTAGGGACATGTGGTTTTAGCCACACCCTCTAGCTATGCTGGAAGAATCAAATCAATTATTTGCAGTTCTGTCTCATGTCCTAGGCTCTGCACCTGGCACATAATTAAATTTCTTACACTAAAAAATAAATGGTATGTGTTTTTGATAATGACATAGAAATGTAGTTTTTATAAGATAACTTTCTCCAGCTTAGAGAGTTTAAAAGTTGTTTTAAGTAAAAAAAAAAAAAAACACTAAAGATTTAAGCAATAGAAATCTGTGTAAGATTACCTTTATTTTTAAAATCCTGTGTGTGAGCAAGTTGGCTAAAATTAAAAGGGTATTTTTAGTTTTTCCATCAATTGAACATTAAAAGGAAAGCACACTGGTGCAGGGCCAGAATCTAAGCCCAAGTGTTGAATAAAAGGGTTTTCTTGAAAAATTGATCTGCTCTTTATCAGAAAATTATAAAGGGTTTTGAAAAGTTTATGACAACTTTACCTGTGGTCAAATAATTAGGATAGATTTGTTTATATGGTTTCATTAAGAATTGGGTTTAACATTAATATAATTGCACACTAATGTAAAAGTGAAATTTGGCTCCTTTTGAATAAGATTTTTACGTCATATTGAGAGATAATAAATTTTGTTTGCTTTTTGAATAAACTACAAGGGAGAGAGAAGAGACAGATTAAGTTTGCCCCATACTATCTTTACTGGGTCTTGTTGGGAAAACTGAATCTCCTCTCTACCAGTGAATAAAGATTTTGCCTTTTTGAAATTTTTAAGTTATCATTTTGGTAAAATAAATGACATATGATGGTGAGATTGCATTTTGTGACATCAAGTATTTTAAACTTTTGATATGTGACAAACTTTCCAAAATCAGATATTAAATTGTCTTTTAAGTATTAGGGTCTCTGAAGTCCAAAAAGACATCCTCAGTTTTTTTTAAATTATATAGGAAGTAGTTTCAAATACAAAATTGTGTTTAACTCTTCTAGGGTTATATTCATATAAATGTGTTATTTTGTATGTGTTCTAAAATTACATAATACTCCCATTAGTCTGATACATCTCAGTATATGTTATCAGTAGTAATTATGATTGTTATGTTAAATTGCTTCGTGTCACAGGGATGACCAGATTTCCTTGTCTGTTGCATCTTTAACTATGAATAGATGACCTAGTATTTTGTCATCCATTATCTTGTTTTCATCTTTTTCAAAAGGTGGCTTAAAATCAGCTATAAGACTATGAAGAGTGTTCTTGAATACAGGTCTCAGATAACTTTACAAATTGTGCCCTTAAAATAGAGAGAAAAGAAAAACTTCTAAGATTAATATGGAGAGCTGATGTGTTCACAAGGACAGCTGGCCCAGTATCAGGCAGAACAGGAGATAATTACAGGGACTGAACTAACAAAATGCCAAAATAATCTTTTCATAATTTTTTTAAAATTTTTGATAATTCTTTTACTGTTTGCAATCCAGAAAACTGATTTTTCTTGTAATCTCTTTATAGTTTTTAACTATTGCATAAATTAGACTCCTGTGAGCAAAACTTGGATCATATTTTTTACCTGATTTCTCTGGAATTTAGAAACTATTTACAAATATTCTTAACTTATGGCAATATAGTTATTACCATATATACGATAAATACCTGGTGTTTTATGTAACAGGACACAATTGAAAACACTCATTATTTTACCAAGGCTTTGACTGGAAAGGTATGCTTTCAAATATAAACATATTTCTTTAAGGAATCCAGGTTGATTTATAGAACTAATAAAAGCTCCTTGGGAAAACTGGCCTCATACCTTGTCTACAACAGTCCCTGTACAGGCTTCCTGACTTAACCTTGGTAAGTAAAGAATGTCACTTTCTCACAGGTCCAGGGTCCCCAAGTTATCTTGGGACCTGGAGAGGAGAAGAATTCATTCAATTCATACAAGTATTTGCAGGCACAGATAAATCCATAGCTGAGCTCAAGGCTTTGAAAAGGCTAAGCTGAGGTTCCTTTTGAAAAAACGTTCCAGCAAAGCCCATTTAAAAACAGCCTATGTTGGGCTAGATATAGTGAGTGGCTCATACCTGTAATCCCAGCACTTTGGGAGGCTGAGGTAGGTGGATCACCTCAGTTCAGGAGTTCGAGACCAGCCTGGACAACATGAAGAAACCCCATCTCTGCTAAAATACAAAAACTTAGCCGGGTGTGGTGGCAGGCAACTATAATCCCAGCTACTCAGGAGGCTGAGACAGGAGAATTGCATGAACTCAGGAGGTGGACTTTGCAGTGAGCCAGAATCATTCCATTGCACTTCAGCCTGGGCAACAGAGCAAGACTCTGTCTGTCTGTCTGTCTGTCTCTCTCTCTCTCTCTCTCTCTCTCTCTCTCTCACACACACACACACACACACACACACACACACACACACACACAAAAGAGCCTATGTGGCAAATGATTATTCTTGCTGTACTTTATGCAAATAATCAGGCCAAGTATAGTAAGACTAAAACTTATTTCACAAATAACTTTGTCCTACTATTATTTGTGTATAATAGAGACTGAAGAGAGAAAAACTATTTTTAGAAAAAATAACTATAGTACATCTGTTGTTAGATTCTAGTCTTGTCCATTGTTTTTGAGTTTTTATTATTTTCTGCAATTTGGAATGAATCCTGAATTCTTTCTGGGCTACAAGTCCTCAAATTAATATTTTCAAATTTTTCTTTCATTTTTCTGACTTGGACTAAATAAAATGGCTACTAACTTTTTCCTGAAGCCCTGCAAGCTTGTTTCTGGTACAGGCAAGAAAAATGTGTCACATTGCTACTTCTATCCTTCTCTATAACTAAATATGCTTTGAGTCTAACATCTGGATAAATTGTACCCAACATTAACCTTTTTTTTTCTGTTTCCATGGAAATGCCTCTTATTAAAAATCCATTTGCTTTCATCACATATAAAGGCCTAGCTCATCTGCAATGCCACCTCCTGAAATGGGAAACAGCTGTTTAACTGAACTGAACTATTTTCGGGACTAGGAAATGGACTCAAAGGATATTGGATGGTATATTTGAATTTGTTCTTTCCTGTTTATCCCAATTTGTCTTTCTAACAACCTCTGACCCAAATCTCTCTCTACTAGTGACCACATGGCTGATTCATTCTCGGGGCTATTCACCTGGCTCCCTCAGGGCTTCAGACTAATACTGCAAAGACTTCTTGAAGCTAGGATTTGCACTACTTATATTAAAATTCATTATCTTACAGTCTGCTGTTCACTTAAATGCTTTGCTAAAACTGTAGATGAGAGTACTAATATCTTTGTCATGCAAGCTTTGGAACCCCAACCAGGCATCTATAAATACATGCAGGCAGCTGAAAGGCAGTTTCACTCCTCTTACTCTGGGGCAAAATCCTATCCCAACTATACCCTGTCAGCAGGAGGAAGTTAGCACCGTTGTTTTCCCATCTCTGTTGCTCATATCTTAAAAACCTCAAAAGTGGGGACTGAAACTGGATTTGCAAACATTTTAGAAATTAGAAAAAGATCTGACTACACCAATTCTATCTTGTCATTAATATCCAAACTGCCCTTAGTCATTCCTGGACATGAGCCAAATTAACTTTGGGAAGAATGTAGTTTATAATTTAACTAAGATAGAAAAGATAACGGCCCCTCCCCAAAGAAACACTCTCTTTGCTGGGGACCAGACCACCTTTGTAAAAATAAAAAGTTAGCCATAAGATTAGTAATTATGGCTCAAGAGTTATGCAGCCAGAGGCTAACAGATTCCTAACCTCTTAATTGTTCCTGTGGATAACATCACAATTGTAAAACCTAAGACTGGTGTTTGAGGTATTTTTATGACACTGAATTCTTATGAATCAGATGCCACCACTTAGACCAGTAAACTAATTTATCAGGTCTTGTGGCTCCCACCCAGGAACCAACTCAACATAAGAGGACAGTTCTAACGCCCTGTGATTTTGTCCTTGATTGGTTAATCAGCAGTCTCTATCCCTAGCTGGCTGTCTATCAAACTATCTTTGAAAAATGCTAACGTCTGAATTTCGGCAGGGCTGATTTGAGTAATAACAAAACTCTGTTCTCTGATTTAGCCTGCTCTCTCTGTATCATACTCCATTGCATTTCTTCTGTTACGATAAATTGGCTATATCTAGGAAGTAGGCAAGATGAATCTACCAGGTAGTTAATGACCTTATAAGGTCATTAATAAGCATCACTTAGGATAGTCACTGTCATACTGTGAGCATTCAATAAGTAATTGTTAGTTATGTGTATTATATTTTCATTTATATTGTTTCTACTTAGATTTTCATATCATTAATTGCTTAATTTTCTATTCTCAGCCAACTCACTTTTCTTATCTGAACATGTTGTCACTTGGTACTCTTGTATCTGTTTTGGAGTTAGATTTTTTTTCAATCTTAAATTATGAATATGTAATGAAAATCCTTTCTGATGTCCAGAGCTTATTATTCGATGTAATCAGAAATGTAGGAACATTCAGATAAAAGAAAAAATGTTAAGGTTTAAAAGGAAAAAGAGTAGACCAAAATAATTGGATCAAAGCATTCATAAATTATAAGTGAAAAAAAGTTTAAAAATATATTTGAGTTGGTTGTGTGATTGATTTGAGTTGGTTGTGAATCTAAAACAATGACAAAATCAAAAAAGGAGATGTTTTAATGGACACTACAGACACACAGAGGATCATTGCAGACTACTATGTACAATTTTACACCCAAGAATTTTAAAGCCTAGAGGAAAAGGATGAATTCCTGGACACATAAAAGCTACCAATATTGAATCAAGAAAAAACAGAAAATTAGAATGAAACAATAACAAGCAACAAGATTGAATCAGTTATAAAAAGTCTCCTAAGAAAACAAAGTCCAAAACTGATGGTTCACAACTGAATTCTACTGAACTTTCAAAACATAATACCCTTTTCAAACTGTTTTAAAAATTGAAGCAAAGAGAATTCTTCCTAACTTGTTTTATGAGGACTGTATTACCCTGATGCTGAAACCAGACAACATAAAAAGAAAAAAAAAATGCAAGTCAATATCTCTGATGAACATAGACACAAATATCTTCAACAAAGTACTAGGAAACCAAATCCAAAAACACATCAAGAATATAATGCATTACAGCCAAGTGGGATGCATCACAGTAATGTAAGGATGATTCAACATACTCCAATTAATAAATGTCATACATAAGATTATTAAATAAAGGATAAAACCATATGATCATCTCAGTATATGCAGAAAACAAGATATTCGATAAAATTCAACATCCCTTCATGATAAAAACTCAATAAATTAGATACAGAAAGAAAGTGCCAGCTAGGTGTGGTGGCTCACACCTGTAATCCCAGCAATTTGGGAGGCTGACACAGGTCGATCACCTGATGTTGGGAGTTTGAGATCAGCCTGATCAACATGGAAAAATCCTGTATCTACTAAAAATATAAAATTAGCCAGATGTGGTGATGCATTCCTGTAATCCCAGCTACTTAGGAGACTGAGGCAGAAGAATCACTGGAATCCAGGAGGAGGTGGAGGTTGTGATGAACCGAGATCATGCCATGGCACTCCAGCCTTGGCAACAAGAGTGAAACTCTGTTAAAAAAAAAGCCTCAACATAATAAGTGTCATAGGTCATATATGGCAAACACACAGCTAACATTATACTGAATTGGCAAAACTGAAAGGTTTTCCTTTAAGAACTGGAAAAGACAAGGTTCACCATTGCCACCACTCCTATACAATATAGTATTGGAAGTCCTACCACCCAGAGCAAGGAAGGAAGGAAGGAATTCAAACAGAAAAGAAAGAAGTCAAATTGTTCCTGTTCAGATGACATAATCTTATATATGGAAAAACCTAAAGACTCTACAAAAATACCTTTGAACTGATAAATGGATTTAGTAAAGTTACAGAAAATAAAATCAACATAGAAAAACTAGTCGCATTTCTATACCTAACCAATGAGCTAGCTGGAAAAGAAACCCAAAGGTCAAACCAATTTGCAGTAGCTATAAAATAGAATACACAAATTTAACCAAGAAGGTGAAAGATCTCTATAAGGCAAACTGCAAAACACTGATGAAAAAAATGAAGGTGATACAAACAAATGGAAAGACGTCCATGCTCATTAATCTGAAGGATTAATATTGTTAAAATGACGTATCACTCAAAGCAATCAAGAGACAGTCTCTTGATTGCTTTGAGTGATATGTCATTCTTCACATAAAGAGAAAAACAAAACACTAAAATTCATATGGAACAACGAAATACCCCCATAGTCAAAGCAATCCTAAGCCAAAGAACAAACCTGGAGGTATTACACTACCAGAATTCAAAATAGACTACAAAGCTGTAGGAACTGAAACAGCATAGTAGTGACATAAAAACAAACATACAGACCCAATGCAACAAAATGGAAAATACAGAAGTTAATCTATATATTAGTAGCCAGCTGATTTTTGGCCAAAAACACTCATCTGGGAAAGAACAGTCTCTTTAATAAATGGTGTAGGGAAAATTATATCCACATGCAAAATATTAAAACAAGACCTTCTCCTCTTACCCTTTACAAAAGTCAACTCAAAATGCATCAAAGACCTAAATGTAAGACCCCAAACTATTAAACTACTAGAAGAAAACATCAGGAAAATGCTTCAGGACATTGGCCTGAGAAAAGGTTTTATGAATAAGACCTCAAAAGCACAGGCAACAAAAGCAACAATAAATAAATAAAATTATATCAAACTAAAAACCTCTGCAGAGCAAAGGAAACAGTCAACAGAGTGAAAAGACAACCTACAGAATGAGAGAATTTGCAAAGTATTCATTCAACTAAAGATTAATATCCAGAATATATAAAAATTTAAACATCTCAACAGCAAAAAAATCCAATTTTAAAATGGGCAGATAATCTAAACATACATTTGTCAAAAGAGACATGCAAATTACTAACAAATATACATAAATTGCATCTCTAATCTTCTAGGAAATGCAAATAAAAACTGTAGTGAGGTATCATCTCACCACAGTTAGGATGGCTATTATCAAAAAAAACAAATAATAATAAATGATGGCAAGGATGCAGCAAAAAGGGAACATTTTTATGCTCTTGGTGAAAATTTAAACTAATAAAATCACTGTGGAGAACAGTATGAATGCTCCTTAAAAAAAAAAAAAAGACATGTAGAACTACCATGTGATTTAGCTGTCCCACTACTGTGCATTTATCCATAGGAGAGGACATCAGTATATTAAAGAGACACCTGTACCTCCATAATTATTGCTGCAGTATTCACCATAGCCAAGACATGGAATCAACCTAGATGTCTAACAGCAGATGAATGGAAAAAGGAAATGCTATACATATAGACATACACACACACACACACACACACACACACACATACACATACACACACACACGAATGCTATTCAGCCATAAAAAGGAAAGAAATACCGTCATATGTGGCAACATGGATAGAACTGGAGGACATTATGTTAAGTAAAATAAGCCAGGAATGAACAGCTAAACACCATAAGCTCTTGCTCATATGTGGACTAAAATAAAAGTTGATCTTCTAGAAGTAAAAAAGTAGAACAGGAAACTAGAGGCTGGGAAGGAAGTGGGAAAGAGGTTATTGGGAGATATTTAAATAATACAAAATTGCAGTCAGATAGGATGAATAAGTTGTAGTGTTCTATAGCACTCTAGGATGACCATAGTTAATATATAGTTTTAAAAAGCTGGGAAGATATGAAATGTTCCCACCCCAAACAAATGCTAAATGTGTGAGATAATGGATATTTTAATTACCCTGATCTGATTACTATACATTATATGTATTGAAACATCACTACTTGCCCCATAAATGTATAGAATTATTATGTGACATTTTAAAAAATAAAATAAGACAAAAGTAAAATGAGAACTCTGAACTTTACTATTTTAGCAAAGGGAATTCAATGCAGAATTTAAAATGTATACAGTGGAAATGTAATTAAATTAACTTGGTGTTACTTTATAGCAAAGCTTCCCAAATCAATACACAGCAGCATATTTTTGCCTTCAAGGGTTTCAATTGCTTTGAAATAGATATTTCCCCTCAGTTCCCAGAAAGAATAAAGCCTTCCAGACCAGAGGCCTTCAAATATGAGCATCCTTCTTTGTTTACCCCAGTGTGCTTTGTAAGTTTATTTTCTACATGGGTCATGAAGTAAAAATTACTGGGAAGCACAGATTTGCATGATGATGAAAAAAGGAAAGCCTACAGACAGGGAAAATAGTTAATAAATTAGCATACATGTGAATAATAATGAAGGAATAACTGGATCACAGGCTTTAGGAATAAAGAACACAGGAAAAATTCAGGAAACTGATCAAAGGTGTAATAAATTGAATTTGGTGGCTAACTGAACAAGGGGGAAAGGGGGGAGAAAATTAAAAGCTCCTTGGATTTATTAGTTAGAGAATAATGCCCACCATCATGTCAGAGATTGGAACCAAATTTCAAGTAAAATTGTTAGTGGTGACAAATCTGTATGGGTCTACAGCCCCCTCAACTTTTGCCTCCTCAGAAGAAAGAATGCAACCAAGGGGCATAAGGCAGAGTGAGAGACTGAGGCAATTAGGGCAAGAGGAAAGATTTATTAAAAAGTTTTAGAGCAGGAATGAAAAGAAAAAAAGTACAGTTGGAAAAGAAACAAGCAGGTAACTTGAGAGATTCAAGTGTGGGCTGAAGGCTAGGGCTGAGCCCAGTGAAGACCTTAACCCTCAATTCACTCATGGGGGGAGTGACCACTAGTGTCTGCCTTGGGTGGTCTCCTGTGCTCTATGCCCCCCTGAACAGCAGCCTCTGCCACAGGCTCTGGGGCAGCCACAAGATGGGGAGGTTAGGAGGGGCTGCCATGGTCATTCACTTGGGTAGGACATCAGAGGTCTCAGGGGCCAGCTTCCCATTATAGGTCTCAATCTTCTTCACAACCACAACCCTAGAGGAGCTGGTACTGCTGAAGGAGCTGGAGCCCATCCCAGAGCCAAAGTGGAAGCCCAGCCCATAGCTAAGGCCAGGGCTTGTGAGGCCTCTGTAGGCCAAGCTCAGCCCACCTGAGGAGACACTGGTGGTCTTCATATGGATATTCATGTTCTTCATCCCAGACTCCAGCTGGTTCTCCTCTCCCTTCAGCAGCTTCCTGTAGGTGGCAATCTCAGTGTCCAGGGCCAGCTTGACATTCATTAGCTCCTGGTACTCATGCAGCTGTCACACCATGTCCTGATTGGCTCACTGCAGGATGGATTCCAGCTCCAACAGCTTGGTGGCCTTAACAGTCAGCTCCCCAGCTACTTAGCATCCATGATGACAGTTTCCAGGGAAGCCCCTTGGCCTTTGAGGTCCTCAATCTCAGCCTGGAGCCCACTGATGTTGGCACAGGATTTTTCTAAGCCAATGTGCCAACCAGAGGCCTCTGGCTGGTGACACACCTCCCCTGGGCCTTGCTTGGGTCCAGGCTCACCATAGGAGACACCCTGTCTACTCAGCCCACCAGGCCATTTCTGACTAGCATGCTGGTGTGAATCTCATGGCCACTGAGACTGTGCACACAGTGCCTGGCAACTGGTGCTGTGTGAGAAAGAATGCAGGCCAGCTGCTCCAAGCAGCAGCACAGGTGCAGGTTCTATGCAGAACTTGAGGCTGGACCAAGTGTGTCACAAACAACTCCTATCGTGGACTCTGGTGTCCAGATGAGGGGAATACAGTGATACCCAAACAGGGTGCCTATGACCCTGAAACCCTAGATGGGGTGTTACAGCATGCTAATAGATTCATCCCATGGCTCTGGAATGGGCTTAAAGCCATCGCTGCTTCCCATTATGTGGGGTGGCTGCCCTCCACCAGCAGAGGGCAGAGAGCCACAGTGTTACAGCCTTCCTTCTATACACATTGGGTGAGTCCAGAGTTCTTGTCCCATATCCAAGAAGAATGAGGTTATGCTAAAAATTGAAAGGTTGGGAGGGTGGAGAAGAGTTTTATTAAGTGACAAAACAGCTCTCAGTAGAGAGGGGATGCAGGGTGGTCCCCGGCCAAAAGTCAGATGGTCTCTCTCCCAGTGGGGCTGGCTTCTACGAGCTCAGAATGGGGGAGTGCATGCTGATTGGTTTGTGTGCAAAAAATGCTAAAACAAATGCACCACTCAAAGCTGGGCATAACAGTATAAAAAACCAATTAGGAGGCTAGGCATGGTGTTTCATGCCTGTAATTCTAGCATTTTGGGAGATTGCAGCAGGCAGATTGATGAGGTCAGGAGATCAAGACCACCCTGGCCAACATGGGGAAACCTCATCTCTACTAAAAATACAAAAATTAGCTGGGTGTCATGGCACATGCCTGTAATCCCAGCTAATCAGGAGACTGAGCCAAGAGAATCACTTCAACCTGGGAGGCAGAGGTTGAAGTGTGAGCTGATATTGCGCCACTGCATTCTGTCTCAAAAAAAGAAAAAAGAAATAGGAAAGGGTAACTATATGTAAAGTAGTTGAAGGATAGGGATCAAACAGAGGAAAGCATGCCAAATGGGAAGAGGTTCTCAATCTGGTCTGTGGACTGACCAGGGATTTGCAGCTAGGCTTTAAAATGTCTTTGGCTTCAAAGTTGGGTTTTATCATGGACCCACCCCTATCTGCCTAGGATTTTTCTGCCTCCTGCCACTAACAATGTATGGCTCATCTCAGCGACGTCCATCTGTGTGTGACAGAGGGATCTACAGGTCCTTATACTTGATCTGGTACAAGCACTCAGCCTCAGCCAGGCTGTGTGTGGTTGGCAATCTCCACATACTGGACCTTGACCTCAGCAATGGTGCTGTCCATTTCTAGAGTGACTGTGGTCCATGGACAGCACCATCAATGTGTCTGAGATCTGGGAATGCAGCTCACAGATCACCTCTTTATACAGCAGCCTGAGGAAGTTGATCTCATCAGTCATCACTTCCAGAAGAGATTCCAGCTCTACCTTGTTTATGCAAGCTTCATCCACATCCTACTTGATGAGGACAAGCTCATTCTAAATCTTTGTATGTTTATTGATGTCACCCTTATACTTATTCTTCAAGTCCTCCAGCAGCCCCTGCATGTTGCCAAGCTCTCTCTCCAGCTTCAGCATCTCCTAGCCCAGAGTGTCTCACTGCCTCCAAAAGTTGTTGACGTAGCTCTTGAGCACGTTGTCCATGTTGCTCTGGGCTGTCTTCTGCTGTAGCAGGAGGCTTGGTCTTCAGCATCTTCTGCTGCTGCTCCAGCACTGTACCTCGTCAATGAAGGAGGAAAAAACTTACTGTGGAGGGTGTTGATCTGTTCTTTCTCCTGGGTGTACATGGCCTGGATGTTGTGTACTCACCATTGTGTAAAGTGGGCTCAGTAGGCTCTGGTTTACCATTGATGGCTGTGAGGCCCCCCATATCACCGACCCCACCATAGTTTCCACCCAGACCCATGCCAGTGCCCTGCCTACCCTGAAATCTGCTGCTGCTGCCCATTCAGGAGAAGCTCAAGGAGCTGTTGCAGGTACCAGGCCCACACATGCAGGAGTAGCTGCTAAAAACCTGGGGGCCTGAGATAGATACCTTGTAGGACTTCTGGGTCACACTGATGGACATGGTAAAGGTGAGAGTGGAGGCAGGCTGGCTAAACCAAGCAGAAATTTGAGAAGGACTGCAGAATCTGTAATTATCATCTTAGAGAGACAGTTAGTAACCACCTAACCATCACGTGATGGTTGCCTGACATTCCTGGTTTTGAGGGGCCCTTCCCTGCCCTGCTCATGTCTGACCAACAGCCTACTGCTACAGAATGACTAACCCAGCAATGCTAAATGCAAATGCACTGTCCTGTAGACCTGGTACCATAAGAACTTAAAATAGAGAAGAAAATTCTATAGTGAGTACAAAGATATCATATGTATATTTCCATTATGGTAAAATATGACTCTGAAAATAGGTATTCCTAACAGCACTGACCAGATGGCCCTGTTTAAATGCAAGCTGCAAATCTGAACCACATGAAGTATCAGTGCAGTGTGAAAGCCGTTTATTAGCAATGCAAATGTCAAGCTACCTCTGATTTTCCCAAAAGCGGGATAAACAAAATAAATGAGCCATTAGGAGGCACAGGTGAGATACTCAGGCTTCAAGAACCCTGCTTTGATTGCTTTGAAAAGCAGAGAAAGGCAGCATAACAAGTTTCCACTTGAACAGAGTGTGTTTATTCAGCTTGATGCAAGTCAGAGGAAATAGCCCTAATAGTTTTGAATTGCTGTAAAAGGTTGTATGCACTTGTCAGATTTATGCATTTAGGCCATAAAAGTGAAAGAGTCTTACAGAGGCATTTTCCTAATTAAGCAATTCAGATATAAATTCAGAGACAGAGAAGAAATGCAAGCTTCACATACACCACAGCATATGCCCAAAATGACCTTTTCTTACTTTTACCCTAAGATTTCCTTTTCATCTTTTAACACTAACTCAAATATTTCTGCCTCAAGTGAAGTGTCTCCTGAACCCCTCTACCCATCACTTCTGCCAGCTAGTAGCTTCCAGCAACTTGTATGTGCCTCCATTGGAACACTTTGCTTTATAATTATTTAACTTCTTGTGTTCTGTGATGTCTTCAAAGGCAAAGATTGTACACTAGTTGTGTCTCCAAACCTCAGAAGCTCTCACAGAAAAGATTCTAACCGTGTCTATTCACAACCAAAATCAAGAAGAGAAAAGGGGTGATCCCTAACACTTTCATTTGTTAGATTTTTGTTGAGCTCATAATGATGCATATCAGTTTAATAATATAATGCTAGATAAGTATTTTAGAGGATAAATGTATGAAGAGGGTAAATGACTCTCATGGGGTTAGAAATTGAGCACTATTACATATTTTATTTAATTACAAATTAGAGAATCAGGCAGATGTTATATTTTTTCAAAGAAGTAAAACAAGAATAAATGTGTATAGAGTAAACTTTCCTCTATAAAGAAGTGTTGAACTTAAATTATAAACCAGTGCAACTGGCTTTTTTTTCCATGGGAGGAGAATGGAGGAAAGTCAACTGAACCTCCCCACCAGACAGAACTCATTTGCATGTCTAAGCACAAGAATTATCTTGCATTGGTATCAGTTATCTCTGATTTGCAGACTTACAAAATACTGCAAAGGCTAGATGCAGATAACCGGGAAGTGCATTGCAATGAGTTTAATATTTGTGTACCTCCAAAATTCATATGTTGACATTATAACCCAAGGTAATAGTATTTGAATGTAGGACCTTTGGGAAGTAATTAAGTCACAAGGGTGGAGTCCCCATGAATGAAATTAGTGCCCTTATAAAAGGGATCCCCAAGAGCTCCTACCATGTGAAGATACAAGAAGTCAAACATCTACAACTAACAAAAGAGCTCTCCACAGAAGCCTATATTACCGGCACCCTGATCTTGGACTTCCAGCCTCCAGAACTGTGAAAAAATAAATTTCATTTGTTTGCAAGCTACTCAGTTATGGTATTTTGTTATAGCAGTCCAAGCTGGTAAGACAAATCTGCTCTAATCTAAATGATGCATAGTTTTTCATAGAAGACATCCAATAATCTTATTTATTTAGCCCAAATTTTCTTACAATTGTGTCATCTTAAAAGGTGGCATGTGGAATCCTACGTTCTTTCTTTGAAAGGTCAATGTATGAGCAAAAGAATTTTTTGTCCGTTTGTAAGACAATATTTCTAAACTCCTCTCAACACATTGTTAGATCATTAGCCCTTCCACAGTAATGCAGCAACAACAACAAAAACTAACACTTGATAAATTACTATTTGCCAAGTAGTGTGAAGAGTGCTTTACATAAAGGATTTCTTTAATCCTCATGCCAACCTGATATAATAAAAAGTTCACTATTCTCATTTCATAGAACAGAAAGCACAGCATTAGCAAAGCCTCTAAGTCACAGAGTAGGCATGTGACAGAGCTGAATTCTAAGCAGAAAGCTGTCTAATATGGTAGCCAATCGTCACATGAAGCTATTGGGACTTGAAAAGTGGCCAGTGCAAATTCTGACATTCTGTAGGTATAACCAGGCACTAATTTTTTAACACTTAGTACCATAAAAGTATTTTGAAATTATAATGGTTTGAATATTAGGGTTAAATAAAAGATACCATTAACTTTACCATCTGTTTCTTTTTACCTTTTAAAATGTGGCGACTAGGAAATTTTAAATCCCCTGTGTGACTCACATTATATTTTTATTGAATAGCCTACACTCTCACTGGCAGACTTGAAGGACAGAAAATTACCAACAAAAATCAAATAAGCTCTCTTTTTAAAAATGATATGATTAAAGTATTTATACTATCAAAATATCCATCACTATTATAATGGACACACATAATTAGCAGAGAATTTTCTGCATAACTTAAAGAATATTTTAATAGATTCACCCTCATACAAGAAGAGACAATTCCACACTTAGTGATTCTTAAATGTTAGTAGTGTTTTTAACACCAAAGATGGCAGTCTAGGGTGTGGAATCGTCGTGACAGGGAGTAAAGCAATACCCATACCTGATTTCAGGAGGCCTGGCTTCAAGTCTCAGTTCCATACTGATATTAGCCAGTAACTCCGTCAGCTGCAATTTTCTTAGCTGTAAAAGAAAGACATTTAACTTTGAAATCCCTTCCAGCTGAAGAAGCTGTGTGGTCATTCTGATCTTCACCTGTAACCTTCTTCAACATTATTTAGAACAGCTGTTCTCAAACTTGAGGCCTGGAGGGTCATTATGTCACAGATTTCGGGGCCCCACCTCCATAGTTTCTGATTCAGTAGGTCCCAGGCATAGCTGGGAATCTGCATTTCTAATAAGTCCTTGGGATGTTGATGCTGCTGGTCTAGGAACCACACTTGGAGGACCACTGACTTAAAACAACATCACACAGCCTCTCACATGAGGAGCCATAGGGGTTGCTGTAAGGGCAAAGTAGACTTCACCTCCACTCAAGAGATGAATTGAGCAGTTGAGCTTTTTCAAACCCTTTATTGAGGATGATTCAAAGTTCTACATTCCTATCCAGAAAGGGGACAATTTAGACCAATAATGATGTTAATGATTTTTTTCCCTGCTAGCATTTTAGCTTTTTATTATTTTTTTTTAAGAATTATACACTCTGAAGGGAAATGTCAGATTCTAGGTTGTTTTTTTAAAAACTTGGCTTGGTGTTCTAGTGTAAACTATATTGCACTTTTAAATATGGGTGGTGGGCTCAATCTCCACCTACAGCATTACATAACAGACATACCCACACCTATACTTCTATTGATGAACTAATGTATTTATTTTCAAAGAAAGTATAATGATAAAAGAAATGCATTTCTCCTTTGCCATTTTAAAATTTTATTTACTTTTACATTATTATAAAGTCTATTCTGTGCTTTTGGGGTAAAATCAGCTTGTCTCTTGTTCTAGCTGCACTTACAAAATTTCAAAGCTTCCCCTGTTCTCTTAATGTTTTAACATTTTCATTGCTTTGCATCTGGATATTTTTAGGATCTAATGTGCAACTTTATGGTTCTATGAGGACACCAACTGACTGTGCAAATACGTATTAAAGCAGTGGGAATTTGGGCTATCTCGTCCAGACGATGCTGACAGAAGCACTGTACACATGAGATGGCAAATACGACTTTTAAAATAATAATGACAAAAGCATCTACCCAGTTGGAAAAATTACATCTTTTTTTATTGCTGTTTCTCATTCTATCTTTGTTTTAGTAAGTTCACCTAGGTATTAGAAGTGCTGGGGAAATCATGAGCCCTCTGTCTTAATTTCTTTTTTCCAAAAAAACTTTAAATGATCTATTAGAAAGCTTTGTATTTTTCTGTTAATTATTCCTAAGGATTCTAATTAAGCCTCATCTCTGTGAAAAATAAAATCAGTAGATATTTGTAGTATCTTTTACAGATAAAAAAAGTTAAAAAGTAATGGTATTTTTACATCAAACTTACTGGTTTCAAATTACCAGTAAAATTACAAAGTCAATGATCCAGATAGTGTGAAGTGGCCATAACAATCAACAAGGAATGGTTTTTTTCCTTTGGTGTTTGGTTTATGTGGATATAATCTATGTCTCTAGCATGATTAATACCATAACCATGTTAATACTTATTTATAATTACAGAGCTTTCATGATTACTGTGCCCTATCCTCATCATTAATAATGACCATCTGCACTTCCTTTCCCTTAAACAGTGGTGTGATTTTCCTTTATCATCAGTATGTTCTGGGAATAGCACTGTTACAGCTATACTCAGACAGAAAAGTGCCTGAGGTAATTATGGAACCCATCTAAATTTCAAAATTAAAATATTTTCTTCAAGCACAAGTTCACTACCATTTCTAAGTAATAAACATTCAGAAAAGCATTTTTGCCAGATCAATGATTTTTTAAATATGAAATGAATAAAAATAGAAAAAAATAACTATTTGCTCTTCTAGCTCTCTTAACTGGTACCCCAATTAAAGATAAACTTTATTACTATTTTTAAGATGTCCTCTGCTTTTCCTATTAAAATGTAAAGTAAACCTGAATTAAGGGGAAAAATGAACCAGTTTACTAGATAGTAATACCTAATACCAGGACTAATGTCAACACATTTTGGCCATGTCTGCGTAGTCCTCTAAAAGTTAACTGCTTCTTAATTGTCTGAAATCACTAAAAGCTGAATGTATGTTCTATAGAACCAAATGATAATTTTGAGTCTGTATATTTCACTTTCTTGAGTTCTTACATTTATATCATTAAACATAATAATTAAGGCATAGGTAGGCTAAAAAGCTTATATTACTAACAGAAGCCACCAAAATCAGACCCACATTTTGAGGAACAGCCTGTTGGGCTCTTTAATGTAAAGTTTCATAAAGTTCAGTCATTCAGACTTGTCAATCAAAGAGGGTTGTAATATAACTTATCTGATGTCAAAGACATTAAACTGATTATATCTGTTTACTGTTATTATCATTATTATTGCTATGTATGTTATAATTACTTTTTTCTTAATATATATAATTTATTACACTTTAGGTTCTGGGTACATGTGAAGAACATGCAGGATTACTGCATAAGTACATACATGGCAATGTGGTTTGCAGCCTCCGTCCCCCCCGTCACCATCTGACATTTCTCCCCATGTTATCCATCTCCAACCTCCCCACACCCTGCTGTCACTCCCTTTTCTCCCCCAACAGACCCCATTGTGTAATGTTCCCCTCCCTGTGCCCATGTGTTCTCATTGTTCAACACCCGCCTACAAGTGAGAACATGTGGTATTTGATTTTCTGTTCTTGTGTCAGTTTGAAGAGAATGATGATTTCCAGATTCATCCATGTCCCTACAAAGGATATGAACTCATCATTTTTTATGGCTGCATAGTATTCCATGCTGTATATGTGCCATATATTCCTTGCCCAGTCTATTATCGATTGGGCCTTTGGGTTAGTTGGTCCTAGGTCTTGGCTATTGTAAACACTACTGCAATGAACATACATCTGCATGTGTCTTTATAACAGAAAGATTTGTAATCCTTCAGATATATAGCCAGTAATGGGATTGTTGGGACAAATGGAATTTCTATTTATATGTCCTAGAGGAATTACCACAATGTCTTCCACAAGGGTTGAACTAATTTACACTCCCACCAACAGTGTAAAAGTGTTCCTATTTCTCCATATCCTCTCTAGTATCTGTTTCCAGATTTTTTTTTTTTTGAGACAGAGTTTCACTCTTGTTACCCAGGCTGGAGTGCAATAGCGCTATCTCGGCTCACCCCAACCTCCACCTCCTGGGTTCAGGCAATTCTCCTGCCTCAGCCTCCTGAGTAGCTGGGATTACAGGCATGTGCCACCATGCCCAGCTAATTTTTTGTATCTTTAGTAGAGATGGGGTTTCACCATGTTGACCAGGATGGTCTCGATCTCTTGACCTCGTGATCCACCCGCCTCGGCCTCCCAAAGTGCTGGGATTACAGGCTTGAGCCACTGCGCCCGGCCATTGTTTCCAGATTTTTTAATGATCACCATTATAACTGGTGTGAGATGGTATCTCAATGTGGTTTTGATTTGCATTTCTCTAATGACCAGTGATGATGAGCATTTTTTCATATGTTTGTTGGCCTCATATCTGTCTTCTTTGGAAAAGTGTCTGTTCATGTCCTTCACCCACTTTTGAATGGGTTAGTTTGTTTTCTTGTAAATCTGTTTTATTTCTTTATACTTTCTGGATATTAGCCCTTTGTCAGATGGGTAGATTGCAAACATTTTTTCCCATTCTGTTGGTTGTCAGCTCACTCTAATGATTGTTTCTTTTGCTGTACAGAAGCTCTGAAGTTTAATTAGATCCATTTGTCTATTTTAGCTTTTGTTGCCAATGCTTTTGGTGTTTTAATCATGAAGTCCTTACCTATGCCTCTGTCTTGAACGGTTTTGCTTAGGTTTTCTTCTAGGGTTTTTATGGTGTTAGGTCTTATGTTTAAGTCTTTAATCCATCTGAAGTCAATTTTAGTGTAAGGTGTCAGGAAAGGGTCCAGTTTCTACTTTCTGCACATGGCTAGCCAGTTTTCCCAACACCATTTATTAAACAGGGAATCTTTCCCCCATTGTTTGTTTTTGTCAGGTTTGTCAAAGATCAGATGACTGTAGATGCGTGGCATTGCCTCCAAGGCCTCTGTTCTGTTCCATTGGTCTATGTCTCTGTTTTGGTACCAGTACCATGCTGTTTTGAATACTGTAGCCTTGTAGTACAGTTTGAAATCAGGTAGCATGATGCCTCCACCTTTGTTCATTTTGCTTAGGATTGTCCTGGCTATGAGGACTCTCTTTTGAGTCCACATGAAGTTTAAGGTGTTTTTTTCCAGTTCTGTGAAGAGAGTCATAGGTAGCTTGATGGAGATACCAATGAATCTGTAAATTACTTTGGGCAGTATGGCTATTTTCACAATATTGATTCTTCCTAACAATGAGCATGGAATGTTTTCCATCTCTTTGTATCCTCTCATATTTCCTTGAACAGTGGTTTGTAGTTTTCCTTGAAGAGATCCTTTACATCCTTTGTTAGTTACATTCCTAGGTATTTTATTCTCTTTGTAGCAGTTGTGAATGGTAATTCATTCTTGATTTGGCTCTCTTTAAGTCTGTTATTGGTGTGCAGGATTCCTTGTGATTTCTGCACAGTGATTTTGTTTCTTGAGACTTTGCTGAAGGTGGTTATCAGTTTCAGGAGATTTTGGGCTGAGACAATAGGATCCTCTAAATATACAATCATGTCATCTGCAAATAGAGATAACTTGACTTCCTCCTTTCCTAGCTGAATACCCTTTATTTCTTTTTCCTGCCCGATTGCTCTGGCTCGAACCTCCAGTACTATATTGAATAGGAGTGGTGAGAGAAGTCATCCTTGTCTAGTGCCAGATTTGAAAGGGAATGCTTTTTTTTTGCCCATTCAGTATGATATTGACTGTGGGTTTGTCATAAATAGCTTTTATTATTTTCAGATATGTTCCATCTGTACCTAGTTTATTGAGGGTTTTTAGCATAAAGGACTGTTGAATTTTGTTAAAGGCCTTCTCTACATCTATTGAGACGATCATGTAGTTTTTGTATTTGGTTCTGTTTATGAGATGGATTATGTTTATTGACTTGTGTATGTTGAACCAGACTTGCATCTCCAGGATGAAGCCTACTTGATTGTGATGGATAAGCTCTTTGATGTGCTGTTGCATTCCATTTGCTAGTATTTTATTGAAGACTTTTGCATCTATTTTCATCATGGATATTGGCCTGAAGTTTTCTTTTTTTGTTGAGTCTTTGCTGTGTTTTTATATCAGGATGATGTTGGTCTCATAAAATGACTTGGGAAGGATTCCCTCTTTTTGGATTGTTTGGAATAGTTTCAGAAGGAATGGTACCAGCTTCTCTTTGTATGTCTGGTAGAATTTAGCTGTGAACCCATCTGGACCTGGGTTTGTTTGGGAAGCTATTAATTGCTGCCTCAACTTCAGCCCTTGTTATTTGTCTATTCAGGGTTTCGACCTCTTCCTGGTTAAGACTTAGAGGGTGCAAGTGTCCAGGACTTTATCTATTACTTCCAGGTTTACTGGTTTATGTGTGTAGAGTTGTTTGTAATATTCTCTGATGTTGGTTTGTATTTCTGTGGAATCAGTGGTGATATCCCCTTTATTGTTTTTTATTACATCTATTTGATTTTTCTCTCTTTTCTTTTTTATTAATCTGGCCAGTGGTCTATTTTGTTGATCTTTTCAAAAAACCAGCTCCTGGATTTATTGCTTGTTTGATGGGTTTGTGTCTCCATCTCCTTGAGTTCTGCTCTGATCTTAGTTATTTCTTGTCTTCTACTAGCTTTTGAGTTTTTTTGATCTTGCTCTTTCATCTAGCTCTTTCAATTTTGATGATAGGGTGTCTATTTTCATCTTTCCTTGCTTCTCAGGTGGGCATTGATTCCTATAAATTTCTCTCTAGACACTGCTTTAAATGTGCCCCAGAGGTTTGGTACATTGTGTCTTCGTTCTTGTTGGTTTTGAATAACATCTTTATTTCTGCTTTCATTTCATTGTTTATCCAGTCAACATCCAAGAACCAGTTGTTCAGTTTCCATGAAGTTGTGCCATTCTAAATTAATTTCTTAATCCTGAGTTCTAATTTGATTACAGTGTGGTCTGAGAGACTATTTTTATTATTTCCATTCTTTTGCATTTGCTGAGGAGTAATTTACTTACAATTATGTGGTCAATTTTGGTCAAGTAGGTGTGATGTGGTACTGAGAAGAATGTATTTTCTGTGGATTTGGGGTGGAGAGTTCTGTAGATGTCTATTAGGTTCACTTGGTCCAGATCTGAGTTCAAGTCCTGGATATCCTTTTTAATTTTCTGTCTCATTACTATGTCTTATATTGACAGTGGAATGTTAAAGTCTCCCACTATATTTTGTGGGAGTCTGTCTCTTTGCAGGTTGTTAAGAACTTGCTATGTATCTGGGTGCTACTGTACTTGGTGTGTATATATTTAGGATCATTAGCTCTTCTTGTTGCATTGATCCTTTTACCATTATGTAATACCCTTCTTTGTCTCTTTTGATCTTTGTTATTTTAAAGTCTATTTTATCAGAGACTAGCATTGCAATCCATTTTTTTTCTTCTCCATTTGCTTGGTAAATCTTCCTCCATCCCTTAATTTTGAGCCTATGTGTGTCCTTGCATGTGAGATGGGTTTCCTGGATATAGCACACTGATGGGTTTTGACATTTTACCCAATTTGCCCATCCGTATCTTCTGATTGGGGCATTTAGCCCATTTACATTTAACATTAATATAGTTATGGGTGAATTTGATCCTGCTCTTTTGATACTAGCTGGCTGTTTTGCCCGTTAGTTGACGAGTTTCTTCCTTGTGTCGATGCTCTTTACCATTTGGTACGTTTTTGGAGTGGCTGGTACTGGTTGGTCCTTTCATGTACAGTGCTTCTTTCAGGAGCTCTTGTAAGGCAGGCCTGGCAGTGATGAAATCTCTCAGCAATTATTTGTTCATAAAAGATTTTATTTCTCCTTCATTTATGAAGCTTAGTTTGGCTGGATATGAAATTCTAGGTTGGAAGTTCTTTTCTTTAAGGATGCTGAATATTGACCCTCTCTCTCTTCTGGCCTGTAGGGTTTCTGCCAAGAGATCTGCTGTGAGTCTGAGGGCTTCCTTTTGTGGATAACCCGACCTTTCTCTCTGGCTTCCCTTAGCATTTTTCCTTCATTTCAACCCTGGTGAATCTGAGGATTATGTGCCTTGGGGTTGCTCTTCTTGAGGAATATCTTTGTGGTGTTCTCTGTATTTCCTGGATTTGAATATTGGCTTGCTTTGCTAGATTGAGGAAGTTCTCCTGGATAATATTTTGAAAAGTGTTTTCCAGCTTGGATTCGTTTTCCCTGTCCTCTTCAGGTACACTGATCAAGTGTAGATTACATCTTTCACATAATCCCATATTTCTTGGGGGCTTTGTTTATTTCTTTTCACTCTTTTTTCTCTAATCTTGCTTCTCATTTTATTTCATTGAGTTGATCTTCAATCTCTGATATCCTTTCTTCTGCTTGGTTGATTCGGCTACCGAAACTTCCAAATTACCCACCTTCCAAAGCCTGTTTCTGTCAATTCATCAGACTCATTCTCCATCTATCTTTGATCCCTTGCTGGTGAGGAGCTGTGATCCCTTGGAGAAGGAGGAGCATTCTGGTTTTGGGTGTTTTCATCTTTTTGCACTGGTTTCTTCCCACCTTTGTGTTTATCTACCTTGGTCTTTGTTGGTGACTTTTGGATGGTGTCTCTGAATGGACATCCTTTTTGTTGATGTTGAAGTTATTTCTGTCTGTTTTTTAGTTTTTCTTCTAACAGTCAGGCCCCTCTGCTGTAGGACTGCTGGAGGTCCACTCCAGACCCTGCTTGCCTGGGGATCACCTGCAGAGGCTGCAAAAGAGTTAGGGTTTCTGCCAGTTTCTTCTTCTGTTATCTTCATCCCAGAATGGTACCCTCCAGATTCAGCCTCAGCTCTCCTTTATGAGGTGTCTCTTTGGACATACTGGGGTAAGGGAGCTGCTTGAGGAGACAATCTATCCTTTATAGAAGCTCAAGTGCTGAGCTGGGAGCTTTGTTTTTCCATTCAGAGTTAGTGGGCAGGTATGTTTAAGTTCGCTGCAGCAGAACTCATAACTGCCTTTTGTCCCAGGTGCTCTGTCCTGGGAAGGTGGGGCTTTATTTATAAGTTCCAGATGTGCTACTGCCTTTTTTCAGAGATGTCCTGCCCAGCAAGGAGGTAGCCTAGTCACAGTCTGCTAGCAGAGGTGTTGCTGAGCTGCCATGGGCTCAGCCCAGCTGCTGTGTGAACTTCCTTGTGGTTTTGTTTATAGAGGTATAGTTAGCACTGCCACACCTCAGTTATGGCCGTCTGCCTCAGTAATGGCGGACTGCCTCTGTAATGACAGACTGCCTCAGTTCTGGTGGATTGCCTCAGTAATGGCAGACTGCCTCGGTAATGGTGGACTGCCTCGGTAATGGCAGACACCCTTCCCCCACAGAGCTGGACCATCCCGGGTCCAGGTGCTCTTACTGTGAAACTCTGAATCCACAGCATTTCAGATTGCTGGTCTTTGTGGGTGTGGGACCTGCCAAGCCAGATCACCTGGCTCCCTGTTTCAGCCCCCTTTTTTCATTTGAATTGGGATCTCTGTCTCCCAGGCATTCCAGGCACCAGTTGAAATGCTGCCCAGATTTGTGAGAGTTTTTGTGCAGAGACCCACAACGCTGGCTGAAACAGCCATGATGGTAACTCATGGCACTTTTCAACCTGTGAATCTCCTCATCTGTAGAGCAGTAATTACTCATTTGGAAATGCAGTGATCACTCACCCTCTGCCTTGTTCTCGCTGGGAACTGCACTCCAGAGCTGTTACTATTTGGCTGTCTTGGATCCGCCCATTACTTTTCTTAATAAAGACATTGGGTGTCTTTATGGTGTGTCCTAGGCATCATTAACTGAGTGTATGATGAGTATTGGGCAAGAGACTATTTCCTATTTGAAGTTAGGCTCTAGAGACTTATGTGCAATCAGAGACCAGAACTGAAAATCATGCATCCAGATAATTTAGAGAGCTTTTAAAAATTAGCATGGTATAATTCCAGTGTTTTATAGGTAAAATCTATAATTTTGATTATGATTAGAATTGCAACCTTTATTACTCATTTTAAATGTTCCTATCTTCCATGAGTATATTCTATGATTCTGATTTTATAGATCTGGGTTGGGGTCCAAGAGATGGTTTCAAAAGCCCATGAGGTGATTTTGTTGTGCAGTCAATTTGTGAATGCTTTAATCATACAGGTGGGGATATTAAAGACCAGAAGAAAAAATGATTTAACCTCTTAAGGTTAAGAGACAATGTACTTCCACAGAACTTTAAGGTTTTTCAGACTTCAATCTTTAAATGGAAATATCTTTAAGAAAGGTTGTGTCAAATAAAAGACAGTAAGATTAAGGAATTCAACACGTAAGTAGAAAGAGTTGAGATTCCCAGGGTAACAATAGGAGATTAAATTTATCTTCACTTTTATTATGAACGTGGAAAGTGCCAATGACCCAGGAGGTAAGTAGAGAAAGGAGTCCTTGCCCATTGTAAGAGCATAAAGATAACAATAGGGATAATGTGGCCAGGCATGGTGGTTCACACCTGTAACCCCAGCACTTTGGGAGGCTGAGGCTGGTGGATCACCAGAGTGAAATAAGGAGTTGAAGACTAGCCTGGCAAACATGGCAAACCCTGTCTCTACTAAAAGTAAAAAAATTAGTGGGGTGCAGTGGTGGGCGCCTGTAATCTCAGCTACTTGAGAGACTAAGGCTGGATAATTGCTTGAAACCAGGAGGTGAAGGTTGCAATGAGCCGAGATTGTGCCACTGTACTCCAGCTGGGCGTGAGACAGAGTGAGACTCTGTCAAAAAAAAAAAGGAATAATATAACTGAAGCTCTGAAAGTCTCAATGACTTTCCCTAAATTACGCAACTTTGTATCAGAGCTGTGGCCTAAACTCCAAGTCAAGACACCAAACCCCATATTCTGTCTGATATTTAGTGCTCCTTGATGTTCTAATTTCTCATTTTACCCCAGACTGACCTCTGTAGTTTTTCGTTTTGTTTTTGGCAGAATATGCCAGTTAATTGCAATAAGAGGGCAGAATTTCTGAAAACCTTCGTGGAACTTCTTAGAATCCTTAGCCTTACATTCAATCCTTCCTTGGTCTGGCCCAGTGATTTTTTTTTTCAAATTCCCTTATCATTATTCTTCTCACACCTGTGACATTCCCTTCGCCAAATAATTCAGTGTCCCCTCATAGTTCCTGGTCTTTAACAATGTTTTTTACATATTTTATTTGTTCTTTCGAGTCTTCAGTGTTCAAATGCTACGTGTATTTCAAAGCATATTTCAAACATCACTTCCCCGTTCCCCACAGTAGAAACTATTCTCCTCCTCTTAAAATTTCAACTAAGACCTTTATTTTCATGACATTCATAATTTTTCCCTAAGCCATACTTATTTCTGGACATCGTCCACGTACAGGACAATACTTTGCCCAGTAGTCAATTATTCCATGAATAAATGACAGAATAGAGAATTTACCAGATTTTTCTAAGTTTAGAGTTCAATTTTAATTGTTTTCATTATTATTAAATATCTTAGCACATGCCCTATTTTTCCATGACTACCAAAATGAAATTTTAGAAAGACCACTGCAAGAAGAAAATATATCATTTCCAAGTATGTCATTTCTAATCTACTTTTGATGAGATTGCTATGATCACCAGTACCTATTTATTGTTGAAGACTGCAAAGAAAAAAGTGAGAGGTCCTGGCCAGAGCAATCAGGCAAAAGGAAGAAATGAAATGCATCCAAACAGGAAAAGAGGAAGTCAAACTATGTATTTGCAGATTGTCCAATTTTATACCTAGCAAACCTGATAGTCTCTGCCCAAAAGCTTTTAGATCTGATAAACAACTTCAGCAAGGTTACCATATACAAATCAATGTACAAAAATCACAGCATTTCTATCCTATAATAAGGTCCAAGATGAATGCCAAATTAAGAATGTAATCACATTCACAATAGCAAAAATAAAATAAAATGAAATACCTAGGACTACAGCTAGCCAGGGAGTTGAAAGATCTCCGCAATAAGGATTACAAAACACTGCTCAAATAAATCAGAGATGACATATATTAATGAAAAAATTTCTATGCTCATGTATAGGAATAATCAATATCATTAAAATGGCCATACTGCCCACAGAAATTTACAGATTCAATGCTATTTCTATCAAACTACCAATAATATTCTTCACAGAACTAAAAAATAAAAAAAAAAGCTACTTTAGAAGGCATCATGTTACCTGACTATAAACTAAACCACAAGTCTGCAGTAACCAAAACAGCATGCTACTGGTACAGAATTGGACTCATAGGCCAATGGAACAGAATAGACAGCCCAGAAATTACCATCTAATCTTCAACAAAGCTGACAAAAATAAGCAGTGAGGAAAGTATTTTCAATTTGATGATCGTGCAGGGATAACTGGCTAGCCATCTGCAAAAGATTAAAACTGGATCCCTTTCTTACACCATACACAAAAATTAACTCAAGATGGATTAAAGATTTAAATGTAAAAACCCAAACTCTAAAAATCCTGGAAGACAACCTAGGCAATGCCATTCTGGACACAGGAATAGGCAAAGATTTTATACCAAAGATATCAAAAGCAATTGCAACAAAAGCAAAAATTGACAAATGAGATCAAATTACACTAAAGAGCTTCTGCACAGCAAAAAAACTATTAACAGAGCTAACAGACAACCTACAAAATGGGAGAACATTTTCACAAACTATACATCTAACAAAGGCCTAATATCCAGCATCTATAAGAAACTTGAAAAAGTTTAAAAGCAAAAAAACATTTTGTCCCATTAAAATAGGACAAAGCATATGAACAGACACTTTCAAAAGGAGGCATATAAGTAGTCAACAACCATATGACAAAATGCTCAAGATTGCTAGTCATTACAGAAATGCAAATTAAAACTGCAGTCAGAATGACCATTATTAAAAAGTCAAAAAATAACAGATGCTGGTGAGTTTGTAGAGAAAAGGGAATGCTTATACAGTGTTGGTGGGAGGGTAGATTAGTTCAAACATTGTGGAAAGCAGTGTGGCAATTCCTCAAAGAGCTAAAAACAGAACTACCATTCAACTCATCAATCCCCTCAGTAGGTATGTACCCAGAGTAATATAAATCATTTTACCATAAATACATATTTATGGTAATCACAGTACTATTCACAGTACTAAGCAAAGACCTGAAACCAACATCAATGCCCAGCAATGGTAGAAAGAAAGAAAACCTAGGCAATACCATTCAGGACATAGGCATGAGCAAAGACTTCATGACTGAAACATCAAAAGCAATGGCAACAAAAGCTTAAATTGACAAATGGGATCTAATTAAACTTAAGAGCTTCTGCACAGCAAAAGAAACTATCATCAGAGTGAACAGGCAACCTACAGAACAGGGAAAAAAAAACAATTTGTAATGTTTCCATCTGACAAAGGGCTCATATCCAGACTCTAAAAAGAACTTATACAAATTTACAAGAAAAAGCAACCCCATTAAAAAGTGGGCAAAGGATATGAACAGACACTTCTCAAAAGAAGACATTTATGTGCCAACAAATCACTGGTCATTAGAGAAATGCAAATCAAAACCATCATGAGATACCATGCCATGCCAGTTAGAATGGTGATCATTAAAAACAACAGGAAACAACAGATGCTGGAGAGGATGTGAAGAAATAGGAACACTTTTACACTGTTGGTGTGCGTGTAAATAAGTTCAACCATTGTGGAAGATAGTGTGATGATTCCTCAATGACCTAAAACCAGAAGTTCCATCTGATTTAGCAATTTCATTACTGGGCATATACCCAAAGGATAATAAATAATTCTAACATAAAGACACATGCACACGTGTGTTTATTGCAGAAATTTTCACAGTAACAAAGACTTGGAACCAACCCAAATGCTCATCTATGATAGACTGGGTAAAGAAAATGTGGCACTTATACACCATGGAATACTATGCAGCCATAAAAAAGATGAATTAATGTCCTTTGCAGGGACATGGATGAAGCTGGAAGTCATCGTTATCATAAAAATAATACAAGAACAGAAAACAAATACTGCATGTTCTCACTCATAAGTGGGTGTTGAACAATGAGAACACATGAACACAGAAAGGGGAACATCACACACTGGGGCCTGTCAGGGGGTGGGGGCTAGGGAAGGGATAGCATTAGAAGAAACACCTAGTGTAGATGATAGGTTGATGGTTGCAGCAAACTACCATGGCATGTATATACCTATGTAACAAACCTACATGTTCTATACATATATCTCAGAATGTAAAGTAAAATAAATAAATATTTCTTGTGATCTAGTACATAAAATAATATATTTTAATGATTCATATATGCTATTGAAGAATATAAATTTTTCTATTCAGTTCATATATATGTCTTAAATCAAATTTGATAGTGAGTTATTCAAATATTCAGTTTCTGTACTAATTTTTGCCTGATTAGAGAAGTAAACAAAAAGCTTCTAATATAATTACAAATGTGAAAAATTTTCCTTGCAATACAATATTTGTTTTCTAAATTTTGAGACTATGTTGTCACTGCACATAAGCGTATAACTTTTGTATACTTTTGGTGAAGTTTTTATTTTGTCATTAGTTAACTGACACCATCTCTATTAATAATTTTGCACTAAATTATATTTTGTCTGATACTAATATTGCTGTAGCAGGTTTCTTTGGCTTTGTGATTGAATACCAGATTTTTAATTTTATATTTTTAATATTTTCAAGTTATATTATTTCTGTGCATCACTTATGCATTATATAATTTCTTTCTTAAGTAATCTAATTTCTGATAAATTTTACTTTTTCTGCTATTGATTTCTTATTTGTCATTTTAGCTTGTATTTTCTCCTTGTCCACTATGTATTGGGTTGAGTTTGCGAGTTCTCTGTTTTAATCTAACCCACTCACTTATTTAGAAGTTATGTGTTCTATTTTTCTTTTATTAGCTAGCTTTAAATTTTTACCGTGGACACTAAACAAGACTTAAAGTTAATCAATATTTCTATTCTTCTCCTGAATAACTAAAAGGACTTTAGAATACTTAACTCTGACCTCCCTCAACCCTACCTGTATGTTATTATAGCATAATGTTCAACATGATTTATGTATTTGAATGGCAAATGGAATTTTCCCAGCTCAATGTGCTATCGTGACATGAGGTCTATTTTAGATATATTCTCTTATATACTATTACACTTCCATAATAAAAATAGGTTATTTTACAAAAAATTAGTTGGGTATGGTGGTGCACACCTATAGTCCCAGCTACTTGAGAGGCTGAGGCAGCAGAATCATTTGAATGGTTTGAACCCAAGAGGCAGAGGTTCCAGTGAGCAGAGATCATGCCACTGTCCTCCACCCTGGGCGACAGAGTGAAATTCCATCTCAAAATATGGATATATATGGGGTGTTTCTAGAGAGAAGAGATGAGATAATTAAGTAAATTCCTGTTATTAAATATATTTCTGAAAACTAAGAAAATATCAGGCAAATAACTATCAAAAATAATATAACAGTTCCTATTGTTCACAAAAATTGTCTTAATTGTAAACTACTGATAGGCAACTGATGAACAGTGAATGATACTGTTTGGCTGTGTCCCAACTCAAATCTCATCTTGAATTGTAGCTCTCATAATCCCCACATGTCATGGGAGGGACGTGGTAGGAGGTGATTGAATCATAGGGTGGGTTTTTCCAGTGCTGTTCCTGTGATAGTGAATAAGTCTCATGAGAGCTGATGATTTTATAAAGGGCAGTTCCCCTGCACACACTCTCTTGCCTGCCACCATGTAAGACATGCTTTTGCTCCTCCTTCACCTTCCAGCATGATTATAAGGTCTCCCCAGTCATGTGAAACTGTGAGTAAATTAAACCTCTTTTTCTTTATAAATTACCCACTCTTGGGTATGTCCTTATAGCAGCATGAGAATGGACTAATACAGTGAACAAGTTGAAAATAGAAAACACAAAAGTCAGAAAATGTCGGGGTGTCTTTTTTTCCCATTTTTGGATTTTTGGGGGGGTAGTTGAGAAAGTAAGTCAAAGCTTTGCTTTCTTCTGTAATCATTATTTCATCTTTATATCATTATTTTCTTATAAGAAATAAGTCTTTTGAGCATTATTTGTAGACATCAAGGCCTAGAGCTGTAAAGCATAAAGCATGCTGAGTTTGAAAAATGAGAAAGGAAATAGAGACTCTGCCCCCTCATCTCACCTTTGCTGTACTTCTAACTACTTAGGCTTAAGCAAAAAGCTGACAAATGAAGTAACATTTTCTGGAAGTTGCCAAAGGTTCTGCCTACTGCCAATCTTCCAGTTCAACCTAAAACTCTGTATAAATCACCCAAAGAATCATTCTTCAAGTTTTAATCATTTTGCTCCAAAAAAAAGTACACAAGATCAACCCAAACATTAACTGTGTTTGTATATTGAATGTATGTTATAAATTATATAACTGTTTTCTACTTATTCTCATTTGTGTTGAATTAAAAAATTTCTTTTTTGTTTTCTAAAGTTCTTTGTTAAAAACAGCTGACCAACTCAAGTCTGCTATAACAGTCAAGGTCAAGAACCAATATACATCCAACAGGTATTTTACTAAAATCAAGAAACTGAAATACAGTATTTTCTAGTATTCTATGAACTGAGGCTACATAAATGGGATTCACCCTTTTTAAACTCAGCAATCAGAATGAACTTCTAGATCGCTCAATGATAATGATAATAATGATGATAATATAATGAGAGTACTGAGAGTCATTTCTGCACACCAAGTACTTCATATAAACAACCTCATTTATTTCACTGTATTTTTATGAGATAGGTAACTATTACAAGGCCATTTTACAGATGAAGAAACTGAGACTATGAGGAAATAAGTAACCTGCACATGTTCGTATATTAAAACGTAGTAGTCCTAGGATTCAGGCTGCCTAATTTCAAAGTTTTGGCTTTATCAATTAAACTAAATTAACTTCCTACACTGAAATGTTCACTCAGCATCTATACTTTCCTTTGGTCCACTCCCAGAAACCCCTGAAGGGCTCGTACCATTTCTTTGCTTTTCCTACATCAAATCTATACATGGCACAACAAGACCTATGGGGTATAATTCTTACAAACACTGAAACATGGATATAACTGAAGATCTGCTTTAATTATTGCCAGCACTTTCTCAGGGTTATTGTTCAATGTGAAAGGTGATGTTAAAATCAAAATTGTTGCTAGGTCTAAAATAGCCATTTTTGTAACAACTGTAATCATGAACAGTAGGTGATTGTTCTTGGAGCCTCTCTAGTACACTCTGCTCCCTCAGAGTGGCAATTCTCTGTCCATTGCTTATTTTAGATAGCAGTCAGTGAGAATTTGGATGCGGCAGAGTGTTGAGTGTTTTCTTAGCATTTCATAAGTAGAAAAATATGTCAGTACGTTTCTTGACAATACCAATTTTGTCATTTTTAAAGGACTTAGATAGCTCTTGCTTACTGTTAAAACCCTATTTGAAAAGAATTTCCAGCATTCTCGGTTTAAAGATAAAATACCTTTTTTCAACTTCTTATGTAAAAGAAATATTGAATGAGAGAGAAGATACCATTTATACTCAGACTGCCTTTTGCCTATGAAGCATCAATAAACAATATTAAGAAGTTAAAAATATTTGTAATGGAGTGAGGAAAAACATGATCCAGAGAAGAGCTGATGCTTACACTACAGTGTGCTAGATTTAGGACCCTCTTAGTTAATATCAACTCCCACTGTTCTATTACTTACTTCGACTTTACAATAAGCTATATTTAGGACTCTCTGGGTTAATATTAACTCCCATTGTTCTACTTACTTTGACTTCTATTATATAAGTATCCTAGTGATTGTGTAGCATATTGCTGAATTAAAATACTTGCAGATACACATTTTGCAATTCTTCTATTTTCATAAAAGTTATTACAAGAAATGCTCAAAGCAACTTCCACATTTTAACTTCTCTCCAGGAATGGTTTTTAAAGTTTTAAAGGAAAACTAATGCCTCATTTGTAATCTTAACAGTCTGAGGACAATATATCTTTTCTGTTATGGGACAAGAAACAGAATTTTTTCTCTTAGCATTCATCTGTAAACAAAGATATCAAAAGGCAATGGAATGTCATAACTCTTATATAGCATCTTATTCTTATCATGGATTTGTTACATTGGTAAAGATCAATTTTTTTAAAAAAAAGAGAGAGAGAGAAAGGCTTATTTTCAAAAGGTAGCATTATCACACAAAATACTTCACTGAACTAGTGTCCTGTAGTTCAATGACTATCATAATATTGTTGGAACACTTGTTAAAAATTAGAGTCAAGCAGAAAGTGTTGGCTAAGGGGAGAAGGCAATTGTTGAATTAAATAGTTGGTTTCATGAGAACATAAACTTAAATCAATAAACCTATCTCTTTTAATAAACTTCTTCCTGTCTTAATAAAGCATTTGTTTGGCCTACCTTTATTTGGAGAAGATAGAATATTTTCTGAGATTTCTGCTGTAATATATAACAAAACATAACAGAAAAAGTGAAACATTAAATAAAGTGTCCCACAGACCTTCATATTTCAAAATATACATATCTCTCTGCTCATACGAACACAGTCAACTGCCCTGCAGCTGAATATGAGTCTAAAATTCAACAAACAAATATATGCATGTCTCACAAAGCTGATCTTTGACAAATCAGAATAATACTATCTGGAAAGTAAATACAATATTAAATGTTAGATGTGATTCAAAAGTATAAATGGTGAAGAAATGCAATACCTGACATACTAGTGACTGCAAGAATCATCAGCATATTTGGGAAATAGAGTTCAATGACTGAAGGATTTATGAGTCACTCGTGATGCTGTGTACCTTGATGTGCAAAGCAAAACTGACCTTGAAATGATGCAAAATGTCAGCCTACAACCCTTGTGATGTTTGTTCCTATACAAAACTTTGTGAGGATTTAGAAAATATATACTGATGTCCATTCAGCTCAACAATGATGCTATCCAGATGGTTACTAAGTAATAAAATTATCTTCCCAAGAGAACTGCACAGATTGTCTTATCTGTTTATGCAGTCTGGGTTATCTATGCTCAAAAATACTCAAAGTACATTCTGTCTGAGAGAAAAGTTACCAGCTTTTAAGGTAAAATTTGATGGAATAGTTTACAGAAAAAATAAATGTATAGGACATTCATTTACTTAACATAAACAAGAAATTTCATGTTTTCAGGAAATACAGTTAAAGGTGAAATGTTTGGGAATCTTTAAAAACTATTGACTAGCACAAATGACTTTATTGATGCCTTAGGAATGTGTCTGATTCTACATACAATAAATGAAATATCTCTTTTGCCATTATCCATTAATACGATCACGATGCCACATTGGGGTACCCATACAAAGCAAGCCTGAAATTTACATTTTTATTCCTTGCAATGACTCAGGCTTGCCAGAATTGAAAACATTCTTACTAGGTGTTTGGAGGATGCTAGGCTATATCTTTATATGATAGACATAGATTTACATATGCTTTTTCTTTTAAATAACTCACATACTGTTTTACTTTATTTTACATTTAGAGAAAGGAAGAAAGCAACCTGCTGGATGTTCGATTGCAGAGAAGAACAAGCAGTCAAAGCCCTGGTGTGGAATAGGAAAACAAAGTACAGGATTTGGAATAAAACTTGGGTTCCAACATAGCTCAGCCATGTCCCACACATGTGATACTAGGCAAGTTCTTTAACTTCATTGAATGTATTTTCTTAGCAGTAAAATCTCAGTAATAATGCATGCTTTACAAAGGTATCATGATATATCATAAATAAATAATATGCATGGTATTTAACCTTCCTGGATGCATTAATACTGCAAAAAAAATACCAATTGTCTGTCATATATGTATAGTTTATACCACAGCTGGGTGTCAAATCCAACCAGATACAAAAGGAAAAGTTTTGTATCATCATTGTGCTTCCAAGTTCTGCTTGATGATCAGTTACAGGTTTGACGTTGTTTTCACTGAATTTGGAGTTTTTAAGTCTGTTTGTTTTGGAGGTCTTTTGTATTTTGTATTGTATGTCATAGTTGTACATATATATGGAGTACATGTGAAATTTTGATACATATATTCAATGTATCATGATCAAATAAAAATAATTGAGATATTTATTACCTCAAACATTTGTCTTTTTTTGTATTAGAAACATTATAATTATTCTTCTAGCTATTTTGAAATATATAATAAATTGTTAACTATAATTTCCTTACTGTACTATCAAATACTAGAAATTATCCTTCTACATAGCTGTATTTTTGTATCCATTAACCAACATCTCTTGACTTCAAGAAATGAACCAAATCAGTTACCAACTGTTGCATTAAAACAGATCTTTTGATTCTCATTTTCTCTTTTCTTTTCTAGGCTTACCTAACATATGAAGGTAAATAGTACCGAAACACAAATGGGTATAGAATGCCAATGGTTTCTATTAATGTTAATATCCATTTAATGAGCAGTCTAAGATGAGGGATACTCAGCAGATGGCAAAAAGAGAACTAGCTTGTCTTTACCAAACTGAAGCATTACATTTTAAAGGCTCACCCCAGTCGCGTGGTTAACATTAAAGATGCCAACCACCACATCAGGAAAAGGCTGGATAAAGGGACAGTTTTTATAATTCTATCCTTGGAATAACATCTATTTAAAATTAAAGAATAGTTTAAAAATTAAATTCTAAGATGCAATATAAACATTCCTAAGATAAGGAAGTTCTGTGAGTCTGGAAGAATTTTTTAAGATATGTTTTAAAAAATGATTATGGCCACATCAACTTATACTAGATTGGGTAATAAAAAACTCGTCTTTGTTCATTACAGGGGGAGTAGTCAGGCAAAAGTAAGTACATTATATTTAAATGTAATATTTAAAGAATATAATAAAATATTTGACAATATATTCCTGGGTTTCAGAAGGATTATATATAAAAAATTTTATAGAATAGTCTTATGAAGTAAAATATATTTCCAAATAAGCATATTAAAAATGAATTTTTCAAAATAGCATAAAAACTATTTGAATGTAAAGATAAGTAATGATGCTAAAAAATCATTTCATAAATCAATCATCCCTCTATACTTGTTTCATTAAAGGATAATATATTGGAATATAATTTCAGCAACACTGCAAAAGCTTCCCAGATTTGATTTCAATCCAAAATTTGTAGCAGAACTCAGCACTTTAAAAACAAAGAAAAAAGGAAAATTTAGTGCAGATGTACATTTCTGTGATACTTAGTGCTTAAGACCATAGTTGAAGCACATTAGTCATTATGGCAACCAGCCTACAAAAAAATATATTAGAGGAACATGAAGACAAGCTGCATATTTCTGTACAATCAATGAATAACTCAGAGTACAGATGCTTTAATATTTTTGAGCAACATATTAATTTAATGTACATTTATAATGATATAGTTAAATTTTCCTTCTACAAATTCTCCAGAATCTGGCAGTAGATTGGGGAAAGAAAAGAAGACAACGCATGACTCAATCATCAAATGCTTAACAATATTCCTAACAAAACTGTGGCTCTCTGACTGAATCAGAAACATTAGGATTATAGGATTAATCTATGCCTCAGGGATTTAACAATTGTATGTCTCTTGTTGTTTTCATTACTATTGAATTATATTGATTTATTGACAATATATATGCTTCAAAAATTTTTTTTTCAATTAGCTGCAAAAATATTTCACAATGAAATAAAAACTTAGAGAACTGATAAATATGTCTGGAAAATAAAGCCTAAAAAATAGTTGAATGTCAGTATACATTAAGGAAACACTGTAGAATTAGACCAATAGTACTTAAAACTCCAGGTCTATCATGTACTAGAAATGGACAAGATTAAGTTCTCTCTTACCTAATTCCTTGTTCATCTGTAAAATAATGAACATAACATTGAAATGAAATGTCATTATGTCATCATTTTCAGGTGTGATTACATCTCTAAAAAAATCCAGGATAATTAATGAAAATGTTTTGAAATGGTGAGATTTAGTAAAAGTAACATAAAAAGTAAATAACTTTTCAATTTATCAGAATAATCTTTTGGAAAATATAATAAAAAAACGTGATTTCTTATTATCTAGGAATACATTTTATTAGAATTTAATAGGATACAAATAAAAAGAATCATCAAAATTTACTGAAATATACAAAAGAAGACTTGAAAAATGGAAAGACTGTTCTCCCCCCCAAAAAATATTATTTTGTTCTAAACTATTTACCAATTTAAGAATTCTAATCAGAACTCCAAAAAGTAGAAAGAATTTCAAATTAATGATCTAATATCACACTTAGGGGAAATAGAAAAGCAAAAGTAAACCCTAAAGTTAGCAAATGAAAAGAAATAGTTAAAACTAGAGCTCAGCTGAATGAAACTGAGACACAAAAATCTACACACGGCATCAGTGAAATGAAAAGTTGATCATTTGAAAGGGTAACCAAGATCAATAGGCCACCAGCTAAATTTACTAATAAAAGAAAAGAGAAGATCCAAATAAGCACAATCAGAAATAACAAAGGTGATATTAGAAATAATCCCATGAAAATGCAAAGGATCCTCAGAGACTGAGGATCACTTCTCTGCCACAAATAGAAAATCTAGATGAAATGGATAAATTCTTGGAAACAACCTAAAATTAAATCAGGAAGAAATTTAAACATGGAAAAAAACTAATATTAAGTTCCAAAAGTGAGTCATTAATGAAAAACTTACCTAACAAATAAACAAAAAAAGAGATCAGAAAGATATACAAAGAAGAGCTGGCACCAATTCTACTGAAACTCTCCTGAAAAACTAAAGAGAAGTAGACTTCATTACTTAAAAGTAAACTTGGTTCAATGTGTGCAAATCAATTAATGTAATTCATCACATAAACAGAATTTTTAAAAACCATATGATCATCTAAATAGATGCTGATAAAACTTTCAATAAAATCTAAAATTTATTCATAATAGAAACCCTCAACAAACTAAAGATTGAAGGAATATACCTCAAAATAATGAGTAATCTACGACAAACCTAAAACCAACATTATACTGAACATAAAAAAGCTAGATGTATTTACTCTTAAGAAATAGAACAAGACAAAGATGCCCACTCGCACCACTCCTATTCAACATAGTACTGAGTCCTAGCCAGAGCAATCAAGCAACAGAAAGAAATAAAAGGCATTCTTGGTAGAGAATATTATCAGCAAAGAGAGAGAGTTTGGCTTCCTCTCTTCCTGAAATAAATAGGAAGCGAGGAAGCCAAACTCTCTCTCTTTGCTGATGATATTCTCTACCAAGAAAACCCTAAAGACTCCACCAAAAAGTTCTTGTATTTCATTAATGACTTCAGTAAAGTGTCAGAATACATAACTACAAAACATTGCTGAAAGAAATCACAGATGAAACAAAAGGAAAAATATTTCATCCTCAGGGACTGGAAAAATCAGTATCATTATAATATCTTTCTTAAGAACCTGTAAGCTATACTTTTGAAATGTAATAATCAAGAAATATAGTGCCCCTGTTTTCTAGTCTCTTTGGGAGGGTGGGAACAGAGATGGCCTCCTCACATTGACCAATCTTCCCCCTAATGACCTCCAGTACTTTCTCGCTAGCTCACCCCATTGCTTAAAAACTCTTCTTGTTTTGTATCAGAGGAGTTAAATTCACTCTTCTTCCCCATTGGGATTGTCTTGACCCCCATTGCAGTACTCTTGAATAAATTCTTCCTTGTCTGTTTTACTCCATTTGATCCAATTTTTCTGTGGATCAAATGGAGCAAAACCAACACACTCTTGAAAAAGAATAAAGGGGTGTAAGAAGAGCAAAGTATATATATTGGGTATCAAATATCATAAATTTACAATAATTAAAAACCAACGTATTTGTGCCAAACAAGATAAGTGAACCCTTTACTCATTTGCCCTGAGAATACTTTCCAGTAGTGCTCAAGGCTATAGCATTTACACCAAGATAAACTTATGAAATATCTGGCTTTTATTATTTTTTTTACATCACTCTAGTATATCGACTTTAGAGACAAAAGGCATCATTCTACTTATAGCATCTTATTTTTACTAGTGGCATTTCCAATTACAAAATACAGTAATTCTTGATCACTAAAATGTCAAAGCCTAGAAAACATAGCATTCCTATGCATGATGTTAACATTGTTCTCAAACAGTTGTTGGCCAACGATTCATTTGATTAGTCCAATTTTTCTGAAATAGACAATTCTGTTGATTCAGATGATTCTGATATTAGTTCTCTTTACAAATAACTCCAATAACACTTTTTAAATTTTCACATTGAACATCAATCAGATTTGCTTCAGGCTCAAAGAGGATGTTTATGTAAAATTAAATGAGCACAGGTAATAAACTGTGCAGTTTTCTAATCAGGAAAAGGGCTAATATATTAGGATAGTCAAAAACATATCCGTGTATGTGTAAATTTACCATATTATACATACAGAACTTTAAATCAGTAAAATAAAATATGAACTATACAATACAGATGTCAGGACAATGGAATACCTACATGGAGACAATAAATTTTTATCCCAGCCTCATGCCATACACAAAAACAAATTCTAGATGGATAAAGGTCTTAAATAGAAATTCAAAAGTTAGAGCCAAGGGTCCAACTATAACAGAATTTATGTGTTTGTTTTAGTTTTAGTTTTAGTTTTACAACATCATAGTATTAAAAAAATACTTTGAACTTGATTGAACTTTGTGTATCTACCCTACTACACTAACCCTAACTCCTATTGTCTTGCAGCCTGCCTGTTTCTAAGTAGTCAATCTTAGCTGCAATTTTGTACCTATGATTAGAAAGTGGAGTAAATAATTATAAAAATGTTCAAGAAATATATTTTAAAAACCATTTTTATAATGAGCTAAAAGCATGGAAGTCAGTCTGGAAGGATATTCAGCAAAGTGTTAATATTAGTTTTCTCAGGGCAGACAGGAAGTAAGAGTAAGTTCAAGAGATGTTGAGGAAAAACTTTAACATTTTATCTAATACACTTAAGAGTTGTTTAAATGTTCTATCACAAGCACATACTCAGGTATTTCTCATGAACATTTCATCATAATGAAGTAAATAAAACTGGAATAATATTACCCATCTCTTAGAATTGTATCAAAGATTAAAGCAGATGGCCTAGTCCAATCTCTGACACATAATAAATACTGAATAAAGTATAGTCACTCTGAGGCACTGTGTTAAAGGAAAAAAACCTGTCTTCCCAGGTCCACAAGGGGTGTGGTTTTAAAGGCAAGAACTTCCTGCACCATGCCTCCATCCACCACACCATTCCCATTCGGGAACCTAGAGTTCTTTGTCTAACCTTTCCAGGCTAGGTAAAATTTCTGGTGTGCTTCTTTGTTTTAAAAAGCCCATGAAAAACTCTGGGAGGAATGGCCTCTGTTCCAGGCCAGACAGCCAATTGAGCATCAGAGTTGAAGATCAATCACTCCAGAGGAAGTTTGAAAGAACTCCTCTCATTGAACAAGAACATGAATGGGGCAGGAATAACTTCAAAGTTAAAACCCCTCTGCCCCTTACCTGTGCAGATTTCCCTCTCTGGGATCCCCTCCCACAACAACGTGGGAGCTGTCTTTCCCTCTATTCCTGTGCGAATTTCCCTCTCTGGGATCCCCTTCCACAACAGAGTGGGAGATCTCTATAATTTTATTTCTCTCTCTACCTAATAAACCACTTTCTACAAAACTCTTTGAGTCCAATATTTACTTGACCAGTAAGCTCACCACACTGCCAGGTCCTTTTTCCTTTCCTGGGGCAAGGGAGGTCAAGAACCTCAGACTCATAGGGAAAAGAATCTGACTGGGTGGGAGCTGAGTGTGTCTCCCTCCCGAACAGGGAATTGGGAGTCTTCAGGATGCCTTTCTGCTCTCCCCTGCATCCCACAACCCAGTTACAATACTATTAATATTAGGATCATTTTGATAAGTTTCTCTATTTTTTGGCATCATAATGTATGCATGCATGCATTTTACATACTTATCTTTAATAAGAAATCATCACATTCCTACCTTGGGATGCAGAAAAAATTTTTTAAATCATCACAAATTATATATAAACATTTAATTCAAAGAATTGTCAGAGGCTCCAAGATGGCCAAATAGAGGCAGCTTCAGAAGCTGAGTGGTCTCTGCAGTTCCAAATAATGTACCAAGTTCATTTTGTGGGTCTGGTTGGACAGTGGGCATAAGCCAAAGAGGGCAAGTTGAGGCAGGATGGGGCACTGCCCCACCCAGAAGGTGTGTGCAGCTGACTGGAGAAACAGAGGCACTGCCTCTCTGGGACTCTGGTTTGGATATTGCACTTCACTCAAGCCCTCTACAACCCACAAGAATAGGAGAACTTGGCCAGGCTGAAAAGCGCCTGAGAGCTGCCTGAACAGGGCTGAGCAGCAATACTGGACAGTGCCAGGGGTTGTCAGCATAGATCTAGGCGGAAGTACTGCCTGATGCCGAGAAAAACTGCGGTACAGTTACCCACCACGCATAAAGAAATGGAACTGAAAGGAGGAAATCGGGCCATATGGGCGGGTCCCTCCCCCACAAACCGCAGCAGGCTGAAGCTCTCTCACTTGAGAGTTTCACAGCCAGCACATCAGTTAGAGCACAACAATGACCGATCAAGCTCTATGGGGGGAAGGGTGCCATTGCAGAGGCAGGCCTAATCTTTCTGCGTAAACAAAAGATGCAGAAATTCATGCAGCAACTCCACTGAATCCATGGCAGCCCAGCATTGCCTCTGCAGGCAGATAAAGGAAAGGCCACCTCCCCAAGCAGCTACCTGAGATCAAAGCTAGATAAATTCAAGAAGATGGGAAGAAATCAGTGCAAAAATAAATGAAACTATCAAAGAGCAGAACACATCTCCCCCACAGGGATCATAACTCCTCCCCAGCAAGGAAACAAAATAGGATGGAGAACCAATTTGATAAACTGACAGAAGGCTTCAGAAGGTGGGTAATAACAAATTTCTCTGAGCTAAAGGAACATGTTCTAACCCAATGCAAAGAAACTAAGAACCTTGAAAAAAGGTTAGATGAAATGCAAACTAGAATAAGCAGCTTAGAGAAAAACATAAACAACTCGATGGAGCTGAAAAATGCAGCTCAAGAACTTAGCGAAGCATATACAAGTTTCAATAGCTGAATTGATCACCCAGAAGAAAGGATATCAGAGAATGCAGATCAACTCAATAGAATAAAATGAGAAGACAAGAAAAGAGAAAAAAGAGTGAAAAGGAAAAAAAAAAAGCCTCCAAGATACATGGGATTATGTGAAAAGACCTGATCTAAGTTGATGAGCGTACTGGAAGATAATGGGGAGAATGAATCCAAGCTGGGAAACACTCTTCAGGATATTATCCAGGAGAACTTCCCCAACCTAGCAAGGCAGGTCAATATTCAAATACAGCAAATACAGAGATCACCACACAGATACTCCTCAAGAGTGCAACCCCAAGGCACATAATTGTCACAGTTACCAGGGTTGAAACAAAGAAAAAAATGCTAAGGGCAGCCAGAGAGAAAGGTTGGGTTACCCACAAAGGGAATCTCATCAGACTCACAGCAGATCTCTTGGCAGAAATTTTACAAGCCAGAAGAGAGTGAGAGCCAATATTCAACATCCTTAAAGAAAAGAACTTTCAACCCAGAATTTCAAATCCAGCCAAACTAAGCTTCATAAATGAAGGAGAAATAAAATCCTTTATGAACAAGCAATTGCTGAGAGACTTTGTCACCACCAGACACACCTTACAAGAGCCCCTGAAGGAAGCACTAAACACAGAAAGGAACAACCAGTACCAGCCACTGCAAAAAAAGAACCAAATGATAAAGACCAATGACACAATGAAAAAACTGTGCCAACTGAAGGGCAAAACAACCAACCAGTAACCAAATGGCAGGATCAAATTCACACATAACAATATTAATGTTAAATGTAAACAGACCAAATGCCCCAATCAAAAGGCACAGACTGGCAAACTGAATAAAAAGTCAAGAACGATCAGTGTGCTATATTCAGGAGACCCATCTCACGTGCAAAGACACACATAGACTCAAAATAAATGAATGGAAGAAGATTTACCAAGAAAATAAAGAGGAGGCCAGGCGCAGTGGCTCATGCCTATAATCCCAGTACTTTGGGAGGCCAAGGTGGGTGAATCACAAGGTCAAGAGATCGAGACCATCCAGGTTAACAAGGTGAAACCCCATCTCTACTAAAAATACAAAAATTAGCAGGGCATGGTGGTACACACCTGTAGTCCCAGCTACTCAGGAGGTTGAGGCAGGAGAATTGTTTGAACCGAGAAGGCAGAGGTTGCGGTGAGCCAAGATTGTGCCATTGCACTCCAGCCTGGGTAACAAGAGTGAAACTTCGTCTCAAAAACAAAGAAAGAAAGAAAGAAAGAAAATGGACTTTAAACCAACAAACATCAAAAGAGACGAAGAAGAGCATTACATAATGGTAAAAGGATCAATACAACAAGAAGAGCTAACTACCCTAAACATATGTGCACCCAATACAGGAGCACCCAGATACATAAAGCAAGTTCTTAAATACCTACAAAGACACTTAGAGTCCCACACAATAACAGTCGGAGACATTAACACTCCACTGTCAATATTAGACAGATCAACAAGACAGAAAATCAACAAGGATATTCAGGACTGGAATGCAACTCTGAACCAGGCAGACCTAATACACATCTACACAACTCTCCACCCCAAACACACAGAATATACATTCTTCTCAGCACCACATCACATCTACTCTAAAATCGACCACATAATTGGAAGTAAATCACTCCTCAACAACTGCAAAAGAGCAGAAATTATAGCAGTCTCTCAGGCCACAGCAAAATCAAATTAATACTCAGCATTAAGAAACTAACTCAGAACCACACAACTTCATGGAAACTGAACAACTGGCTCTTGAATGCTGACTGGATAAACAATGACATGAAGGCAGAAATAAAGATGTTCTTCAAAACCAACAAGAATGAACACACATGTCCCAGAATCTCTGGGACACACTTAAAGCAGTGTCTAGAGGGAAATTTATACCAATTAATACCCACATAAGAAGTAAGGAAAGTTGTAAAATCGACACCCTACCAGCAAAATTGAAAGAGCTAGGGAGCAAGATAAAAAAAAAAACTCAAAAGCTAGCTAAAGACAAGAAATAACTAAGATCAGAGCAGAACTGAAGGAGATAGAGACACAAACCTTTCAAAAAATACATAAATCCAGGAGGTGGTTTTTTGAAAACATTAACAAAATAGACAAACCACTAGCCATATTTAAAAAAAAAAAGAGAAGAATCAAATAGATGCAATAAAAAATGATAAAGGGGATATCACCACCAATTCCACAGAAATACAAACCAGCATCAGAGATTAATACAAACAACTCTATGCACATAAATCAGTAAACCTGGAAGAAATGGATAAATTCCTGGACATTTGCACCCTCCCAAGACTAAACCAGGAAGAAGCTGAAACCCTAAATAGACCAAAACAAGGGCTGAAGTTGAGGCAGCAATTAGTAGCCAACCAACCAAAAGAAGTCCAGTTCCAGAGAGGTTTACAGCCAAATTCTACCAGATTTACAAACAGGAGCTGGTACCACTCCTTCTGAAACTATTCCAAACAATCCAAAAACATCCTCCCTAACTCATTTTATGAGACCAACATCATTCTGATACCAAAACCCAGCAGAGACTCAACAAGAAAAGAAAACTTCAGGCCAATATCCATGATCAACATTGATGCAACAATCTTCAATAAAATACTCACAAACCAAATGCAACAGCACATCAAAGCCTTACTCATCACAATCAAGCAGGCTTCATCCTGGGGATGCAAGGCTGATTCAACATATGCAAGGCAATAAATGTAATCCATCACATAAACAGAACCAAAGACAAAAACCACATGATTATCTCAATAAATGCAGAAAAGGCCTTCCACAAAATTCAATGGCCCTTTATGCTAAAAACCCCCCAAAAATTATATATTAATGGACTTATCACAACATAATAAAAGCTATTTATGAAAAACCCACAGCCAATATCATATTGAATGGTCAAAAACTGGAAGCCTTCCCTTTCAAATCTGGCACTAGGCAAGGATGCCCTCTCTCACCACTCCTATTCAATACAGTATTGGAAGTTCTAGCCAGAGCAATCAGGCAGGAAAAATAAATAAAGCACATTCAATTAGGAAAGGAGGAAGTCAAACTGTCTCTATTTGCAGACGACATGATTGTACATTTAGAAGATCCCATTGTCTCAGCCCAAAATCTCATGAAACTGATAAGTAACTTCAGCAAAGTCTCAGGATACAAAATCAATGTGCAGAAATCACAAGCCTTCCTATACACCAATAACAGACTAAGAGAGAGCCAAATCAAGAGCAAACTGCCATTCACAATTGCTACAAAGAGAATGAAATACCTAGGAATACAACTAACAAAGATTGTAAAGGACCTCTTCAAGGAGAACTGCAAATCACTGCTTAAGGAAATAAGAGAGGACACAAACAGATGGAAAAACATTTCATGCTCATGGTTAGGAAGAATCAATATCATGAAAAGCCATGGCGCCCAAAGTAATTTATAGATTCAATGCTATCCCCATCAAGTTACCAATGACCTTCTTCACAAATCTGGAAATAACCTCTGTAAACTTAATATGGAACCAAAAGAGACTCTGCATAGCCAACACAATCCTAAACAAAAATAACAAAGCTGGAGGCATCATGCTGGCTGACTTCAAACTACACTACAAGGCTACAGTAATCAAAACAGCATAGAACTGGTACCAAAACAGACATAGACCAATGGAATGGAATAGAGGCCTTGGAGGCAACACTACACATCTACAACTATCTGGTCTTTGGCAAACCTGACTAAAACAAGCAACAGGGAAAGGATTGCCCTGTTTAATAAACAGTGTTGGGAAAACTGGCTAGCCATGTGCAGAAAGCAGAAACTGGACCCCTTCATGACACCTTACACTAAAATTAACTCTAGATGGAATACAGATTTAACATAAAACCTAACACCATAAAAACCCTAGAAGAAAATCTAGGCAAAACGATTCAGGATAGGCATAGGCAAGGACTTCATGACTAAAACACCAAAAACATTGGCAACAAAAGCCAAAATAGACAAATAGGATCTAATTAAACTCCAGAGCTTCTGTACTGCAAAAGAAACAATCATTAGAGTGAATCAACAACCAAGAGAACGGGAAAAAATTTTTGCAATCTACCCATCTGACAAAGGGCTAATAATATACAGAATTTACAAAGAACTAAAATAGATTTACAAGAAAAAATAAACAAACCCATTGAAAATTAGGTGAAGGATATGAACAGACACTTTTCAAAAGAAGACATTTACACAACCAACAATCATATTAAAAAAATCCTCATTATCACCGGTCATTAGAGAAAATGCAAATCAAAACCACATTGAGATACCACCTCATCCAGTTAGAATGGTGATCATTAAAATATCCAGGGAGGGGGAGGAAGATGGCGCTGTAGAAGCAACTCACCACTGCAGCTCTCAGTCAAGACGCAGAGGGTAAGCAAACACCACATTTTCAGATGGATCCTTATAGCACACAGAGCGGGGGAAAAAGCCCAGGTGTAAAAGGCACGCAGGACTCAAGCGCAGTGCTCTCCGCTGGCGCGGCCAGGCAACCAGTGCCGCCGCTGCGGCCGGCACACAAAACGCGGGGCTGGGTGCCCTGTTAAACCGGCAATTTGAGACTTGGGAGGGCAGATTGCTATGCTCATCTGATTGAACGGGTTTTGGACGGTGATCTAGACCAGGAGATTTCTGGGAGGTCGACGGGTCTCACCCCCACAGGGACAAGCAATAAGGCGATTCGGAGTGCCGGGGGTTGAGAGTTCCACTGCGGGAAGAGCT
>CM052663.1:38540266-38563979 GCA_028533165.1 Leontopithecus rosalia
CCTGCTCCCCCCCACCCCGCTGTCCCTCCCCTATTTCCCCCAATAGACCTCAGTGTGTGGTGCTCCCCTCCCTATGTCCATGTGTTCCCATTGTTCATCACCCGCCTATGAGTGAGTATATATGGTGTTTCCTTTTCTGTTCTTGTGTCAATTTGCTGAGAATGATGTTCTCCAGATTCATCCATGTCCCTACAAAGGATCTTTTACATCCTTTGTTGGTTGTATTCCTAGGTAATTTGTTGTCTTTGTAGCAATTGTGACTAGGAGTTCACTCTTGATTTGGCTTTCTTTAAGTCTGTTATTGATGTATAGGAATGCTTGTGATTTCTGCCCATTGATTTTGTATCCTCAGACTTTGCTGAAGTTGCTTTCATTAACATGACAAAAACAGTCTGTAGCTTTTATAAGAACAGTAACTGCCTACCTGGTGTAATTGAAAGAGACCAGTCTTTCCCAGGTGGCAGAATTCTGCCATTAACAACTCATTGCTTGGCCGGGCACAGTGGCTCACGCCTGTAATCCCAGCACTTTGGGAGGCTGAGTGGGGCAGATCATGAGGTCAATAGATCACGACCATCCTGGCCAACAGGGTGAAACCCCGTCTCTACTAAATGTACAAAAAAATTAGCTGGGCATGGTGGCATGCGCCTGTGGCCCTAGCTACTCGGGAGGCTGAGGCAAAAGAATCGCTTGAACCCAGGAGATGGAGGTTGCAGTGAACCGAAATTGCACCACTGCATTCTGGCCTGAAGACAGAGCAAGACTCATCTCAAAAACAAAAAACAAAAAACTAATTGCTTTTATACATGGTCTTAATATCCTTTTAATGACCCAAAGGTACACTTTGGGGGAGAAAATAATTCTCAACATCTTTGTGTGAATGAATTTGCACTTTTTCAATGTTTTAGTCAAGTAAGGAAATAGGAGGGTCTCATGACTTTCATTTTCCAATCATAATTATAGTTTTGATACCTGCAAATTATTTAATTTTTTGTTACCTCCAAATTATTTTTGATACCTGCAAATTATTTAATTTTTTGATACCTTCAAATTGTTTAAATTACTGTACTATACTAAATTTGCATTTTCCCTTTGTTATTGAATATTTTATGTTTGGAAAAAGACATTTTAATAGTCCTATGGAAGATTTTCAGATTCACAGCATTTGATCAATGTAGCAAATCAACAAAAATATTACATAATTTTTAAATCAATATAAAAAGAGTTTTTCTTTAATTTTTATTCATGTCAAGAATTTTAATAGTTGTAGTCTTCATAGCAACTCTCATTTGTGTAGTTTCTAGTGTAGTAATATTACAAGGTGTTAATGCCCCTACAGTCTCATTTGATTCTGAAGTCAACCCTGTGGAATGAGCAGGGAAGGAATTATTATCAGCATCCACAAGTCAAGGAAACAGGTCTAGAGAAAGCAAGTTATTTGTCCGCAACAAGGACGTGGCAAGATCAGGACTCCAAATTCTGACTTCAAGGCAGTGTTTCTTCAGGTGTGTGGGTTAATTGCCATGCCCTTTGCATTTCTAATAAAAACCATGGACTCTACATAACACAACTGTCATGGATTTACAAAACACTCATTAATTCTATTTTAAATGAGAACCAGACTGACTCAAAATAGTATACAGGACTCAAAAACATCAGTGACTGCTCTCAGTACAGAGGAGAGTACAGATCATCAACAAATCTTGTAAAAGGTGGTAAAGAAACTATGTAGAGCAGGTCCTACCTCTGAAACATAAAGATAAATGAGGGGAGGGAGGAGTTCCTTATCTGCGACACGTTGAAAATAATCCTACAATACAGCTTGCTTCATTTTGTCTACACCAAGTCTGTTGAAAAGAACAAGAGCAAGCTCATCCTGGTAATAAGACAGTGGTTCTTATTTTCTTTTTACAACACACAGTACCAGAAAAGTCATCACCATTGATCATCTGGCCCTTATATATTTTGCTATCTCTTGTTGTAGTCAGTATGCTGACTTCAACAGCAGATAGTAATAGGATCTTGTTATATGGTGGTTTACAGCTGTAACATTTTTTGATTGATGATTTTACTTATTGCTACTATTTTGAAATAATTGTATCCATTTATTTTTTTTATCTTATCCTTTACCAATGTTGCTATAGATAGGCTCTAAATCAAAAGCAGAAAGAAATACAGTTGCATTATTTTTATCATATTTAGAAATAAATCTTTAATTTGTTAATGTCTAGGATCCATATTTCATGCTTCAAACATTTTTTCCCATATGTTAGACACAAACAATTTGTATTTTGTCTACTTGACAAATATTCCCTTTTTTCAAGGGTAGGCCTCCAGATATTTGTTTTTATTTCCTATAATTTATTTGCTTATTTGTTTGACCCTGGTATACATATAAAGGTGTTGCAGAATTGCTAACCAATACCCCAGTAAGAAATAAATTTATGAATTAGGGTGTTGTATATAGTTCTTTTGTTTTTGGCTTTATATTATTCAGTCTAATCACTATTTCCCAAAGTTACTTAGGTCAGTGTCTTTCTTCCCCACCTCTTCCTGTGTACTTATGTTATTAATTTGTGGTACAGTTAGATTCATTTGTCACAGATTGCATCCCATCTAGGGTTCCCCCTATGTCTTGCTTGATTTATGTAATTTACGTATAATAGAAATTTCCTCTTTGTGGTACACAGTTCCATGTATTTTTTTAAATGTATGGAATTATGTATTTACCATCACAATTCTTTTGTAGTTTTCTGGACTGTTTACTTTCCAAGACTGTGGCAACCATTGGATGGATCTTCTTGTCCATTGTCATAGTTTTGCCTTTCCTAGAATGTCATATAAATGCATCCATGTTTGGCATGGTGGCTCATGCCTGTAATCCCAGCACTTTGGGAGGCTGAAGTGGGCAGATCACCTGAGGTCAGGAGTTTAAAACCAGCCTGGCCAACAAGGTGAAACCTCGACTCTACTAAAAAATAAAAATTAGCTGGGCATGCTGAGGGGGTGTCTGTAGTCCCAGCTACTTGGAAGGCTGAAACAGGAGAATCGCTTGAAGTTAGGAGGTGGAGGAGGCAGAGAGCCTAGATTGCTTCATTGCACTCCAGACTGGATGACAAGAGTAAGACTCCATCTAATAAATAAATAAATAATACAGCCATACACTCTGTAGCCTTTCACATAGCAAAGTATATTTAAGGTTCATCTTTGCTATTTTTTGAAGAAATAGTGTTTTCTAATGTTATGTTGTATTCTACTGTATTAATATAACCCAATTTTCTCATCCTCTCACCCACTAAAGGGCATCTGGGGTGTTTAGGGGCATTTATGAATAAAGCAGCTATACATGACCCCATTATTATTTTTCTTTTCTTCAGAGTAAATACCTAGTAGTAGCATTGCTGGGCCAGGTAACAGGTGAATATTTAATGTTATAAGAAAATTCCAAAATGTCTTCTAAGTGGCTGAACTATTTTTTACTGCTGCCACCATACATGAGAGTGTTCATTACCGTGCATCCTCACTGATGCTTAGTATTGTCAGTTTTGTTTTCTTTGCCATTGTAATAAATATGCAGTATCAGGAATTTTAATAGATTAAATCTATATTTTTCTATGGTTATATTGGGATAAGTTCTTCCCTAATAAATGCCTCGTGATTCTTATGGTGAAATAAACTGTTTTGGCTTTTCTTTGTTTATTTATATTTTATAGGTATAACCTATCTTGAATCTAATAAGCAAGTTATCACATGTAAATAATATACATTAGTTTCAGAACATAGAATCATGTCCCTTATAAATGAAGGTAATAAAAAGATTCAGTGTGAAAAATAATATGAAAACACTTACATTGAGAGGGATTATACAAATAAATGATTATGATTCCAATTGGTCATTCTATTTTAATATCCTTGTAAACTGGAGTCAGGTAAGAAAATGTTAACTGAGAACATGGTTAAATCAAAGTTAACCAGGAAGATAAGATTGAAGTGCTTTAAATATCTAGCATGCTATGTTTGAGAACTTCCTCTATTGGAATTTCTTCGCATGTAAGAGACATATACAAATGGACAATGGTCAGACAGAATATATAAGAAAGAACTCCAACTTGCAATGTGCAGCAACCAGCCCAGGAAGGCAGTTTCCTGCCTATAGTAACCAGTCCAGGAAGTTAGACTATTATCTGTATACAGTAGTTGAGGAAGCCAAACAGTAATACCTGTAAAATCGACCAAAGATGACCTGGACTTGATTAATGATTGATAGCTTCTCTAATTTTTGTCCCCATGTCCAGTTAACTGGAGAAAGCTAAATATGTACCCCAACAAATTATGCACTCTAACCAGTCATGGACCCTAACCAATTATCTGGTATGCTCTGCTTTTCTTAGCCTTTCTACAGCATGCTTATGCCAACAGCCACCTGTCACAGCATATCTGAAGCCTTCTTTTTTCCACTGTAGCACTTTCCCACTCCCTCTGCCTAACTTTGAGTCTCTGCCAAATGCAAGTGACAGTGGCTGACTCCTTTGCTTATTCTCATTTGGGTGTTCTTCATTTATTTCCACAGATGCTTTCTTGAAAATTTATATTTCCAGGCCCTACTTGAGACCTACTGAATTAGAATTTCTGGAGAATCCCAGAAATGTGCATTTTTAAAAAGCTCCCAGGGTGGTTCTTATGCACATGGAATTTGAGAACTGCCGCACTCCACAGGTGCTTCCTAAATTCTGCATTGTTCAACATTCCTGTACATACTCGCCGAAGATATGGATGGGTTCTCAGATTGATGATTGTCATAAAAGTAGAATTTTAGCTAATAGCTAATGTAGTACATGTCAGAATAATAAATTTTGACCTGAAAATCTGAAAATATGGGCTAAAATTAAAAAGATGAAGTCTAATAATGATTCATGTGACATTATGTTTAAGTATTTATATATGTACTCATGTGTACATATGTGCATGTAAAACCTGAGTAGTGATTAATTCATATGAAAATGACCTATAGAAGTGAGTTGATAGTATGAGCTTTAAAAATTTAGTATAATGAACAGATTTGTAATTGCAAACTTTTTAAAAAGAGTTAATAATTTTATTGTAACCTGTGCTTGATAGACTGTCTAGAATATTGTGCCTGGTTTGGGTATTACAGTTTAAGAAGAAACAGACTGCTTAAGGAATAGTGCTCAAAATAGCTTAAAAACCTGAGAATATTTAATCACCCTTTAACCGAATGTTAACTGAGGTTCAAACTTGTGATGTTATTCTCAATCCAGATTTCAGCATTTGTATAAATTATCCATTCTTTTGCCATTATTTCTAGAAAATTTCCCAAAATGACTTTATGTAAATACTATCTTCAAGAGAGTTTAAAAAGAATTTTATACAGGGAGGTGTGAATACATAAAAAATGTTTAATGTGCATGTAAAATAAGTAAAAACATTTAATCAGATTGACAGCAGGAGACTCGAGCTATACATCTGTTATAGCTCTGACACTCTTCTCTCAACAGCCAAATGATCTTACTACATAGGCTCTAGAGTTTCAAACTCTTCTGCTTTTCCGAGATTAAAAAAATCTGCAGTTTGCTATTTGGTTTTTATTTTCTTTCATTCTTTTCATATATGCGTTTATTCATTTTGCATTTTTGCTGCTGTTTGATAAATACAGCGCACTTCCAATTGTGTGAGCTATCCAACAACTAGCAAGCTACAGACCATGCACTAAGGAGGACTAGTAACCTCATAGAAAAGATGAATTTCCAACACATTTCTAACATGTGATGGGGGCAGGAACTCTTCACCTATATGGTGTCCTTATCTGTATTCTGTCCTTAGTATAACCCTGTACTGTGTAATACAATGGCCTAGCCACATGTGGTTAGTTCAGATCAAGATGTGCTGTAAGCACCAGATTTTGAAGACATAGAACAAAAAAGAAATGTAAAATATATCATTAATATTTTTATCTTGATTACAAGTTGAAATTATAGTATTTTGGATAGATTGGCTTCAAATAAAAATAATTACTTTCACCTATTTCAGTTTTTAAGATCTTATTACTAGAAAATTTAAGATTACAGATATATCTTTTAATATATCACTTTTAGTGCCTCTCCTTTAAAGAAAGCATTAATGAGTATGAGCCTAAGCTCCAACATTGAACAGATATATATTTGCATCCAACTCTCATTCTTCACTAGGGCAGTAGTGAGGGTTAAATTAGAGGATGAGAATCACAATAAGTCTAAAAATTATTAACACTCAATACGATGTTTATTAAGTACCAAACCAAACCAAGTGCTTTAGATACATGAATTCGTTTAGTTCTGACAACAATCCCATTAAATAGTTATTATTATCTCTTCTTTACAGATGAGAAATTAAATCACAACGAGATTATGTTAAAGTATGTTATAATGCTTAGAGCAGTTCCTGGTAATTATTTTTATTGTTAACAATTCCGTTATAGTCTTACTCCTGGGGTGAGCAGGATCCTGGGAATAGTGGTGGAGGAGGCACTACATAGCACATGCAGTGTGATGGAGTATCCATTCACTTACTGGGAAGGTGTGTGGATGGGATGAGTTGGATCAAGGTTTTGCTGTGGTAGATGTCATACTTAATGTCTTACTCCATTTTCTGTTGCTGTAACAGAATACCAAAAGCCTTGGTAATTTAAATAGAAAGCTATCTCCTTCTCGGTTCTGGAGGTTGGGAAATTTGAAAGCATGGTGCCAGCATCTTGTGAGGTCCTTCTTGCTACGGTATAACATGGTGTAAGGCATCGCTTAGTGAGAGAAAGAGTGTGAATGTCAGCTCAGTTCTTTCTCTTTCTATAAAGCCACCAATCCCACTCTGGGGATCCCACTGATTACTTTATCTAATCCTCATTACCTCCCAAAGGCCCCACCCCTAATCATCATGTGAATTTAGGGATTATGTTTTCAATGCATGAAATTTGGGGAATACCTTCAAACCATAGCACCTAATAAGTGCTACAACATGGGTTTATAATGGGATGATTTTGCCTGTAAATGACATCTGTAGAATTTGTTATTGTCTCAAGTGAGCAGGTGCAACTGGCATCTAGTGGATAGAGGCTAGGAATGCTGCTAAACTTTTTATAATGTGTGGGACAGTTCCCACAGGAAAGCTATGTTATATATCTTACTTCAAATGTCAATAGTGTTGAGGTCGAGAAACACTATGTTATAGGACTGAAAAAAAAGGAAAGACAAAAGTAGGGTTGGGAAGAAAGAAGAAAGAAGAGAATAAATAAGGGGAGAAGGAAGACATGTTGGGAATGAGAAAAAATTAATAAACATTTATTTGTTAAGTCCTAGTCATGACTTTCTTGGAAAGATGACAGTAAAGCATTATTATGATTCATACTAATATAACCACAAAAGCATTATTACTTTCATATGATTTACAGCAAAGTTAGAGTTAGGTAAGTGAGACAAGGTCCACCTCTAATGACTTTCTATTATTCCCTATGTAATTATGACCCTGGGGTCATTAATTCTTGGTCAATGACTGGCTAATAAAATAATCAGTTTTTTTGATCTTGTGGTCTTTTTTGTTGGTTTTTCATGTGTGGTTTTAGAAAGTAAGTCATAGGTTGTCAACCGCCCCTTTCTCCCATCCTCAATGTACAATGCTGTTTTTCTGGTTATAATTTTGAAGTTTTCTTCAATGCAGGATTCTATTACTTTTCATTGGTTTGACTGAGAACTGAAAATAAACTGTGGACTGGAAGAGAGTGAGGCAGGGATTTGGCTTTGAATCATTAATATATTACTATTTAGTGAGTTTTACATGTTAACTTCAAATAATGACAGTTTTCTAGGGCTGGAGGGTCATTTCTCTCTGAGGATGGATGCCTGAAAGCAAAAATCATTCTGAAATAATTTCTTAAAGAAATCCAAGATAAGATTGTTTGACTATAAGGGAGTACTTCAGAACCTTACAAAATGTGAAAGTCTAAACACAAAAGAAAATTTATTGTTTATAATGGTTAAATTTACATACTCTGTATTCTTTGTAGCAGTAAAACTCTTCCCATCACAGGTAATTTATGAATACTATTTCTATTTTTTTTTTTTGAGGTGGAGTTTTGCTCTTGTTACCCAGGCTGGAGTGCAATGGCATGATCTTGGCTCACCGCAACCTCCGCCTCCTGGGTTCAGGCAATTCTCCTGCCTCAGCCTCCTGAGTAGCTGGGATTACAGGCGTGAGCCACTGCGCCCGGCCAAATGCTATTTCAAGGTGAAAAATCATTATAGTTTTTTTTCATTGTATACGAATCTCTAATTGAAAATTAATAATCAATTATATTAAAAAATGGATTTTCTATTGGTATTACTTTTCAAGTATCACAGATTTCACCTCTATAAATGTAAAGCTCCAGAATAAAATAAAAATTATAGATAGGAACTTCCATCCTGCTTTACTAGGCTGCCTTTCTAATATCAAGCCCTCGGTTTAATATATTTAGGGGCCAGTCTCAACACAGAGGGTTAGAATGAAGTTCACTAAAGATGGCAGAGTTTAAGTGGAAAACTGTCTAATGGCCAAAGTTTTACAAAGAAAACACATTCATTATTAGTTATACTTGGAAATACTAAACAGTTCTTACAAAGGAATGAGGTTGCTCTCTATGTGCTGGCAAGGATTTTCAAGACATTAAATTGAAAAACGAGTTTCAGAGCAACTCGTAAAGATGATTTATGAAAAACTCCAAACTATGTATGAGTATGCACACATGTGTTTAAATATATAGAACAGGAATAGAACAAAACGATGAACACAAAGCTGTGAACAATGGAAAGGAAGGAGAGGTATAAATACCAGGGACATCAGGGTTTATTTTTCTCTATATCTTTCTTATTTGAATTTTTAACATAAGAATACAATCGTGCATTATATATATAATAAAAAATTAACAGCAGTAAGAAGGTCTTTAGGTTTTCTTGTTTTTATAAGCTGTATGTCTGATTTTACTTTAGGAAGACACACACACACACACACACACACACACACACACACACACACACATACCTCCTTTATATTTCTGGAAATTAAGGCTCTCATGGAAGTCTTCATTTTCTCCCTGGAAACTCAGGGCAAAGCTTTTTAGAAATGCATTCTTCAATGCAAGAGTCTCTGCTTGCATAGGGAACTGTATTTAAAAGAAAAGCTTTTTTTATTTGTTTGTTTCTGTAAGGGCAGAAAGCATGCTAGAAAGGACTGTAAAAGCTGAGAAGATGGCACAACGGCAGTCAATATTGAGGAAATACTTAAAATGTTGCAGACATGTTTTGTCTTATCTTCTGTTTGGTCCTGTGTGTCCTGACTTCAGCACTCCCCTTAGAGAGACATGAAACTTGGACTTGTGTTCTTAGAAGGACTTGGAACTAGGAACATGGATTTGTGTTCAGGTTCTCCCCAAGCTATGGGAGGCTTGTTTGCTGAATCCTGGAACAGTGATCTTTTGTTTGTGAACCTGACAAATAAGAGACCATGACAAATCCTCCATCATGAGACAAGGTTTCTTCAGATGACTTTCAAGTCATCCAAAAGACAGTACTACATTCTTGTTAGGTGGATAAGTTAATGTTCTTAGAAACTTGACAATTTCTATTGTAAATGTGTGGGTTTTATGCTAAGAATCGGTAGTAAGGCACAGGATATTCGCAACAGATAAGTTTACCTGCCTCGCCTCTCTGCCCCAACAGAAAGGAAAAGAGTTCTGCTCTTGCTTCCTAAGTTCTCCGTGGGAGGCAGAAAAATGGTGTTAGTAGCACATAAGATCAAAGAGGAATTAGAATATTTATTCTTGATTTAGTCGCTATCAGTTTATGACCATGGATAAATTTCCTAACCACTCTGAGTCCCAATTTCCTCATTTTTAAAGTGTGATTTATGACTCCTTTGCTTACCTCAAAGGATATTGGGGAAATAAATGAAATGTGCAAAGGAGCATTCATGTATACTTATGTAACAAACCTGCATGTTCTGCACGTGTACCCTTGAAGTTAAACTATAATAAATAAATTTTGAAAAAAAGCAAGAAAAACATTTTCTAAAACCAAAGTATTTCTAGAATTACCAAGATTGTAACTTACATACCACTGATATAACTAGGTCTTCCCTGACCCCACAGACTGCTCACCCACACAGACTGTACTCTCATAGCACCCATAAAGACCTTCATGGTTGTTTGGCTTGTTTCTTTTTTCCCACGGGGCTGTGAGAACCATGGGGACAGAATTCGTGACTTTTAGGTCCATTATGTTCACTGTTAGGTCCATTATGTTCTCTGCTCCGTGGTCAGAACTTGGCACAGAGCCTGATATATGGTAGTCATGAAATATACTAATTTAGAATACATAATGGAGGTTAGTGGTATCACACATTGCCGTTATTACCTCTCTGTCTCCTTCATACCCTTTCACCTCCAATTGAAGTGCTGGTGCACTCCAGTGCCCTAGCCTCTCTCAATGTCTCTTCTGACCCAACACTGTCTCTCTGGTAATATATTTCCAAAATTTCAAATGTCTTCCATAGCTGTATTTATAGCCCAGACGGGCCCTCAAGATTTAGGTCAAGAATAACCCACCACCTCCCTGTTGGACGTCACCACTTGGAATTTGCACAACTATCTCAAACTCAACTTTGAACTCACACATTCCCTCCATAATGGACTCTTTTTTAAGTTTTCACCGATTCCACTGATGATGTTACCTTTCTCAAGCTTCTCAAGCTTGAGCCCCAGTTATCCCTGAAGTCTGAACGAAGTCACCCACTAGGGCTTGTAAAATTCACTTTTGAGCTTCCGTTTCCCCATCCGTAAAAATGAGGAAGCTAATGAATAGCTATTAAATATAAATACTATAGCTATTATATATAACATATATATTTAATACATATACTCACGATTACATGAAGAAACTGAAGGAGTAAGCCATCCACCCGTCTGGGTAAGCACATTCCAGGTAGAGGGAGGAGCAAGTGCAAAGGCCCTGAAGTATAATGTACTCAGAGTATTGGAGGAACTTCCAGGAAGTTAGAATGGCTGTAACAGAGTGAGAAAGGGGGGTGTATGGTAGGAAATATATATATGGGAGTTTATTAAGGAGTATTAACTCACAGAATCACAAGGTCCCACAATAGACTGTCTGCAAGTTGAAGAGCAAGGAAGCCAGTCCAAGTCCCAAAACTGAAAAACGTAAAGACCGATCTTAAAGGGCAGAAAGCATCCAGCACAGGAGAAAGATGTAGGCTGGGAAGCTAAGCCCATCTAGACTTTTCATGTTTTTCTGCCTGTTTTTATATTCCGGCTTTACTGGCAGCTGATTAGATGTTGCCCACCCAGATTAAGGGTGACTCTGCCTTTCTCAGCCCACTGACTCAAATGTTAATCTCCTTTGGCAACACCCTCACATACGTGCAGGATCAATACTTTGTATCCTTCAATCCAATCAAGTTAAGACTCAGTATTAGACATCACAAGTTCATCCCTTGTCAGCTTGAACCCATACACATCTCCTGAGATCATACATAATTTTCAAATAAAGACAATAATAAGGTTATAATTATGCCTACCATAATACAACTATCCTTTGTACAACCAGAAATGCACCAATCACCAACCCAAATGCTCTTACATAAATTTAACAATACTTAAATGCTGATATGAAGTCAATAAATGTTATGTCACATGATGAAAAAGAAAAATGAAGCCATTTTCTTAGTACAGGTGTATACATGCACAAACATGTTTTTAACAAAAGGAGGAGGAAATACTTATGACAATTATAATCCTCATTTCTGTAACTAGTCACTTGGTTGTAGCTGGTATTGATGACTACCTTCTGCTATTACCCATTTTGAATTACCTTTGCCTTCAGCAAGCACCTCAGAAGGTCAGGGTTTTTTTTTCTTGGTGGAGTAACCCAAATCTTCATTCCTGAAGTGTCTGGGCCATATGTAGTCCTGCCTGGATTGGGCTGTGGTAGTTTTCCATTGACCTTAATCACAGGGTATGGTAATACTAAGAGACGCCCTAATGGATCTCCTGTATTTCATGTATATTCTTCCTAACCTTCCTTGTATAATAGTAAACTGATTGCATCTTGATAGTCTGGGTCAGTCACCCCAGCCAACACTGTAACTCTCTTCTTAGCCTGTCGACTTAAAGGTAGAAGGAGCCCAAAGTGTTCAGGTGGCAATCTTAATTTCCAGCTTAATGAAATTGTTGTGTCTTCTGGTGGCAGCATTCCTCCCTCTGGAACTAAGACCTCTAGGCCAGCAGAATGTAATGTCGTGGTAACAGGAAGCAAAAATATTGCTAGTGGATCACTAGGGGTGATGGCAAGTGGTACTCTTTCCATTTCCACCCCTTGATTCCTGGACCTGGGAATCCTGGCTATGGGGGAAATAGTATCATATACTGGATGCCAATTCAGAGCATACCTGGTTTTTTGGAGAGCTTTGCCCCAGCCCTGCAAATTATTGCCATCTAGTTGAAGTTGAATTGTATTCAAAAGGCCATTCCACCATTCTATCAATTCAGCTGCTTCAGGATGATGGGGAGCATGGTAAGTCTGGTGAATTCCATGAGCGTGAGCCCACTGCCACACTTTAGCTGTAAAGCGAGTGAGTGCCTTGGTCAGAGGCAATGTTGTGTGGAATACCATGATGATGAATAAGGCATTCCATGAGTCCATGGATTGTCGTCTTGGCAGAAGCATTGCAGGATAGACAAACCCATATCTGGAGTAAGTGTCTATTCCAGGAGGGACAAACCTCTGCCCTTTCTATAATGGAAGAGGCCCAATATAATCAACCTGCCACCAGGTAGATGGCTGATCACCCTGAGGGTTGGTGCCATATCCAGGTCTCAGTGTTAGTCTCTGCTTCTGGCAAATTGGACACTCAGCAGTGGCCATAGCCAGGTCATCCTTGGTGAGTGGAAGTCCATGTTGCTGATCCCATGAGTAACCTCCATCCCTGCCACCATAGCCACTTTGTTCATGGGCCTATTGCACAGTCACGGGTGTTTGGGGAAAGAGGCTGAGTGGTGTCCATAGAATGGGTCATGCTATCCACTCAATTATTAAAATTCTTCTCTGCAGAGGTCACCTGTTGGTGAGCACTCATGAGATACAAATATCTGCAGTTTTTGATCACTCAGATAAGTCCATCAACATACCTCTTCCCCACATTTCTTTGTCACCAGTTTTCCAATCATGCTTCTTCTAAGTCCCTGACCATCCAGCCAAACCATTGGCTACAGCCCATGAATCAGTATAGAAGCATGCATCTGGCCATTTCTCCTTCCATGCAAAGTGCACAACCAGGTACACTGCTTAAACTTCTGCCCACTGGGAAGATTTCCCTTCACTGTAGTCCTTCATGGATGTCCTAGAAAGGGGTTGTAGTGCTGCAGCTTCCCACTTTTGGATGGTGCCTGCATATAGTGCAGAACCATCTGTGAACCAGGCCCTAGTCTTCTCTTCCTCTATCATATGGATCATATGAATCATATGGATCCATGATCATAAGGAACTCCTCATGGAGCCATCGGTGTAGGCTGGAGGAGAGAAGGAAGGGTGGCAGAAGTGGAGACCATGGGCATTTGATCCACATCCTTGTGTAACTTACTTGTGTTTTCAGGACATACGCGTGCTCAATCATGTATATACCACTTCCATTAGATGATGAAATGTTGCTGTGCATTACCCACTTTATGACTAGATGGGTCAGAAAGCACCCAGTTTATGATAGGCACTTTGGGTCATGCGGTGACTTGATGACCCATACTCAAACGTTCAGTTTCCACCAAAGCCCAGTAGTGGGCCAGAGCTGACTCTCAAAAGAAGAGTAGTTATCTGCAAAAGATGGCAGGGCCTTGCTCCAAAATCCTAGAGGCTTCTACTGTGATTCACTTATGGGGGCTTGCCAAAGGCTCCAAATAGCATTTCTATCTGCCACTGACACCTCAAGCACCGTTGGATCTGCTGGGTCATATGGCCCAAGTGGCAGAGCAGCTTGCACAAGAGCCTAGTTCTGTTGCATGAGTCTTCTGTTCTGGATCCCACTCAAAACTAGCAGCCTTTCAGGTCACTTGATAAATGGGCCAGAGTAACACATCCAAATGAGGAATGTGTTGCCTCCAAAATTCAAATAGGCCCACTAGGTATTGTGCCTCTTTCTTGGTTGTAGGAGAGGCTAAATGCAGCAACTTACTCTTCACCTTAGAAGGAATATCTCAACAGGCTCCACACCACTGGATCCCTAAAATTTTACTGAGGTAGAAGTTTCCTAAATTTTAGTTGAATTTATTTCCCATTCTCTGGCACACAAATGTCTCACCAATAAGTCCAGTGTGTTCGCTCACTGGATCCAATCAGCATAATGTCATCAATTTAATATATTTGTGTGATATCTTGTGGAAGCGAAAAGTGATGAAGATTGCTCCAAATGAGATTATGACGCAAAGCCAGAGAGTTCATATACCCCTGAGATAGGATAGTAAAGATATATTGCTGGCCTTGGCAGCTGAAGGCAAATTCTTTCTGGTGGGCCTTCTGGACAGGAATGGAGTAAAAGTCACTTTCCAAATAAATGGCTGCATACCAGGTACCAGGAGATGTGTTAATTTGTTCAAGCAATGAAACCACATCTGGTACAGCAGCTGCAATTGGAGTTAGCACTTGGTTAAGCTTACAGTAATCCACTGTCATTCTCCAAGATCCATCTGTCTTCTGCACAGGCCAAATGGGAGAGTTGAATGGTGAAAATCACCACCCCTGTGTCTTTCAAGTCCTTGATGTTGGCACTAATCTCTGCAATTCCTCCTGGGATGCAATATTGTTAATGGTTTACTATTTTTCTAGCTAGAGGCAGTTCTAATGGTTTCCATTTGGCCTTTCCCACCATAGTAGCCCTCACCCTTCCAGTGAGGGAGCCAAAGTAGGGTTTCTGCCAGCTGTTAAGTATGTCTATACCAATTATGCATTCTGGCACTTGGGAAATGATGACAGGATGAGACTGGGACCCACTGTAAGTCAGACCTGAGCTAAAAGCCCATTGATTACCTGGCCTTCATAAGCCCGTACTTTAACTGGAGAACCACAGTGATGTTTTGGGTCCCCTGGAATCAATGGCCAGCTCAGAGCCAGTGTCCAGTAGTCCCAAAGAGTGTGATCATTTTCCTTTCCCCAATGCAGTTATTCTGATAAAAGTCCCGAGGTCTCCTGGGGAAGGATGGGAGCAATATCAAGAGCATAAATTGTTGGTAGTGTTTTGGGGGTCCTTCCTTAACAGGGCCCAGCCTTCCCTTCCTTCAAGGGATTCTGGGTTAGTGAATTGACTCAAGTCTGGAAATTGACTGAGGGGATGTGATTCTCTGTTTTTTTGTATTTCAAGTTCATGTTTTTCCACTTGACTTGGGAATTTTTTTTGCTTATATAAATTAATTAGTAATGCAGTAGGCTTCCTGTCAATTTCACTTCTAGGAACACCATGATTAATTAGCCAATGCCAAAGCTCTGCATGAATCAGACTGTTCTGGTTGCTGCATTGCCTCCACTCAGTGAGTCTCCACTCAGCGAGCCTCCATTATGCCATTCCTATGGTAGCTACACCCACCTTGCCTTTGAAGTTTGAGTGCTGCCACTTGGCCTCTGCCACCTTGAGATCCAATTTTATTCCCATTGTACTTAAATTTTGTAGTCGAGTGACCGCGGTTCCCACTGTTAGATATGACATACAGAGAAGAGAAATTACAGGGATTTTAAAAGATGCAGGTGCTGCCCTCACAAATCTCTTTTGCAAAGCATTGATCAAGGGTATATCTTCTGGACCTTCTCAGCAGGGATGAATAAGTCTAAAGTGAGTAATCTACTCCATGATCTCAACCTCCCTATGCCTTTGGATTCCTTCCTCTACATTAAACTAGGAAGATCAGGCATTTCCAGCTCACTCATAGTGGACTATCTTTTAATTCATCTTTCAGCTAACCAAGCAAATAAACAATTAGGAACTTTTTATATTCCCCAAGTTGAACATTAAATGCAGAGTTCCTACTTAGTGGGCCCAAATCAATAAATGCAGCCTGATCCAATTCTCTGTTCCTTCTATTATCCCACACACTTAATATCCATTCCCATGCCTGTTCTCCAGATTTCTGCTTATATAAATTAGAAATCAAGCAGTTCTTTTTGAGTGTAGCATACCTCCTCATGGGTCACACCCTAAACCTCACCTGTAGGGGCACACTGGAACTCTAGTTATATGTCTAGAAGCAAATAGGGGTGTTGGGGTGGCTCCTGAAGAGAATCAACCTTATCTTAGCTGGCAATTGCCTTAGGGGAGGCCATCACTGTTGCCTCAGGCAGCACAGGGTTTATATCCTTGGACAAAGGAGGAAAGGCTGATGGTAGCATGGGTCAGGGAGGGGATGTTGCCACTACTGGGGATGGGGAAGCTGTTTCTTCTGGCAAAAATGGTTAATCAGAGTTTACAAGCTCGGTGTCCCCAGTTTCATCAGGGCCCTCCCACGCATCCCCATTCCAAGTTTCAGGGTCCCATTATTTTCGTCAATGCCCTCACTTTAACAATAGATACCTGGCAAAGCTGTGCTTGCACATTTTCTTGCAGGTCAGCCACTCATATGATAAGACCTTGTGTCTGATTTTTCACAATTTCAGCTCCTTTTATATAGGAGACAAGACTCTGACTGAGGGCAATCTTAGATTTGAGGCTCAGTATCTGCTTCTGAAGCTGGGAGTTAGAAAACCTGAGTTCATAATTTTCTTTCATCACTTTATTCAGTGAAATTAGGAGCAGCCAGCTAGCTTCATATGTTTCTTCATTCTCCACATATGATCAAAGGTGTTATATATAGAATCACTGAACTCCTTGCCTCTTACAAGCATTGAATCAGGAGTGTCAAATGCATTTATTCTGCGTAACACTCTAAATAGTTAATGCCAAGGACTATCAGTGCTCTCCATACCATTATAAGTAGAGTCCTTAGCATTTTTATGTCTTAATATTAAGCAGCCATCTCCAGAAACCCTCAAATCAAGGAAAGAACTCCACCCTTAATATTCTGTTCTTCTAGAACCACCCCTGGTACCAAATCTGTATTAGTCAGAGTTCTCTAGAGGGAGAGAACTAATAAGATATCTCTATCTATCTATCTATCTATCTATCTAAAGAGGAGTTTATTAATGAGTATTAAATCACAGTATCACAAGGTCCTACAATAGGTGGTCTGCAAGCTGAGGAGCACTGAGGAAGCCAGTCTGAGTTCCAAAGCTGAAGAACTTCAAGTCTGCTGTTCAAGGGCAGGAAGCATCCAGCACAAGAGAAAGATGTAGGCTAGAAGGCCAAGCCAGTCTAGTCTTTTCATGTTTTTCTGCCTACTTTTATATTCTGGCTGCACTGGCAGCTGATTAGATGGTGCCCATCTAGATTAAGGGTGAGTTTGCCTTTCCCAGGCCACGGACTCAAATGTTAATCTCTGGCAATACCTTCACAGACAGGCCCAGAATCAATACTTTGCATTTTTCAATGCAATCAAGTTGACACTCAGTACTAACCATCACAGAGGATTTTGCCCCTAGCAAAGTCCTATGATCTGAATTAAACGTTAAAAGTATCATTCTGAGTGATACATTGAAAATAGACTGAATGAGGAGAATGGCAAAAGCAAGGACACCAGCTAGGAAGTTTTGACAACCATCTGAGAGCTGATGAGCCTAACTTGTATTAGTGCGAAGGTAGCAAAAAGTAGTTGAATTGTGAATATGTTTTGAGGGTGATTAGCAAGAGCATTTAATAATAAATTGGATGTACATGGTGATATAAAGAGATTAATCAAAGATGACACCAAGAATTTGCTCTGAGAAACAATAAGAATAGAGTTTCCATTTTTTTAGAGGGAGAGAACAAAGGAACAGGTAAGTTTTTATGGGAAAAAACAAATTTGTTGATGAACAGATGAAGCTTGAGATGACTATTATTAAGCAACTAAGTGGAGTTGGAAAGGTCATTAGACATATGAATATGGAATTCAGAGGAGAAGTCCAGTGCAAAGAGATAAATGTGAGAATCAGATGTAAATAGTCGGTATTTAAAGCCACAAGCTTGGAGGAAAACACCAAAAAAATGAGTACAAATAGAAAAGAGGCTTGAAAATTGAGCCCCAGAGCCAACACACTTTAGAGACTGGTGAGATAAAACAGATCAAGGAAAAGAACTAAATGGGAGGCAATGAAGAAGGAGGAGCACCACAAAGGAGCAGAGTGCTGGGATTCTGAATTGAGGAGACAGAATCTATCTAAAATGATGCTGCCAAATCAGGATGAGAATTTAAAATGGACCACTAGATTTTTTAACAAGGATGTCTTTAATAAGGCTTACTTGGTCACTTCTCCCAAATAGATTTAAACTCTTTTTGTGTATTTCCATGTCTGTATTAACAGATTGTTTTAAAATTTTGCCTTTTGAGCCATTTCTAGTCTTAAACTCTTTAAAGGAAGAGGCTGTGTCTTATTTAGTATCTTTGCCTCTTTAGCCTGACACATACAAGCCATTGTGTATTTCTTGAAAGATTGCCACGTATTGAAATATAACTAACTTGTAAAGATTCAAATTTATTGAGAAGTATAAAATCCCAGTGCAATAATTTTGGTGTCAAAAATTTTATTTTCTTCACAAAGGAAGTACAAAGGTACTAATTTCCTTTTTTTGCCCAGGATTTCTTACTTCCCAGGAGAACTTGGCATAATAAGACTTGAATGTAGTAGAAGAGGAGTATGAAATTGTTGCCTTAGTCTATTTGCATCTATTTAGCTTAGTTGGCTGTAGTGCCCTCCGGTCATTTTCATATGATGGCATGTGTAGAAAATGACAATGCTTCAACAATACACAAGGATATATGAGGATATATGGATGAACGAAGCTTTACACCGTGCCAATGGCTGTGGATTCTATACTCTATGCTCCTTCTAGCATCCTGAGGGCTGAAGAAGAACCATATTTTGTTATTTTAAACCATTTATGACAAAGCTGTAAAGAAACTGGTATAGAGAATGTACTGGGTTGAATAGTGTCCCGCTCACATTCGAGTCCATCTGAAATCTCGGTATGTGTCTTTATTTGGAAACAAGGTCTTTGCAGACTTAATTAGTTCAGATGAGGTCTTAATAGATTAGTATGGGCCTTAAATCCAATCACTTATACAAAGAGAAATGGAGAGGCATACAGGAATAATGCTATGTGTTGGTGGAGGCACAGATTGAAGTGAAGCATCTATAAGCCACAGAACACCAAGGATTTCCACCAGAAATCCCACCAGAAGCTAGGAGAGAGGCTTGAAACAGATTCTTTCTCACAGTTTCCAGAAGGAACTAAACCTGCTAATACCTTGATTTCAGACTTCTGTCCTCTAGACTGTAAAAGAATAAATTTCTGTGTTTTAAACCAGACAGTTTGAATAATTTGTTATGGCAACCTTAGGAAACAAATATATATTATCATGGCAAAATAATCCAAGATCATGAATGGTTTTTGAAATGCAAGCCCAGGTTTGCCAATATCTGCTTGGCCATGCACCAGTAATAGAGAAGAGCCCATTGTTCCCTCTAATTACCACAATTTATAAAATATATTTCATCAGACACACAACAAGATTCACTGTATAAGACCAATGATGTAAAAATATTTAGATCATTATTTCTCAGTGTGGTCCTCAGCAGCATCAGTGGGGCCTGGAAAGCCATTAAATAGACAAATTTTTGGTCCCTCCTTAGCTTTCAGAATCAGAAAGTAAAGGTAGAACCTGGCAATCTATGGTTTAAAAAGCCCTCTAGGGGATTCTGATGCACATTAACATTTGAGAACCACCTCCTCAGAAAATGGCATATCTTTCTCCATGGTAAGAGGCATCTTGTAACTGATATTTTTCCTTTTAGCTGCCATAATGACTTTTCCCCATGTCCCATTGAAACCTAGAAAACCCAGCAGGGGAAATTTTTTCTTTCCCTCTCCATCTTCTCTAAGGCCCAGAGTATACGAAGATGCTTGAGTGATCCAACTTGAGCAAAAGAAGGCTGTCTATTAATTTTAATTCTCCTATGGACAACCTGATGATTCCCTATATTCCTCTTTCATCTCTTTTCCAAATCCTGGAAAATTATTGCACCATAATGGAATGAGACCTAATGGGAACTGTGTGGGTAAATCATGTCATGTTTGCTAATGTTACTGAATATCTATCTTTAAAGGTGCAAGCTTTCCTAATATTTGGTCAGTAGCATCAGGTGTAATGTTTTCAGCCTGGGTTCAAATTCTAACTCTATTGTACATTAAATGTAATAGAAAAGAAGTTACTTTCTTATGTTTCTGGTGGCTCTTCTAAATAATTGAGAGAATAAGACATTGACCTCATAGGATTAGTGGAAGGATTAAATGACTAACATACATGAAACAGAACTACACCAGGCATGCAGGCGACACTACATAAGCTAGGTTATTACTGATTTCTTTCTTTTTTTTTTGAGATGGAATCTCACTCTGTAACCCAGGCTGGAGTGCAGTGGTACAATCTCGGCTCACTGTAACCTCTGCCTCCTGGATTCAAGCAATTCTCTTGCCTTAGGCTCCCAAGTAGCTGGGACTACAGGCACGTGCCACCGCATCAGCTAGTTTTTATTATTATTTTTTGGTATTTTCAGTAAAGTCATAGTTTCACCATATTGACCAGGCTGGTCTTCAACTCCTGACCTTGTGATCCACCTGTCTCAGTCTTCCAAAGTAATTAGTGGTATTTTTGTTGCTTTTTTAACATCATCATCATCATCATCATCATCATCATCATCATCATCATCGCAGTTTAAATCTAAAACTATCTCTGACTCTTCCATCCCATGGTAATAGTTTGACTGTCAGCCAAAGCCTGATTCGGGGCGGTGTCCTGCACCTGCAGCTTTATCTCCCCAGGAGCCAAGTCCTTCCGCAGCATCTCTGAGCACCCAAGCCAGGTGGGTGGTGGCTGTTAAGGAGGTGTTCCTAAAATTGTGATATCCTCTCAAATGCTGCTCGCTGGCTACAGTCTTCTGAAAAACTGAAACAGGAACAAAATGAATTCTGGGAATCCACAGCTCTGGTTTTGGAGCAGCTTCTGGGACCATAAGTTTACTGAATCTTCAAGACCAAAGCAGAAAAGAAAGACGCTTGGCATCACACATCACTCTTCTCCCTGGGCTTTTCGGGGCTCTGCAGTAAATCTCCCCGGCCCAGCCGGCAAAGCCTGGGCCATCCTCACATGTGACAAAGGGCCAGCAGTCTACCTGCTCATTGGCTGCCACTGAACAGTCTGGGGGCGATTTGGTCAGACTATAAATAAGATAGGTTTGAGGGTGTAAAATGTATGACCACTGGGGCCGGAGTATCTATTTCTACATAGTCAGCTACTTCTGAAACTGCAGCAGAAGCTTAGAAAGTCAAATTCCAAACCCAGACCAGAAGGTTCTTTCCCCGAAGCGCTCTCCTTTGAGCAAGCCGAGCTCTGCTTGTTACCGTGTTCTCCAGGAGGCTCATAGCCGAACCACCACCTCAGCCCGTCGCAGAGCCTTCCGAGGAGGGGCCTCAGGAGGCATTCTGGGGCTACTCAAAAGAGGCCCCGATGGCCAAGCAATTCCTCTCAACAAAATGTAAAGCCAGCCCACGCGTTGTTAATCATCCATCACTTCCCATTTTATGGAATTGCTTTTAAAGTATATTTGGCCTCTGCCTTTCAGGAGACTCGTTTTTAAGGTGGATACTCCTGTGTCTGTGTATATTACGAGCCTACATGACACAGTTGGATTTATTCTGCCAAACCTGTGTAGGCATTTTATAAGCTACGTGTTCTGATTTTTACCGATGTTAATTATTTTGACAAATATTTCATGTATTTTCATTGAAATGCACAGATCTGCTTGATCAATTCCCTTGAACATGGAAGTAACATTTGCCTTAAATTTTTTCGAGCTCGTCTTTCTCCATATTGTCCTCCTCCTGTTTGACAACAGTGCATTCACCTTGTCACCTGTAAGCTGGAGAGAACCCAGCTGTTGTTTATTGAATCCACAACTCCGAAAGAGAAATCGGGGAAGCAAAAACAGTGTTAACACTAAGTTAATAAAAGAGTTAACATCCCGTGGGAAAAAAAAAAGACATCAGGGTTCAGCCTTTAACTTGTCTTAGGATTTATTTCTTTATTTCTACTAGATTATAAACTCTCTTCCAGCAGGTATCATGTCTTGTTCTTTCTTTGTACTGCATGTAAAAAATAGTGGAATTAGCTGAGTTCATTAATTTCCAAGCATTCAGATTTGTAGTGATGTCCATTTGTGGGAAAAAAAGGCTAGGTTGGGATTAGAGGATACAATGATTTCCATTTTGAGTAAAAAGGAGCATTGCTTTGAGATCTTGGGATTATATCTGACCTCTTTTTCTGTTTCAGGTTCTATATTTCTTTTCATTTATAACTGGCAATTGCAAGTCCAAATTAGTAAATTATTCTGCCGTGGGTCATTATCTTTTGTTATCAGAGAGCTTTTTATTGTTAAGTGTGAACTATTGACTTTCATACATTTTGATAGCTATTCACTAAGCCTTTAAAAAGGCACAAGGATCCTCTTTCATATCAGAGAGACTGGAGGGCCACATATACATGGTAGTATTTTTAATTGTACGTTTTCCTTAAATATCCTAGGTTTATCATGATCACATTACAATTTCTTTTTTTTCCCTTTTTTCCTTTTTGTTGTACATTAGGTTCTGGGGTACATGTGCAGATCATGCAGGATTGTTGCATAGGTAAATACATGGCAAGGTAGTTTGCTGCTTCCATTCCCTCATTACCTATATCTGGCATTTCTCCCCATGTAGTCCCTCCCTACCCTCCCCACCCACCGCTGTCCCACTTGTACTCCTTCCCCAACAGACTACAGTGTGTGATGCTCCCTTCCCTGTGTCCATATGTTCTCATTGTTCAACACCCACCTATGAGTGAGAACATGTGGTGTTTGATTTTCGGTTCTTATGTCAATTTGCTGAGTATGATGGTATCCAGATTCATCCATCTCACTGCAAAGGACATGAAATCATCATTTTTTATGGCTGCATAGATTCCATGGTGTATATGTGCCACATTTTCTTTGTCCATTCTATCATTGATGGGCATTTGGGTTGGTTCCAGGTCTTTGCTATTGTAAACCAGTGCCAGAATGAACATATGTGTTCAAGTGTCTTTATAATAGAATGATTTATAATCCTTTGGGTATATACCCAGTAATGGGATTGCTGGGTCAAAGAGAATTTTTATTTATAGATCCTTAAAGAATTGCCACATTGTCTTCCACAATGGTTGAACGAATTTACACTCCCACCAACAGTGTAAAAGTGTTTCTGTTTCTCCACATCCTCTCCAGCTTCTGTTGTGTCTGGATATTTTATTTTATTTTATTTATTTTTTTTTTAATTTTTTTTTTTAAATTTTTATTGCATTTTAGGTTTTGGGGTACATGTGCAGAACATGCAAGATAGTTGCATAGGTACACACGTGGCAGTGTGTTTTGCTGCCTTCTGCCCCCTCACCCATATTTGGCATTTCTCCCCATGCCATCCCTCCCCTGCTCCCCCC
>CM052663.1:38564479-38599623 GCA_028533165.1 Leontopithecus rosalia
TCCTTTGTAGGGACATGGATGAATCTGGAGAACATCATTCTCAGCAAATTGACACAAGAACAGAAAAGGAAACACCATATATACTCACTCATAGGCGGGTGATGAACAATGGGAACACATGGACATAGGGAGGGGAGCACCACACACTGAGGTCTATTGGGGGAAATAGGGGAGGGACAGCGGGGTGGGGGGGAGCAGGGGAGGGATGGCATGGGGAGAAATACCAAATATGGGTGAGGGAGCAGAAGGCAGCAAAACACACTGCCACGTGTGTACCTATGCAACTATCTTGCATGTTCCGCACATGTACCCCAAAACCTAAAATGCAATAAAATTTAAAAAAAAAAAAAAGACCTCTTCAAGGAAAACTACAAACTACTGATCAAGGAAATAAGAGAGGACACAAACAGATGGAAAAACATTCCATGTTCATAGTTAAGAAGAATAGATATTGTGAAAATGGCCATACTGCCCAAAGTAATTTATAGATTCAATGCTATTCCCATCAAGCTACCAAGGACTTTCTTCACAGAACTGAAAAAAACAACCTTAAACTTCATATGGAACCAAAAAAGAGCCCCCATAGCCAAGACAATGCTCAGCAAAAACAACAAAGCTGGAGGTATTACACTACCTGACTTCAAACTATACTACAAGGCTACAGTAATCAAAACAGCATGGTACTGGTACCAAAACAGAGACATAGACCAATGGAACAGAAGAGGGACCTCGGAGGTAATGCCACACATCTACAACTATCTAATCTTTGGCAAACCTGACAAAAACAAGCCATGGGGAAAGGCCATGTTTAATAAATGGTGTTAGGAAAACTGGCTAGCCATGTGCAGAAAGCAGAAACTGGACCCCTTCCTGACACCTTACACTAAAATTAACTCCAGATGGATTAAAGATTTAAACGTTAAGACCTAACACCATAAAACCCCTAAAAGAAAACCTAGGCAAAACCATTTAGGACACAGGCATAGGCAAGGACTTCATGACTTAAACACCAATAGCATTGTCAACAAAAGCCAAAATAGACAAATGGGATCTAATTAAACTCCAGAGCTTCCATACAGCAAAAGAAACAATTGTTAGAGTGATCCAGCAACCAACAGAATGGGAAAAAATTTTTGCAATCTACCCATCTGTCAAAGGGCTACTATCCAGAATCTACAAAGAACTAAAACAGATTTACAAGAAAAAAACAAACCCATTCAAAAGTGTGCAAAGGATATGAAAAGACACTCTTCAGAAGAAGACATATATGAGGCCAATAGACATATGGAAAAATTGCTCATCATCACTGGTCACTAGAGAAATGCAAATCAAAACCACATTGAGATACCATCTCACACCAGTTAGAATTGTGATCATTAAAAAATCTGGAGAAAATAGATGCTTGAGAAGTTGTGTAGAAATAGTAACACTTTTACACTGTTGGTGGGAGTGTAAATTATTTCAACCATTGTGGAAGACAGTGCGGTGATTCCTCAAGGCTTTAGAAACAGAAATTCCATTTGACCCAGCCATCCCATTACTGGCTATATACCCAAAGGATTATAAATCATTCTCTTATAAAGACACATGCACACATATGTTCATTGAGGCACTGTTTACAACAGTAAAGACCTGGGACCAACCCAAATGCCCATCAGTGGTAGACTGAACAAGGAAAATGTGGCACAGATACACCTTGGAATACTATGCAGCCATAAAAAATGATGAGTTCATGTCCTTTGCAGGGACATGGATGAATCTGGAAACCATCATTCTCAGCAAACTGACACAAGAAGAAAACCAGATACCACATGTTCTCACGCATAGGCTGATGTTGAACAATGAGAACACATGGACACAGGGAGGGGAGCATCACACACTGGGGTCTGTTGGTGGAGGGGTTAAGGGAGGGACAGTGGTGGGTGGGGAGGGATAACATGGGGAGAAATGCCAGATATAGGTGATGGGGGAATGGAGAGAACAAATCACCTTGCCATGTATGTACCTATGCAACAATCCTGCATAATCTGCACATGTACCCCAGAACCTAAAGTACAATAAAGAAAAAAAAAGAAGTGAAATTGAGAATACTTTCTTAGGAACACATAGAGCAATTTAACAGAGTGCTTCTTCGTCTGCTTAATTTAATTAAAAATTTGGGGCATAAAAAATAAAACAAATTATCAGGGCTAGGCATGGTGGCTCACGCCTGTAATCCCAGCACTTTGGAAGGTTGAGGTGGGTGGATCACCTGAGGTCAGGAGTTCAAGACCAGCCTGTCCAACTCTATTAAAAATACAAAAAATTGGAGACACCCCATCTCTATTAAAAATACAAAAAATTGGCCAGGCATGGTGGCACATGCCTGTAATCCCAGCTATGCAGGAGGCTGAAGCAGAGGAATCACTTGAACCTGGGAGGTGGACTTTGCAGGGAGCCGAGACATTGCACTCCAGTCTGGACAAGAGTGAAACTCCATTTCAAAACAAAAACAAAAAACCATCATTTCCTGTTCTGGAGGAGTCATGTCCCTGATCAGAGGGATCTGCTTCTGCTTCTCTGCTCCTCATCTCAGCACAGTGGTGAGTAATTGAAGTACAGTTTGGGAACTTTCTCTTCCTGTACCAGCACTCTCTAGAGAATGCGGGTGTCCCATCTATTGTTCTAGGTCACCACAGCAGCAGCCCACCACTTCTCCATGTGTCAGTAACCTGGACAGAACTTAGATGCTTAAGAAGGCCACCATCACTCTAGACCTTAACTTCCTCACCTGAAAAATGAGAATAAGTTAGACTATATCTTTTGTCTCCTCCCTAAAATTCTATACCCACATTTAGGACCAACAAGAAAGAGAAAAGTCTTCTTTGGCCCCATGTGGGAAAAGGTCTTGTGATCCCTGCAGATCATCAGAGCCACGCTGTGCAAGGAAGCTTCTGACTTTCTCCCAGGAAGAAACCCAAATTTTGTGGGGCCTGAAGTTTATATCATTGATGTGAAAGATTATTATTGAAAAAATACAATATGTTGAATACAACATTACAGAGGTGAATATCTACTTAGAATGAGAGATAAGACACTACAAAAGAATTACAAACTTTAAAATGTTGAAAAACAAAGCAAACATAATTTTATGACTTAATTACTAACCTACTTCTGTAATACGTTTTCCTACTTTTGTGACACTATGCTCTTTCCTTCATACGACAGTAGTATTTAAAATATTTTACATGAAAACAGTATAATAATAACTCAATCTTTTCTCTCACAGCTAATAAAAAGTTATTTTTATAATTGATGGTTGACATGCACAAAACATGTGACTTCACACACACAGATGTATACTCTGTAGTACTGCTATCAGTGTGTTCCCTGTGAATGCAAGGATTCTGGAAAATCTCTACTTTATGGTTTACTACTATGAATGTCACATTGCTGCATACATTTCTGTTATGGCAAGGCTTTGATAAGAACCACATAATCTAATTATAGCTTTGTGTATCTGATGAGTTGAAGAGGTGTCTCTGCAAACTAGTTCTGTTATTAGAATAGCTAGAAATAACTTCATTATACATGAAAGTGGCTTTAAATCTCATAAATATGTTTCACTAAACGCAAATTAAATGTATCCCTAATTCAACTTTCAATTAGCTCAATTATAATAATGTCAATGCTCATTCTAATGCCACCTGACTAAAGGAAAAGTGCTTTGCAGGAAAAGTAGTAGAAAGATACAGAGAACTTAACAAATTGTGGCCAGAAACACCTTAATTTTAAAATTTGATAAAACTTCACAAAAAGAAAAGACTTTTCTCAGGTCTTTGGAAGGCACCATGTAAGTGCCCCTGAAGGTTATGTCTCATCGGCTTTATGGCACATCTTCCCTCATCCTCCAGTTGACTCCAGACCAGCAGCCTGAGGCAGAACACAAATCTAGACTATAACTCCAAAAGAAGATACTGGAAGTTGAATCTGGAAAGTCACATGAAAGAGCGAAGTCCAGGGGTTTCCGTAACATTCTAAATGTAGGATGAATGAAGTCACTGCCTCCATCTTGCATTAAAGACAATATGAAAATAGATGGCTTTTATCCTAGACAGAAGAATAGGAAATGAGCAAGACTAGGCTAGCACTGCATACTGTCAAAGGAGCCAGAGCACTCTTTTTCACCAGAGCCTACTGTCCATTGTAAAATGCAGCGAGATTATTGGAAGCCAGGATAAAATTAGTGATGTCTGTTAGGGCACATAGGAAAGTGGTACTATATGACCACATATTTAACACTCATGCTTTGAAAAGTCAATCCAAATCACAGTACATAGGTGAAGTGAGCTGAAGATAATCTATCTACATTCAACCTACATTCAACCTACATTCTAAATAAAAAGTCATCAAGAGACCAAAAAAAAAATCCTTAGATATATAAGAACAAATGGATAATACAATTCAAATGGAAAACTATATGCATGTCCAAGTCAGTTATATACTAAGAGGAATTTAAAAGTGGCATAATCAAGGAAGAAAATACCTCTCTCTCCTGGTTTGAGCAACTGAATGGTATAGGCAGGTAAGCCAGCAGTAGTTATGTTCTGTTCATTACACTTAAGAAGGATTTGCAAATACCTATAACTCGTGACTGCAGAACAACTAGAAGAATCTGGAAAATCTGGTTCTAATGGATAAAAAGATGAAACACAATATTTGCCTTCATAATTCATATATTCAGGTAGAAAAGTATAATATATTAGGTCATAGACTTTAACGTGAGATTTGCTTGCAGTAATTTTATTGGGGCATGCCCTCAGGAACAACACTTGCAATGAAATGAGGAAAGCAGAATGGTACGGAGGGAGAAGCTAACCCGCAGTGCAGTTGCAACCGAGCCCTTAGCAAATTCTGCAGAATGCTCTCGGGCTGAGACAATCCTTCAGAGTTGTTCTTTAGTAAAGCAATTTGTTGTTTTACTAAAACAACAAATTAGTTGTTCTTTAGTAAAGTTGTTCTTTAGTAAAGTTGATCTTTGAGCCAACACAGTGGACTAGTGATTGGATAGAGGTTGTCCCTTGGGTGAAGTGTATAACCTTGGTGTGGTAGGGTATATAACTGGGTGAAGCAGCTCCCTTCAGATCAAGGGCATTTTCTGGAAAATACTCAGCTATGAGTTCTCTGCAGCCAACCAAGCCAGTAGCCAGTGGTATAAACATCATCATCCTAAAGAGGCAAATCATGTTCAAGTGCCCACTACAGACAACAACATGAAGAAATAAAGTAAAATGTAGAGCAGCATTCTAAGCTCCAGAATCCTTTAGCCTTAGTTGACGGATCAATTTCAAGATGAGTGGCAGAGAGAGCAGAGAGGGAGCAACTTTCTGATCATCCTCTCCTATGTGAGTCTCTTTTGAATCAAGATCACATGGCTCTCAAAATTCCTTATTAAAATGTCAGTATGTCCCTTGAAAGTTGTGAGGCACTAATCTAAAGGTACCAATGACCACTTTAGAGAAGAGAATAAAGATAATGCTATATTTAGATGGACTATGCTACAAACGAGTGTTCCCACTAGAAAATAGCAATGAAGGCCTGTGTCTCACCAAAGGACTTTGTGAGGGCCATGGCTATCCTAGAAGATGACAAACTGCAAGTCACCTAAGGGAATGAAAGAACATTTCGGTCAAATTTCCTATTCCTTCCTTTTTTACTAGGCCAGCCCTGCTGCTCCTGTCCTGTTTTGAATATTCTATTTCTGTTTAACTACATTCTGTGATTCTGTCCCCTGATAGCAGATGCTCCACATTTGGCAGACTGTGGGCAATTGAAGGATTTGTTTACCTTTGCTCTGAAGCTCTGTGACACTTGTTCTTGAATTCCCATACAGGCAACAGAAGGAAAATACATGCATAACATAGAAAAGCAACTACCATTACCTCAAAAATAGGCTGGCTCGATATGTGTTTTCCCTTAACTGCAATTAAATATTTTTTATAATAGTGAATGCCAAATAAGTGCAATGGTCCAAGAGAAAATAGAGAAAACAAATGCTAACAGCCGCCATGTGGCAATCCCAGTTGTATTTGGATATAGTCATTAACTTTGCTTCTCTAGTATTTATACAGAAAATAATGTTATTCCTTAATATTACTCAGAAATGTTGCAAATTAAGTCTCTGTCAAGTGAATTCAAGATTTGCAAGTAAAAACTGTGGAATTAGGAATTTAGCAGGGCAAAATTGAGGTGATTCCTCTACTTTTCAAAATATATTCAGTCATTTTCCAAAGAAAACTGTGGCTAGTACAGGGTGTAAAACTCTGAGTCAGTAGTCTAAAGGTTTATAATTTTCTCTTGGAGACCATAATTTGAACTACATTATTTCTATTTTCTGTATTTCAGCTGAAGTTTTAAATTAATTTTTAATTTCCAGACCACTTACTGACTACTAAACTCCCTTATTCTCTTTCTTTCCTACCGTTGTATCTTTTTATTTTTATAGACTCAAATCAATCTTCTAAGGTCCCAAATTTAAGCATATCTGTAAGCTGCTAGCCAAAATTATCTTAGAAAAGATCTGTTTGACTTTATGATTTACATGGAATAAGAATTACTTTACATACTGCCTATGATGCTTTTTGGTTGTGCTAATTAAAAAGATATGTGACAAGCAGTTCCTTAATGATTTCTTTCAGTTAACTCTTACTATTTTGCCAGGCATTTATTTCCCAAACACCCAGACAGATATTTTAAATGGTTAGCATATTATACATATAACCCATAATTAGGCAATTTTGTTTACCCTGGAGGATTCTGGTTATACCCAGCCATTCTATGTTTCAATTCAGTTGGTGTTTTTGACTTTTTCTATTCAGAGCACAGTAGATGAGAATGCCCATTCTGGTCCCAATAGGGATTCAGAAAAAGAATTAAATACCTAATACTTAGTTACCCTAAGATTAAATAGGTATTTGTCATATAAAATTTCTCTAATCAATTATAAATTTTACTTTGTGGTTTCTAAATTTTTATGTCTGAAGTTCACTTCTATACCAGAGTTGGGCTATAATATTCTTCCTAATTTCTATTAAGCATGGAAATTGATCATTTGGGACTGTAATTAAACATGAGATTCTCAAGAAAAGAATTCTAGCATAGAGATTATCCTATACACGTTAGATCTATACACGTTAGATAACACTTAATGAAGCATTTTATATCCTGTTAAAACTTTATACCATGCAGTCTGTATATAAAATGGTTATTGAAACAGTTTTAATATTTTAAAAATTACATAACTTCTCATCTAAATAACAGAGTTGGGACTGACACCATGAAACAAACAGGCCAGAGGCAAGTATTGTATTATATGTATTACTCTTAGTCATTACATTAATATTAATAATATTCATAGGGAATTAAACCATTAATTTTTCATAAGACCTAAAAAAGTCATATTACTGCAATAATTAAATAACAGAAAACACAATGGATGTGGGATTCTAGCTGAATGCAAATAGTATTTAAATAGTTATGCTTCATTTTTGCTATAGTGGTATACACTCAAGATTTAGCTTAGTTTTTTTGTTCTAGCTATGTGAAATAACCCAACCAATTTTCCTCTTTGCATACAAAAGGCATATTTTGTGCAGGAAAGTTTTCTCTTCATCTGAACTGAAGAAAGTTTCCCTCTTCCCCTTTTTCAACCCATCTTTAAAAGCCATATTTTAGCCCAGCCTTAAGTGAATAACACTCCTAGAGAAACAATATATTTTTTTAACTCCAAAAAGACAACTTTCTTGTGCTTTCTCTCACACAATCTGGGAATTTTTAATTACAGAGCACTACTAGCCTTATCATAGACCCATCCAAGCACATCCTCTTGCCGGGATCAAAATTGTGCCTGAGGCACTTTCTGTGCAGATGTATTATTCTTGAAAGCAATATATATGAGTCACGATATTACTGATTGTGAAAGGGAAGGTTGAAACACACAGCAAGAGCAGAAGTTAGTTGATCTCACACTAATTCTTTCCACTTCTTTTAACACTAGATAAAATTAGGTATCTGCTGTGATCAACTAGGCAATCAAACATGATTTATTTGGCTCAAGCTATCTCCATGCTTCATTCACATATTCATTAATCGAGGGCCTGCCTCCTGGGCTCTTGCAACACGTCATGTTCCTATCTTCTCCATTAATAGAGTTTTCTGCTCTATTAGTCAGGATGGGATAGGCTAGGCTGTGACAACAAACTAAGGCTAAAATCTCAATGGCTAGACAATACAAAGATAGATTTCTTACTCATATAATGTCTAAGGAAATCAGGTGACTCTCTAGGCCATTTAACTTAGCCTCCAGACAGTGACTCAGTAACCCACCTACATCTATCCCATGGTTTGGCCATCTCAACATTTGTAGTGGAAGAGATTACCTAGAGATTACACTGCTGCTATTCTGTGCTTTGGCCCAGAAGTGACACAGGCATTTGCACTTTCAGTCTATTGGTCAAAACTAGTCATACATTTCTGGGATATGCAATCAGGGAAGGTGACCCACGGTGTCTGTCTGCTGGTAGAATCCTTGTTACACTCACTGCTTTGCCACCATAAAATTAGTTACCTAAGAAATTATGAGTCAATATCTTTTGACTCTTTAAGTGAAAAGAATACTTGAAACATCACCATTTACTGAAGTGATTTGTTTGTTTTAATGAAATAAGTGTAACTACTGAGTTAGGTAATTAAATAGCTTTTATAATTTGAACCTTCATCATTAGTTAAAAATATTCTTCATATATACATATACATTGAGACGTAGTCTCACTCTGTCGCCTGGGCTGCAATGCAGTTGCACAGTCTTGTCTCACTGCAATCTCCACCTCCTGGGTTCAAGCAGTTCTTCTGCCTCAGCCTCCCACGTAGCTGGGATTACAAGCACATGCACCACATCCAGCTAATTTTTGTATTTTTAGGGGTTTCACCATGTTGCCCTGGCTGGTCTTGAACTCCTGAACTCAGATGATCTGCCTGCCTCGGCCTCCCAAAGTGCTGGGATTACAGGTGTGAGCCACTGATTCCAGCCTTCATATATTATTTTTAAACACTTTAGATTTTTAAAAGTTAAACATCACATTACTTTTAAATTTCATCTAGAAATGTAAAAACCAATATTAATAGAGGTACATTAATTTGCCATGCATCTTTTTCCCTTTCAAAGAGCCCCAGCTTCCAGTCTATATTACTACCAGTAGGTGCTAAAATGGTTATCTCTAGTGATAATTAGTTCATACTTCTTAATTATTAATATCTACAGAGCTTCTACCCACGCAACCTAAGGACTAAAGAGAAATCTGCTCCTTGGTCTTCCTCATCTTTTATATACAAACAATCATTAAATTCTGTCAGTTCTACTTTACCAATATCTCTCAGATGTGCTCATTTCCTGGCTTCTCCATTGTCACAATATCTCATTTCACATTTCTGCCATCTTTCACCTATATAACTATGAAAGCTTCCTAACTTTTCTGAATCTCATATTGCACATCATCAATCTATTCTCTGCTCTTCATCTACCATTTTATAAATACAGCAATCTAGTTGTTCATGTGTATGTAAATTCAAATGCGGTCACATAATTATCATCAACCACTAGCTTATGTTGTACTCTGAGCATAGAATATCAAGGCTTAATATGTCCTGCTAACCTTTCCAGCTTCATCACTGCCAGCTTCACCTACAGCACCTATTGAGGTCTAATTGTTCTCAGGATCATACTTCTCTCATTATTGGAGAGATTCACTGTATCTCCTTATGTCTGAAATATTCTGACTTCATGGTTCTCACTCCCAACTAATTTCTCTTTATTTTTGGGCACTTGGTTTAACAGTTGTCTCTAAACTTGAGTGAGATCCTCTTCCTTCAAGCTTTCACACTTTGTGATGGTCCCATTGTATCATAACTATCACTGCACAAGATGGTAATTTCCTCCTTGTTGTGGGCCTCTCCAGTTATATCAGCATTGTTCAAGGTGTGTTCCAAAGAGTACCTTCATCTGAATCAGTTAGGGAGCTTGTTAGAATTGTAGATCCTAAGATATCACTTTAGATCTATGGAATCAGAATCTCTAGGAGTTAGGGCTGGCACTCCATATTTAAACAAATTACCCACGTAATTCTAAGCTTACTAAATTTGGGGAAGCTTTACAATAAGGCTGCAGGTCCTCTGCAGACAGACTGGGGCTTCAGTATTTTCTTCCTGTGCATCCTCTTCTATTTAGCATGGTGCCTGATGCATGGTATGTAAGCAAGAATGAATTATGGATATTTTAGCCATTTGCAACATATTGGTCAATACCCCCAAAAAACCTGATCTTCATAACTTAACCAAGACTAAGCCTACATTTAATGGGCTCATTAAAAATATGTAAACCTGAGGTTTATAAACTTATTAAACTGTAAGTGTTTCTAATTCACCAATCATTGTTTTTTACATGTTTCTATTTAAGCTTTATTTCTAATTGTTATTTAACATATGTGAAATTGTGAAATAAATTCTAATTCTTTTTAGAATTATTTTACATTTTTATTATGTAAACTTTTTAAACTTTTATTTTAAAATGATCTGCTAAAGTTATACTATGTAGTTTTTACACTTAACCTGTCTATAGATATTCCAGATACCTAAGTTATTACTCTACTTATTTCTCAGATTCATGCATTCATTCACTGGGCAAATATTTAGAAAGCACATACTATGTGTCAAGCACAATGTTAGGTATTGCATATGCACTGGTAAACAAAAGAGACATAATAGTTCCTGCTCTTCAGAGCACATATTATCATTGGGACACAAGCATTACATAAACAAATATATGTGTTGGTGGAGGAAGTGTGTATGTGTATGTATTACACAAAATGTGAAGTGCCAGGAAAGAAATAAAAAGGGGTACTATGTGGGAATAAGAAGATCAAGGGCTTATTTAATGTCTACCCATGGCTTCCTTGGAAAAACATTTCTGCTGAAGTTGAAGGATGAGTGAAGTCGTCAATGTCAATGAGGAACAGATGGAATAGTAAGTACAAAAGCTCTGGGACAGAAACTTGGGTGTTCAGGAACCTAAAAGAAGCCTAAGATATTTGAAGGATCATAAGCAAGTGGGGAGGTGGCCCAAGATGAGGTTGGAGACACAGTTTCAGTTCAGATCAGGGGGGGACCTTGCCAGCCATGAAAAAAGAATTTGAATGCTCTTCTAACAGCAATGGGAAGTTATACTGGGGTTAAACAGGGTTGACATATAATTAGATTTTTAATTTTTAAGAGAGCATTCTCTCTGAAGTATAGAGAATGGAATTTAGAAAAGGAGGAGATTATTGAAAGGAATTGGATGGATATTGAAGTTGTTCAGATATGAGAGGGTAGACTGGTGTTGGCAATGAAGAGAAATGAGCAAATTGAGGTATATTTTGGAGGTTATAGCAAAAATGATTGCTGATGGGCTTGACCCCACAAGAAGGGGGCTCAAGGTGGGGTATGCAGTGAGGGAAGTCATCCTTGAGTTAAAAGCTTTGTAGTGCCATCGACTGCAAGCAGGAAGTCAGAGGAAGAGGTAAGCTGGGAAGTGGAGGAGATTACAAGAGTTCAGTTTAGGATATGTTAAGCTTGAGATGCCTCTGACACATTTCAGTAGAGACGTCAAGTAGGTGCTTCATTAATTGGTATCAAATATAAACATTTGAGGAAGCTCAAATATAAACATTTGAGGAAGCTCAAATGTTCTCACCACCTCAATCATATTCTGAGGTTAACATTAGCAGCATTTCCATAATATTATTATTTTTGTTGATACCATGGTCGCTTTTTAAAATTAATGTAGGGATAAACCTCTAAATTTAACCCCCGTTACCCTGCTGCATCTTTCTACCCTGAAGAAACTCAGAAGACAGAACAAATTTATTCAAATTCTAAAGTGAATTGATATTTGAACTAGAATAAAATAAACACATATATTTACCTCTAGACATTTAAAATAGGCATTTGAATTCAAGACAATATATGTATTTTCTCACTTTATTGTTGAATATTTTAAATGTCTCTCTCTGTCATTTTACATACTCCAAATTAACTGCAAATCTGCAATGACAGCTGTTTTACGTAAGAGAGAATAAATCAGTAACTGAGCTCAACAAGCATTTATTGAGCATAAACTTGATGAATAACAATAATAATAGATCACTTTTATTAAGGGGCTTACTAAGTTACAGACAATATTCAGTGCTTTCTTATATAATTTTTAGTTTGAATTTCATTAAAAGTCTATAAGTACTATTATAACCCCCATTTCTCAAGTAAAGAAACTGAGACTTTAGAGAAATTAAATAACTTTTCTAAAAGCTCACAGCGAAGGAGTGGCAGAAAGAGGATTCTAATACAGTTCACCAGACATCTAAATTTTTGCTATTAACCTTGAAGTTAGTCTGCCTAGAAACTTCAAAGGATGAAAAAAGAACCTAACTCATTTAGTGTGTTGATATCCAGCCTAAGAAGGAAAGTGAGGGAGAAGGAATTAAGATCTGTTGAGAGCCTGCCACCATCCTTTGCCCTACCTAAGGCAAAGAAGCCTTCCCTCTTCTTTAAACCACTATGTCCCCCTCAATCGCTTTCTCTACATCCAACTATATGAATATGGAACTGGCCTCAGTAGCCTCTAGGGCACTAGGAAGCTTTATTTGTAGAGATGAGACTGCAACCCCAGGAGAGTGACTGGTTTCCCATCTCAGACTGAACATTGATAGAACCACAGCAAACATTCTAGACTGTTAAGTGTCAAGAAATTGATGCATATGAAACAGGGAAATAGAGCTTTCCATGTGCTCAAGACTTATTCACCAGAAGTCTTTATTGCAATTTAGATTTAAATCCTCGTTAGTCTGTGTTATGTTGCTTGGCCTCCCTCCTTCATTATGTATCTTCCTCAGGGACTTTACTGGAAATGGTAGACAGATTTAGGATTTCTAGGGCCTTGATCTAGTAACATTAATGTCATCTTCAATAAAGCCCAATTCTATTAGCCTTAATACCTGCAATGTACCTGTTCTTAGAATACAGTTTATCCTCTGCTTCACAGTGCTTGATTGGTTTGGTAGTACCATTGTGCCTGCTATACTGAGGGCTCATAGTTTGGGACTTTAAGAAGCTAGAATTCGGCCGGGCACGGTGGTTCACGCCTGTAATCCCAGCACTTTGGGAGGCCGAGGCGGGTGGATCACAAGGTCAAGAGATCGAGACCATCCTGGTTAACATGGTGAAACCCCGTCTCTACTAAAAATACACAAAATTAGCTGGGCACGGTGGCGCGTGCCTGTAATCCCTCAGCTACTCAGGAGGCTGAGGCAGAATTGCCTGAACCCAGGAGACGGAGGTCGCCATGAGCCAAGATCGTGCCATTGCACTCCAGCCTGGGTAACAAGAGCGAAACTCCGTCTCAAAAAAAAAGCTAGAATTCAAATTTCCTAACCACAGAAGATTCTAATATATTCAAAAACTAACCTCTCCCGACAGCTGTGTGTGCCAGTGTGATTGTAGATGTATTCTAGAATTAAGAAAACAGCTTCCATTTTGAATTATGTTCTGACTACATTCTAAGTGTAAATTTTGAGCAGCACACTCAACTTCTTTGTGCCTCAGTTAACAAAGCACAGAATGGTAGTGATAAGATAGGATTGCAATAAAGATCAAGTGACATATACACTAGAGTGCTTACATCAGGCCTGACACACAGAAAATATTTTATGTGCTAGAATGTACACCTATTTTACTTTGCACAAAGCTTTTTAGCTATAATTACTAACCTGTCAGACATTCTCTTAATTGCTTATCTATATTTTCTCATTGTTACCTATGTTACTGAAATAATCAACATATTCCATAAAAAGATTTCTTATTGTTTCATTGTATTATCAACTCTATTAACTCTTTGCATCTCTCATTTGGATCTCTACCTATTTTTAGATGAATTTCTTTATATAGGTAAAGATTATTCACCTATATTTCCCATAGTTTCTATGTGATTCCAACTCTACATGGTCAGCAAATTTTTAAACATATACCATTTTTATTTTAACTTCCTAAATATCCTCAAGGTATGTTTTATTATCCCCATTTTACAAAGAAGGCAAATATATGTCCAATGCTAGGTATTAAAAGTCTTCATCAAGATTCAAACCAAACTATGCTACCTCCCAAGTTACTCAAAATAAATAACAATTACAAAATCAACAAAAAAAATAATTAAGTGCTAAATGAAGAGGTACTTGACTTGAGTGCAAATGTGAACCTAAAAAGAGAAGCTCCATGAAGGTTCACTTTTTTAAAGGATGACTTCAATGGGAAAGCAAGATATGAGCTTGTCCTGACAGAGAGGTTTGGTGAGATGGCAGATTAATGATGGCTTTGCCTAAATACATGGAACTTGAAAACAAAAAATGACAAATGTCAGGCACAATAAAGAGTACCTGCCTGAGCAAAAGCTAACTGTTGAGAAGCTATAGGAGATGTGGTTAATTTTTTAAATGGGCCAGTTTGTAAATGGCCATAAAAACTAAGTGAGAAATTTTGAAATAAATAAAAACAACCTTTTCTTTTTGGTTATTTTTTAACATTTTCTTTTCTCTACTGATATGATACTTATTCCCTTTGGCTTTATAGCAATTCTCATGTATGCCTCAAATTTCACTTGAAATGCTTTCTCCTCCAGGATGTCTTCTCCGGTATCTTCAGGCACGGTTAAGCACAGCCTCTTCTTTTCTCCCTTGGCACTTAACAGGGAGAATGCAGCAATTCTCCCATTAATCTAATGATTTCTCAACTATTTGTGTTCTCCAGTGAGTTGTGGAAGCACTAGAGGACAGAAAATATGTTATGTGTGTTTTTTTGGATCCTAACATTCATCTTAATGTCTGACACACAGCAGGCACTTAATAGATGCTTGCTGCTTGAATGAACAAGCAAATGAATGGTTCTGTAGAAGAGAAATGATAGTGAAAGCGCTATCTGATAAAAACACGAAGAATGGACTGGAACAGGAGACACAGGCAGTCAAAGTGCTCACGTCATAAAATGCATCAGGAGTATGATTGGGACAGTATGTGGGAAGTGCTCTGTTACATGCTGATGCTGAATCACCAATCATACAAGAATAGCTTAATCCTATGACTCTGACTCTCCAAAGTTAGCCTATCAAAAATTGATAATGTGAAAAATTACTCTAAATAGATTTGACAAACAAGGCAAATATGATTTAATTTGAATCAAAGGTTTTGAGGCAAAAATTCAGCATTTTCTTCCAATGAGGCTCATGTGATTTAACAGCAGGACTTAGAAAACAATTGTTAAACTGAACTGTTCAAATCTTTGAGATTTTTTTTGCTACACACAGTCTAGAGCAATAATTCGAATTTATCATGGAAAAGTTCACTATACTGAAATCTATAAACAAACAAACAAACAACTATAGTATTTGAAACCACAGTTTACCAAATCCATTTCTTTTATTATGTCTTCCTTATCCCATAATATACTATGACAATATGGCATTCCTGGGGGAGAAAAAGGAAAAGAATGGATTTCCATAGCCTTATTCCTAACCATGGCCTCAAGCAATGGAAGATTTTCAATGTGCCAAACAATTAAGATTCCCCATTGCACCAAATGAATTGGCCTAAATGAAATTTTATCTACTATACCTGGTGGAATCATTGCATATCCCTTCCTAAAGAATAAGCCATTTATTACGAATAAATTGAATGTGGATTCAAGTTAAATTAAACATTAATTTTAGAATATATTTTTCTTTAAAAATCTGTACATTTACGAAATCATCCATTTTTATGGGGGGAAGGATAATTTAATTGATTTCCACCATTGCTCAATGAATATGACCAGCTTCAGGCAAAATCCATTAGAGGAACATCTCTACCAGAAGGAAACACAAATTCAGTGAACACTTATATGCAACATTTGGAAATTCAGGCTCCAGGCTGATGAAAGTGATTCAAATGACTGCTTCTCATTAAATGTTGAGAGCAAAACAGAACTGATATGTCACTCTAAATGAGCAACTCTTCCAACTCTTATACAGGGTAGTATAATGTCTTGAACATTTCTTTCTTATAAACAAATTAAAGTAATAATCAATGGAGTAATTCAATTATTACATAAGGTAATGAAAAGACTTAACTGGAAAATGCATAAATTAATATACAGAGAATATATATTCTAAAATTAGAACACAAATTAAAGAAGCCACATTAGCAAAACAGAACTAATGAATGCCGTAAGACTTTTTGTTCTCAGTATTGCTCCCAAACATGAAATAAATCTAAATTTATTTTTGTTTTATTAAAATGGCATGATATTTAAGAAAAAGATTAAAATAACTGATTTTTATATTGTGTGCTTCTTGTATTTGTGTAATCAAGGAATATCACTTAAATTCATTTTCTATATTTTTGGTGGAAATTGATTTTTAAATTGTATGTTTATTGTATTGGTGGTATTGAGAAATATCACTTTAATTCATTTTTTATTTTTACCATGTAACCAAAAATCTCCTTCTATCTTTTAGATCATTTCAATAACATGGAACATAAGTCATCTGGAAAAGAAAGGATAAAAAATTGCTAGTTAATATATAAAGAGTGGTTAAAAAATAACTAGATAACAGAGGTAGTTTATGGTATGAGTTTTTAAATAATACATTTTCTTGTCAATCAAAAAAAGAAATAGGGAGGATAATACTTTCTGAAAGTACATAGGGAGGAAGGTATGAAAAAAGGAGTACGAGTGATTTAACAGGTGTAACAGCTGAAGAGAGTGGTAAGATGAACTATGGGAATGAAGAAAGAAAAGAAGTAATGATGTAAATAAATATTACTTAGAAAATGAGAAGGATCTAGCCAGAGTGCTCAGAAAATTCTCTCTTCACCTCCTAGAACCCTACTAACTTACATATAGGACAAAATTATGCCATCTAACGCATCTATTTCACAACCTTCTCTATAGTAGGGACTTTGCTCTTTGCATTTTCCACTGATATCCACGAGAGTACATCGCTACCAGTGGCTCTCAAAGTTTTCTAATTATGCTCCATACATGTGCTTCTCATACCTACAAAAATCTAACAAAAAAGAAAAAAAAACTCAGAAATCTTATGTCATCATAGGGACAGCTAAGAGGATTCATTTTTACGCCTCTGATTACAAGAAGTCTTTCAGACTCGAGGTGATGGTCAAGATTTCTATTTGGTTCAGACCAAATAGAAATCACAGGGAAGCATGGGCAGTTTGGAGGAAGAAGATCTGTGTTCATTCCAGTCACCAGATCCACTAACGTCTCTTCTCCATAGTGTTCTCTCTACAAGAAGTTATCTTTTACTATTGTACCACTCAGTCTTCCTTATTCTCTGGCTTTCAATTTGTTTTGGCTAATGAGAATGGCTGGCAAAAATGTGAAAACAACAGAAGACATTGCTTGGGTGTTACTGACTTCTCACCTGATTTGTCAGTCTGCTGCTGGCATTCAGTGGGCATTGCCATCATCATAGCAGCCATTCCTTCCTGGATCCAAGCTGTCTCCCAGCTCTGAAAACCCATTCTCTCCTCTTGCCCCTCAAGCCTATGGACAGTAATGGTTTCCCCTGAAGCCCGTCCCTGATACAGTAGTCTTTGATCATTTACTTAACCCTGCGCACTCAACAGTGATTATTCTACTCATAAATGTGTCCCCAGTTAAACCCCGGAGTGTGCCATCTCTTTGCTCTCAGGACCCTCAATGACATCACACATCATACTCCTTCCCAAAGAATCTCTGGGATAGCCAGAGTGCAGCATGTCAAGGGGTCACTCTAAAAGGGCAGAATTGGAAATGACCACTCCATGAACATCACCCCACTTCATCCACTGATCAGGATGAATCTACTCAAAATATTTTCCAGAAATGATTGCAAGATCCCTCAGCATATATCCTACATATTACTGGCAAAGAAGAGGAGGTTACTAAGAATATACAATGTGATATTGGTGGATATTTAAAATAAACAAATACAAATATTACCCATCTTTACCCTGCAAAGATATTAAGCGGTATTTAGATGTCATTCTATCATAATCATGATAGATATCTATCACATCATAGAAATGATATAAACCTTTATGTGACTTCTTGCAATATTACAAGCTATTACAGTTATAGAGGTTTTTTCATTTGCTCTGATTCCTTGTTTATGTCTGTCTCACTCACTGCACAGAAGTCATGTCTGTATTCTGTATTGTGCATCCCCAATACCCAAGCAGGGCACCTGGCACAGAGTAGTCACTCAATTAAAATATTTGTGAATGAATTATTTAAAATTGGTTTTCTTAAGTATATGTTGTGCTCATAGCCAGGGGGAAAAGTCCAAAAAGGAAGACAACTGCAATGGGGTATGATAAAATGCTATGTACAAGGCAATAAATTAAGAATTTTATATCCATTATCCATGTCATTGTCCTCACCATCCAATGGAATCATGTATTGTTGTTATTGCCATTTACAGATGAGAAAATATTTTCAGAGAAGATTAGTAACTCACCTAATTCCAACCAGCTAGTAAGTGAGAAATTAGAACTTGAGTGTCTGTTTATCTTATTCCATTTCACAGCAGTTCTGAGTATTGATTCATTCAATTAATATTTATGTGACTCTTTATTTTATACCATATACTATTCTAGGAACTTGGCATACTGCAGTAAACAAAAGTGAAAATATCTCTTCCTTTATTGTCTTGGCATTCAAAGTTGCAAAGAGAAAAACAAAAATCAATAAGATGTATAATAAAATGAGTCATTATTTTTCTGAAGACAAAGCAGAGTGGGGGGACAGGAATAATGAGGGAACTGCTATTTTAAATTGAGTAGCCAAGAAAGACCACTCTGAGAGCTGAGCAGTTGCTAGCCCATTTAACACCTCTAGCACATTAGGAAAAGGCACACCTTCCTCCAGGCATATGCACCCCTTCCTTGGGCATCAGCTTGGCTGAATGTTTCCGCAGCAACCACACAGTCCAGGTTCTTATTTTCTCACATTTTGTTTACTGCAAGTATTCTGATTTCTCTGTCTACAAGGCCCTTCCTCTCTTAAGCTCTCATGCCCACTGCTATCAGATTAATTTTAGTTAATCTTAATTAATCTACCCTAGCAAACAAAGTAGAGGTTGGATTTCAGTCCCCATTTTAATGTCATAATTGCAGCTTTGTGTAGAGTTCACCTGATGCAATGGCCTATTTGGGGGGGGGGGATATTTGAACAAAGACTTGAATGAAACAAGGAAATGTGACGGAGAGAGCAATTAAAAAAAAATCTAAGATTAGAGCATGTTTGGTACATTTTAGGCACAGCAAAGAGACCAGTGTCGTGGGGTAAGCAAGGAAGGGGAAAGGGACATGAAAACGGGTTGGAGAGGTGGCCCTTAGAAGCCTGTTAAGGACTTTGCATCTTATGCTAAGTATAAGATAAAGCCATTAAAGCAGAAAAATATTCTCACTTAACAGGAAAAACTTCTTCACATGAAGAAGTAAGATTTGACCTGAAAGTATGAGAGTGGGTTGGAGTTTATCCCATGAACAGAGGTTCCATGTAGAAGGAATCTGTCAGGTTGGAGGGTAAGGTCAGAAACAAAAATAGTTAGACTCCCTGGTACTTCCCAGACCAGCAGCAGCAGCACCAGACAGGTTGTCAGCAATGTGGTATTTCTAGCTTTTCTCCAAATCTACTGAATCATAACATGCATCCTAAACAAAATTAGCAGATGAATTATAAACATTACAAGGATGGTGGGTGATACGGTCTGTCTGTGTTGTCACCCAAATCCCAACTTGAATTGTAGTTCCCATAATCCCTATGTGTCATGGGAAGGACCCAGTGAGAGGTAATTAAATTATGGGGGGAGTTACCCCCATGCTATTCTCCTAATGTAACTGAGTTCTCATGAGATCTGATGGTTGTGTAAGGGGCTTTCCCTAACCTTCACTCTGCACTTCTCTCACCTGCTGCCATGTGAAGAAGAATGTGTTTGCTCCCCTTCAGCTATGATTGTAAGTTTCCCAAGGCCTCCTCAGCCATACTGAACTGTGAGTCTGAATTAAACCTTTCTTTTATAAATCACCCAGTCTCAGCTATGTTTTTATTAGCAGCAGGCAAACAAATTACTACCATAGGTGAGAGGAAACAAAGACTGGATCAGCATTGCTAGACCCCTGAAAGTATGAGAGTGGGTTGGAGTTTATCCCATCTGGGATCAGATGGGATTGGGCATAGAGGCTCAAAAGGCTGGAAAGTCAGGTTGGACCCATTAGGAAGGGCCTTGAGCACCATGATTAAGAGTCTGGAGCATCTTGTCCAGAGAAAATGTTCCCAGTTTGCCACAGCATAATAACTGCCTCACAATGGCTAAGTAACACTCTGTGAAACTCAGTATTTTTTTTTTTTGAGACGGAGTTTCGCTCTTGTTACCCAGGCTGGAGTGCAATGGTGCGATCTCGGCTCACCGCAACCTCCGCCTCCTGGGTTCAGGCAATTATCCTGCCTCAGCTTCCTGAGTAGCTGGGATTACAGGCACGCACCACTATGCCCAGCTAATTTTTTGTATTTTTAGTAGAGACGGGGTTTCACCATGTTGACCAGGATGGTCTCCATCTCTCGTGATCCACCCGCCTTGGCCTCCTAAAGTGCTGGGATTACAGGCTTGAGCCACCACGCCCGGCCCTGAAACTCAGTATTTTTAAAAGTAAAAAACTTTCTTGTATTATTTCAAACAAATGTTAAAAAATACTAATATATAGAAATGTTTTCTTTTAAAAAGTGACCATATTGTCTATTTGAGATAAAAACTATTATCTGATTATATATGATTAGTCACCCATATGCATTGATATCTATTGCTCAGAAGCCATAAAATATGCTGAACAAAGTCAGAAACAAAATAGCCCTTGTAGATATACATCAGTGAGTTGTTTATTCATTTCTCATGTTCCAGAGTCCAGGTTACATTGAAAATCTGTTCTTTCTAGGAATGGAAATGCGATCAATTAAAGGGCTTCTCTCTTTGTTTTGGCACAGGGGCTGATCCACCCACCCCTGCTTCTTATTAAACATAGTAAGGATATTCAGAATTCATCACAAGGAGAAGGGGTCAGAATAACATAGGAACTGACAAATCCAACATATGACTTGAATATTTTTACAAGTATGTTCTGCAAAATGACTTTTATTTTTTTCTTGTTTCTTTTTTTTTTTCTCTTTTCTTGCTGTCATTTCATCAAGCCAGGGCTTCAAAAAGCAGCAGACTGGACTGACAGGGACAGTGGGACCTGAAAGGTGCACAGAGGGAGCCTGGGAAGGGTACCATATGCAACAGAAAAAATAAACAGGGAGGTTCAGTCAGATCTCATTGGCCTCCAAAAGAGTTGGAATTGAAATCTCGGCAGAAGTTAAATACGCAGGGCAGAACTTCACTTGGGGAGAACATAGGGAGCTGAAGATAGAGAGATAATCATGTGCCAGAGCAGAAAGGCCCCTGTACATCATGGTGATAAGTCTGCACTTCAACCTGATCTCTCAGAGATTGTATTAGTCCATTTTCACACTGCTATAAAGAACTACCTGAGACTAGATAATTTATGAAGAAAAAAACGTTTAAATGACTCAGAGTTCTGCATGGCTGAGGAGGCCTCTGGAAACTTACAATCATGGAAGAAGGCAAAGGGGAAACAAGGACCTTACTGATGTGGCAGCAGGAGAGAGAAAGAGCAAGGAGGAAACTACAAAACACTTTTAAACCTTCCGATCTCATGAGAACTCACTCACTATCATGAGAACAGTATGGAGGAAACCTCCCCCATGATCCAGTTACTTCCCACCAGGTCCCTCCCTCAACACAGGGGATTACAATTCAAGATGAGATTTGAATGAGCCAAACAATATCAGAGGTATCCATGCCCATACCTTTATGTATTCTTCTGTCCCATCCATACAGGTCATAATCAATTCTCATCTATAGCAGCTTCCTAAATATCTATCTCACTTTCATTCTGGCTCCATCCTAGCCTCCAACTCTAATCCATTCTTCATAAAGCAGCTAGAATCCTTCCATATTACATCTAGCTGAGAACCCTTCAAAGATTTCCTAATGCTCTACCAATGAAATACAAATTCATTACTATTGGGCCCAAAAATCTACATGCTCAGGCCACCACTTTCCTTCTTGCTGATACCGTGCTCTTATTTTGTTCCTCCAATGTGGAAAGTTGTTTCCTATCTCAGTGTATTTTCATCAAACATTCTCTCTGCCAAAACATCTTTATGTCCTCTATTCCACTTCAAGATTGCAAGCTCTCTCTCACTCTTTGGGTTTTAGACAACATAGCATCTCCTCAGGAAACACCTCCCCTGATTGTCCCATATAAAATACCTGCTGTCTCAACGATCTGTATTACCCTATTTTCTTCATATATTTTAACCCAATTTAAAACTGTGTATTTATTTGTTGATATGCTTGTTAGCTGCCTCCCTGTATTAGTTTTCTAATGCTGTACAACAAACTTAGCAACTTAAAATGACACACATTTGTTATTTCAGCTTCTGTGGGTCAGGAATCCAAAAAGGCATAGCACCATCTTCTGCAAAGCTGCAGTTAAGGCTGTTGACCAGGACTGGGGTCACATCTGAAGGCTTGAATGGGGAAGGGTTTACCTCCAAGCTCACTTATGGTTTTAGAATAATGTATTTCTTTGCAAATGTAAGACTGCACCTCAGCTCTTGATGACAGTCAGCTAGAGGCTTCCTTTAGCTCCTGGTCCCATGAACCTCTTACTTCTTCACAGCCAGCAAGGAGGCAGTCTCTAGAATAAGACTGCTAGCAAAAGGAAGTTTTCACCAGAAAATTTAATTACAGAGTATCACCATTTTCTATTGGTTTGAAACAAGTCACAGGTCCCAGTGACACTCAACTGAGGGGATCATGCAAAGGTATAAACATTAGGAGGTAGGGATAATGGGAGCTGTCTTAAAGTCAGTCTTCTACAGTCCATCTTCTGACCACCAATGATATATGCCCTGCGACATGTAAAATACATGCATTCTCCTCTCAAGGTTTCTATTATAGCATTCTGTTATGGCATCCTACATAACATCAGTTCGGTGTCCAAAATCTCATTATCTAAATCAGATTCAGGCGAAGATGAGAGACATGGGTTTGATACATTAAGTACAGCTGCTGGGACACAATTTCTCTCTGTCTATGGACCTATAAAACCAAAAGGACAATTATCTGCCCCCAAGCCCCCCCAGCTGGAATCTTTGCTCTGCAAAAGTGGAGACTAAGTCAATTTCATTCACCACTTTATCTTCAGGGTGAGTGCTATACCTAACTCACAGTAAATACTTAAATAAATATGGCTAAATAAGAAATATATAATTAAAGTTTCAGCAAACAGGCAGCGCCTACTTCTAGGCTTTGACATGAACCCAGATTTAGGACTCAAAGGCGAGAATCAAATAATTAGAACTATATGACAATAGTTTGAACAAAAAACACAAAAAGGAAAGAAGGAAGGCAGGCAGGCAGGAAGGAAGGAGGGAGGGAGAAAGGGAGGGAGGGAGGGAGGAGAAAGAGCAGGATCCGTAACAAAGGAGATGATACTGATTCAGGTACTTATTGATATAGCTTGGCTGTGTTCCCACCCAAATATCACCTTAAACTGTAACTCCCATAATCCCCACGTGTTGTGCGAGGCACCTGGTGGGAGGTAATTCAATCATGGGGGTGGGTTTTTCATGACAGTGAATAAGTCTCATGAAATCTGACAGTTGTATAAAGGGAAGTTCCCCTGCACATGCATTTTTGCCTGCCATCATGTAAGACATGGCTTTGTTCCTCCTTCATCTTCCACCATGATTGTGAGGCCTCTCCAGCCATGTGGAACTGTGAGTCCGTTAAACCTCTTTCCTTTGTAAATTACCCAGTCTCGGATATTTCTTCACAGCAGTATGAAAATGGACTAATACAGTAAATTGGCACCAGGAGTGGGGCATGGCTATTATGATACCCAAAAATATAGAGCTGGGTAACAAGCAGAGATTGAACAGCTTGGAGGGCTCAGAAGACAGAAAAATGTGGGAAAGTTTGAAACTTCCTAGAAACTTGGAGGGCCCAGAAGTCAGGAAAATATAGGAAAGATTGGAACTTACTTGTTGAATGACTTCAACCAAAATGCTGATAGAACATCCATGTTCTGTGACACGATTATAACTTAGTGCAATGTTCTTCACTTGGATAGTGAAGTGAACTAAAACTGGAATGAGCATCTCTACAATGATGCTTCCTGACAACTCTTTCAGAACCATCAGTGGTAACACAAAGGTCAGCAAGGACTAAAGTCCCATTGATATTGGAGGGGGCATGGAAGTTCTGGGTAGAAAAGGGCAGGGTTCCTGGCAAAGCCTCCACTTCCAGGCCTGTGCTCATGGACCTAAATAAGAACAGGTGTTTCTGTTTTCATGCCCAAAAGGTTGCCTTTTGGCCTGCTATATCCTCCATCCTGTGCCCATAAAAACCCAGGAACCTAGCCAGCACAGACAAAGGCAGCTGTTGAGAGGAACAGAATACATGGACAGACACTAACTAGCAGGCCAGTGACAGCAGAGCAATGTGGACACCAAGGGGAATTCAGCCAGGAGCAGTCAGATAAGTTTCTGGCCACTGGGCAGCCCAGCTCCAGGGGAAGACCACCTTCCCACTCAATCCCCCTTCTGGCTCCCCATCCGTGTCACTAACAGCTACCTTGACCACTCAATAAAACCTTGCACTGATTCTCCAAGCCCATGTGTGATCCAATTTTTCCAGTACACTAGGGAGCGAACCTAGGATACAAAAAGCCCTCTGTCCTTGCAATTAGGCAGAGTCTAATTGAGCTGCTTAACACAAGCTGCCCGCAGACAGCAAAGCTGAAAGAGCATACTGTAACACATGCCCACTCGGGCTCCGGTAATTGTAAATACTCACTGGGGTACCCTGCTATAGGGTCAGAGCCCAAAAATGGTCCCCACGACCTCTACAACTGCCTGTCTGTACACTCCCCTAGGGGTATGAACAGCAGGGTACCAAAGAAGCTGGCCACACCCCTGTCACATTCCCTGAGAAGGGGAGAAGGGAACTCTCACATTTCACTCTGCTCCCCAGAAAATTTGGATCTTCCTGAATTCCTTATCCCTCTAGTGGAGGTTTCCCCTAATGAAAGGACCTGGAAAGTTCTTCAAATCTAAAGGTGCTGGCTGGGAAGATGAGTAAAGAACCGGAGCTCAGTCTTGCTCCTCCATAGGGCTTCAACTGCCCCCAACAGCATCAGAGTTCCAGGTGCATGACCTCCCCAAACTTCCTTACAGTAACTAGAGAATTCTGCTACATGGCCATGTGATTCTCAAGTCAGCCATACTCCTTATTTTCCTAATACTACCTGAGGGACTCAAATTATAAACAATACTTTTTTGCCTTTATCCTGCTAGCCAGAACCTAGATGACCTAGTAAGGTTAGTAAACCTGTCTAAATACAATTGCTGCACCTTTTTGCTTCTCCTTTCCTGACTCAGATCAGCAAATCTGGGACCAAGAAACTCTTCTCTGATATCATGGGACAAAGCTGAAGCTCTGCTGTTAGCTCTGTGGCCTTGATCAATTTACCCATCATTCTTGTAAATTTTTGCTCTACCTCACAGACTTGAGAGAGAAGCCCCAGTTTTCATAATAAAATTTCCAACTCCTATCCCTGGACGAAGGTTTCTTTTGCATAAATATAAGTTTTCTTGGTCACCTCTGAAATTTTTTTCAGTCTTCTTAGATTTTTATTTTGTGCCATTGTTTTCCTTTACTTCACTTGATCTTACAGATCTTGCAGCTCATTTCATTTCAGTTTCTTGCTTATTCCTACTTATTCCTATTCATATGCTTCTGAAATTATATGTTCATGAAAACACACACACACATATGCACACGTATACAAGTACTCATTCCTGGATGGCAGTTTTACTGTTACCATAGAGATAATCAGTTTCCTATCCAGTGAAAGCGCTGAATCATGACTCATGAATATTTATTTTACCTTATTTTTTATTATTCCATTTTTAGCATCTATGGCAATAATGGATATTTTGTTTTCAATGTCTTTTTAGTTCAACTTTTTTTTTTTTAAAGATAGCAGTTCATGCTAACTCAAAAAAAATGCACGGAAACTATGAATGTAATTTGAACAATTATCCTTATAAGGTAGTTTCTAAATAGGTGGATAAAGCGTTAATTTGTATAAAATTTTGGTGTACAATTGAGTATTGTTCCACATTGTATATTTGTTAACCAATATGCTCACCTGAAGAATTATGCATCATTATTAGAGACTCCTCTAGTTAATCATAAGATGTGTGTGCCTGTTATCTTCCTAACACAATTTCTGTGATTCATATAGACAAAGAAATTTAGGAACTATCACTAAATGAGAATACTTCAGTAACATTCACCAAGTCTTGTGAGTGATTCAACAGTTCTTACATTTCTTTACATTTCTGGATAACTTTTCAGTTTTCAAAGCACTGTTTTTTATGTGACAGGGTATGAACATTCAACCTTCTTTATTATGAAAACAACTATTTTGCTCACATATCTTTTTACGTGATGCATTAGAAAGTTAGAACATATACCTATATATTTCCCCCACACTTCCTAAGAATGTCTGAAGCTTGAGCTTTTCTTAACTTCCAAGAAATAAAACCAGTTTTTAGCTTGATGCTAGTTCTTACTCTGAGTTTAATGGCAAAACAAGGCCTTGTATAAAAGCAAATGCAAATAGAGGGTTTTAGAGGTGGGGAGAATTCATGTGAAAAAAAATAGAGTTTGGTGAGGGAAATCACTGAGGAGGAGAAAGTTTATTTGATGATCAGCTGGGGCTCTGGGAGTCTGAGGAGAAGGGAAGACTCTGGCCTGCAAAAAAAGCCCACATATTTTCCAGGTATATGAAGTGATATGTCTATTGACTGCCCACCAGGAGTGATGACTTTACATGGCACCTAGAACATCTCCAAGCCCAGTACCCCAGAAGATCCATAAACCTAAAGAGGGACCCCCAGAACTGGCAGGGGAATGGCAGTGAGGATCCCCTTACCAGTACTCAGTGGCTAAACTGAATAAGCCCCAGACCCTTGTTCTGGGACAGGAATCCTGGGTGTAGGACACTATGTTGACCATATCTTATCTCACTGAGCCCCACAAAAGCCCAGCTATGGGGGTTGTGCATGTCTTAGTCATCCCCATTTCCACAGATGAAGATGAAATCACATGTGGTTAGGATCATGGACTTGGGGGCCAAGAAGATTTGAACTCTGATTCCATGTTATTTCTTAGAAGTTATGTGTTGAGCAAGTCATATTTTGTTTCTCTAAACCTCCCCCCATCTGGAAAAAATAGACAAAATATAATAGCACATGCATTTACAGGATTATTGCCATGAACTCATGAAAGTGAGATCATACAAGTAACAAATGTAATAATCCAAGGACTAGATCATAAGTACTCAATAAGTATAAGCTCTTGCTAGCATCAGGTAAAGTATAAAAAGATGAATTGACTTGTTTAAGTTAGTGTGGCTGGCTAGTAATAGGATCTCTCCACCAGCTCACATTCCTTCTGAGACATCAATAGGGTATTCATACTGGGAGCTGGCAACATCACTGGAGAGCCTCCTTCAGTATCAACCTAACTGTACCTAAAAGGGATACTTGGTTCGTTTATGCTTTTTTTCACTCAGGGTCAATCAAACAAGCAGACTGTTTGCTTAGTCATTTCTCCTGCCTCCAATCTGTTCTTCACCCTTCAGAAAGTAAAATAGAACTCCTTAACTGGCAGTCAAGGCCTATTACCACTTGCCCATGAACTTGCTCATTGGAAATATGTTAACCATGACATCTGGGACCCCTTGCAGCAGCTGGACTTCACTTTCTCTATGTCTTGATGACTGCAGATTCATTTCTGCCTCTGTGCCATTGCCTACATCATCTTCTCAGGGACAGGGCAACGAGTGTCTCTGTTTTTCCGGGACAGTTTCATTTTGTCTCTTATCCAAGTGTAATTACTAATAGCACCCCTTTTACTCTTAAGAGTGGCCTGAATTGAATCATACATTATATAATCATTCTATTCTGGCCTCTCCGATCTGAAAGCCCCTCTTGACTGCTCTCCATTCAATCAAGTCCTGCTAGTTCTTTGTGAGTCAACTCAATTCTACCTCTGCGTCAACTTTTCCCTACTATTCTTTATATAATGATTTTCTTCTATCTGGATCATTTACTAGGTGGCACAAGATTCTGTCACACATCTGATACATAGTTGTCTTCCATTTTTACTAAATTCTTAAATGTCATTCAGTAGCTTGGGATATTACAGTTCTGTAAGAACCAGTTTTCTGCAATGTAGAATGTATATAATAATACATTAATGCAGAAATAAGGCCAGGTGTGGTAGCTCACGCCTATAATCCCAGCACTTTGGGAGGCCAAGGGGGGCAGATCACTTGAGGTCAGGAGTTTGAGATCAGCCTTCCCAACATGGTAAAACCCTATCCCTACTAAAAATACAAAAATTATCAGGGTGCAATGACACGCATCTGTAATCCCAGCTGCTAGGGAGGCTGAGGCACGAGAATAGCTTGAACCCAGGAGGCAGAGGTTACAATGAACCAATATTATACCATTGCATTTCAGCATGGGTAGCAGACTGAGATTTTTGTCTCAAAAACAATAATTATAATAAATTTATATATAAATAAATCTTTAGCTAAATATTGTTTCACCTATGAAGAAGAAAAATCTAAGTTATCCCACCCTCCCTTTTCCATTTCTCTTAGTACTCACAACTTCATGATTAAAAACCAGTATTTATCTCACCTCCCCACTTAAACGTTGCCAAATATTCTTTTCAATTCCTCATTTCCCTTCTTTTCATCATCCAAGTGCCGATAAATTTCTGTCAATTCTGTCTCCAAATACTTCACCTCTGCTTTTTTCTTCCTTCCTATTGCCAGGGCCTTCCTTTGAACTCTTTGTCTTCTGCTTATTAGATGACTGAATTAACACCCTTACTATTTTCTCTGTATTTAGCTATTTTACCGTCATTGAACTTTTGCACTATTATCAATGTGGTTTTCTAAAATTTAGATGTAATCTGTCTCCTTCCCAATGCAAAAATCTTTATATGCCATCCCATAAACCACAGGAAAAATTCCAAATTCTGAGGCATAGAATGATACAAGCTCATGTCATTCAGGATCATTTTAGTTATACGTGAAAGAAAACCACAATTCATTTACTTTTGGAAGGTATATATTGACTTAGATAGTTGAAAACCTAGGGGCGTAATTTCTTCAGTGACAGCTTGATCAAGAGGTCCTAAGGACATTGTCAGGGACTTGGTCTCTCTTTGTCCCCTAGTTTTACACTAGTCTACATCATTCATGGACTGCACATGGTTGCCAACTAATTCAAATTTGTGAAAATTTGAATAAAAGTCCCATGTCTTTTGGGGTTACCTATTTACCACTGAACCAGTCACTGCTAGAAAATACAAATTCCTTTTAGTTTGCCAGGCTTAAAACATATACCCAGCTCTGGAGCCTGGGAATGGAGCCAATACCTTCAGAAGCTGGTGGACTGAGAGTGGAGAAGAGTTTTAGTTACCTAGAATAAAACGGAGGTACTTATATCAAAAGATAAAGCCAGTGGGAAATTCTGGATTGCTGGCAGCAGTAGAAGTATCATTTTTTGATCTGTGAAGATCCACAGGCATCTAGATAGCAAAACCAAAAACTACTGGACAATCATTACCAAAAAAAAAAAATCTAAATGATGACGTATCTCTTGTCAAAATACAAGTAAGTGGAGACAAACCTTCAACAGCCATAAGACCTCCATGATATTGGTCTTGCAGAAGGAAGAAGGAAATAAAAGGATGCCTGATGAATCCAAGAACAAGAGAACCCCAAATAGCCAAGAGTCTGGAAAGCAACACAGGACTAATTGAGAATAACATAAAATGAATCAAATAAATGAATTCAAGGAAAGTCTGAAGGAAATGGAAAAGCCTAGCACATGAGAAGTTTCAATGGATTGTCTAGGGCTTTCTCTCAGCGAAAATCTCCACACTCCAGAGAAACTGCTAGAAGTGGAATCAGAATTAAGCAGATAGGAGAGTCCAAGTTTTATAAACTTAATGTCAGATATGTTATCCCAACACTTCTCCTGTATTCAATTTGTTGGGAGCAAGTTACTAATCCAGCCTCAAGGAGAGGAGATTGTACAAGAGTATGCATGCCAGAAGGTGGGTACCACTGAGAGTCATTTTATAAGCCCCCTACTGCAGAGTTGATTCTAATAGGTGAAAGGAACGATTCAAAGAGGAGCCAACAGGCAGACCAACATGTAAAGGGCATTCTAGACAGAGAATGCAGAACACCCTTGGAAACACCTCTTTCCTTCTGGGAAAAGCAAGACTAGAAAGTGAAGGCCATGATTAGAACGCTTCTGAAAAACAAATCTGGAGATGTAGAGAAAAGTCCAATTATAGGCCTGTGCCTTACTCAGCATAGACTGTATAGCTTATATAATAGAAATTATTTTCACAGTTCTAAAAACAGGTGTACAAGATCAAGGCACCATCAGATCCAGTGTCTGGTGAGGCTACTCTTCCTGGTTTGCATATGGCTCTCTTCTCATATCCTCACATGGTGGAGGGGGGGGGAAACAAGCCCTCTCATGTTTCTTCTTATAAGGGCACTAATCTCATCACAAGAGCTCCACCTGATGACATAATTGCCTCCCAAAAGCACCATCTCCAAATATCATTACATTAGGAATTAGGGTTTCAATACATAAATTTTGGGAGAACACAAACATTCAGTTCATAAGAATATAACATGATACAGTCTGATCCTTATGCTTGGATGCACTGAATTGACAGAATTTTCATAAAATTCACTGGTACTGAGTTTATTTTCAGATGGCCAATGTAAGACATTTTTCTAACTTTGTAGCTTCCTATTTTTATTTGCAGGAATATGGTCAGACCAGAAGCACTGCAGCTTTTGATCACTATTCCCTCTCGAGCTTGACATATTCCATCTTAAACTAGCCTGTTGTAAACAAAGATCTATGTCCTCAATTATAATGGTGGGTCAAATATGTTCATTTTTCATCAACAACTATTTCAGACACAAATCATGGAATGGATAACTAGTATCCATTGCATCACTCCTATATTCCTTTCTCCTGTCATTTGTTTGTAGTTTAATTACACTTGTAAAATATAATTTAGAATAAATAAGGATCTTTCCACCTCAATTTTTCAAAGTAGAAAAAAAGAAATAGAAGGAAAAATGATCACAGACTACCTGAGAACCACAGATTAAGAATCCATGACGTACTTGAACATGTGTAGCCTAGTAGAAAAGGGAAGAAAATCTTAACAGCATGTTAAAGGAGAATTTCATTTGCAATGTTTGCCTTGCATCAAGAATATAAGCCTGTTTTAGGAGAGTCTTATTATCTGACATTATTTTCTTCCCCTGTACTCCCATAGCATTTTGTTTGTAACTCTGCTAAAACATTTATTACAGTCCACCCTATTAGAGTTGCAAATTAATATGCCTGCTTCTCCCATTAAATAATGAGCCTTGGAGTGAAGAGATCTTGTCTTATTTGACTTTATATCTCTGTCTAAGCATTGTGCTTAACACAGAGAAATTTCTCCATGAATGTTAAGGACTTGACACAAATTCAAATAAAGACTTTAAAAATCTAGTTTACAAGAAGGCAATCCCAGAAGAATTACTCTTGTAATTAATATGATATCACATAATGGAAGATCAGTTTTCGAACTTCTGTCACTCAAACCACCCAAGAGTACAGGTTTTTAAATATTCATTGATTATATGTTCCAACTGTATGAAATTTATTTTCAGCAATTCACTAATTATTCACTAACTTATATGCATTTATAAACTTAAGTGTCCCATATGTGGCAGTGACTGTGCATCTATTCTTACATTAATTTATTACTAATTATGGTACCTACTAAGATACCACCTATTACTTGTTGAATACCATGATAAGTGATTGTAAGGACTTCTGACACAAATTACCCAGAGTTAGGCCAAACTTCACAGGTAAAGGGAACAGTCCTACATGAGACTATCCCCACTTCAGACACCAGCACAAGTTCAAAGGTCGATACACTATCCTCCCTTCTGACGAGATGGCTATAAATTCAGGGGTTCTCATTACCCTTTCAGTTTCAATAATTTGCTGGCTTAATTTACAGAATTTTGGAAAGTACTGTTCTTATATTTACAGTTTCATTGTAGCAAAACTGAACCAGCCAAATAAGACCATCCAAAGCAATAGATGCACAGGGCAAGGTCTGTGGTATCCCAAATGCAAAGCATCCATTGTCTTCATTTTGGAGTCAGGACACATCCCAACACATCCATGTGTGGCAATCCACCGAAAGCATGGTAAAATACAATACAGAGCACAGAAAGCTCACCTGATGATATGGATTGGCTGTGACCCCACCTAAATCTCATCTTGAATTGTAGCTCCTATAATTTTTGCTTGTATGGGAGGGACTGGTGGGAGATAACTGAATCATGGGGACAGGTCTTTCCCATGCTATTCTCATGGTAGTAAGTCTCATGAGATCTGATGGTTTTATAAATGGGAGTTCCCCTGCACAAGCTCTTTCTTGCCTGCCACCATGTAAGACATCCCTTTGCTCTTTCTTCACCTTCTGCCATGATTGTGAGGCCTCCCCAGTCATGGATCCATTAAACCTCCTTCCTTTATAAATTACCCAATCTCAGATATGTCTTTATTAGCAGCAAGAGAACAGATAGTACACCTGAGCTTCAGGATCTAGGGATTGTTTTAGGCCACTATGTAGGTAGAATTGGCTGAATCATTGACCATGAGGTTGAATTCAGTCTCCAGTCTGATTTCTCCCTGGAGGTTAGGCTAATATTATGAGACTCAAAATCTCAATTGCTTTTCTTTTTTTCCAACTTTTATTTTGGAATAAGGGTTACGTGGGTACATGCGCAGGTTTATAAAAAAAGTATTTTGTGTAATGCTGAAATTTTCAGTGCAAATGAAACTGTCACCCATGTAATCACCATAATACCCAATAGATACTTTTTTTCAATCCTTATCCCGTTTCCATCCCCTCCTTGTATTCTCCAGTGGCTATTATTCCCATTTTTATGCCCATGAGTACTCAGTGTTTAACTCTTATAAGTGAGAACATGGGGTATTCAGTTTTCTGCTTACATGTTGGTTCACTTTGGATAATGGTTTCCAGCTGCATTAATGTTGCCACAAAGGACATCATTTTGTTCTTTTATAGCTACATAGTGTTCCACAGTGTGTATGTACCATATTTTCTTTATCCAATCCACTATTGATGGAAACCTGGGTTATTTTTTTTTCAATTTTAGGTTTTGGGGTACATGTGCAGAACATGCAAGATGGTTGCATAGATACACATGTGGCGTGTGATTTGCTGCCTTCCTCCCCTTCACCCACATCTGGCATTTCTCCCCATGCTATCCCTCCCCAGCCCCTGTACCCTGTTGTCCCTCCTCTATTCCCCCCAACAGACCCCAGTGTGTAGTGCTCCCCTCCCAGTGTCCATGTGCTCTCATCGTTCATCACCCACCTATGAGTGAGAATAGGCAGTATTTCATTTTCTGTTCTTGTGTCAGTTTGCTGAGAATTATGTTCTCCAGATTCATCCATGTCCCTACAAAGGACACGAACTCATCATTTTTGATTGCTGCATAATATTCCATGGTGTATATGTGTCACATTTTCCCAGTCCAGTCTATCATGGATGGGCATTTGGGTTGATTCCAGGTCTTTGCTATTGTAAACAGTGCTGCAATGAACATTCATGTGCATGTGTCCTTACAGTAGAACAATTTATAATCGTTTGGATATATACCCGGTAATGGGATTGCTGGGCCAAATGAAATTTCTATTTCTAGGTGTTTGAGAAATCACCACACTGTCTTCCACAATGGTTAAACTAATTTACACTCCCACCAGCAGTGTAAAAGTGTTCTTGTTTCTCCACATCCTCTCCAGCATCTGTTGTCTCCTGATTTTTTAATGATCGCCATTCTAACTGGCATGAGATGGTATCTCAATGTAGTTTTGATTTGCATTTCTCTGATGACCAGTAATGATGAGCATTTTTTCATGTTTGTTGGCCTCATGTATGTCTTATTTTGTAAAGTGTCTGTTCATTTCCTTTGCCCATTTTTGAATGGGCTTGTTTTTTTTCTTGTAAATCCATTTAAGTTCTTTGTAAATTCTGGATATCAGCCCTTTGTCAGATACGTAAACTGCAAAAATTTTTTCCCATTCTGTTGGTTACTGATTCACTCTAGTGACTGTTTCTTTTGCTGTACAGAAGCTCTTTAGTTTAATTAGATCCCATTTGTCTCTTTTGGCTTTTGTAGCCAGTGCTTTTGGTGTTTTAGTCATGAATTCCTTGCCTATGCCTAAGTCCTGAATGGTTTTGCCTAGGTTTTCCTCTAGGGTTTTTATGATGTTAGGTCTTAGGCTTTAATCCATCTGGAGTTAATTTTAGTGTAAGGTACCAGGAAGGGGTCCAGTTTCTGCTTTCTGCACATGGCTAGCCAGTTTTCCCAACACCATTTATTAAACAGGGAATCCATCCCCCATTGCTTGTTTTTGTCAGGTTTATCAAAGACTATATGGTTGTAGATATGTTGTGTTGACTCCAATGCCTCTGTTCTGTTCCATTGGTCTAAATCTCTGTTTTGGTACCAGTACCATGCTGTTTTGATTACTGTAGCCTTGTAGTATAGTTTGAAATCTGGTAGTGTGATGCCTCCTGCTGTTTTCTTTTTGATTAGAATTGACTTGGCTATGCAGGCTCTCTTTTGCTTCCATATGAAGTTCAAGGTGGTTTTTTCCAGTTCTGTGAAGAAAGTCAATGGTAGCTTAATGGGGAT
>CM052663.1:38600123-38666351 GCA_028533165.1 Leontopithecus rosalia
TTCTAGATATACTATCATGTCATCTGCAAATAGAGACAATTTGGCTTCCTCCTTTCCTATTTGAAAACCCTTTATTTCTTTTTCTTGCCTGATTGCTCTGGCTAGAACTTCCAGTACTATACTGAATAGGAGTGGTGAAAGAGGGCATCCTTGTCTAGTGCCGGGTTTCAAAGGGAATGCTTCCAGTTTTTGCCCATTCAGTATGATATTGGCTGTTGGTCTGTCATAAATAGCTTTTATTATTTTGAAATACATTCCGTCAATACTGAGTTTACTGAGGTTTTTTTAGCATAAAGGGCTGTTGAATTTTGTCAAAGGCCTTCTCTGCATTGATTGAGATAATCATGTGGTTTTTGTCTTTGGTTCTGCTTATGTTGTGAATTATGTTTATAGACTTGCGTGTTTTGAACCAGCCTTGCATCCCCGGGATGAATCCTACTTGATTATGATGGATAAGCTTTTTGATGTGCTGTTACAATCACTTGCCAGTATTTTATTGAAGATTTTTGCGTCTATGTTCATCATGGATATTGGCCTGAAGTTTTCTTTTCTTCTTGAGTCTCTGCCAGGTTTTGGTATCAGGATGATGTTGGCGTCATAAAATGATTTGGGAAGGATTCCCTCTTTATGGATTATTTGGAATAGTTTCAGAAGGAATGCTAACAGTTACTCTTTGTGTGTCTGGTAGAATTCGGCTGTGAACCCATCTGGACCTGGGCTTTTTTTGTGTGGTAGGCTGTTAATTGCTGACTCAACTTCAGACCGTGTTATTGGTCTATTCATAGTTTCGGCTTCCTCCTGGTTTAGGATTGGGAGGACAGAAGTGTCCAGGAATTTATCCATTTCTTCCAGGTTTACTAGCTTATGTGCATAGAGTTGTTTGTAATATTCTCTGATGATGGTTTGAATTTCTGTGGAATCTATGGTGATTTCCCCTTTATTGTTTTTATTGCATCTATTTGGTTATCTCTTTTCTATCAATGTGGCTAGTGGTCTATTTTGTTGATCTTTTCAAAAAACCAGCTCTTGGATTTATTGACTTTTTGAAGTGTTTTTCGTGTCTCTATTTCCTTCAGTTCTGCTCTGATCTTAGTTATTTCTTGTCTTCTGCTAGGTTTTAAGTTTTTTTGATCTTGCTCCTCCAGCTCTTTCAATTTTAACGTTAGGGTGTCAATTTTGGATCTCTCCACTCTTCTCATGTGGGCACTCATTGCTATATATTTTCCTCTAGAGACTGCTTTAAATGTGTCCCAGAGATTCTGGTATGTTGTGTCTTCATTCTCGTGGGTTTCGAAGAACTTCTTTATTTCTGCCTTTGTTTCATTGTTTATCCAGTCAACATTCAAGAGCCAGGTGTTCAGTTTCCATGAGGCTGTGCAGTTCAGAGTTCGTTTCTGAATTCTGAGTTCTAACTTGATTATACTATGGTCTGAGAGACTGTTATGATTTCAGTTCTTTTGCATTTGCTGAGGAGTGCTTTACTTCCAATTATATGATCAATTTTAGAGTAGGTGTGATGTGGTGCTGAGAAGAATGTATATTCTGTGGCTTTGGGGTGGAGAGTTCTGTAAATGTCTATCAGGTTTGCTTGTTCCAGGTCTGAATTCAAGTCCTGGATATACTTGTTAATTTTCTGTCTGGTTGATCTGTCTCACATTGACAGTACAGTGTTAAAGTCTCCCACTATTATTGTGTGGGATTCTAGGTCTCTTTGTAAGTCATTAAGAACTTGCCTTGTATACCTGGGTGCTCCTGTATTGGGTCCATATATATTTAGGATTGTTTGCTCTTGTTGTTGTGTCGATCCTTTTACCATTATGTAATGTCCTTCTTTGTCTCTTTTGATCTTTGTTGCTTTAAAGTCTATTTTATCAGAGATGAGAATTGCAACTCCTGCTTTTTTTTTCTCTCTTTCTCTCCATTTGCTTGGTAAATCTTCCTCCATCCCTTTATTTTGAGACTTTGTGTACTCTCACATGTGAGATGAGTTTCCTGGATACAGCACACCGATGGGTTTTGGCTTTTTATCCAATTTGCCAGTCTGTGTCTTTTGATTGGTGCATTTAGCCCACTTACAATTAGGGTTAATATTGTTATGTGTGAATTTGATACTGCCATTCTGATGCTAGCTGACTGTTGTGCCTGTTAGTTGATGCAGATTCTTCATTTTTTGATGCTCTTTAGCATTTGATATGTTTTTGGAGTGGTTGGTACTGGTTGTTCTATGTGTAGTGCCTCTTTTGGGAGCTCTTGTAAAGCAGGCCTGCTGGTGACAATATCTCTGAGTACTTGCTTGTTCACAAAGGATTTTATTTTTCCTTCACTTATGAAGCTCTATTTGGCTGGATATGAAATTCTGGGTTGAAAGTTCTTTTCGTTAAGAATGTTGAATATTGCCCCCGCCATGTCTTCTGGATTGTAGGGTTTCTGCCAAGAGATCTACTGTGAGTCTGATTGGCTTCCCTTTGTGGGTGACCCGACCTTTCTCTCTGGCTGCCCTTAGCATTTTCTCCTTCATTTCAACCCTGATGAATCTGATGATTATGTACTTTTGGGTTGTTCTTCTTGTGGAATATCTTTGTGGTGTTCTCTGTATTTCCTGTACTTGAATATTGGCCTGCATTGCTAGGTTGGGGAAATCTTCCTGGATAATATCCTGAAGAGTATTTTCCAGCTTGGATTCATTCTCTTCGTAACATTCTGGTACACCTATCAAACATAGATTTGGTCTCTTCACGTAGTCCCACATTTCTTGTAGACTTAGTTCATTCCTTTTTGCATTTTCTCTAATCTTGGCTTCTCATTTTATTTCATTGAGTTAATCTTCGACTTCTGATATCCTTTCTTCTGCTTGGTCAATTCGGCTGTTCAAACTTGTGCATGCTTCACGAAGTTCTTGTGTTGTTTTTCAGCTCCTTTAATTCACTCATATTCTTCTCTATGCTGTCCATTCTTGTTATCATTTCCTCAAATTTTTTTCAAGGTTCTTAGTTTCTTTGCATTGAGTTAGAACATGTTCTTTTAGCTCATGGAAGTTTCTCATTACCCACCTTCTGGAGTCTGATTCTGTCATTTTATCACACTCATTCTCTGTCCAGCTTTGTTCCCTTGCTGGTGAGGAATTGTGGTCCCTTGTAGGAGGCAAGGTGTTCTTGTTTCAAGTGTTTTCCTCCATTTTGCACTGGTCTTCCCATCTTTGTGGATTTATCCACCTGTCATCTGCGTAGTTGCTGATTTTCCAATTGGGTTTCTGAGTGGATGTCCAGATTGTTGATGATGAAGTATTTCTCTTAGTTTTCCTTCTAACAGTCTGGCCCCTCTGCTGTAGGACTACAGAGGTCCACTCCAGGCCCTGCTTGTCTGCAGTACACCTGTAGCAGCAGCGGAACCGTGAGGGTTCCGCTACAAGTTTCTTCCTCTGCTATCTTTGTCCCTGAATGATGCCCACCAAATGTCAGTCTGATCAGTCCTTTGTGAGGTGACTCTTTGGATATACGGGGGTCAGGGAGCTGCTTGAGGAGACTGTCTGTAGTTTATAGGAGCTCAAGTGCTGAGCTGTGAGCTCTGTTGTTCATTCAGTGCTGCTGGGCAGGTACGTTTAAGTCTGCTGCAGCGGAACTCATAAAGCCCCTTTTTTCCCACAGGTGCTCTGTCCTGGGGAGTTAGGGCTTTATTTATGAGTATCTGTTGCACTGTCCTGCCCAGCAAGGAGGCAGTCTAATCACTGCCTGCCTGTAGTGGCTATGCTGAGGTGCCATGGGCTCTGCCCTGCTGCCGTGGGCTCTGCCCTGCTGCCGTGTGTAATTCCCTGTAGTCCTGTTTATATGGGTGTGGTTAGAGCTGCCATGGTGATGATGGCCTGCCTCTGTAGTGGTGGACTGTCTGTTATGGTGGGTTGCCTCGGCAATGGCAGGCAGCATCAGCAATGGCAGTCTAGCTCCGTAGGGGTCAAGTGCCTCAGTAATGGTGGACACCCCTCCTTCTCCAAGCTGCACCACCCTGGGTTCAGCTGTGCTTGCCGTGAAACTCTCAACCCCAAGCATTTCCAATTGCTGTTTTATTTGTTTTTGTGGGGGTGGGATTCGCTGAGCCTGATCACCTGGCTCCCTGCCTCAGAGCCCATTTTTTTTTAAGTTGAATGGTTGACTCTCTCCCAGGTGTTCCAGTTGCCTGCTGAAAGGGCGATGTGATCTTTGTGATTTCCTGTACAGCGACCCACTGTGCCGGCTTCAACCACGTTGCTGCTGGGGAATCTCCTGACCTGGCTTTCTTTTGAAGTTCATTTAATCAGATGAACATGCTAATCTGCCTTCTGAAATCTCCAATTGCTGGTTTAACAGGGCAACCAAACCAGTCTATTTTGTATGGAGTGCCGCTGCGCTGCAGCCCCAGCCCAAACAGCTGCTCTGGCCCAAACAGCCATGCTGGTGGCCCTTGGGGCTCCCACACCTGAGAATCTCCTGGTCTGTGGGCAATAAAGATCCGTATGGAAGTGCAGTGTCCACTCACCATCTGCAGTTTCACTGGGAGCTGCAATCCTGAGTTGGTCCTACAGTGCCATCTTCTCTCTCCACCTGGGTTAATTTCATGTAAACCCATGTAACATTCTATTGTAAATAATGCCGTGATGAAAATATGGGTGCATGTGTTTTTGATATAATAATTTTCCATTGGATATATATCCAGTAATGGGATTACTAGGTTGAAGAGTAGTTAAATTCTCAGTTCCTTGAGAAATCTCCAAACTACTTTCAAAGTGACTGAACTAATCTACATTCCCACCAACAGTGTATAAATGTCCCCTTTTCTCTGTAGCCTTGCCAACACAAAAACCCTTCTGACTGGTGTGAAATGGTTTCTCATTGTGGTTTTGATCTGCATTTCTCTTATGATTAGTGATGATGAACATTTTCTCATACGTTTGTTGGCTGAAAGCCCCAATTGTTTACATGGTTAATATTTCTGTGTGATCAGCCCCCATCCTGAGTCATCTCATTAGCTTTAAATATCTAGGGGTCTACTATAAGTCACCTTGTTAGTATAAACTATCAGGACCTACCAAGAATAACATACTCCTCTCACTGGCACAGTCCCAAGGATTAAGAGGCTACCTCCCAGAAACCAGATAAAGATAAGCCAAACCCTCCATTACACTGGAGTGCTTTTCATGTATTATCTAATATAATTCCTATAATTCACATGTTCACCTGTGTAGATGTGCGTGTTACTCTAAAGCTTAGAAATACAAATTTAAGGAACTTAAATAAATTTTCCACGGTCAGGCAGCTAATGAGTGGCAAAGCCAGATTTGAAACTATGTCTTTCTTTTTCTATTTTCTTTCCAAGACTTTCTAATATCCAACCTAATTATGCCTTAAATTCAACATTTATTAAAAAAATTAATAATTTTTCATCTCCCATAATACAGTTACATGGTCATGGTTTTGGCAGAAGAATGAGAATTTATATGAAAGATATTTAGCATGCTCAGTAATTATCTTCCAAGTCAGGAGAGGCAATGAAATGTTAAGGACAAAAATAGACTGGAGTTCTAATTCCTGCCAATTCCTAACTAGTCACTAAATCTGTCACTTTTGTTGAAGTATTTATGATCTCTGATAATCAGTTTCTATCTATGAATGCTCACCTATATTCCAGTATTATTTTAAACTTCAAATAACAGTTGTGAAAGTAGTTGTCATATTTCCCAAATTCCCTTATTTTCCTTATTTATCCATAATACTTTGTAACATTTCAAATGATTTTAAAATATAATTTCAATAAACAGATCATAAAATTCCAATTACAAAAATTAGTTTTCAATTATATAACCCAAATCTTCAGATTAGGTTCTGGTAAGTAATAGGCACTCAAGATTTGAAGCACATGGTACATGATATGAACTGTGAATAGAGCAAACTTTAACTTCCTCGAACCAATTATTCCACTGAGGAAAACCAGGAAAAAAATTGTAGAAAATATTTTTTAAATATGTGTATGGTAATAGAGAAGACAAGAAGATATTGCAAAGTTCCTGGACCTAGAACCAAAGGAGAAGGAAGTCTGGAAAAAGAAAAGAATTTCAGCTTCTTTATGTCAAGGGCATTTGTTGATTATAGAAGATTTCTCTTAAGAGGTTTGCAGTGCTAGTGAAACAAAAGTTGGGGTCCAGGGATCCCCCAGTAGAGGGCAGGTCAGGAAAGCTGGTGGATCTATCTAGCTTTGGGCTGGATCCCCCAGGTTCTTCATCCTTAGAGTATAGTAAGCTAAAAGTGCATAGGTCCTTGCCGGAATTGGCAGTTTTGCTTGAAGCATGTCAATTGTGGAAATTGTTTAGGTTGATCCATGATTGCTAGTATCCTCAAGGCACCTATAGGTACAAACACAAGTTCTCTCTGAATAAGAGTATCTATAAACAATTTTGAGTACAGTAATCTATAAGAAAAAATAACCAGGCACCAAAGGGAACAAAACTGCCTGAATGAAAACTGCTAGAAACAAAATAGGTCAAATGATACTACAGCTGTTGCAGTTATCAGGCATGAGGAAAACAGAGAGAAAGATAAAGAATCAAAGTTAACAGACAAAGAGAAAACAGTGATATGATCTAAAATACATGTAATTGGAGTCCCTAAGAAGAAAAAAGGTGGAACAACTATTTAATTTAAAAGATTCCAAAACTGCAGACCTTAATCCAGAGATCAAAAAAGCCATATAAATCCCAAGGACACAAATGAAAACCAAAAACAAACCAAAAAAAAAAAAACCCTGTACCTAATAACATAATAGAGTAAGTGCTGAAAACATAAGTAGAAATCTTAAAGAGCCAAAGCTAGGAGACAGCGTAGAGAGAATTTTACCCTCAAAGGAGTAACAGTGGACCTTTCTATAAAAACAACAGGGCCCAGAAGACAACTGAATGCTACTTTCAAGTGAAAATGGCTGAAAATAAAATACCTTCCAACATAGTAATCTATATCCAGTAAAAATATTTTTCAAAATGGAAATATATTAATGTGTGAAGAAAAATAAGAACTCAGAAAGTGTTTCTCTGATAAACTCATATTAATGAAAATAACAGTAAAATGTTACATACTTCCTCTAAGGTCAGCAATAATACAAAGATATCTGATATGACAACCTCCGGTCAAAGATTAGAACTGAAGAAGATATACTGATATTATTTGCCAATAATCCAAAAGATTATATTAAAAACGATTACAATTTATAAACAAGAATACTAAGATTTCTGAATACAAGGTCAATGTAGCATCAGCTACATTTCTATTTATTAGTAACAAACAGAAAATGAATTTTAAAAAGAACACTTCCAATAACATCAAAAATATTAAATACCTAGGAATAAATAGATCTAACAAAGAAGTAAAAAGACCTCTAGCTAGAAAACTCTAAAATAATAATGGCACATTTAGAAATTCTTTAAATTTAAAAAGGGCTTAAATAAAAGAATATATCATGTTTGTGAACTTAAAAATTACTTATTATATAGATATCACATATATCCAAATATGCCTATAATTTTAGAGTCTCTCAATGAAAATCTGTGTGTGTGGAGGTACTGGGGTGTGTGTGTGTGTGTGTGTGTGTGTAAACTGAGAAAAATCACAACAATCTTTAAAAAAAGAGAGCAAGAAGAGAGAAATGCCTTGCCAAATATCAAAAATGATAAAGCTACAGTAAGATAATGTGGTATGGTCAGAAGAATAAGCAGACCAATGGGGCAGAATGAGCAGAAACTAACACACACATATAAGGACATTTGATTTACAATACAGGTAAAGGCAGTGCAGTGAAGGAAGTCTTTTCAATATATAATGCTGAGACAATGGCTACTCAAACGAGGAAAATAAGTAAAACTTAACATGTACCTTATAGTGCTCACAAAAATAAACATTTTACAAACACAATTCCAGGTGGATTATAGTTCTATATGTGAAAGAACAATATAACTTATAGAAGATGATGTAGGTGCATATCTTCATAACTTGGGAATAAGAAAGCTCTTCTTAAACAGAACATGAAAGTACCAACTGTAAGGGAAAGAGTGATAATTTGGGCAACATCAAGAGACGTCATTAAGAGAGAAAAATGACAACTTACAGGGTAGAAGAAAATAGTTTCAAATCTAGTAACCTATAATTTGTTATCTAAAAAAATGTGAAGAATCCTACACATCAATAAGAAAAAAGACCAGGCATGGTGGCTCCTGCCTACAAACTCAGCACTTTGGGAGGCTATAGCAGGATACTTGAGGCCAGGAGTTCAAGACCAGCCTGCTCAACATACTGAGAATCCCATCTCTACAGAAAATTAAATAGTCGGTTGTGGTGGCACATAACTGTAGTCCTAGCCACCTGAGAGCCTGAGGCGGGAGGATCACTTGAGCCCAGGTATCTGAGGTTACAGTGAGTGACAATTACACTACTGCATTCTAGCCTGTGTAACAATGTGAGATCCTGTCTCAAAAAATAATCAAATAAAATGAAGTAATAAGACTCTATCAGACACTTTATAAAAAAGGGTGTCTAAATGGTCAATAAACATAAGAAAATTACTTTAAGAACATTAGTCCCAAAGAAATACAAATTAAAACCTGAGAGAGATAAAATAAACATTCCCCAGAATGGCTGAAATTAAAAGAGCTGACATAACAAGTGTTGGTAAGGACATGGAACAATAAAAATTCTTATACTGCTGGTGGAAATGTATATTTGCACACCCACTTTATAAAACAGTTCAGAAGGTTCTACTAATTTCAAGACAGACATATCCTATGAATTAACAATTTTACTACCAGGTGTATATCCAACAATAATGAGAGTACCTAAGCAACCAAGAGTTATGTACAAGAATATGTATGGCTGTGTTCCTTGTAATAAACAAAAAGCTGAAAGAAAACCAAATAACAATCAACATTAGAAAGGACAGCAGATAGTGTTACTCGCATACAAACAAATATTTACAGCGATGAAAATTAACAAACTGCAATGATATATAATGTAACAACATAGATAAATTTCACAGATATGTTGAAGAAAATAAGCCAGACAAAAATCTCTACAAACTATGAAGTTACATTTACATAAGACTTATGTAAATGTCTTATGTAAAAGGTAACTTATTGGTGAGAACATTATAAAGAAGCTTGAAAGCAAGGATTATTAAAGTCAGGATAATGTACTTCTGGGTAAAAGGAGGAAATAAAGTTCAGGAAGTATGTGGTGGGTGCTTCTCTGTCTTGACATTCTTCTTCCTTTGCTTAAATGATGATTAAATGGCATTTTGGAATATGATTAATATATTTTTGGGTTTTGCCCCTCTCTCTATGTCTGTATCTTGCCCCAAAGAAAGGTTAATACAATTATGAAAGAAATGTAAACTTCTCAATGGTAATTACCTCTTAAAAGGAAAGGGAATAGCATAAGCAAGGGTGTGCAAAAAGTTTCAAGTATATCTGTAACATTTTTTTTCTGAAAAGGAATCTGAAGAAGTACTGCCAAATATGAACAGGATAAGTCTCTTAAATCTGGTCAACATTAATTATTACTCTCTGCACATTCTGTAGATTTGAAATATTTGAAAATTATTTTTTAAAAGAAACTTACTATTTTCTATTCCCCAAGGGACTCGCTCAATGCATAGGGAGTTTAAAATAAATAATTGCACATTGTTTAAGTAATTGATTTGTGATTTATTTCAATTGAGAAGAAAAAATGCTCTTAATTTAACTCTGTGTCTTGCCAATACCACTGGCCTTATTCTCCTACCAAACAGGATCCAGTCAACCTGGCCTTGGAACTTGCTATTTTCTCTGCCCAGGTTGCTCCTCCTCAGCTTTCTGCATGACTGCTTGCTTTTCATCAACTAGGTCTCAGTTTAAAAGTCCCTTCTTTAGAGAAGAGAGATTGCTTGATTGTGTTATCCACCATTCCCCATCCAAATAGGAAAGTTCTATTTATTTATTTATTTATTTATTTATTTATTTATTTATTTATTGAGACGGAGTTTCGCTCTTGTTACCCAGGCTGGAGTGCAATGGCGCGATCTCGGCTCACCACAACCTCTGCCTCCTGGGTTCAGGCAATTCTCCTGCCTCAGTCTCCTGAGTAGCTGGGATTACAGGCTTGAGCCACCGTGCCTGGCCCAGAAAGTTCTATTATATCTCCTTATTACTTTCTTCACCAACTACTATTTGAAATTACATTTCCATTTTTTTTCACCTATTTATTGTCTTACTCTCTTCACTAACAGCAAAGACTCAAAGAGGGTAGAATATCTGTCTATATCTATATTGTTCTCCATCATTATGTCAAGTGTACAGAATGATGCCTGGCAAACAGTACATGTTTAATAAGTATTTGTTGGACAAATGATTCCATTGAGGCAATTAGAATTTTAATATACATTTCATTTTACTGCCTCTCTATATATTTAATACATATTACTACAATTCCATATATATAACTTAGGAATAAAAATGACTTTAGGAAATTTGTCAGGAAAAACAAAATTTATTAACACAGTTCAGACTGCAATCTATCCATTATTACAAGTTGACTACAAGCTGAAATAATTATGATCTACATTTCAAACAAATATTATGAGAAACTTTTTTAAAGTCTTTTTTAAGACCCAGAAGGAAAAGTAGTTAGAAATAGAGCCAAATAGCTAATGCGCCCTTTGTACCTAACAAGGTAATGCCATCTCTCAAACCCAGGCTTCAAAAACTTGCAGAGGAAAACAATTTTAAATGGTCAACAAAAGAAAAAAAGCACATTTCTTATTTGAATATCGTACTCACAAGGTACAAAAAATAAATATAGGTGGAAATTTTTAAGAAAAGCATTTTTAAGCTGTTTGACTATTTGTAATACTCGTAAAATCTGCATGTTGAAATTGTGGTACTTAGAATAATTCAATAAAACTAACTTTAATTTCCTAAAGTCAAGATTGTAAGAAATTACCTGAGTAGTGAAGAGTTCATTTGCAAGAATTGGAAAGGTTTTAGGAAGGAAGTAAATGTCATTTCACATCTGGTTAAATAACAAAGACTGTATTTCATTCTTAAGATACCACAGTGATGATTGTTTTAAATAAGATGCCCAGCATGTTACAGTACTGTATTGAACAATAATAGTGATAAAATTTTTAAGTTAATTGCATATTAATAAGTTAAATTTAAAATGGCAATTAGCAGAAACTTGGAAACATTTGTCTTGTTTAAATCACATAATAACCTTTAAATATCATGAAGCAGCCACTTCATAAAAAAGCAATCAAAATATAAAAGAGGCATATAATATTTTTAAATGTTTACATGTAATACAAAAAATATGGTTAAAGGGAGAGAACATAAGGAAGATGTATAACTAAGATAATAAATCACAGATAGTTTGAAATTATTAACATTTTATAAAATGACTATGAAGAATAATTATCTTTTAAATATTGCTGATGGCTATTTTTTTTAAATCTCTTTCCAGAGAAATGGTATCTGTTTATCTTTTTTTCTTACTCTTTGTGTTCAGGTTGTTTAATTCTCTCTCTCTTCCCCACCCGCCCCCACCCCCATACCAGCCTACAGTTCCCATTGTTAGATTTCTGTTTTTAGGTTACTTATTTTCACAGGTAAAAGGAGGAACTCTGCTGGTGTAATATAACAGTTCTCTCACGTGCAGAAGAAACTTAATACCTTAGGAAAAGTCTGCTTTATTTTAAACTAACAACTGTGATATCAGTTAATTTAATGTAATAATTACCAATGTGTCCCACTTGTTTTCATTCACATTAGAAGCTTGTTGGAAAAGTGATGAGCTGATCACTAGTTGGATCTGGTTAGACTCAAGGATATTTTATATTATATTATATTATATTATATTATATTATATTATATTATTTTATTTTATTTTATTTTATTTTATTTGAGATGGAGTCTTGCTGTGTCACCCAGGATAGAGTTCAGTGGCATGATCTCGGCTCACGGCAACCTCCACCTTCTGGATTCAAGCAATTCTCTTGCCTCAGCCTCCTGAGTAGCTGGGACTACAGGCACATGACACCATGCCCTGTTAACTTCTGTATTTTTTTTTCAGTAGAGACAGGTTTCACCATGTTAGTTAGGATGGTCTTGATCTCCTGAACTCGTGATCCGCCTGCCTCAGCTCCCCAAAGTGCTGGCATTACAGGCATGAGGATAATTTCTTAGCAATATTTATTAGCTGTATATAATAGAACTGGTTTAGCGCTGAGCAATGAGAATAACAAAAAGCAAACAACACATCATGCCTCCTTTCAAGGGAATCAACATCTACTGGCAGAGTTTTACTTGTAAGAAGATTATTATCATACCATGTGGAAACATAAGTAGCAATCAAATTCTTAGGTTTAAAAAAAAAAATCCCGGCCGGGCGCAGTGGCTCAAGCCTGTAATCCCAGCACTTTGGGAGGCCGAGGCGGGTGGATCACGAGGTCAAGAGATCGAGACCATCCTGGTAAACATGGTGAAACCCCGTCTCTATTAAAAAAAATACAAAAAATTAGCTGGGCATAGTGGCGCGTGCCTGTAATCCCAGCTACTCGGGAGGCAGAGGCAGGAGAATTGCTTGAACCCAGAAGGCGGAGGTTGCAGTGAGCCGAGATCACGCCATTGCGCTCCAGCCTGGGTAACAAGAGCGAAACTCCGTCTCAAGAAAAAAAAAAATCCCTAGGTTATTTTACCCATAAGCATTTAAACAGCTTGCTTCACATCTTTAAAACAAAATGAAATGAAACAAAAACACTCCTTGGATCCTATAACAACATTCCAACTACCTTTTATATACCTTCCCTCCTTTCTTTATCCAAACTTCCTAAATGTTGTCTAAACTTGCTGCCACCATTATCTCACCTCCCTCTTAGTCCTAAACCTAAATTCTATTCATTCAACATTACTCAAGTGATCCATATGTGGCGAATCTCATGGATCTAATTTCAGCACTCATCCTGCTACCCTTCAGCAACATTTGACACTCCTGGACAGACTTACAGACTTGAAGCAGAGAAGACTTGGTTTCCTCTGGCTTCGCTCTCTAGTGTATTTCATTCACTGTCTCTTTTGCAAATGCCTTCTACCAACGGTTAAATGTGAGTGTTTCCTACACTCCACTTTCTTCCTGGGTGTGCCATCCCCCATAGCATCAATTGCATTAATATTCTAACCACTTTCAAATTTGTATCAATAGTCTGGACCTCAGTTCTTCAAATTGGATCTGTTTATAGTATTTATAAACACTTCAACTTTTATACCAAAATTCAAAATTCCTTCAGTATAGCATATCCATAACTGCAGTTGTACAGTCTTTCCCCCAAGACAACCATTACTCCTTCCCAATTCTCTCTTTAGAAAATGGCACAATAATCACCCAGTAGCTATGACAGAAACCTGAGACTCACCCTTCTCAGCTCTTCCTAGCTTCAGCACTACTCATATCAAGTCCATTACCAAATTATCTCTGAAAGGAATTAATGTCCCTGTGTCTCCACTGCCATCACTTTAATTCAAGCATCCAGTCTCTTTCCTGGATTTCATTAATAACTCTCAGCCTGTCTCCATACTTCTCAATAGATTCCTGTTGCTGCATGCATAGCAATCATTCTTGAAGCAGTTTACCTGCACCACTTTTGTGCTTAAAGCCTTTTGGTGACTTTCTGTGACTGTAAAGATATCAAGAGAAGCTGGCTTTAGTGGTATTTCTGAAGTATAATAAATAGGATTTGATATATGGAGTGCAAAAGAGAGAACTCTAAGATGTTGGATAATATCATTTTAAAAGACCACATTTGCAGGAGAAGAGAATATGGGTTCAATATCATACCTGCTGAGTAGTACACATAAGAGATACTGCAGATCGGTAACCATGGGAAAGGTGGAAGCTAGATATAGATAGATGTCGTAGACATGACCCAAATTCCCAGGAAATAATTGTACAACAAAAAAATAAGGACCAAGAATGGACCCTGAGGAATATTAACACTAAAGAAGTAGAGGTGACAGAAGATGGAAAGTAAAGGAGACTGAGAACAACAGAGAAAAGGGAAAACCAAAAAAATATACTTGAACCCTCTGTGCATTGATTATACACTGAGCTCACTTCTAAATGTCTTTTTCAAAAAAATGAACAGTGGCAAAAAAATAAATAAAAATTCCTAGTAGAGTTGATCCTTGAACACCACAGGTTTTAACTCTGTGGGTCCACTTATATGCAGATTTTCTTCTACCTCTGCTACCCCTGAGACAGCCAGACCAACCCCTCCTCTACCTCCTCAGCCTACTCAACATGAACACAATGACAGTGAAGACCTTTATGATGATCCACTTCCACTTAATAGTAAAATATGTTCTCTTCCTTATAATTTTCTTAATAACATTTTCCTTTTTCTACCTTGCTTTATTGCATGAATACAGTATATAATACATATATAAAATGTGTGCTAACGGTTTATGCTATTGGTAAGGCTTCCAGTCAACAGTAGGCAATTGGTAGTTAAGTTTTGGGGGTGTCAAAAGTTATACACGGATTTGCAAGTGCTCAAGGTGCCAGTGCCCCTATTCTCCACAGTATTCAAAATTCAACTATAATATTGATCTATGTGAGGCCCTTTCTTATTTCCTTCTTACTCATATCCACGATTTTGATAGGTGACCATTCTAATGTGCTTAGTGAATCCTTTGTGTTCTTGTAAAATGTTTTATTAGTGGACAGATGTTATTAATTAAATAAGTAGTACTGTATGATATATTTCATTATTTTTTTACAGACATCTTTTCAATATTCATTGTGTCTCTGATTCATGGTTTCTAATTGCCACATGGCAAGCTACCATGATGTATAATCATCACACTGTATCCATTGTTTTAGTTAGTCCAAGTCACCATAACAAAGTACCATAGACTGGATGACTTTAGCAAAAAACACTGGTTTCTCACAGGTCTGGAAGCTGCAAGTCAGATTAGGGTGGTGGCATGGAAGGGTTAAGGTGAAGCCCTCGTTCATGTTGCAGACCTCCAACTTCTCGTGTTTTTATATGGTGGAAGGTGATCAAGAAAGCTCTCCAAAGTCCCTTTTATAAAGTCACCAGTACCCTCCTGACCTAATGATCTCACAAAAGCTCTACCTCCTAAAACCATTATATTGGTGGTTAACATTTTAAGATATAAATTTTGGAGGGACACAAACATTCAGTCCATAGCCCCTCTCTACTCTCTCAATGACAGACACCCAGGTTGCTCTGACCAACAACATTATTTCAATGACATTTCCATTCATAGATGTTCCCTTATGATCTTATGTAAGAATTTCTTTGGCTCATACATTCAGTGGCAGAATTGATAGGTCAAAATATATGCATATACTTAATTTCAGTAAAGATTGCCACTTTACTCTCTGAATGGCTGGCTCAGTCTACACTCCCTCCACAGGAAATATGGGTTCTTGTATCCTCAAATATCAGTCAAGAGTTGACACATCTATCTTTCTAAATTATGGCTAGGCTAATCATTGAAAAGTGATATTTTAACTTGCATTTCTGAATGTTAATTATTGTGAGCATCTCCAAGTATTTGATTTTGTTTCATTTTATACAAATTTTCTATTCTAAATCTTTTACTTTTTGCTTAGTTTTTTCTTATTGATTTGTTGGGTTTGTCAGTTTTAAATTTCAGATATGTTCTCCCATTGCATAACTGTTGGAGAGATCTGTCCATGGTATCTGTATTAGGTTTCCAGAGCTATTACAACAAAATACCACAAACTAGGTGGACTGTAAAAAACAGAAATGTATTCTTTGTAGCTCTGAAGTTTACAAATCTGAAATTAAGTTCTGGCAGGCTCATACTTTCACCTAAGTTTTCAGGGGAAGATTCTTCCTTGCTTCAAGATTCTGGTGGCTTCTGATGTTCCTTGGCTTGAGGCAGCATAAGTTCAATCTCTGCCACCACCTTCACAAGCCTTCTTCTGTATTTCTCTGTGTATCTGTGTGTTCACATGGCCTGTGTACAAGGGCATCACTCACTGGATTTAGACCCATCCTAACCCAGTATGGCCTCATCTTAACTAATTACATCTGTCAAGACTCTGTTTCCAAATAATGTCATATTCTCAGGCTCTGGGTGGACATAAATTTGGGGAGAAAAGGGAGGATGCTATTCAACCTCATAAAATGTCCTTCTTCAAATAACTGAATTTTTTCATAAATTACATTCTTCTATTGAGGGGAGGACTCCAGCCTAACTATTCATTAAATCACACTTTGAGAACAAGATTTTATACCTGTAAGTGTGTGGTATATAACTATTGGTTGTCTGGATGTAGCAGGAATTCTTGTGGCTTAAGAGATGCTAACTGTACCTCTGGCTTAACCTTGATTCATTTAATCCCCATGGTTATAGAAATGTATTCAGGCCTTGACACATCACTCAGCTGGGGGCAATAAGACATTTCTGAGGATATCTGGAAAAGAAACTTCTTCACTGTTCTAAAAGAACTCCTGGAAGAGGGTCTCCTTTCTCATTGGAAGTGACCCAGGAGACCTGTAGCCCCTGGAAGCTCCTGACAATCATTTTACTGTTGGGATAGAAGCCAGCTTGAGGACTAAACTTACACACAGTTAGGAAAATCCATGAGCATTACAGATAAACTGATGCTAAGTCCTAAGTTTTAGATTTTTAGTTAAGTTGATTAAACTTTTCCTAGGAAAACGAAGCAAGTCAGAGTTCCATCACTCTCTAGTTATATGGCATTATGCAAGTTACTTAACCTCGCTAAGCTTCCCTTTCCTCATCTGAAAATTGGATTTCTACAGTGTCTAGTTCATAGCGTCTTATGAGGACTAAGTAAGAAAATTTGTGCAAGGCAATTAATCCAGGATTGATCAATTTTAAGTGTGAAGTAGTTGTAAGATAATATTTATTGCTATTATTATTTGCATCAGTGACATTATTAAGAGATTATAGCAAACCCAGGATGTACTCTCAAATCAAATGATGAGGCTTCTGAACTGTTCAGAACGAAAACTGTAGGCAGCATACTTTAAGAGGTTCACCATAGGTGAAGGTTCTGGTTCAGCAACATTTTGGTTTTCTTTGTTGTTGTTTTCAGTGCAACTGATGACTAATTCACAATAACCAAAAGTCAAAAAAGACTTATAAACTTGAGTAGAAAGCTATTTATCAATACTTGTGATGATAACAGCCAAATGATCCTTTTCATCTGATCAGAATCTTTTATCTCCTATCAGAAAATGTATGTGGAATGACAATTACTTTAAGTAGGTTATTTGGTGAACCCTGAATCAGACAAAACAGAGTTATCTGGGAAATTTTTACTGGAATTTTTAAAGCTCTGATAGCCTAATGTACCCATCTCCATCATGGGGTAAAATCAAGGAAGCCACCAGAATCACCATACTGTCTGTTTAGGACCCATACCCCTGCATGTGACAGGGACAAGTAGAAATATTTGTATACTCCAAGATACAAATTTTCTTACACTCCATGTAAGAACAATGCTCTACTTAACAAAGCCTTATATAATCACATAGCACAAGCAATTTTGGTACTGCCTTCTTCATTGTGTCCCGGTCCCAAGAATGAATCCTAGATAGTATCAGATTGTTCTAGTCTCCTAAGCAATACACTTAAAAATTATTCTCTTGTTCAGAGATCATATCTTTACCATTTTTCTGTCTTTATTATCAGACATTGATTTTTATCTCCAAATTTAGAGGTGAATTCCATGATGGCCCTACATGCTATCTGTGATGTTCTTTACTCCAGGTCACTTTTTCTGTTTTAGTATCCATTATCTTTGTAGATACTAAGGAAAACATCAGCTTTCAAAAATCACACACCCACACAATGTCATTGACTATGTGAAGTCAGCATGCCTTGGGAGTTAGCCAATGGCCCACTCAGAGCTGAACTCAAAGAGGAAAACTTCCACAGTTCTGTAAGACTATAATTTCTTCTATATCCCCTTCGAACTTTGCTCACTCCCACCACCATTAGCATTCTCATGAGAAGAGAGCCCGAGAAAAAGGTTTCTGATAGCATCTTATTCTGGAACATTTTTCCTTTGTTTTCTAAATTAAAAGCTCTAATGCATTCAGCATCGGCTTATGAAGACTCTACTAGCTCAACTCTATGTATCAGTGAGGAAAGGTCTCCGTAAGAAAAGTCTTTAAAAATTCATCTAAAGCACTGGTTCTCAAACTCCAGATCATAGATCATTGCATTAGAGTTTACAGCATACTTGTTAACATCAGTTATTTCTTTGACAAACACACAATTCCTATTTTGTGCAATAAGCCAGACTAAACAGTTAAAGACACACCTGTGAAGATGGGAGGTTGTGGGGGCTGACCTAGGATACTCTTCATTGTTAATGAATCAGTTATTCAAGAACTAGACTTTTTTTTGCTAGAAAATCAAGTAAATTAGGATTTCTATGTTTGGAAACAATTGTTACAAAGCAATTAGTTTAGAAAATACAAGAACGAAAGAAATCAGAGAACTATTACAGAAATTCTAGTCATCCATAGCTACTGTGCCTTGAGAAATAATGAAAGACACCTAACAGAGAAGTGATTATTGGACAGGGACAAAAATAAACCACCCTGTTCTTTCTCTGAATTCACTCTAATTTTATTTAAATAATAGTTCTCTTTATTCTTCTTATTAAGCCTCTGTTGCATGAGGCCTCTGAAACTTTAACTTACTAATATTTCTCAACATAAAATGTTATATCTAAAATTGGAAACCCTCCAAAATAAGCACACATTTGTTTCTTACCAACTTTTGTAAATGAGGTATATTCCAGTAGAATTCTAAAATAGATTATTTTTATGACTTAAAAATAAAAACAACTGTTTATTTTGCAAATAGGAATTTCCCCATGCACGCAGTGTATTTTAACACAGAGGGTAAACATACAAGAGGTAAAATATTGGAAAAAGAAAAAAGCTGCTCCAAAGTGTTCGGGGGAAGAAAGCAAGCTAGCAACAGAGAAAACATTTATTTTTCTTTATGAGGAAATATCAAGAAGTGAAACAAGCAAGCAAACAAAAGAAAAAGGGAAAATAAAACACAACTGCACACCCAGAGGAGCAAGAGACAGGAAATCTATGTACCTGTAAATAAACACCTTGTCAGAGAATCTATACCCATCCAAAAAGACCAATTTGGGAAGTGGCAGCAAAATAGGGAAGGCTCAATCAAACCAGTTACTGAAAAGAAGAAAGAAACCTGTAAAAGAGATAGGGGGTATCTTCTTCGAAAATGATTACACGTCGAATCTACTGGCTTTCGTGTTTCCAAGGAGTTTTGATTTTTAGAGCTTGAGATAAACTGAAAGAAGGAAGTGCCTTTCTCTGTCCCCTTAGAGCTCTAATTCCCCTTCAGAGCAACCAGAAATCATGTTAGGCTATCTCTTCCAGCCTACCCGGCTGTCTTCATTTTCGGTCTAATCCTGTATTTTTTCCTTTCCTGGCCATTCTCTCCTATTGAGAGCTGTGCTGTTCAGACTGAAAAGATAAGACAGAAGGAAAGAAGCACTGGGATGAAAAGCAGAGAAGACTCTATTGCTGTCCTGGGAGGCCCTCTAAATCCCTGTCACAACAGTGGTCACCCTTTGTTCACTTGTCTCTGTGATGGTTAATTTTATATACCAACTTCACTGGGCTAAGGGATGCTCAGAAAACTGGGAAAATATTATTTCTGGATGTGTCTGTGAGGATGCTTCCAGAAGTTGTTTCATTTAAATCGGTAGACTGAGTAAAGAAGACCCGTCCCCACCAATGCAAGTGAGCATCTTCCAATCCATTGAGGGCCAGGAGAGAGTGAGAAGTCCAAGTAAGGCCTTGAGCTGGGACAGTCATCTGCTCCTGACCATAGGCATTCAGTTTTTGACTAAGAGTTACACTTGGCTCCTTTAGTTATTAGATGGTGTTGAACAATGAGAACACAGGGACACAGGGAAGGGAGATCACACACTGAGGTCTGTTGCAGGGGGAATGGGGAGGGACAGCAGTGGGTAGGGAGGTTGGGGAGGAATAACATGGGAAGAAATGCCAGATATAGGCAAGGGGGTGATGGAGGCAGCAAACCACATTGCCATATATGTACCTATGCAACAATCCTGCATGTTCTGCACATGTACCCCAGAACCTGAAGTGCAATTTATATATATGATCATATATATATGATCATATATATAATCATATATATATGATCATATATATGTTGCTTTTCCCTGTTTTTTAAATCAATTTATCATAAATATCCAAAAATATATAAAGACCCATAAAATTTTTAAGATTTTATGTTAAAACTTACATAAAAGTTTCATTCAAATATGATGCATTACTATGGGATTTTTTAAAGATGTTCCACTTTTCCTCTTCATTTTCACTCCATAGTATATAAAATATATGGAGCTAGATTTTTTAACAGTTATAAAATAAAAATCAGAATTCTATACCTCTAATAAATTCTTTAATATGCAAAAAAAAAAAAAGATTTCAAAATCCTCCTCTTCCACCATCATCTGCCGCAGTGCGGAGAGCAGGTGGTGTTGGAAGTGTGTGAGGCCAGGAGCCCAAGAGACTGGACAGACAAGTGGTCTTGACATCGGGATCCCTGGACCCCAAGTCTGCGGATGGAAGTCTCCAGGGGAGCCCACCAGCCTGACCAACATGGCATTGGAAGACATTGCCAAGCTGCAAGATACACTGGCCAAGACCCAGGTGGCTAGGGGACAGCTGAGTTTCAAGGGCAAGAGCCTCAAACTCAACTCCACAGAAGATGCTAAAGGTGTGATTAAAGAGATTGAAGACTGACAAGTTGGAGGCTCTGCATCTGGAAGGCAACATGGTGGGCATGGAAGCAGCCCGGGTTGTCGCCAAGGCCTTAGAGAAGTAGTTGGAGTTGAAGCGCTGCCACTGAAGCGACATGTTCACAGGGAGGCTGTGGTCCGAGATCCCACCAGCCCTGATCTCACTAGGGAAAGGACTCATCACAGCTGGGTCCCAGCTGGTGGAACTGGACTTAAGTGACAACGCATTTGGGCCTGACGGCATGCAAGGCTTTGAGGCCCTACTCAAGAGCTCAGCCTGTTTCACCTTGCACGAACTCAAGCTCAACAACTGTGGCATGGGCTTTGGGGGCAGCAAGATCCTGGCTGCAGCTTTGACCGAGTGTCACCAGAAATCCAGTGCCCAAAGCAAGCCTCTGGCCCTGAAGGTCTTTGTGGCTGGCAGAAACCGTCTGGAGAACGATGGCACCACTGCATTGGCAGAAGCTTTTAGGGTCACTGGGACCCTGGAGGAGGTCCACATGCCACAGAATGGAATCAATCACCCTGGTGTCACTGCCCTGGCCCAAGCTTTCGCCGTCAACCCCCTGCTGCAGGTCATGAACCTTAACACCACCATCTTGACTGAGAAGGGCACTGTGGCCATGGCCGAGACCTTGAAGATCTTGCAGCAGGTAGAGGTGATCAATTCTGGGGACTGCCTGATGCGCACCAAGGGTGCTGTTGCCATTGCAGATGCCATCCATGGTGGCCTGCCCAAGCAGAAGGAGCTGAACTTGTCGTTCTGTGAAATCAAGAGGGATGCTTCCCTGGTTGTTGCTGAGGCCATGGCAGACAAAGCTGAGCTGGAGAAGCTGGACCTGAATGGCAACACCCTGGGAGAAGGCTGTGAGCAGCTGCAGGAGGTGCTGGACAGCTTTAACATGGCCAAGGTGCTGGCATCCCTCAGTGATGATGAGGACAAGGAAGGAGGAGAAGAGGAAGAAGAGGAAGCAGAAGAGGAGGAGGAGGAAGAAGAGGAAGAAGATGAGGAGGAGGAGGAAAAGGAAAAGCCTTAGCATCAAGTGCAGGGAGAGAAGTCAGCCACCCCCTCACAGAAGAGTCTGGACCCTAACCTTGGGGAGCCAGCTCCCCTGCTGTCCTCCCCACCTCCTGTAGATGTTTCCACCTTCCTGGCCTTTCCATCTCCAGAGAAGTTGCTGTACCTGGGGCTCAAGAGCTCTGTCCTGACAACCCAGCAGACTGACACATCTGACCCCAAAAAGGTGGTCTCTGCCTTCCTAAAGGTGTCATCTGTGTTCAAGGATGAAGCCACTGTGAGACAGCAGTGCAGGATGCAATAGATGCCCTGATGAAGAAGGCCTTCAGTTCCTTGTCCTTCAACTCCAACACCTTCCTCACAAGGCTCCTCGTGCACATGGGTCTGCTCAAGAGTGAAGACAAGGTCAAGGCCATTGCCAACCTGTACGGCCCCCTGATGGTGCTGAACCACATGGTACAGCAAGGCTATTTCCCCAAGGCCCTTGCACCCCTGGTGCTGGTGTTCATGACCAAGCCCAACAGCACCCTGGAATCCTGTTGCTTTGCCCACAACAATCTGCTGCAGATGCTGTACAAGGTCTAGACTCAAAGCCTCTCCCATCCTTTGGCCTGGACCAGTGACCTGGGGAAGGAGTCAGATGAACTGAGGTACAGCCCACAGCATCCCCTTGGACAGGACTCTGGCCAGAGGCAGGGCAGGTCTGTGTCCCGTGTGTCCTGTCAGTCCCCTGAGTATGTATGTGGGTGTGGTGTGTGTGCAAGTCTGTGCCTCCTGTCGGGATTTGGGTTTAAACCTCTGCCTGCTGGCCCAGCACTGCTCTGCTGTGGGCAGTTGGCCCCCAGGGGAAAGGGCTGTGAGCTGCTCTGCCATCAAACTCACCACCAACTGAAAAAAAAGTCGGGGGGCAGGCTTTCAGAATCCTCCTCCTCCACCATTATCCACCGCTGTGTGGAGAACAAGCGGTGTTGGAAGTGCCGTGAGGCCAAGAGAAACTGGAGTCAAGTGGGGTGCAGAGAAGCAATACCAACCTCAAGTCCCAAATCAGAGAGGCCAAGATCACTAAATCTGAGTTCAGCTCTAGCACTGGTACTGGGCACCTATGTCCACTTAGGCAAGTCACTGTCCACTTCAAGATCTATGGATGAGACATTAAATGACCTCTGAAGCTTAATCTAGCTAGAGCTCAGATACAAGATATTCTAAAATGAGAATATGAGTTTAAACATGCAGTGTTAGTGGCTGGTATCCTCAAATTTCATTGGCCTTGGTTTGAAGACTGCTTCCATTCTATAGGTTGCTTGCTAGAAGGGTTGGGTCCATAATGAAATCTTTGCAAAAGAAAAAAAAGGCAAAACAAAATTTTGGCTAGTGTTCTAGAATTTGCTCTTTCAGGCAAAAAAAAAAAAAGCTCTCCTGGAGAATCTATTTTGGCTTTAAAACAATGTCAGTCAAAACCACTATATTCCCCTATTTTTCATATGAATGACTTTTCCTAAGTACATATTTGTCATATTTTAAATATGTTATTTTTAAATATAAACAAACAGTGGTGATACCTGCCCATGTTTTCCATTTTTAATATATACAGACTACTCAGAAATGACATATGAATAATCATCAAAAAGTAAACTCCAAAAAACAATTATAAGGTTTTGCTTTCATAATCTGAGATCTAATTAAACAGATACTTGCACTTACAAAACATGTTATAATGTATTAGTAGATGCTAACAAACAAAAATCATCTTAGGCATTTAATTATAAACTGATGGTCTCAGATAATTGATTGTTAACACTGACCAACAGAACTTAGGTAATGGTGGAAATATTTAATATCTGTGGTATCCAAATACAGCTACTACTGAACACGTGAAATGTAGGTAATGCAAATGAAGGACTCGTTTTTAAAAGTTACTTAATTTTAATTAATTTATGTTTAAACAGCCACAGGTGGCTAATGGCTATTTAAGCAAGATATAGAGCAATCTTGCTGAACCACAGTCCACCCACAGGCCACATAGGGCCCAGAATGGCTTTGAATGTGGCCCAACACAAGTTTGTAAACTTTCTTAAAACACTGTGAGGTAGGCCGGGCTTGGTGGCTCACGCCTATAATCCCAGCACTTGGGAGGCCAAGGCGGGTGGATCACATCGAGACCATCCTGATAAACATGGAGAAACCCCGTCTCTACTATAAATACAAAAATTAGCTGGGCATGGTGGCGCACACCTGTAGTCCCAGCTACCTGGGAGGCTGAGACAGAATTGCTTGAATCCAGGAGGCAGAGGTTGTGGTGAGCCGAGATCACGCCATTGCACTCCAGCCTGGGTAACTAGAGCGAAACTCCGTCTCAAAAAAAAAAAAAAAGAAAAGAAAACATGAGGTGTAGGTGTGTGTGTGTGTGTGTGTGTGTGTGTGTGTGTGTGTGTGTGTTTTTAGTTGTAGGGGTATGTGTGTGTGTTTTAGGTCATCAGCTATTGTTAATGTTAGCATATTTTATAACTGGTCCAAGACAATTCTTACAATTGTGGTCCAGGGAAGCCAAAAGATTGGACACCAAAATGGATCACATATGGAACAGAAAATATAATGAAGTTCTATCTTTCCATAGAAAAACATTTCTAAAACATCTGATGAACATTATTTTTCCCCCCATAGGACAATATAAAATGATTGAGTTAATGATTTATCTGTAAAAAAAAACTTAGAAAAAGTTATTAAAATGTTAATTAGGTTTAGCTCTAGACAAGAGTTTACACTTTAGAATAATGAACTTAAGGACTTTTTTAAAATAGCAAAACTATAGCTTGCCTAAAGAAATTTTACCAACTTAAAGAATACTCATTCTTTTCAGTCTCTGAGCATTTAAATTCAATTTATTTTTCTTTTTTTCAAAGTATTTCTATCTGAATATCAATATAAATTAAAAAGTGATCAAGCAAGGTACTGAGGGTTTTAAATTCGCTTATTCATAACATATTCATAATTAAATAGAATTAAGTATACTACTTGTGTTAAAACAACTACTTAAAAAATTAGGATTTAAACTTTTAAAACTTAAAATTCTCATGATTTTAAAGCTATTATAAATAGTTGTTTTCATAGATTTTTTAAAATTATAGTTGAAATATTTATTGACACTCACTTGGCAAATTTTAAAATTACATAAAAATATGCCAGTGCTAATACAATTAAGGATGGATGCAATGTACCTCACAACACAGAACAAGCTGGTTAACTGTTAAAATCTTTAAGGAAATAAACCACAAAAAACTTACATGTATTTAACAGTTAATTAATTAGAGGAAAACTGACAGTTTTTACCCTAGAACCAAAAGCCAGCCTTCTAAAAGAAGTGAAAGTTGGTCCTAGGGGTGAGGGATGGGAAATGGAGGGTGAAAGCACACTACAGAAGCTGGGAAGAGAGTTGGGTAGTTTTCCCCTGGTACTAGAGCCAGATGAAGATCTTTCTAGGTTTTAAACACTGAAAAAATTTAAATGTCCCTACCCACCCATTCATGTAATTCAAAATAAAACAACATGGTAAAACACAAACTTTACAGGTCTCTTGAAATTATAATTATTGATTATAAAATCCTGGAGAAGTTAACAAAGTTCAGATTTTTCTAACATTTTTGTGCCTTGAAAACAGGCAGGTTGGGAGGGGGTCGAATGACTAACACCTGATGACCTACTTAGCACCAGATAAAGATAGAGACCAACTCCTATACAAAAATGACTGAAATACACCCCTGATAAAGTGATCTAAGGAAGCCTGATACCAATCATAAAATATTGTGGTGGTGGAAGCTAAAAAAATGTTACTAGGTTCAAAATTTGGCACAGAGAACAACCTATTCTCACAAACCCCGTGAGTGAGCTTAAACAGAAAGTCTATTAAATGTGAACTGAATGCCAAGCTCCAACCCCAGATGTTTCCATCTGCCTAAGACCCAAGGAATCTTAATTTTATCTAGAGAGTAGAGAGGAGAGTCTCATCTCCTGCTAAGACAAAGGGGAGGAGAACTCAAAAGAGAATACCCTTGATTTAGGAACACAAAGGGAAATAATATTTCTTACATACAGAGTTTGGAGGATCCTGCTTCCTGCTTTGACATGAGGCTTGCCCAGTATCTTATAAGAACATCATCACATTAGTCATAGAGCAAGACTTTCCAGCAAGATGTTGAGTACACTTGGGACAGGACTACAGATAAGTTTTATGGCTGTTGTATCTGCTTGGTAATAAACATCTATATATGCAGCTGAAGTTGGTATAAGATTTTCTTTCATTGTGACTTAACCATCTAGAGTGAAGCTTTAGGGTGGAAATAGTTACACACTACTGTGGTATATAAACACCAGACGCTAGGACATTCACCAAAAAGTAGCCAGACCTGGTGGCACACACCTGTAGTTCCAGTTGCTGAGGAGGCTGAGGTAGAAGGATTGCTTGAGGCCAGAAGTTGGAGGCTAAAGTTGTAGCCTCCAACAGTTGGAGGCTGTAATAAGCTACAATCACACCTGTGACTAGCCACTGCACTACAGCCCAAACGATATAGCAAGATCACATCTATAATACAATAGCAAGATTCTGACATTCTCTTAATGAAGAAATTTGAGTGGCTCACATTTTTATTTGTAATTTTAATTGTTATTAGTACGAAATTGCACTTACCCATATTTTAAACAGAAATAGAAAAGCTCTTTTTTGGTAGGAGGAAGAGCATGAAGACAGTAAGGCGTATAGAGTTGTTACCTTGTCTCTATCTAAATTTTTATTGTGTAAAGGAAAAAGAAAGCCCTAAACCTATTTTAAAACACATCTATGGCAACTATTACAAAAAACATAAGATGGGGGAGCAACTAAAATCCAATGCAGTAGAAGCAAGACTCCTAACCCTACTGAGACACTGTCAGTTGAGCTTAACTATTTTAAGAGTAAGGACAGAAAAAAAGTACTTGCATACTTAGTACCTAAATGTTTGTCAAATACAGTAAGAAAAAACAAGAAGTGGAGATAATCATGCTAAAAAAAAAACCCCAAAGATAAATAGTTGGGAAAATAGTAATCCTTCTTTTGGCTCCTTCATCTAACTTATTGCCAGGGTAGTTTAACAATGTTGATATCCTAAAAGAGCCACCTACTAAGAATATATAAATTAATAATGATAGATAGCAGATAGAAAGAAGGTGCAGGAGAGGAAGTAAGTGTTTACATCTTGCACAAATTACAAAACACAAGGAGGAATATGTTCCCAAAGGACACAAAAGTTAGATTTGCTTGGCTAAACAGAATTTATACAATAGAAGTAGACACTGTTATATTAACAAAAAATAAAATTAGAACTCTAAAAGCGACTTCTCATAATACAAATCTTGAGCGATATTTAAGGCACTTTAGAGATCTCGTTAAATGAAGGGAAGCCTAATAACTTTGTTGTTTATTTGCAGCCTGGCAATAGTGTGTCTGTAGCTAACACATCCACTCTAATGACACAGAAAAAAATCATTCTGGAAACGAAAGACAGATTTAAGTGACTGGCTAGGAGTTTAATCAATTGAATGAGTATATCATGAGGCATAAAACTCCACTTGTTACTCTGTGCACCTCTTACTAAAAAAAAACTTGGCTAATCAATACATTAGAGAATACAGATATAGGACAATAATCACTAGACACCCTGAAATTGGCAGAAGAATGTTCATAGGTAACTAGCTTTACATTAGTCATTCTACAACTATTTCCACTTTAGCAATTAGCAATAACCTAACTAGAAAAGACTTATGGAGAATTATAAGAGAGTAAAAGATCACAAAAGTTAAAAATAATGGTGAATAAAATGAAGCATTACGATATTACCAGGAAACCAAATCTAAAATCCAACATTAAGCCACAAGGGGAAAACAAGTGGAGAAGACTTGGAAACAGAGCTCCCCAAGGCAAAATAAATAAAACTAAAGATGGCATGAAATATTTCAACTTAAGAATGCTGTGGTCTCCTTAACACATAGAGTTGATACAGTATTCTGAAATTCATATCCCAGATAAAATCTCTTATGACATACAGGAATTTGAGCAATCACTTAATCAAATGAGATTAATAACTAAAGCATCTTCCTATCAAATAAATAACTTCAAAATGTTTAAATGGCCAAGTTTCAGTTGTAGCCATGAAAGAAGAATGGGCATTGGATTATCATATCTCACTTTAAACAATTAGAAATATGTGAATCAATCATTTTTAAAAACTGGACACCAGACATCCAAGGTCTGTTATTTTTTTAGAGAAAGGACACAGATGAAATGAGCTCCAGAATGCAGCATAGAACAGTATCCTGGAAAAAAAAGCAATAGTCTTGCTGGGTAGGGAAAACAAATATCAGAGTTAATGGCTACTGAGGGATCAGGAACTTTTGAGGTATGAAACTGAGAAAGAAGAGTAAGCTATACAAAGAAGAATCTCCAGACAACTGCAGAGATCTCACTGAGATTTTGGTACAATATTAACTTGCATCTATACAGGGCAAGACTTCATGAGGCATGTTGGAGAAGAGTTACTGAGGACTTTGGAGGCCCCAGAGATCACACAGTGCTGAGAGATATTAATGCTCTGATTATCCAGAATGAGTGGCTTCACTGCACCTGCCACAGCTTTCAGTTACAAATCTAGAAAGGCCACACATTCAAAGTAGTATTACTTTGGCTCTAGAGTAAGTACTACTCTAGACCTAACCAAACACAAGCCTCAATAAAATAAAACTTGTCAGCCAGTAAATTAACCAGTTTCTAGAACAAAATTCAACACTCTTTAATAAAGACTATGAAACACAAGCTCTCTACAATGTAACATCACAATATTCAGCATGTAATCAAAATTAGTAGACCTGCAAAGGAGCATAAAAATCTAATAAGAAAAACAAAGTATGTAAAAACACAACCAATGATGGCAAAAGTGTTACAATTAACAAATAAGGTATAAGAAATGTATTGAAAAACTTAAATATAGAGACATAAAAAATAAGTGAATAGGAAACCTAAGCAGAAAAATAAAAATTTATAAAAAACAATTGAAATTCTCTATCTAGAAATTCCTGAAATTAAAAAAAAGACTAGATTTTCTCAACAGCAGAATGAACACTATGAAAGAGAAAACAAAGTAACAGACACTATCTATAAAGAAGCATAGAAAAGAAAACATTGAGAAGTAAAACAAAATTCCAGAGACATCTGGGACAATAACAAGAGGACTACCAAACATGTAATTGGAGTGACAGAAATAGAGAGAGAGGTGCAGAAAAAATATTTGGACAATTAAGTACTGAAAATTTTCCAAATTTGATGTAAGCTATAAATGCACTAATCCAAGAAGTTCAACAAACCCCAAGCAAGATACACACAAAGAAAACGACACCAAGACCTATTATAATCTAATTGCTGAAACCCGTGATGAAAAGAAAATCTTAAAAGTAGCAAGAGGTGGAAGGTGGGGATCAGATTATATAGAGGGAAAAAATAAGAATATCTATTTACATCTCATCTGAAACCCTGTGCAACAAGTCAGTGGAATTATAAAGTTAAAATTAAAAGAAAACAAATGTCAACCTAGATGTCTATATCTACTAAAATTATTTTTCAAAAATGAAGGTAGGATAATGACATTTTTCAGACAAACAAAACGATGAATTTGTTGCCAGAACATTTGTACTTGAAGAAATGGTAGGGGAAGTTCTTCAAGATAGAAAGAAAATAACATCAGATGAAAAATCAGATACATACAATAGAATGAAGAGTACTAGAAACTCTAAGTATGTGGGCAAATATAGATATCTTTTCATTTTAAAATTTTCTTTAATGAAATTTGGCTAATCAATGACTAATTTTAAAAACTGATAAAGCATTTTGAGAGTTATAACAGACGTAGAAAATGTATAGCAGCAATAGCACAATGAATAATCAAAGTGAAGTAGAAATTGTGGTTGGCAGAATGACATAAATAGATCCAAAGATTTTCTGCCCTAACCCCCAAATGGGATTGTAAAAATGATAAGCTATCACAGCCACGATCATTTATGCTACCTGGCAAAATATATTTTGTAGGTGTAGTTGTTGACTAATTCATTGACCTTCTAATAGCAAGATTAACTGAATACGTTTAATATAATTACATGAGCCCCATAAAAGCAGAATTTCCTGACTTCCCCAGTGGAGGAAACCTAAAAAATTTGAAGCATGAAAAACACAGATGCTCCTTGACTTACAACAGGGTAACCTCCCTATAAACCCAACCTAATTTGAAAATACTATAAGTTTAGAGTACATATTAGATTTACAGTATTTTCAATTTAGGATGGATTTATAGGGAGGTTACCCTTTTACGTGGATGTAATCCCATGTAAATCAAGGAGTGTACTGAATGAGTGTCACTTTCACACCATTCTAGGGTTGAAAACTTTTAAGTCAAGCCATCTTAAGTCAGGAGCCATCTGTATTAGGTGAAGTATTGGGGCTATAAAATGGGCGTCAGGTGTGACGAGTAAGGTAGGAGGTCTCTTGACACTGAGTGCAACCCACCACCAGGCTATCAGGACATAGAACTGAATTCTGCCAACAACCTGAATCAACTTGGAAGCAGATTATTTGCCAAATCTTCTAGATAAAAGCTCAGCCACCGACATGTTGATTTCAGCTATGTGATTACCTGAGCATAGAACCCAGTTGCACATCTTTTCTAAGTGTAAGCCAATGTAAGCTCTTTAAAACCATTATATTCATTGTAATTTCTTAACCAGAAATAGAAAACTAATATAGAAGTATACTTTGTAAGTTTCTTTCATTATATATGAAATAAGATTATTTAAAGGTAACTTAATACTGTTTGTGATTAAGTTAAATGTGCATATTGGAAACTCTACAGCAGTCACACCAGAAAAGGAGCTATATAGCCAGCAATCCAACAGTTGACATAAAATGGAATATTAAATACCCTCAACAAATCCCAAAAATGTTTTGAGTCTTCTCAGAAGGGAGTAAGTGCTTTGCATGACCTGATTTAGGACAAAAAAAAAAAAAAAAAACAGTGCCTGCCATATAGCAGGCTGTCCCTAGACCTTTAGGAAATGAATAAGTGAATGATGAATGCATAAATGAAAAGTAGAGCCCATATGTTAAGCAATATAAATCAATTAGTGGTTCTAGAACCAAAAATACCTAAAGAGACATTTTAGACCATAAGCAGAATAATCAGAAGGGAAAAACCACTTAAATAGAGCACCCAGCAGATTTGGGGTTTTATTATTTATACCCAACCTAGTTAAAATACATATTTAAGGTACCAGAGAACAGCTAAAACTCTGTTTTAATAAACTATGTGTGTAATAACTGTGAAAATAAAGAGGGAAAATGAAGTATACTATAAGCAAATGTAGAAGGATTCATTATAAATAAAAAGAAAGCACATACAAACTCCCTGCTTTTATAAGCAGAATATATGGGTTCTGGGCCTAGCACTATGCAAACTATCTTTTGTCACTGTGTTACACAAAGTAAGAAGAATGCCTGTATATTTGCAAAAGTTGCAAATCTAATTCTAATATGCAAGGTCAAACAGCAGCCCAGAAATAGAAACTGAGATTTGAAGAAAATGCTTATATCTTCAACTAATGCATAGTTCATGAGATGAGCCAACCTGATTTAGCAGAATCAGCTGGAGTTTTACAAACTCCACATTGTCACAGTTCACCACATTTAAGACAATCTTCCTGCCTATCATCATCTCCAATACATGGTAGAGTAAAGGGTAAGGGCAAAGGAGCAAATGTATCTTAAGTGTTGGTTTTGGATAGGAGAGGACATCACTGCAGACCTTACTGAAGTGCATGCATGCAGCAAGCATATATATTTTCTTCCTTTCAGAAGAATTTCTGGCACAGGAGTAGTGCTCACAAGAATGCAGATTAATATGCTTGGAGTCTTGTCAGTGCTGTATTTTTTTTTCTGGATGTTACTGACTGAGATGTTTCAATGATGCTGTATCCCAAATCCCAAACCTGCACATAACTGTGAAAACTGTTGTGACTGTTCATATATTCACATATTTCAGATAAGAATCAAAAATGTCTCATTGACATTATTAAAGTTTGGAGTCTTCCTTTTCTACCATTTCATATAACACTGCATTTACAAAGACCCATGGGAAAATGGAAGGTATATTTTACTCTCTGGATTTATAACAGCTTGGAATCGCTCTGACTCAGTGACTCTGGATCACTAATTAGCCAGGTCCTGGGTGTTTTATTAAAAAAACAAAGTGACTTCATTAAGTGCAAGCTTTTGAACCAAATACAATAGAAGTGCATCCTCTTTTAAATTTGTCCTTCTAAAGCACCCCCTTCTCTGAGGATATCCTATTGGGAAAATGAGCACAATCCTTAGCCAGACTGTACATAATTCACACTAATTAAACATGTCATTTATGGACTTGAACCTATTACATCAAGTTATAAATTATGTAGTTTAAAAGCTGCATTAACTTTTCTAGTAACTACAAACAAAGGGGAGGCTACTTAGTAGTTGTTTAATTCAGCAAACACAAGCCAAAATTTGTGGTCACATTAAATATTTAGCTAGTGGCTTGGTTAAGAGGGCATTTACCCAAAATAAAAATGAAAAATGAATTTATAGATAATACCATCAAGCTTTGCTTGGCTTGAAACATAAGAATCATACAGTAATTAATATGTGCAGTAATGTTATCATCAACTATGTGCCCAGTATTGTGTAATATACTAGGAATACAAAGATGAAAAAGACATGATTCTTTCTCCCTATCACTTCCGGGCTAAAAAGGGAACAAAACAATGTTAGATATGAGTAAGCTCAGGAATTACGCTAGGTGCTCTGATGGAGGGTGGTGAGCAATGACCACAAGAAACATAACACATGAGGTAGGACCTACAATATAATTATGCCTTTCGCAGGCGGAAGAAACTCAATGAACAAAGGCAGAATTGTGTGAAGTATTGAAGAGTTTTAAACAGTTGAGCTTACATGATCAGAATTATGTCTTAAAGAGTATTGTCACAACAATGTGGAGTAGGGGCTGGGGAATATCTATGACTATAGGTCAAGAAGAATTAAATTAAAAGACCAATTAGGAAACTTATTGTAATGGTCAGGTGAGAGGGACAAGGGCCTGAGCAAATGTAACAGCAGTGAGAATAAAAAGCTGGGAGAAAAAGTTTTAAATTATGTTCAGTGAGTAACTTCTAAGAATTTATTGATTGTATTAGGTTTCTATAAATTCTTCAAGTGCGATATCATTACATCATCATTAAAATTAGTCTTCACTGACACAAATGGGCTTAATATTAAATAATTATATTTATGCATAATTCTTTCAAATTAAATTATTAAATATTTAAAATACATGTGATAACCTCATAAAATTTTACTTTTCTCTCATAAGCTAATTCCAACTCTAATCTTATAAGCAAACCTCAGTAGGACTAAAACTCATCTACCCATGTTTTAATTACCTGTTTACTTGTACACTAGACAGTAAAGAAAATAGAAAAATTTTATCTACTCTCCTACCTTTACAGTCATCCTTATAGCCCACTTGCACTTGCTTTTACACTTACAAGGCATTTCCAAACATTGTGTAAATTAATCATTATTACTACCCTCAGAGTTAGACATTACAAACTTTAAAAAGTAGACACTCAGGCCAGGAGCAGTGGCTCATGCCTGTAATCCCGGCACTTTGGGAGGCCGAAGCAGGTGGATCACCTGAGGTCAGGAGTTCAAGACCAGCTTGACCAACATAGTGAAACTCTTTCTACTAAAAACACAAAATTATCCAGGCATGGTGGCTCATGTAATCCCAGCTACTCGGGATCGAGTATCACAAGTGTCTTGAACTGAGATTGCGCCACTGCACTCCAGCCTGGGAAACAAAAGCAAAATTCTGTCTCAAATAAAAAAAAAGTAGACACTCAGATATTATGTAATTTGCTCAAAATCACTAACATTCACTGAGCTCTCATGGAATGTCAGACATTGTACAAAGTGCTTTACTCATATTACTTTAATCTTCACAAAACTCCTATGAGGTATATACTAGTGCGCTTATTCTCATTCTCTGTAAAAAGGAAAGGAGGAACAAAGGGCTTGCATAAATTGCCCTAGGTTGCATAACCAGTAACAGGCAACACCAGATTTCAGTCACAAAACCCTGGACTAGAGAGGTCACATCCTTTACAATTAGTCCTCCCATAAGCTGGCCTAACCACAACTACTTGTATTTGCTCCATCCTACAACAGAAGTAAATGGACTACTCAGCAAACCAAACACGGACATAATGTTGGAATTATTCTTCCAGATCTTTCACTAAACGATAGGTTCTTATATTTCTTTCTGAGTATCCATAAGCTAAAACACTACAAGCATTATCTGTACATTTCTGGAATAATATTATTTGACTCTGCTCCAGTAAAGAAAATTTGCATCACAGTAATTTTATGAATTAATCCATTTGTCTGAGTCCTACCTAATAATTTATGGTTTATAATCAGTAGTTTCCATAATAATCATATTACAGCGTCATATCATTGTGATCTTATACATATTATTTTCTGTAAAGAGGCTGAAATTACAAAATAAATACTTGGTTCTCAGAAGCTTCTAAAAACACATTTTAGTAAAAGATAATATGTTGAAATACAAATATAAATGGTTTTCACGACAGGAAGTTTCAAAATTAGGACATCAAACAAGAATACTGTCTATACCCAAATTTTAGCAATATCTTCTTTCAATTATAATTTTTAAAGCCAAGAAGAGAAACACAGAACATCTTTCAAATTCCCTGCTCTCCAGCATCCTTTCTTCCCTATGGTTAATAGCAGTAAGTTGTTTCTCATTTCATGTATCTCTATTGACACATTCATTTTACAAGTTCCAGAAATCTGAGACAGAGCTTGAGGTTTAATTTAACAGGTCTTGTGATGCAAGAGATTATAAGTAGCTCTGGCTATCTCCTTCAGCCTGGAGGATGGTCCTCCTGGTGGAGCCTCTGCCAAGTGGGTGCTGACTTCAGCTGGTGTTTCTGCTTTTGTGCATTCTTTGTCCTTCCTTCTCATGTATCTTTTACCAAAAGCTTTGTGGACAGAGGGAGCTATGGCCAGACCATCCTGAAAGCTGAGCAATTTGAGGAAGTAGAAGGAAGTGAGGAAGAATGCAAAAAGCAGGACCTAGAGAGAAGCCAAAGGAGTCTTCATAAGGAACACAACCAGAATGTTTCAAGGCAGAATCCAAGGCTTTCAGGTTGGTTGTGTCTAACCTATGAAATCAGGGTATCTTGCTGTTAAAGATATCGATTTGCTAAGACCACTGAAGGACCTGTATAAATAGATTGTTTTCTTTTATAATTTCCTTTTATCATTAATTGCTTTCAACTTAAAATGTGAACTTTGGGGAAAACACACACATGCTTTCTCACAGATAAAGCATTGAGTGATGGTAGAACCCTCTGCCAGAGTACACTTCCACTCCTAGGTCTGGGATCTCTAGTAAACTCCTTCAAGTCCAAATCCTCAAGTACCTCACAAGCAAGAGAGGAACCATAGCAACTACCTTACCGGTTATGAATATTAGATAAAGAACACGAAGACCTCGACACATAATAAGTTCTCAATACATGTTAGGAAAAGGAGGAAGAGAAAAAAGAAAATAGAAGTATTTTTCTTATATTTTCTTTTAGATTCTAGGTCAGAGTAGGATAAAAGGATTTGAAATATCCAATTCTGATTGAGAAGACTAGCAGGCAACACAATTTTTTTATTTGAAAACTGAAAAATTAAAATGTGATCACTATTTGAGACAAAAAAGGACTACACATCAACATAAACATAGTTTGAGTCAAATAAATTAAATTTTCAAATAATAATTAGTATATACAGTTGACCCCTAAACAATACAGGGTTTAGGAGCACTGAACTCCTGTGCAGTCAAAAATTCTAATATAACTTTTGACTTCCCTAAAACTTACCTGTTAATATCCTACTGTTGATAAAACCTTTACAGAAAACAAATGGTTAATTAACACATCTTTGTGTTTTATATGTATTAATATTTCATACTGTATTCTTAAAATAAAAGAAAATGTTATTAAGAAAATCACAAGGAAGAGAACATATATTTATCATTTATTCAGTGGCAGTGGATCATCATGTTTTCACCCTCATTTTCATGTTGAATAGGCTGAGGAGGAGAAAGAGAAGGGGTTGATCTTACTGTCTCAGGAGTAGCTGAGATGGAAGTGGAACCACACCATTCAAAACTGTGTTAGTAAATAGTCAACTGTATTTTTTTTTCTTTGAAACAGGGTCTCACTCTGTTGCCAAGGGTGGAGGACAGTGGCACAATTTCAGCTCACTCTACCCTCTGCCTCCTAGGCTCAAGCTGTTCTCCCACCTCAGCCTCCCAAGTAGTTGGGCTACAGGTGCACAACACCATACCTGGCTAATTTTTGTATTTTTAGTAGAGACGGGGTTTTGCCATGTTGACTAGGCTGGTTTCAAACTCCTGACCTCAAGTTTTCCACCTGCCTCAGCCTCCCAAAATACTAGGATTACAGGCATTCAGCCACTGTGCCCAGCCAAACTGTAATTTAAAAAGAAAAGAAATCAAGAGCAATAAGATAAAATATTTTTAGATGTAAGCATACCAGAAAAAAAGCAGATTTTTAAAGAAAGCCAAAATAATATATTAAGATTTTTATTTAAATCTGAATTGCGGAATGACAAAAAGGAAACATGTAGAAACGAAGAGGCATCTGTTACAGAACAGAGTGCAAAACTCAAAAGTTGATTGGAAAATATGGCTGCACTATGAAAGCAAATGTTTTATGAAGAGATAGTAGGGAGCCTTTGGTGATTTAGTAAAATGGCCCCAAAATCCAAGGTTACAGGAAGGAAAGTAGACTAATCGAAAATGATTATTATGAAAAACAATGGCAAGCATGTTAAATAATGACTTTTCAAAAGATGCTTCACCCTGGAAACTGACTACCCTTTTGAATCTCTTTCTGACTCACGGTTGCAGTTTTTCATAAAGTCTGAAAGAAAGGGTAGATGAGTAATGCTATGAGTCAGAGGTTATTAACAGTTATTTTTAAGAGAGGTGATATTAGATTTTAAAATCTTGGTGACCTTTAACATTTTATTGTACCTGCTATTCTGAATTATTCTAAGTTACTAAGGTTTACAGAAAATTTGGCCACTTTATATCCAGTGTGCCCTGTTAAAAAGCAAAAGGCGGCAAAAGGTTTAGGAGCAGTGGCAAAGCATTAAAATTTTTAAAGTTACTCAGGTTTTATTTTGCTAAGTTTAGGTCATAGAATTAATTTTCTCAGTAAAAAAGCTGCTTCTTAACAGTGCCGCAGATATTCGGCACATGCTAGCAACCAAAATAAACTTTAATCTCTCTACTTCTTTATGATTTAGGCCAGGTGCTTTACTTTACATACAGTCAAAATTTTGCCTCACAATAGCTTTTGGCAATTGGAATAAACATATGCAGGCAAATGGGGTGCCAATCTAGCTTAACAGCAAGTCATTTTTTGTTAATAGTAGATACTGTTTATGCAACTTGGGGGAGAGTTACTAAGATTTTGTATCTTCGACATATTCCTGTCAAAAAATAATAGCAAACAATGGATGTTTAAAAGTTTGTGCTAACAGTCTAACACAATGTGCTAACCCTGGGACTATCCCACTGCGATTTTAGCTGGTTTAAAGTGTAAGATTCTGCCTTACAGTGGAATCTGGTCAATAAAAGTTCGTTTGTCTAGTACTAAATTGCTCTGTTTACTATATACTGTATACAGTTCCTGAAAAAAATTGTAATCATTTCCAAACTTCATTCTTTGTTTTACATCCAGATAGAACCCTTAAAAGGCGATTTGCAATTGGCATTCTTATACAATTCATGCATAGAAGAAACTCACACATATATCCATATGCAGAATATAGCTATTTGTAAAAGAGACTGTTGATTTGAAAAATGGCAGAGGGAAGTTGCCCAAGATGAAAGAAAAACTGTGTTGGCATTCCAATATTAATTCAAATCTTAAAATGATAAAGTTAATCCAAAATAAAATTTATTGAATTGCAAACAAAGAGCTAATAAAGCTGTTCCACCATATTTTTAATTCCATGAAAGCTTTAAGAAGTAATTCTTTGTTGTATTACACAACATGTTAAGTCAATGAAAACAGAGGAGATTGCCTTAAAATTCATTATTTTTGAGACAAATGCAGGAGAATTAATTTTATGAGATTTTCCATTCTGAATCTAGCTTTCTTATGCCCCTACACAAATTCTAACATCGTATACATGGAACCTATAACAATGAACTGATTTCTTGACATGAGTTTTCATATGTGTAGGCGTAGGCCTATATAGCAGATATGGGCTCTATCTGACTATATATCTTTTATCTGTTTAATATTCATACATCATGATAAGAGGAGAAAAATCTTTTCCAGAGTAAAAACCATCTGTACTACCCATCAAAAAACAGTAAGACTTTGTAAACTGAGAGTAAAGTCTACTTGTTTGACTTAGTAACCTTGTCAAGGTTACAGTGGTGAGTAGATAAATAAGTAGCCATTAACATGCTATACCTTGAGAAGGCACAAGCCTTTTCCCAAAATATAGAAGCCAGTGTCTGACATTTATTCTCTTAATATAATTCCTTAAGATCAGGAAGGCTCTTCAGTCAGGTTTTTCAAGAGAAACTATTACAATTAAAATGTATTTTACAGGAAAAGGACTGACAGTTACTGCCAGTTTACTATGAGTACTACTGTATGTGTTTTACATAAGTTAATTTAATTTTTATACATGTGCATCTTTGCCTTAATTATTAGCTACCTTGTGCATGAGGATTAACAGAAAAGCCTTTAATGAACTAGTTCCCAGAGAGTATTCACAATTTGGCAGAAAAAAAAACCTAGGATGGATGAAAAGCACTCCTGAACTCCAGCACTTAGAATACCTACAATTGCCAGCATAGACAGAGGAGAGTTATGGTGCATTTATGGCAGATATGCCATTTATTTATTTATCAGCTTACAACTCTATGACAAAATACTTTGTTATGCTCTGTGAAGGATACACAAGTGTGTCAAAGAACCATTCAATTAATAGCATATGAACGAAGATATTTGAAAGGTACAAAACACAATAATGCCTTTCCATAAACAGTAAGCTTTCACTTTGCAAGATTACTTGTGGGAGGTACAGTGTATAAATGTTATTTTGAAATAATAAATAACAAAAATGTATTTCTCTAAGCTTTCAAATATATAGCATCTTTAATTAGTCTAAGTGTTTCCTAGTAACTATTCTCCTCTAATGAGCCTTAGAAATTAACGTTAGTGAATATATCATGACACTAGCTCAGATCATATGGCAATTATTTCAGTTGTATATAATAAAGATGTTTCTCACGTTCTAAAAACAGTACCTTCTCTCTCATTATATAGTTTTTTTTCTAAAGGATATTTGCTTTGTTGATTTATTTGCCCATGCTTTTGTAACAATGTTCAGATGAACTTTCATCCAGCAAAAATGAGACCTCTGACCCCAACTCCAATACACAAAATAACCAATCCAGATATGAAATTTTGCTCTGTATTCCATATAATTTCTCATTTAAACGATACTGTTTATTAAATTATTAAGTATATTGGACATAAAGTCCCATATGAGAAGTTTACTTTAGAATTTTCAATTAGGAAAAACTTCCCTAAAGAACTGGTATGTGCTGGTATGTGTCCTGTTTTCCAATAATTTCTCTTTTTGCTCTGATAGCCAGGAACCCCAAAATGAAATACAATTACAAAAATATTATGCTAAACTCAGGGTTACAGTAGCTTTCATATCTCCACTAGCTTTATTTTCCATATTAATCTCATTTTATTTGTGTGGAGAGAAGGAAGCATAAAAATATTTGATAAATTAAAATATATGGAATAATATACTATACATCCACCAAAGTCATACACAATGGGCTACTATTTTTGAAATAAATTATTAATATATTTTCACTTGTAAAGTCATATCAAGTGGAAATAAATACCTCTTTATACATAGGATTGTTTAAGCAGAACTTGAAAATTTTAAGGTGAGTTTCACTTGGTCTTAATTTCATGGTTAATTCTTTACCAAATATTTTAGATTATAGAAAATATCCAATCTATTCCACTAGTAGTGCAGAAAGCCAACATCATTGTTATAAATCAATTGACCAGCTGATCATGTATTAGAAAAACTTAAAGAATAATTCCATGAATAAACAAAAAACTGAATCATTTATGCCAAAATGAGAAAGCTGACCAATATATCTTTGGGAAGTAATTGGAAAAACTAGTCATAAGCTCCTATTTCTTGAATAAAAAAGCCTAGTAATTATGCCTAATAAGGGCTTTTTAAGGAACAAGTAATAAATGTGAAAGTAAACTGAATAGTGTCCATATTAATGTAAGCAATTTTTTATTTTGTGGCTTTTATTCTTATGAATTACAATAAAATAATGGCATAAGTAATAATAAATTCAAACAGAATGAGTCAGCTATTTTAGTAATATTATACTTGCTTTTTACTGAAAATGTTATGCAGGTTTGCAATATTTGCTACTATTAATAAAATAGCAGAGTATATAGGTTGACGGAAATTAAATGCCTGGCTGAAATGAACACATAGCTTACATGCATAGTTTAGGGTACCCCTCCTACTTCACACTATGCCTTCTGGAAAGAAGACATGAGAAAAGGAAATAGAGAATGTAATCTGAAGAAATAGAGCCTCCTTGTCTTTCCTGTCATTTCCACTTCACTGTCAAACATTTGAGGACTTGGGCTTTTTCCTCGGGATTCCAAATTTAGGAATGCATAGCTCTCCCTTATTGCTTGCCATCTTGGGCAAAGCTGCTTCCATAAGCTCCCCAATTTACCTACTGTCCCTCTAAGAATGTCGACAAGACCGATGAAGACCCTGAGCAGATGTTCTCATTATTTTGCTTCATCCCCAAGTCCAGGCTGTTTTCTGAGCTTTCCTGACTGTCCTTTAGTCTGGCCATTATATTCTGACCTTCTAGGTGATAATAATGAGTCTACCACTTCTTTGCTTGGGTTTCTACTTCAGGGCTCCAGTCTGCCTCCTGATGATTGAGTGAGGTCCCTTTGTTACCCTGTATCACTTCTCAATAAGCATCAGTAGCAATAATGGCTACTATTTGTGGAGCATAAGTGCTTTACATGCATATTCATCCAACAAAATTTATTGTTTACTATATATGAAGCTTACTATATTTGCTAAGAACTAACAAGAAACTTAAATAAAAGCTTCAATCCAGACAAAACTCTTTGTTCCCATTGAGCCTACCAGAAATGAGACATGAATATAAACAAAGAATAAATGAATACAAACACATACAGATGCTGTGAAAAAAGGAGGCATTTTTAAGAGAGCATATCAAAGAATTTCACCTCTCTAAAGGAGTAAGAGAAGGCTTACCCAAGAAAGTTCTGCTCAAGCTGAGATGTGAAAGATAAAAAGAATTAATTAGGCACAATAGACAAACATGCCAGACAGAGAAAACAGTCTATGCAGGGAGACTATCACATCAGAGAACCAGGGAAGTGGTAAGGACAGGATTGCACAAACCACCTGAAAAATCAGAAGGTGAGCATGGCAGGAGTGCAGAAAGGGAAGCAACCACCAGCTGAGACAAGATCTTGTAGGTCATGTTGAAGATTTAGGTCTTTTTCCTTAGAGCAGCTGAAGTCATTGAAAGCTTTTAAGAAAGTGATACAAGCATATTTGAACTTTGCAGAGATAACCCTCATAAGGTTAGGACTGCAGGCTAGGGCTGCAGTGGAGTTGAACAGAATGGATGCCCAGAGACCAGTAAGAAAAATATTGTGATACTCTAGGCAAGAGACGATGGTATCTTAACAGTAGCTCATTTGGAATTCATGCACCAGATATATTATATCCCATGTAATACTTACAATAATCTTCAATAATCCTATGTATTTGAGACTGTAAATATCTTTACAACATGGAAAATAAACTTTGGAGCTGTTGAGTGACTTGACAAGGTCACAGAGATAACAAGCATTGGGAAAGAAATCCAAGCCAGGCAGTCTAGCTCATATCCCATGTTCTATAATACTGCCCAGAAAGCAATGGCAGCAGAGTTGCAAAGAAGTCTACAGATTCAAAAGGTATCTGGAAGTTGAAATCCCAGGGCATAATGAACTAGTTGTCGAGGATGAGGAGGGGTAATATCAATTAGAGGAGACATCAAGAATACGTCCAAGGGTCTGACATATCCAACTAAATGGATGACGGTGCCTTTCAGCAAAATAGGAAACTAAAAAGAGACCAGATTTTTTTTTCTTTTGAGAAGGAAAGGGAAGGTATGTGTGGCAAGGATACTGTGAGTTCAGTACCACACATTTTGGAGTAACCTCTGAGACACTCAAATAGAAATATTAAGTATGCAGATAGATATATGGGTCTAGAGAGTATAAGAAAGATTTTGCTTGGAGATGTAAATCTGAAAGCCTACAGCATATGGAAGATAATTAAAGTTATAGACATAGCTGTACTTACTAGGATGCATTATCTTTTCCTGTGAAACTCACACTTTGGGACCATTCTTCCCCAACCTTGTGATGAAAACTCAGGCAAATCCCATAGCTTTTCTATCAGGTATGAATAATAAAACGGTAAATCCTTAAAGCTATTTAAGCTATAAAATGGCTTAAATAGTTAAATTCAGAGTAATGACCAAAACTCCTCATCTCTGGCCTGCCAGGGCAAAGAGCGATATGGTTGGTTTCTCTTCCTCACCCCACTTCCGTCTCTATTCACTCACTGGCTGTTGTTTTGATTCCTCCTGGTGAGAGCCCAGAGGATTAGCAAGGAAAGAGCACACAGTTGAAGTAGCTGATAGAGTTGAAATGTGGGATCAATACCCTCTTGTGGAGACTCGTATGTCTTGCTGATTGCTTACAACCTCTACTTGGATATCTAAAGACCTTTCTAACTTACTGTGACTTGGATCAAACATGATTTCCTCTCACCCACTAAAAATGCTCCTCCCACACAAGCAAATGGCAACACCATTCTGTTGTTTGGGCCAAATACCTTAAAAATCCTCTTTCTCTCATAACCCATTTTCAAACCACATATCCTGTCACCGTGTTTAACATACAAGTGATTCTCATTATTAACAGTAGTTATGTTCTGTAAAGTCACTGTAAATACTGAATTAGCTAATAGGGAATAGTTGCCCCTAGGGAAAATACAGGGTTATGTTTCAACATGTATTTGGTCACAAAATTTTCACCAACTGATCCACACATACCTTGTTTTATGTGTGTTTCTGTTTAAAGACACAGTGATATATTTTATAGATTAATTAGCAAAGAACTTGCTGCCAGCAGCACTATAACTCACACCTGAACAAAGCTGATCTGACCTTAGTATTTTCCCTGTAAGGCACATCCACAACCTTCTTGTTCTTAGGAACACTAGATAATACCTCAGGATTACACTTGGAACCATTTTAGACAGCAATATCATCAATAAAAGGCACAAAAATGCAAAAAAAGAAAAAGGCACTAAATATACCACAAAAAGGAAACTTACTTACAACACAAGAACTGAAATGAGAAGGCAAAGGGTCATCTTATTAGAACTCAGCAGGGAACACGCACAGCAGGCAGATTTTTCACTACTTTGTCCATCTGCAGGTCTGTGAGTGGCTATGAGAGATCCTGAGTATTGATTTTGGGGTTACACACACATTTTATCAAGAAGGCAGGTTTGCAAATACAGAATCTGCTAATAAGGATTGACAATATATTCAGAATCTGACTACTTCTCATCACCATCACCACTACCACCCTGTCCAAACCATGATCATCTCTTCACTTGCACTGGTTCCCTCACCAGCCTCCCAGCATCTCATCTTTCCTCCAGGGATCCAAAATTCACCTGTGTTTTTAAACGCAAACCAAGATTATGTCACTGCTCTACTCACAGCCCTCCAGTGCCTTTGTGTGTCTTCTGAAAGGAAAGCCAAAGCCCTGGCCATTAGTATACAAGGCCTCCGGTGATCTTAGTGGCTCCACCTCCTGTCACACTCTGCCCCTACTCACTCCATTCTAGACAAACACTCTTACCTGGCAGCCTTTGTACTTGTGTTTTCTACTTGTAAGATTGTTTGTATGGCTCACACTACAGTGAATTCCTATAATTTGTCAACAAAAAGAGTCAAACTCTATAAAACATTTAAAGAGATTAATTCTGGGCCAAGTATCATCACCTGAGGCAGAGTCTCAAGAGGTTCTAAGAACATGTGCCCAAAGTGGTCAGGCTGCAGCTTGGTTTGACACATTGTAGAGAGACATAGGCATCAATAATGTAAATATATGTAAGGTGTATATCAGTTTGGTCCAGAAAGGTGGAGCAACTCTAAAGTGGGTGGGAAAGGAGCCTTGCCAGGTCGTAAGTGGATTCAAAGATTTTCTGATTGTCAATTGGTTGAAAGAGATAAGTTATTATTTAGAGACCTAGAATCAACAGAAGGGAGTGTCTAGTTTAGAAGACGGGATTGTGGAGAAAATGCTTCTTATGCAGATGAGGTCTCCAGATAGCAGGCTTCAGAGAAACTAGACTGTAAATATTTCTTATCAGATTTTAAAATGTGCCAGATTCTTAATTGTCTCCTGAATCAGGGAAAAGACCTAGAAAGGGAAGGAGATGTTCTACAGAATGTACATTTTCCCCATAAGAGACAACTTCACAAGGACATTTCAAATGTGTCAAAGAAATATATTTTCGGTAAAATACTCTGTCTTCTTTCAGGGTCTGCAAACTGTTGTGCTGGTACTTATTGCTACAGATAATGTTTTGTCAGTCCTAAGGTATCTGTTTTAATGCTAATGCTGGTCAGTTGTGCCTAAATACTAAAGGGAGCAGAGTATAATGAGACACGTCCAGTCCCTTTTTCCCATCATAACCTGAACTAGTTTTTCAGGTTAACTTTGAAATGCTCTTAGCTTACAGTAGGGATCCATTCTGTTGGGTAGGAAGCAGAATTTTATTCAGGGTTTACAAATGTTAATGTTGCTTCGATATGCATTTTGAATATAAGTTTTACTTTCTCATACCAGAAGGGGGACTCATTTGTCCTTGATGCAGTTTCCAGTTACACACCCCCTCCCAGTTCCTCTATGTGGTCAGGCCAGATATCACCTTTTACCACAGCCTTTTGGTGACCAACTCTCCAACCTCCATATGGGTCAGCGAGACACATCCTACTTGACTCGCCCCTCTTGTTCCCCACACCCTACAGGAACTGCATAGAAGTGCTGCAATAACCACCTCTCAATCACTGCGTGACCCCATGGAATTCACGCCTGTTGCCTTTAAACCCAACAATCAGAAGGCCCCTATGGGAAGCCTGCTTGGGTAACTCCCTGGACCCCAAAAAAGACTTTGGTCCCACAGATGCACTCTTGCTCCCGACTCACTGGTTGAGCAGGCCTGTCTGGGACAACTTCCTCACTCCCCTCATCTTACCGTTGGCTCTGTGAGGCCGGCTGCCTTCTTCTCTTTGGGGGCTGTAAGTGACAAAAATGCTTCTGCCATTTCATGAGTTTTGTTGTACTGCTTCCTCCCTGTCTTACCTGACTGACACACCCAAATCTAGCTGCTTTTCTGTTCAGGGTTGGAATTTATAGCCACTCTCAAATGAGGCCTTGAGAGCAAATTGGAAGGAAATGATATCTACAAACTGTCTCTCAGTTTCTTCAGATCTCCCTTCAAATTTCTCCTTATCAGATTTAGGCCTTCTATGACAACCTCCATATGTAACAGCACCCATTACACTCTACCCTCAATCCTGCTTTTGTTTTATTGAGGGTACATGTCACCACCCAACATTCTGTGTATATTCATTGTGGTTCTCCCTGATTTTTCACTGTTCTATTCCCAGCACCTAGGACGTCTAACACAATGTGAGTGCCCCATAAATATTTATCAAATGAGTGAAGACGCCCTGGCTTTCTCACAGAGTACTCTCATGGGTAATCTGTCCCTGGCCTGGACTGAAACTCCATGATGCTTCTGATTCTTCACTCCCAAGCCCATTTTTCTACTGGGTCTCTAAATCAGTAGAGCCATCCCTCTAGCCCTTGAGGCATTTAGAGTCCAAGACTGACTCTTACAGTCTTTTTCTCCGGCTCCCTAGCTTAGTTCTCCTCAGTGATTAAAGAGTTTGAGAAAAGAAAGGGAGTATATGTGGACTTTTTTATTTCTTTCTTTAGGACTGGTCTATCCTCACCCTGTTTATCCCTGCAGTGAGCTTCTGTACCCCAGAAAACACATTTTAATTCTGCTAATAGAGAAAACTTTAGTACCTGAATATGCCAAGCTCTTCTCTAGGCCTCCATGTTAGCTGTTTTCTTCATCTGAGAATCTCTCAACCTCTACCCATTACCCCAATTTATCCCTCTCACCTGAGATTAAATACCACCCCCTTCAGTGGCCTCTGACCAATGGGCCTAGATAAGGACTCCCTAATGCATTCTCAATCTTTAATGTAATCACCCGCAGGCCTTGTTAGTGTTCCCCGAGACCCATTTCCAAAGACTCTAATTGAATGTATCTGAGGGAGTTGGTAAATTTGTGGTTAAAAAGCTCACAGGTGAGTCTGATAATGCTTGTCTAAGGCCCATGCTTTGAGAATCCCTGCTCTGGATTCTCTGCCTGACACATTCAGCTCACCTTTCACAGCCCATTTTTATTTCATTTCTGTTTAAATCTTCCCTAATCATACCCAACAATGAATCACCCTCCTCTGTGTATAGTCTGCCTTGAATTATGGTTAACTGTGACTGCACAGTATTCACACCTTATTATAATTAAATATTTAAATAAATGTCTTTCCAGCAAAAGAGTAAATCCTATAAAGTACCTGTAAAGGACTCAACAACAAATAACTTAAAAAAAAAGTATTCACTTTGGAATTGAGGAATATGGAGTTCAGACATGTAAAGTAATTTCCCCAAGGTCAAAAAACCACTAAAGATAGAGGCAGGAAGGAAAGATATGAAAGGAAAGAAACTATTCTAGTTATAAAAACCTGAAAGGCAGTGAAAATGCAGTCATTCTAGGACCAAAAATATTGTTAATGGAGGGCCTTGATGTTCACCTGTAGTTGAAAAATCTCCAAACTAGTGTAATAGAACTGAATGTGACAGTGGTTAAATTCTGTTACCTCTTCCCTTTTCCCATCTTCCCTTCCTTCCCAGGTCCTTCATCATCATCACACATATGTACCTGCTTCTATGTCAAAACTTACTGAGGTCTTGAACACAACCAAGTTGGAACTGCTCATTGAAAAAATGGCTTAAAGGGTTATCTGGGTGGTTTTAATTGCCTTGCAAGATATTAGGAACCTACTTGGGAGAGAAGCTTGTTAGAACACCTGAGACATACTTTTGTCAGGCCCCAAGGAAAAAAAGTAAGTTAAAGCAAGTGAGTTGTTTAATGAACTAATACTCCCATTTCCATTTTTCAGAAGTTCAAATTAGAAGACTGAGGCAAAGGCTTAACAGTCACATCCTCTTTACCAAGGTCATACTACTGCTCTTTGCATTTCAGTGGATCAAAGCCAAACCACAGATTTCTGTAAATGAAGGAAGAGATAAATGTATTTAAAATTAAGCTATGTAAATATGCTATATGACTATGCTTAGGAAATTCTTAACCCTCAACTCTCATGTGTTCATAATAGAGTACAGGAATTTTTACCTCCAGGAGGGAAACATCTGGAAAGAGGACTGCCAGATTTTTCTAAGCCTTTTTTTCTCTAGCTCCCTAGCTTACTTCTCCTCAGTGATTGGTGAGTTTGAGAAAAGAAAGGGAGTGTATGTGGACTTCTTTCTTTCTTCTTTAGGACTGGTCTGTCCTCACCCTGTTTATTCCTGCAGTGAGCTTACCTTACCATGTTCTGAACCTGCAAGGGGAAGGCCTACACTTTGGAGAAGTAAGGTCAATTCCAGGAAACCGACTCAGCCTTATCTATAACAAAGCTGAGCACTTTGGTGTCTGAGCGATCCCTGCTCTACTTCCCAACTGACTCTAAAATTCAGGAGAGGAGATGGGGGAATTATTTATTGCACCTCTAAACCCCAACAAGCCCTTGTATTTCAGACTTTTGCTCTTCTCCATTTTTTCTCCATTTGCCAGTCTCAGACTGACATATTCAGCTCACCTTTCACAGTTCACTTAGTTTTTGTTGAAATCTCCCCTGATCACCCTGATCACAAATAGAATGAGCCATCCTCCTCTGTGTATAGTCTGCCTGAGTGATGGTTTACTGTGACTGCAGCTGTCATCCTTATGAGATTATAAAACCTTTGTAGATAAGGACTATATTTTACTCCTGTTTAAGCACAGTGAACTCCACAGCTCCTTCCCAATACAGTATTCAATGTAATGTCTTTTTCCATTCACTTATCAAATTTTTGCTGACAATTGGCTATGTATCAGGCCGCTTGTTAGATGCTGGAACACAGACCGACACAAGATAGATACAGGCCCTGCCACCACTTTGTCGAATAAGTACCCTGATCATAGTGAGCCCTCAAGAAATTTCAATTGATTTGCTGCAATAGATGAACGACTGCTTCCCCTGCCCCACTGTTCACCAAAATTCTGAGGGTTAAATAGGGAAAAACAGAGATGAAATGTAAGATCAGTATTTTTTTCTATATCATTCAGGATATAACACACTACATTTTACATTAATAATTGTTCTAAACTTCTATAGTATCTAGTATTTACTGTGTTCTTAACTATGCACCTAGTACTTTATATGAATTAATTACACTTATTCTTCATAACCATACTGCCAAGAAACTGATGCATAGGTTGTGAAAAGTAAACAGTCACCTAAAAGCAGATTTGAGGTTCATTCTAAAAAGGATACTAGATATCACTTAAAATTATGTTATCTGCCATGTATATGTCTCATAGTTACAAGAAAAAGAAATTTTTAAGCATTTGTTTACCCCTAAGAATACTGCACAGATTGATTATTCATTTTAATCCAACACCTCTCTTCAAAGAAAGTGTCTATTTTCTAGAGAATCATTCTCTGTATAAGTCAGAGTATAGCCAGGAAAATTAAAGTCACTCCAAGCTTCTTGGGAAGCTGAGGTAGGAGGCTCACTCAAACCCAGTTCAAGTCCAGCCTGGGCAACATATCAAGACCCACCTCTAAAAAAATAATTATTATTAGAATAAACTAATTTTTTAAGCCAATCCAGCTATTTTGTACAGGAAGAAGTTTCACACACACGCACACACACACACACACACACACACACACACACACACATTATTGCAGAACCATCAGGACGTAGGAGGACCAAATGTCAGGAAGAACTCTTTGGGGAAATTCAAAAAATCAGAGGTCAAATGCAGGAAAAAGCTTCCACCAATGGTCTCAGATGTCTGCAATATCAAAGTGAGAGATTCTCAGGAAGTGCCAACAGCTGCAAGCAAGAACAGTAGCAGCTCTTCTAAAGCAGCTCTTCTGCCTTCTAAACTTTGTGCTTGAGCCTTCCATTGACAGAATCTAGCTGCCACTCTGCTGGCAAGGGAAAAAGAAGTTTCCAGGTTCTGTGCTGCTGTAGTATAGAGAAAGTTTAAAATGTCAGGGATGGAACTGTAACCGTAACTGGTAATTTCTACTCTTTGGATATTCAGTGTCTATTCACAATCTTTGGCTAGTCATCAACCTTCCAAGAAATAATAATATCAAAAACGCACTTCCAAGTAATATAAGAAAACTGTAGCTTATATTAACAAAGATACATGCAACTTCTCTCCCAAAAAAGAAAGACAAAAATCCCCATAATTACTGTTTTAATGTTTGAGTAATATTTATTTATTTTGTAGCTCAGGCAGAACCCCTCTTTGATAGATAATTTATAATATAAACAATAAATGATAATTTTAATTCCAACCAATACATATTACATGAAACAGTAGAGAAAGAGGGAGAAAAAAAAAACAGTTTATATATATATATATATATATATATATATATATATATATATATAAAACAAAGTGAGGGTTTTAAAAATATACATAGTTACCCTTGATTCTGAAACTGTTCCCAAAGTCAGAATTGTGTCATTGTTGGAAGACAGTTCATGGATCTCTCAATTTGCTAGATATCTTTTGAGCACAGACACTGGCAGTAGTTGTTCTGGGATTCTTTTAAAGGATAATTTCATATCAAATCACCTTTGAAAACAGTCTGTTTTTCTTTCTCCCTCTTTCTCTCCTGTTTCATATGATATGTATTGGTTTGAATTAACATGATCATTTATTGTTGACGTTATAAATTATCACAGATGGGTCATGCCTGAGCTACAAAATAAATGAATATTACTCAGACATTGATACAGTAATTTACGGGGATTTTTGTCTTTCTTTTTTAAGTTAGTTGTTCCACGTGTCTTTGTTTGTATAAGATATAGTTTCATTATGTTACTTGGAAGTGAATTTCTGTAGGTTCACTCCAGAGCAAAAGGTAAGTTTATTTATTGTCCAGTATAATAAAGGCAATGTCTCTCACGGGTACATGGCCAGTCAGGCTTATAGCCCTTTATAAAGGACTGAGATTTCCTGAGATCAGGGTCCTTCTCCTCTAATGCAACTCACTGTGTGTGTACCCACACCTGGTCATTTTCTACCACCATGTGGGAATTGGTACTTAAGGACCAGCACAGATACTGACACTCTGCCTATTACTGTTGGTAAATAGTAAAGTCTTTCTTTGCCTATCCCAAGAATCTCATGCCTTTTGGCAACGTTCATGAAACTGTGACAGGCTAACTTGTTAGCTTGTGGCAAAGTCTCAGCTTCTCCACAACTCTTGACATTCAAGATTCTATACCTAGTGACCTAAACTTTTATTCCTGAAGAGCCATTTATTCCTCAAGAGATGTGTGGTCTAGCATTTTCAGGTTGCTGTAGCTAGTCTGGAATTAACTTTTATCACAAAATGTGGAACTATTAAAAGACAACCCATCAAAACTTTTGGATTCTCAACATACTCCTCTCTATCTCCATTAAGAAGTAGCACCCTCGGTCCCCTTGATAGACAAGATCTGTCACATTAACAACTTTATTAACCCCTTTATTTGTTTCTTGGTCCAATGGCACAAGGAGTCCAAAGTGGTCAAGTGATAATCTCAACCTCCAGTTTGTTGGAGTTGCTATTGAGTCTCCTGGTAGAAACATTTTTCCCTTGATAATTAAGACCGTAAACAAGCAGAGCTCCAAGTAATCACTAAGGATTGGAGGGGCCACTTGTATTTCTATTCTTTGGTTCCAGAACCTGGTTCCATAAGGTGCTATGACTATGCAGCATTGTAATTAAGCCTTCAATAGATCATTTCATCATCCCAGTCATCAGTAGGTAATTTCATCATTCTATCAGGCCGGCTGTTTCCGGGAATGGAGCATATGGAACCACAAGTGAATTCCATGGACGTAAGCCTATACATCATTTCTTTTGTTGTTCTTTAGTCAGAGGAAATCTTGTGTACAAAAGATGATGAATAAAACATTAGATGATGGTGATGAAACATCATGTCCCAGAAAGGCAAATCTGTATCCACAATATATGTCTATTTCAGATAAGACTACGTAACTAGTAGGTGCCACTGGGGAATGGTGTCATATTGAAAGCCCAGTATTGTTCTTTGCTATTAGTAAGCTGATTAGTCATCAGTGGTGGAAGCAAGATTAGGCTTGATAAGGGAAAGTCTACACATTCAGTCTTTGTGTAGCTTATGTCCCTGACATAATGGTCAGTCTTAAGACACAACTCTTGAGTAAGCACTGGGGTGACTAGAGAGAGAAGCTAACTTAGGCCCATAAACTCGATCTTCTGGTCTATATGATTACTGACAGTCTTTTATGCAGTAGATCCCTATAATCATGAGATACAAAAATAAAGCATTCTGTGGCTATTCTAAGTGGTACACCTTCACTTATCTCTTCTTTAGACCTACTCAACAATCTTTCATTTTTATTCCTTCCAAGTCCCTGATTACCTGACCAAAATTTCAGCGACTACCTATCAATGACATAATATAGATATATATTATTTCAGACCATCTCTTCTTCTAGGCAAAGTGAAAATCCAGATTTATGTTTGCTTTTCCCTCCTAGGAGGATTTTTCTTTACCCACTATCCTTCAGGGCTATCTCTGTGGGGATAGAATAATGTATCACTGTTGGTACCTTATTTACTCCTTATGATGTCATGGGGTTGAAAAAAAAAGCAATGCCACAAAAGGAGGTGTCACATGGGTTTGAGCCACCTGCTCAAGCAACTTAGCTTGTATCCTGGGCTCTGCCAAACCTCAACATTATGGAGGACACAATGAAATTGCTTAGGGCTGAATTTATAGCTTGATAAATTATGTCATACTCAGTTCATGATTAAACAGTTCCAGTTGCTTCAAAACTCTGTGCTTTCTCCCAAGTTTTCCAGCTGTCCCAATCTGCATTTCTATCTACCATTATTTCAAGTACCAGTAGATCTGATGGGTCATAAGGCTAAGTATATTACCATTATATTGCCTGAACTGGTTGCAGAACTTTATTTTGTTCTGAGCACTAGTAGAAGCTGAAACTCTTACCAGTTATTCAGTAAATGGATTAGAGTAGCACACTCCAGTGTACCTCAATGTAGTGTATGTTGATATAGAATCCGAAGACTCTGTCAATCAAGTCACAATCAAGATGGAAATGTGAGAGCTTAATTCTGAGAACTTTTTACCTCTAATTTGCCAACAATACTGCATTCTCTCTACAGAGCAATCCAGATAAATCTTTGGCTGCAGGAAGCACTACTTCTTTTCCTCCTTTGAGAGTACCAAAAGAGCTTGAAATTCCATATGTTCGGTCTTTTGAGAAATTATAGAATTTGCTAAAGTTTCAAGCAGAATAGACATCGATAAAGTGGTATTGTTTACTTCCTAGTTCTCATTTTGAGGCACTCTAAGACAAAAAGAAGTTTTATTGAAGCACCCTGCAGTGAAAACAATTGTTGCCCAACTCTAAATTAGAAATGACAGTAATGTTAATAGAAACCTTAATACAGAAACCATTTTGAGATAATCATTTCTTGATTATAAATACTGAAGTTCTTATAGGCATGCAATCTTTATCAGAAATTCCAGCAAATATTTCAATGCTTGAAATCTATTGTTCTGGATCTAAAATGATTTTCGGATAACCAGTTTAAGTTGACAACATTAACGGCCCGATTAAATCACACCATGGCACTACACTTTTCTCCCATTGTGGAAATTCACTGGAATTTTCCAAGGTAACCTCCTTATATTAAAAATCTGGAGATAATGGTTTTGCTCAAGGAAGCTAAAGACTATCAATACTCCGTGATTCTAGGTTGTTAAATAAATCTTAGAATTCATTTCTTAGCACTTGCTTTTGACTCAAAGAGTATAGGTCATCTTGGTTTATCACTAGGTAAAATCTTCAAAAACAAATCATTCTGTAATTGCATGTGTGATGTGAAATGAGGCATTGGTGATGTCTGAGTGGTTTTCAGAAAAATGTCAACAATTAGAGAAAGCTTTCTGTGATGTGACACTGAAATATGACATATTCCTGTGTATATCAGAGAACTGAATTATTTTATTTCAGGATACCTGCTGGCAGGGGTTATTTTCATCCCAACCTATTACCTTGGTGATTACGTAGTAATGAATACTGATCATCTTAGTACGGAGAGAACGAATTTCCTAAATTAAATCACTCTGACTGACTGAGTCATATTTTGGGTGGGACATCAATCACAATTTGACCTTCTTCAACAGTGCTGTTTATAGACTATCATCACCTTTCTAATAAGCACATAAAATAATTCATTTTTAAATTGTCTCATATCAGTGAAGTATGAGCAATGTGTTTCTGCAGAGGGTACATTTTTAAAGAATTAATGATGGATTATTGAGTTATACTATCTATCTTTACAAATGAGAAAGATAACTCACAAATGGTTCAGCCACAAAGATAAATGGCATAATATTTCATTTCATATAGATTAGTGAACCTAATATTCTATTGCATTCTTCATTCTTCCAAATTCATTTCCATTGAAATATTTTCCATTTATGCACCTAGACATTAAAACAAACAAGAGTCACTGTATACATCAGAGGAAAGCAGCCTAATGAAGTAAATCTAAAAGAAAAAGAAAAAGGCTCTGAAGTCATTTCTAATGCTTTTCCTTCCCATGTATGAAACTGTCCTACTTAAATTAATAATTAAAGGGGTCAGTCATTTTAGAGTGGATGTTCAGGCCCCTGGAAATTGAAAGCAGTGAAATTATATTTTTTAAATCTATTTTTCCCATGAATTTCCATATCTTGACTTACAATAGATTATTTTTCCACAGAAAGCTTCTTTTCTCAACAACTGTATTAATAAAAACACAAGAAGAAAGAAATCCCTGACCAGGTTCCTCAAACAACATTATACAATATAGTTAAAAGTTTTACCATAGGTAATCATTATTTGCAATATGTTTCCAAATACTTATTACTAAATAAACATGAACTCAAAAGAATTCGTTTTCCAAGCAGTGCACCTCCGTTCAAATTTCAATAAAGATCTTATCACTCTTAGTATGTACTTTGCTGTGTGAATTCAATGTCTATTTAGATACTTTTCCTAATTTTTAACATCTAAGTTCTTAGGGTAAAATCATATATTTTGGAACAACATCTTAAGACCACACTCAATTATTTACAATATGAGACCACCCTATTTTAAGAAAATCTCATCAAAAGTTCCTTAAGAGTATTTAGTAACTCAGTTCTCTTGGAGAGTACTCAAGACAGAGCACCTTGATATGGAAACATATTTTGTATTCTACAGCAAATAACATTCTAGCAAGGTCCCACATGTGGTAGCAAAGGGTAAATTTTTAAAGAATTTGACAGAGGCTCCAAATTTATGATTACTCAGAAATCTTGTTATTAAAAAAAATAGGCATTATCTAAATGTAATGCCAAGGGAAGATGCTCCCCACAATCCCCATTTTCAAAAACAAGAACTAGTCAAACTTAGTTGAATATAAAGATTCTTGATTAAACTGCTCCACTTTTAACTCTTATGCTTTTTAAAATTTGCCTTAAATGTATTGGTAAACTTACCTCAGTAAGTAACTTCCACACCTCAATAGATCTATTTTCATTGCATTATGGATAATTAATGCCCTTATAACCCCTGAAGAAGATGATTACATACATCAGTTCTTGTTGATAAATAATTATAGATGAAGACAAAGACAGAGCTAAAGATTGAATCAAATTTATACTCCAAGACAAATGCTGAATATATTTTAAAAATAGTTTCCCTGATCTGAAATTATTTTTTCTTCTACTTGCCTAATTCTAAAAATAAAATAGCTCTGTCCAAAAATACATTAAGCTGAGGGGTTTATGAAGCGATCTTAACTCCAGTTAAACTCTATGATAGCCACTGTACCTATGTGTTATATTATTTCATTTAGTCCTCACAAGAAAACTTAGTGATAGGAATAATCATTCCAACTTTACCAAAATGGAAATGGAGGTTCAGGAAGTGTAGTTAACTTGCCAAGGTCCACAGCCAATAAATGAAAGAAGCAGTTATGTCTGTGTCCAAAATGTATTATTCCCAGTATATCACGTTGCTTCATAATCTAGTTATTTGGATTCTAGATACCGGAAGATGCTCAGAATTATGAAAATGTTATTTGCAACCGACCTTTTACAATTTATTTCAATAATTTTATGTACTTATAATAGTATTTATTGACTTCAACTAACTTCATATCAGATACCATGGTAGGCACAGTAAATACAACAGTGGGCAAGGTGAAATGTCCACTCTCAGGAAACATAGACTGAGAGGAAAAAAAGTAGAAAGATTAAAATAATCACAAGCCATAATACATGCTAGAAGTAAACAAACAAAAAGATGAGATAGAGAATAATAATGGGAGATCTGAATTTTTCGGGTGATTTTAGGGTGATCAGGAATTAGCTATAGTCAGGGTCTTGCCGATGCTGGGATATCAGCAACACAGGCCAGTGAAAAAAGAAAAAAAAATGAGAGAGCTGAGACTCAACAGAGCAAAGAAACCCACTTGAGAGACAAACCTGTTAGAATATAAATATAGATGACCAACTATAGTTGGAATCAGAAGAACCCAGAAAAACCTGTCTGGATGAAAAGGAAATGGATTAAGATCTAAAACCCCTAAAAGTGATGTGACAGAGACTAAGCAAGGCCATAGGTATATTGCCAAGGAAACATCTCAGCCTTAAACAGAAACTGAGGTTCAGCAAGGCAACTGTGCAAAAAAAACTGCAGAGGTTGGACCCAAAGCAGGAGGCCAGAAGAAGATGGGGTACATAGTGCTAAAGGCATAAGATTCTGGGATTGGTTGTCAATCAAGTAGCCTTATGCTATGGTTTCAATGTTCCCTCCAAAACTCATGTTGAAATTTGATTGCCAATGTAACACTATTGAGAGGGGGGCCTTTTAGAGGCGATTAGGTCATGAGGGCTCTGCACTCATGAATAGATTAATGCCATTATTGTGGGAGTGAGCTCCTCCTAATTAAAGGATAAGTTTGGTCCTCATTTGCTTTGTTTTAGGCACTTGTATGCCCTTCTGCCATGAGATAACATGGCTTGCTAGATGCCAGCATCTTGCTCTTGGACATCCCAGCCTCTGGGATTTAACATGTGAGTTAAATAACATGTTCTTTATACATTATGTTGTCTGTGGTATTCTGTTATAGCAGGAAAAAAAATAAACTCTGACACTTTGGAAGAGGGAGGACACATCACAATTATTTAACTAGGGCCAAGTTAGTGGATTTCTCATTGAGAATATAAACTCTTCTACGATGAAGCTAAGGTCCCTGATATGACCAGGCTCCACCTTTTGAGATTTTGATCTGACTAGTCTAGAATGGGGCCCCAGTACTGGTATTTCTAAATAATTTTTTCTATTTTGAGATAATAGAAGATTTATATGCAGTTGTAAGAGACAAGATCCTATGTACATTTTGCCCAGTTTCCTCCAATGATAATATCTTGTAACACTATAGCACAGTATCACAACCAAGATATTGATGATATAGTCAATATATAGAGCATTTTCCTCACTTAAAAATAGACAAGTTTTCCATTACATTGCCTTTTATAGTCACATCTGCTTCCCTTTTACCCTCACCCCTTCCCTAATCTTTGGCAACAACTAATCTTTTATAATTTCCATAATTTTTTATTTCAAAATATTGTATAAAAAGAATAATACAGTATGTCACTGTTTGGAGTTTGGCTTTATTCAGTAAGCATAATTCTGCAGTGATTATTTCAAGTTATTGTCTGAATGAATAATTTGTTCATTTTTGTCGCTGAGTAGTATTCCATGATATAGATATACCATAGTTTAGCCATTCATCCATTAAAGAATATCTGGGTTTTTTCTATTTTGAGTATTATGAATAAAGTGATTATAAATATGTACATGTTTTAATAAAGAATTAACTTTTCATTTCTCTTTGATAAATGCTCAGGAGTGTAATAGTTGTTGCATGTTTAGATTTTTACAAAACTGTCATGTTATTTTTCATAAGGGCTATATTATTTTACAGTCTAGCCAGCAATGCATAAGTAATCCAGTTTCTCTACATCCTTTCAAGTAACTGGTTTGTCAATATTTTTTTATTGCAGCTACTTAGTTAGTTTACACTTGCATTTCCCCAATGGCTAAGAACATTGAACATTTTTTCATGAGTTTATTTGCCATCTGTATATCCTCTTCAGTGAAATTTGTCTGTGTGCCTTTTGCTCATTTTTAATTAAATCATTTCATTATGGGTTTGTGTATGTATGTATATATTGGGTTGGTGCAAAAGTAATTTGTGGTTTTTGCAATTAAAAGTAATGGCAGAAACTGCAATTACTTTTGTACCAGCCATATTCATACACATTTATTTTGTTTTATTTATTAATTTCTTTTTACTGTCGAGTCTGGAGGGTTCCTTATTAGATTATGTGACTTGTACATATTTTCTCCTACTATGTAGTTTTACATTTTATCCTCTTAATAGGAATTTTCACTGAGAAAAATTTTTAACTTCGATGAGGTGCAATTTATTCATTTTTTTCATTTATGAATAAAGCTTTTTGTGTCAAGTCCCAGAAACTTTTGCCTACCTCTAGATCCCCAAAATTTTCTCCGTATTTTCTAAAAGTCTTACAGTTTTTTACATTTTATAATTTAAATCCATGATCGATTTTGACTTTTTTTTTGCATAATAGCTGAGACGTGTTAAGGTACATGTTCATGCCCATGAATGTTCGATTGCCCTAGCAACACTGGTTGAAAAGCTATCTTCCTTCTATTGAACTACTGTTGCACCTTTGTCAAAAATTCAGTGAGCATACTTGTATTGGTCTATTCCTGGGATCTCTGTTCTATTCCATTAATCCATTAATCTAAGTGTCTATCCTCTGCCACATGACACAGACTTGACTACTGTAACCATATTTCAGAACTTCAAATTGGGTAGATGGATTTCTCCCATTTTATTCTTTTTTTTCAAAACTATTGTATTCCTTTGCCTTTCCATATAAATTTTAGAACAACTGGGTCTATACCTACAAAAAGGTCTTATTGAAATTTTGATTAAAATTACATTGAACCTGTATATCAATTTGGAAAGAACTGTTTTCTAAACCATGAGCATGGCATGTCTCTCAATTTATGCAGATGTCATATGATTTTTTTCAGCATTACTGTAACTTTTATCATACAAGTCCTGTACATGTTGTGGTACATTTATACCTAAAATCTTTTATTTTTAACAATTGCAAATAATATTACATGTTTATTTTTTGTTCAGGTGTCCATTGTAATTATATAAAATATAATTAATTTTTGTTTGTTGATTTTCTTATCTCATGGCCTTTCTAAACTCATGCATTCATTCCAAAGTTTTTGTAGATTCCTTGAGATTTTCTATGTAGAAATATAAACATATAAATATAAAAATATAAAATATATTTTTATAAAAATATAGACAATTTTATTTCATTTTTGTATTGCCTTTTATTTCATTTTCTTGCCTTATTATACTGACTGCTAGAGTTTCCAGTAATATACTAAAAAGAGTAGGGAAAGCCAGTAGCCTTGTCCTGTCCCAGTCTTAGGGGTAAAGCATTCAGTTTTCATCATTAGGAATAATATTAGCTATGGCTGTTTCATATATGCACTTTATGAAGTAGAGGAAGCTCTACTGTGTTGCTATTTTTCTGACACTTTTTACCACGAGCAAGTGTTAAATTTTGTCAATCACTCTTTCTGCTTCAATTGATATGGTAATGTGATATTTTTTAGCCTGTTAATGTGGTTGATTAGTCTGAATACTGAATCAGCATTACATGTTTGAAATAAACCTCACTTGGTCATGATATATAATTCTTCTTATATATTGTTGCATTTTATTTGCAAAAATTTTGTGAAGAAATATGTGCCTAGGTTCATAAGAGATATTGATTTGTAGTTAAATTTTTGTACTGCATTCATCTAGTTTTAGTAACTAGATAATTCTACCTTCATAAAATGAATTTGTAAGTGTTCTCCTCTATTTTCTGAAAGAGACTATATAGAATTGATGTTAATTTTTCTTTATACATTGGTGGAATTCTCCAGTAAAACCATCTTGACTAGGACATTTCTTTTTTGGGTGTTTTTAAGTTACAAATTTAATTTTCTTTATAGTTATAGGGCTACTCGAATTCCCTATTTCATGTTGGGTGAGTTACATGCTGTTTGTGTTTTTCAAGGAAGTGGTTCATTTTGTCTACACTGTCAATTTTATGTGTGTAAAAGTGTTCACAGCATTCTCTTATTCTTTTGATATCTGCAAGGTAGGCTGTGATATCTTCTGTTTCATTTCTGATATTGGTAATTTGTGTCTTCTCTTCTTTCCCTTGCCCATCTTGTTTGTCAATTTTATCATTCTTTTCAAAGAAGCAGGTCTTTGATTTGTTTATTTTCTTCTACTGCTTTTCTATTTAAAATTTAATTATTTTCTAATTTCTATTCTTACTTTGATTAAAATTTTATAATGGTATGTACAAAACTGAAGTTTACCAATGTTCTTTTATGGCTAATTTTATTAAAGTCTTCTAGCAGTTTGGAAAGTGGGAAGTAGAGGCTGGTTGCAAACAACAAAACTGATATAATTAGTTTATCACAGATTCAACATGGACAAAAGTATCAGCCCATTTTTTCTGTGGAAAAAAATAAAACTACTCATAATCTGAAAGCAGATATTTTAGACAGGGAAGCTAAATGTCTGTTTGGTACAGTAATATAACTTTTATTGAATCAACATTCTAAGGCTTAAACCTGCAGATTTTATTGCTTTTACAGGGAGAGTGAGAATGATTCTGTAGGAATTTAGGAGACAGGAATAAATTCCTTTCTTTCTGGACCTTGGAATTGTTGAGTATTCCTAGGGGTGGGGGAAGGAAGTGAGGTTGGAGTTGGTGGGGATTTCTGTATTGCTAATGGAGGGAAGGCTGAGAATTTGTTTAGAAAGTTCCCTACCTTGTAAGGAAATCCAACCCTATAGGAAAAGTTTCAAAAGTTCGCTGATGGTTCCCACTTATTTTTTTTTAAGACAAGGTCTTGTTCTGTCACTCAAGCTGGAGTGCAGTGGCACAATCACAGCTTAAGCAGTCCTCCTGCCCCAGCCTCCCAGGTAGCTGAGACTACAGGTGTGTGCCACCACACCCAGCCAAGTTTTTAAATTTTGATAGAGATGGGGTCTCACTATGTTGCCCAGGCTAGTCTCAAATTCCTGGCCTCTGGTGATCCTCCTGCTTTGGCCTCAGATAGAGGAGGCCAAAGTGCTGGGATTACAGGCATGAACCACCACACCCAGCCAGTTTCCACTTTTTAATGGCGAATTAGAAACAGGCTCTATTTTAAGATTGTTAAAGTGGTAAAAATGAGAAACAGCCCCTGCCTTCATTGCAACAACCATAAGCAGAGCCAGCAGTGGTGAGGCATAGCAGCTTGATAAAGAAGCAAAGCATATCATGAGGGAATTTGCCTCTTAGCACATGGATGCAGAATATGAGGAACTGCTCAGAAATGACTAAGGGGCACGATAAAGGCAACCAAACTCCTGGGATCCAAGATTCCTCAGTGTCCATTCTGGGGTGGAATCAGTCTCTCTGCACTTTTAGCAAGCTCCTGGATGCTTCCAGCACAGTCAACACTGGGGCCTCATCCTACTGGAGGTCACAAGGCAGTGGTTTTCATGATTCAAGATGTTTAAGGATCTCCTGTGTGCTTGCTAAAAAGACAGAGAGATCCCAGGGCTCCAGTCCAGAGAGCCTGATTTATGTCTGTCATTTTAGTAAGCACTCATATAATGCTGATGCAAACAGTCAAGACAACACTTTAAGAAAAATAGCCTAAAACTTTACAGCATTTTTATCAGGTATTAATGTGAGACCTATAGCAAAGAGTCAAGCCATTTCTTACATAAAATAAGACAATAAATTTTAGCTCTTTACATCTTTGGCTAAAAGCTATTCTCTAATCAGTAATGACTCCAAGCTTCATTTTGGAATAATTAGCTTAAACGTGAACAATACAAGCTATTGTATCAATGAATTCTTCTTAAATATCAATACGTTACTGTTTCATATTTTAAAATCAACAATAATTTTATTTTGTTCCTCCATCCACAACTATTTTTTTTTAGACAGTCTCACTCTGTTGGCCAGGCTGGAGTGCACTGGTGCAATCCCTGTTCATTGCAACCTCTGCTGCCCAAGTTCAAGTGATTCTCCTGCCTCAGCCTTCCAAGTGGCTGAGATTATGGGCATGCACCACCATGCCCAGCTAATTTTTGTATTTTTAGTAGATACAGGGTTTGCATGTTGGCCAGGCTGCTCTTGAATTCCTGACCTCAAGTGATCTGCCCCTCATGGCTTCCCAAACTGCTGGGATTACAGGCGTGAGCCACCATGCCCAGTGACAATATTTTTTGAATGCCTACTATATGTAAGAAATAAAGCATAAAAGATAAAACAATGTTAACAAACTTGTTTCAGGTACTTAAAAACCAGTGAGTTTTTAGAATTAGTAAACTAACACTTCTTGGCCTTCTAGATAAGATCAACTATAGGTTAGAATTAGTGAACTAAACATATCTACTAGGTTTTCCTGTCCATGGAAAATGTATGATTATATAGAATTTAAAAATAAACATTTTCTTAAATAATGATTATACACATAAATCCCTCCCTTGTGAACTGCAATTGTATTTTAAGTCCTTCATTTAGATATTGCTATAATCTTTTGTTTGCTATTTTAATGATTTCCAGCCCTGAAAAAAAAAGGCAGCAGCATAATGGAAACTCAAAAATAAAGTCCTAACTACCTGGGACAGAGCACCTGGGGAAAAAAAAAAGAGGGGTTTATGAGTTCTGCTGCAGCAGACTTAAACGTACCTGCCTAGAAGCTCTAAATGAACAACGGAGCTCACAGCTCAGCATTTGAAAAGGACAGATTGTCTCCTCAAGCAGCTCCCTGACCCCCATATATCCAAAGAGTCACCTCCCAAAAGACTGATCAGACTGACATTTGGCAGCCATCATTCTGAGACAAAAATAGCAGAAGAAGAAACTTGTAGCAACCCTTACTGTTCAGCAGCTGCTGCAGGTGATCCTCAGGCAAGCAGGGCCTGGAGTGGACCTCACCAGTCCTACAGCAGAGGGGCCAGACTGTCAGAAGGAAACTAAGCAACAGAAACAGAAATAACTTCATCATCAACAATCTGGACATCCACTCAGAGACCCAATCTGAAAATCAGCAACTACAAAGACGACAGGTGGATAAAACCACAAAGATGGGAAGAAACCAGCACAAAAAGAAGGAAAACACCCGAAACCAGAACACCTCTCCTCCTACAAGGGATCAAAACTCCTCACCAGCAGGGAACAAAGCTGGATAGAGAATGAGTGTGATGAAATGACAGAATCAGACTTCAGAAGGTGGGTAATGATAAACTACTGTGAGCTTTTAAAGAACATGTGCTAACTCAATGCAAAGAAACTAAGAAGCTTAAAAAAGGTTTGATGAAATGATAACAAGAATGGACAACTGAGAGAGGAATATGAGTGAATTGATGCAGCTGAAAAACACAACATGAGAACTTTGCGAAGCATGCACAAGTTTCAACAGCCAAATAGAACAAACAGAAGAAAGGATATCAGAGGTTGAAGATCAACTCAATGAAATAAAACGAGAAACCAAGGTTAGAGAAAAAAGCACAAAAAGGAATGAACAAAGTCTCCAAGAAATATGGGACTATCTGAAAAAACCTAATCTACGTTGGATCGGTGTACCAGAATGGGACGAAGAGAATGAATCCAAGCTGGAAAATACTCTTCAGGATATTATCCAGGAAAACTTCTCCAACCTAGCAATGCAGGCCAATATTCAAGTCCAGAAAATGCAGAGAACACCACAAAGATATTCCACAAGAAGAGCAACCCAAGGCACATAATCGTCAGATTCACAGGGTTGAAATGAAGGAGAAAACACTAAGGGCAGCCAGAAAGATAGGTCGGGTCACACACAAAGAGAAGACCATCAGACTCACAGCAGATCTCTCAATAGAAACTCTACAAGATGGAAGAGAGTGGGGGTCAATATTCAGCATCCTTAAAGAAAAGAACTTTCAACCCAGAATTTCACATCCAGCCAAACTGAGCTTCGTAAGTGAAGGAAAAATAAAATCCTTTGCAAACAAGCAAGTACTCAGGGATTTTGTCACCACCAGGCCTGTTTTACAAGAGCTCCTGAAAGAGGCACTACACATAGAAAGGAACAACCAGTACTAGCCATTCCAAAAACATACCAAATGCTAAAGAGCATCAACAAAATGAAGAATCTGCATCAACTAATGAGAAAAACAGCCAGCTAGCATCAAAATGGCAGTATCAAATTCACACCTAACAATATTAACCCTAAATGTAAATGGGCTAAATGCACCAATCAAAAGACACAGACTGGCAAATTGGATAAAAAAACAAAACCCATCGGTGTGCTGTATCCAGAAAACCCATCTCCCATGCAAGGATACACAAAGGCTCAAAATAAAGGGATGGAGGAAGATTTACCAAGCAAATGGAGAGCAAAAAAAAGCAGGACTTGCAATTCTTGTCTCTGAGACTTTAGAGCAACAAAGATCAAAAGAGACAAAGAAGGACATTACATAATGGTAAAAGGATCAATACAACAAGAAGAGCTAACGATCCTAAATATATATGGACCCAATACAGGAGCACCCAGATACATAAGGCAAGTACTTAACGACTTACAAAGAGACTTAGACTCCCACACAATAATAGTAGGAGACTTTAACACTCCACTGTCAATATTAGACAGATCAACCAGACTGAAAATTAACAAGGATATCCAGGACTTGAACTCAGACCTGGAACAAGCACACCTGAAAAATATGTACAGAGCTCTCCATCCCAAATCCACAGAATATACATTCTTCCAGCACCACATCACACCTAAACTAAAATTGACCACATAATTAGAAGTAAATCACTCCTCAGCAAATGCAAAAGAATGGAAATCATAACAAACAGTCTCTCAGACAGCACTGCAATCAAGTTAGAACTCAAAATTCAGAAACTAACTCAGAAGCACACAGCTTCATGGACACTGAGCAACTGGCTCTTGAATGCTGACTGGATAAACAATGAAATGAAGGCAGAAATAAAGAAGTTCTTCTAAACCAATGAGAACAAAGACACAACATACCAAAATCTCTGGGACACATTTAAAGCAGTATCTAGAGGAAAATATATAGCAATAAGGGCCCACATAGAAGCAAGGAGAGATCCAAAATTGACACCCTATTGTCAAAATTGAAAGAGGTAGAGAAGCAAGATCAAAGAAACCCAAAACCTAGAAGAAGACAAGAACTAAGATCAGAGCATAACTGAGGGAGATAGAGACACAAAAATCCCTTCAAAAAATCAATAAATCCAGGAGCTGGTTTTTCGAAAAGATCAACCAAATAGACAGACCACTAGCCAGATTGAAAAAAGAGAATAACCAAATAGATGCAATAAAACACGATAAGGGGGAAATCACCACAGATCCCACAGAAATAAAAAAGGATCAACAGAGAATATTACAAACAACTCTACGCACATAAACTAGTAAAGCTGGAAGAAATGGATAAATTCCTGGACACTTGCCTCCTCCCAAGCCTAAACCAGGAAGAAGTCAAAACCCTGAATAGACCAATAACAAGGTCTAAAGTACAGTTAGCAATTAAGAGCCTACCACACAGAAAAAGCCCAGGTCCAGATGGGTTCACAGCCGAATTCGACCAGACACACAAAGTGGAACTGTTACCATTCCTTCTGAAACTATTCCAAATAATCCAAAAAGAGGGAGTCCTTCCCAACTCATTTTATGAGACCAACATCATCCTGATACCAAAACCTGGCAGAGACTCAACAAGAAAAGACAACTTCAGGCCAATATCCATGATGAACACAGATGCAAAAATCTTCAATAAACTACTGGCAAGCTTATTGCAACAGCACATCAAAAAGCTTATTCACCATTATCAAGTAGGATTCATCCTGGGGATGCAAGGCTGGTTCCACATACACAAGTCTATAAATGTAATTCACCACATAAACAGAACCAAAGACAAAAACCACATGATTATCTCAATTGATGCAGAGAAGGCCTTTGACAAAATTCAACAGCCCTTTATGCTAAAAAACCTCAATAAACTTAGTACTGACATAACGTATCTCAAAATAATAAAAGCTATTTATGACAAACCAACAGCCAATATCATACTGAATGGGCAAAAACTGGAAGCATTCCCTTTGAAATCTGGCACTAGACAAGGATGCCTTCTCTCACCACTCCTATTCAATATAGTACTGGAAGTTCTAGCCAGAGCAATCAGGCAAGAAAAAGAAATAAAGGGTATGCAAATAGGAAGGGAGGAAGGCAACTTGTCTCTATTTGCAGATGAC